>CM068384.1:58835450-59459617 GCA_034770075.1 Aralia elata | reverse complement strand
TTGATGGAGGATCGGCACTGTAATATTTGTCCCCTCCAGCACATTGCAGAAGATGAGCATTAATCCCAAGCGCCTACGGGCCAAGTCAATGTGGTGGTGCGAGCTTTCGATGGTTCCCCGAGAGGGATACAATTGGGGAAATAGAATTACCCAGTGGAAATAGGTCCCTAGTACTTTTGATATCTCTTTCCAGGCTCCTTAAGACATCACCCAACCCGCCATTGTCATAAACCTGTCTACTCGGTGGAGGCCGAGTATACACATGCGCCAGGGGCAGTGCCTTCTACTACTACGCTCCATCAACAAATCAAGAGCTAATCATCCCAATGGGAATCTGGTAACAATCTCGGCCGAATGTGATGACCATTCTCCTCCCAGGGGTGGCCTACCAGTGATCAATGTGGATGAGGTCCGGCGGCACCAGCCAGATTTTCAGGCACTAGAGATTAGCGCTCACCACTACAATACAGATGCTTTGGGGAGCAGTCCAAGCCCGATGAAGCCAAGGGTCTCTCCAGGAACTTACCTTTTGTTTGCAAAGGGAAAATCGATAAGGATGAAGTTCCAACCTCCAAAGCCTGGACAAGGGTTAGGAAGAAAGCCAGTCCCAAGAGAATCTAACCAAGCCCATTCAACTACCCCATCCTGTAGGCAAGGCAGGTTAGGGATATCATGGAGGTACAACATGGAGAAGTCCGTCAGGAGCATGTCCCCGATTCGATTGATTGGCGAGCCCCCGTGACCCCGGTCAACAATAATCATGGGACCAGCGAGCCTGTGACTAGAGCAGGGGTGAAGATTTGGCCCCCACGAATGATGAAGTAGACAAAAGGGAAAGTTTCCTACAGGAGATCGCGGAAGAGTTCGAAACCCAGTGCAATATCCCCGGACAATTAATAAGCAATGAAGAGGGCGGGACGAATGTTGCCACAGCCCAGGAGCCCAACAAAGTGTGCCTATCATCGATTTGGGCAAGGTTGAATTATTCCTAAGGAAGGTATGAAGGGGAGACTCGGGCGATGTGGCCATGGTCATAACGGGGAAGTGTCCGGTATAAAGCCACCTCTCATCAAGCACATATCGTCTGACCTAACCATCGACAATTGGACCGTGAGGCCAATAATATCCAAAACAAGGTAAAACCCCGACGTCAGGGTGGTAGACCCCAGAGGATGGGGGAATGAAGGAAGTTTTTATTTTTGTTGGTTGTTTTATGTCTGCAATAATTATGTCGTTCCTAATCGTGTTATTTGAAAAATGCGATCGTCGTGGAAAATGATTTATATATGACAAGTATTTGTTTCATGTCAGGTGTACCAAATTGGACGTAATCCTTGCCTTAAACAAACGATCTTTCAAATTTGAATGATGATATATGGATTTTGACATTGAGCTGGATTGTTCGATTTTAGATGGGCATTGAGCAAGACGAGACAGATTAACGACGATGCGCCTGACGAGATCAGATGGATGGGGTTTCGAGGATAAACCCCAAACCCAATTTTGGAGGGACCAAACCATCACCATATGATATTTAGGAACCCCAGACAAGCCAAAAGAACTCAAGATAGGGATAGACCTCACCACCAAGCACAAAAAGTAGAAATAGCTGAGTTGCTAAGCGCCCAATATGAGGATGTCCTTTGCGCTGGTCAGCACGAGGATATGATCGGATTGTCCACCGACATCGTGGTACAAAACCGTTGTCCCATGACAGGGAGGGTTTCAAAGGCCTTGTCTAAAACAGAAGCTAAGGAAGCTGAAAACCTGAGAGTGGAGCTTAAAAGTAGAAAGAGGAAGGATCATTAAACAAATTCCAATTCCGGGTCCGGAATTCATTATGGTGTCTCAGACTTACCCGGTAATGGCTGTCCAGTATGTATTGAGCTCCCCAGTGGGCCTTAAGCCTGGAGGAAAGGTTGAGGGTATGCGTAGACTAGATGTGTGTAGAGATCTAAATCAAGGCCAGTCTCAAGTGACTAACTTCCCGGTTGTATTACGTGATGTTGCCGTTTATTTCATTAGCACATATCCTGGTGGATAACCACAGCCCAATACGAAATGTACTCTTTTGTGGATTGCTTCGCGGGATATCTATCAGAATAATGGGTGGCGGAGTGAAGATCGTGGAAAAAGACTCTGCATTCAATCACCCTTGTTATTATCCGCAGTTATAGTTAGGGCAAAACGTTTTGCTATTTAGACGATTGGCATTTTGGTCTCATAAACGCGGGGCTACCTATCAGAGAGCTAATGATGGGCCCTGTTACCATGACATAGAATGTCATAAGCGAGATAGAGGTCTACGTGGTATGACATCATTGTTGAAATCGAATGTGTAGAAATCTGATCATATTAACCCACCCTCAAAAAGCTGTTCGAACGACCTCAGAAAGTATAATTTGAAACTCAAAATCCAGCCAAGTTTGCTTTCCGGAGTATCAATCGGGTAAGCTCTGTGGGATTCCTGGTTAGTGATTCGGGGCATTGAGTTGGATTCCAAGCAAAGATTAAAGCCATCGTGGATATGCGGCACCTCACACAGAGAAAAGAGGATAAGAGGATTCCCTGGGAAGAATAAACTTCACATACAGCCGTTTTCAATATCCCACTTGACCCAACTACGTAGCGGAGCCAAATTTATCGCAAGTTGTTGAGGGGATAGGGTGCTTCCCAAGAATGGAATGAGCAAATGTCAGAGGGTTTTTTCAACCATTAAAAAGGCACTGACTGAGGATGGAGCCCGGTGCTGGTACCTCCCCCACCCCCTTCCAACCCAAAGGATGGGTATCCCCCATGTTTATGTACATATCGGTCAATGCCATCGCGATGGGATGCATGCTGGGACAAAAGAATGAGGCAGGTAAAGAGCAGGCCATCTATTACCTCAGCAAAAGATTTAGCCAATGTGAACAGAATTACACTCCCATCGAGAAGACCTGTTGTGCTCTGGCCTGGGCTGCAGGGAGATTACAACATTACCTCCATGGGCATACTACGTACCTGATATCGAGACTGGATCCCCTGAAATATATTTTTGAAAGGCCCATGTTGAATTGTCGACTATCAAGATGGCAGTTAATCTTACAGCAGTTCGACATTGGTATAACGTAACTCAGAAAAGCCATGAAGGGGCAAGGAATTGCAGATCAGTTGGCCGAGACGCCGTCGGGAGGAATGGAACCGTTAGAAACTCCTCTACCGGGCGAAGATATATTCTGGGTGTCAGATACGAAATGCAATGATGAGGGACAATTCTGGAAGTTGTATTTTGATGGTGCCATGAATGCCGAAGGGGCAGGAGCCGGAGCAATCCTGGTCTCTATCACCGGAGAACAATACCCCGTGGCCGCTAAATTGCATTTCAGCAATTCGAACAACACCGCTGAATACGAGGGATGTATCTTGGGACTCCGCTTGGCCCGCGACATGGGAGTGAGGAGGCTAGCAGTGTTCGGGGATTCAGAATTGGTAATCAGACAGGCAATCGGGGTGTACAACACTAAGGAGCTTCGGTTACTCCCATACCATCGTTGTGTTACCTAGCTGATGCAAGAGTTCGAAGATATCGCTTTTCGACATATCCCCCGGGGTCGGAATGATTTTGCAGATGCATTGGCAACCCTGGCCTCCTTAATCCACATAATCAAAAGAAAAGACATTCCGCAGGTTGAGATAGCCGTACAGAATGCCCCGGCATATGAGGAACATGTGGCAGTGTTATCAGATGAGGTGGGGTTGACAAGGCAGCCCTGGTATCATAACATCAGGGAATATCTGAGAGATAGATCCATTCCCGACCAGGCGAGTCGAACTGAAAGGGTGAGAATTCAAAAAATGGCGATGAAGTTCTACTTGAGTGGGGATTCACTCTACAAGAGGGATGCTGGTTTGGGACTGTTGCAGTGCGTGGATGAGACGCAGGCCCGAAGGATTATGAACGAAATACATGGTGGAGTGTGTGGGCCACACATGAGTGGACCGATGCTGGCCAAAAAGATTTTGAGAACAGGGCATTATTGGTTGACCTTAAAAGCTGACTGTGATGATCATGTCAAATGGTGTTACCAATGCCAGGCGCACGGTAATGTGATCCATACGCCCCCCAATGAACTGCACTGTATGACCTCCCCGTGGCCATTCTCAATGTGGGGAATGGACGTGATCGGACCAATAGAGCCCAAAGCAAGCAACGGGCACCGATTCATTTTCGTCATGATCGATTATTTCACCAAGTGGGTAGAGGCAGCCTCTTTCCCCAAAGTCACTCAGGAGGTTATCGTTGGGTTCATCAGGAATAATGTCATTTGTCGATACGGGCAACCTGAGGTTTTGGTCTCTGACAATGCTAAGAATTTGAACAACGCCCTCATGAAGGGATTGTGCGACCAGTTTAAGATCAAACACCTCAACTCTGTCATTTACCGTCCCAAAATGAATGGGGCAGTGGAGGCTGCCAATAAGAACATCAAGAAGATCATGGCAAAAATGTCTGCTAATCATCGGGGATGGCCAGATCTGCTACCCCTCACCCTGCTGGCATATCGAACATCAACGCGTACTTCTACAGGGGCAACCCCTTACGCTTTGGTGTATGGAATGGAGGCCATCCTGCCAATTGAGGTTGAGATGGCGTCCCTCAGAATAATGATCGATGCTCAGATAAGCGAGGAGGATTGGATGCAAAGTCGATACGACCAGTTGGCCTTAATTGATGAAAGGAGGGTGGCTGCTGTTTGGCACGGTCAATTATATCAACAAAGGATCTCTCGGTCATATGACAAAAGGATAAGACCATCGGAAAATTCAAGGAGAATGACCTGGTGCTAAAGAGAGTCATTGCCTTGCCAGGACGAAGCTAAGGGGAAGTTTTCCCCAAACTGGGAGGGACCTTTTGTAATTAAAAAGGTGCTATCCGGAGGAGCCCTCATATTGCAAGAAATGGATGGTGAGACATTTCCACAACCCCTAAATGCTGACTCAGTGAAGCGATTCTACGCTTAAATCATCAATCCCCTTTGTTTTTCCTTTAAGGAGCGAACTACGTAGGACCTGATCTCCCAACTTGTGGGGGTACGTAGGCAGCCATCATGGCGCGGTCCGATCCATAAAAAAATAATCCTTTCCCTAAAACAAAAAAACCAATCCCCAATGGCCAGATAAACCTTCCTAAACCCTCAAAAGCCTTCCCGAAAGCAGCCCTAACCCAATGCATCCCAAGTAGCCTGAACCTAGCCCAACCAAACAATGAACCAAAATCCAAGACTCCATCCGATGAAATCAACAGGGGTGCGGCAATGTCTGTCAGATCTCCATCAAGACTTGAGAAGAGAAAGAAGGCGAAATGTCAAAATCATGATCAGCCGGATAAAATGATGATCCAATGAAGGGCAACGATACAACAAAAGGGGAAAATGACTAAAATTAAATACCTGTTTACATATATAAGTCTTTTTGTTACAAGATTTCCTTTTCAATAACCGATGAAATTAACATAGTCTATGCAGGAAATAAAACAATCTACAAATCTGCAACTAACTGAAGCAGGATGGATAAGGTGGTGGATAAATCTGAAGCATCAGCATCCCCTGAAATCTGCCGTCCCATCATGTCGATGCGGTCCAACAAGGCAGTGGCTTCGGCTGACAGTCCCAGAATGTGCATCTATGACTGTCCTGGCCTGAAAAGCAATGGCATCTCTATCAGCTATGGCAGCATCTCTGGCCAAATAGCAGCATCTCTCTCAGCAATGGCGGCATCCCTCTCAGATTCAATAGCCATCAAAGACAGTCGGATCCGGCTAGCGGATGCCTCAGTGTCCTGGCTAGGGAGAGAGTTGGCTGAGCATCGAGTGATATATATGGTATCGTCTGGGAAAGTCACTCCAGAGTCATCAAAAGTCCCAGTCTGACTCACACCAACCGCATCCGAATCTCCACGCAACCATTGCACATAAGCGAATGTCTGGATGGGGCAACTATCATTATACTCGGCGAGGATCCTACGAGGCCAAAGATCATATACCCGCAGTAGATCTCTCTCTGTCTGGGATGATGTAGGGAATCGGTAGTCGGCCGCGCCCGTGAAGGGGTGGAAATCCTGTGTCTGATCAAACTGCCCCATCACCGCCATGGGATGATAAGTCGTCACACCCCTCAAGCCAACAATGGGAATGAAGTCCAGGTCGGGCACATGAGTCAAGAAGCTCCTAAAGGAGCAATAACCCGAATAAACCAGGAGATGAAAGGGATCCTCGATGACCGACAGAAATGCTGTCCAGGAGGCCGCATCAGTACAGCTCACAGGACGAAATGAAAACTGCGTGGTTATGTCATGACTGAAGCAAAACCCTTGGCGGCGGAGGTGGCCGATGGGACTAAGATGACTCATGAACCACACATACAACAAAGTCGAGCTCCCTCGGAATACTCTGCCTCGGAAGGACTGACAGTATGAGGCTGACATATAAGTATCCGCCAATATCATGGGAAGAATGGTGTGATCCTCCTGAAGAGCCCTAACGGCCGCGACCACCCGCATGTCCAAATGATCGGGTCCCGCGGGCAAGTACAGAACTGAGAGGATACATGCCATCAAAACGTCTAGCCTCAAAACGCCCCAGCGCTCCTCCGATACAGAAAAATCCCCAGAGAAGTGGCGAAAACTGTTAGGTGAGCTGAATCGGTCAATCAAAAAGTGAAGAGGAACCAAGTGATCTGATGTGATCGCCGATAGCAGAACCGCCCTCCGCAACCCAGTAAAGGTCAAGAACTGACGGCGCATGGGACCAGATGTGATCCTGGCACAAGGTCTATCCAAAGGCAAACCGGTGAAAGCGACCATACTCCTCGAGGGTGGGGGTCAGCTCTACTGTCCCTAGCCTGAACATCTTGACGAGCAGGGACCCAATATCTCAAAATACCATCCACAAAGCCCACTGGCACCTGAAAGGTTAATAAGGACCGAGAGTGTCCCAAAAGACCATATACCGCGATGACCCTGTCGGCCGGCGATAAACTGTCCAACCAACGGAGGAGGCTGCCAACCAAACCCACGTAGGAGGAAATGGAATCCAAGCATACCACGACATCTGAGGACGTCA
Source organism: Aralia elata (assembly GCA_034770075.1). Classification (NCBI taxonomy): domain Eukaryota; kingdom Viridiplantae; phylum Streptophyta; class Magnoliopsida; order Apiales; family Araliaceae; genus Aralia; species Aralia elata. Next base: position 59,452,515 of record CM068384.1, on the reverse strand, counting down.
TCTGTGAAAAAAAATAGTATCAAAAAGACTGTACAGGGGTCATTTTCTATCCATGGATAAAAAGCATGCATCGTACAGACAATAATAAAGCAAATGAATTTCATAGAGATAAAAGATAAAGAACTGTGCATAAATAAATAAATGAGTTCAGTACATAGTGCATGAAATGAAAAATAAATCTAAACAGGTACAGGTACAAAAGCCCTATCCTATCCTGATCTAGATAAAGTCAATCTCATCTATAAAGGCGGGATCCTCAAACTGGTCCCCTAGGGTCGCCGAAGTCGAGGGCCCAAAGTTCATGTCGGGGATGTATGGCCGCGCGGTGGCATCAGATGAGCTCGGCCCCGCATCATAACCCGTACCATCAGGATCATAGGTATAGGCCTCCTCCGGGGTCCGGCCTAACACCCGAAGAAATAGCGACAACTGCTCCACCTGGCGGGTCAAAGTGTCTATCTGCTCAGTGTGGGTAGGGCTCCGAACACAGGCTGCCCAGTCAGTCATCATCACCGAGTCGGGGACCATATCCCCCGAGGAAGAAATGTGGCCCCCGGGTCTGAGGACCGATAGTGCGGGGCACCCACCAAGTACGGAAAGCATCACTCGTACTGGGACCCGTGGAAAGCATCCGGCCGTCCTCCCCTACAAGCATGATCCCTGAAGGCTGAGAGTCCAGCGGCCAGGAGGTGGTGAAAGGAATGGAATGCGGGATCCGGATCTCTCCTGTGACGCATTCTGAATTGCGCGCTCCCCCAGGTACAGTCACCCATCCTCCAATACTCTACAGAGTGAGGCGACGGGTGGAAAGCTCGAACTCGCGGGCCAGAAGGGTTCCCAGCATCGAACCCCTCAGCCAAATGCTCGGAGAGGTAGGGAATCCAGACGACATCTACAGCAGTGATCAGCTCCAGCTGGATGCGGCAGTGTGGCAAAGCTGCCCTGATATCGGGACCTCCTCCCAAAGTGCTGTGATGCCACCCGACCGTCGGCCCCCGAGGATAAGTATCAAGGCCGAGAGTAAGTGACAGGCCTCAGGCATGGAAGACGCTCGTAGGCCCAGAACTGCGAACAACAGAAACAGTGAAAAGCATGAGTAACCGACAGACGCAGAAAGAAAAGAAATGAATTGACGGGAAATACATTAAGAAAAAAGAAAGAAGTCTCACCAGCAGAAAAATGATAGAATCCGAGCCAAGCGTCTGTCTGGCCCTCCGAGCGTAGACGCATGCCATGGAGGAAATAGGCAAAGGTGAATGACCCCCAGTCATAGTCACCGATGCGGTCCACACGTCTCTGACCGCTCCTACGACGCTGAAATGAATGGTGGAGGAGTTGTTCCCCAGAAAACAACCCCTCATGATGGTCAGGAACAGGCGTCGTAGCAGAATGTCCCTGGTGCCCTGATCCGCTGGAATGGGCAGTGCGTACAGACCCCCAACAGCATCGACAGCCAAAGCGCCGGATCGAATGCTACGGGCCTTAAAGACCCGATCCTCAGCACCGAAGCCCAATAAAGCCCGGACCTCCACAGGAGTGATGTCGAGATCTAGAGGAACGCGGGACCCGGCAAACTCTATGCCCGTAATGTATCTCCAATCCCAGGGGGTCAGCACAACCTCGCAGTCAAGAAGGTGAAGAGACTGCGTCTGGTGAAACCAGCGCTCTGATAAGGCCCTCATGTAACCCCAGGGGCACTGCCGGGGAATGATGGTAAAGAAGTGACGAAAGCCCCAAGAATCCACCACCGCCCGGTAGTCACTGTGCAAAGCCGTGTAAATGGAGTAGATGTTGAACCAGTTGCCCCTCGGCTGAGTAAACTCGGGTACCTGGGGTAATCACCAATGGGTCAGTCCGGATAAAAGGAGAATGGAGAAATTGAGAATAAAATCAGAATAGAACCGAATATACCTCGTTAGCCACGAGAGATGCCGAGGGATAACGACTGAGATCCCGACCCAATAGATCGGGGATCTGCACAGATGCGCCAGACGGGCGCTATGAGGAGATGGAGCCGGTGTGCTGGAGGATGGTCCCTCTGCCGCGACCTCCGGAGGAACAACCTCCTCAACGTCCGGATGATCAGGACGAATGACAGCCTCCGCCAAGCGGCGAGCCTGACGGGTCCGAGGAGGAACGGGGGCAGGTGCAGCCCTACGACGGCGAACACCTGAGGTCCGTGACACGGAGGAGCTACTAGGAGCATCGGGATCCATAGCTGGAACAGAACAGGCAAGGAGGAAGGTAAGTTCCCTTTTGAATTATGTCACGAATATTCTAAATTCCTACCCACATCATATAATTAATGCAACATGATGCATGTTTATGGTATATTAAAAAAAAATAAAAAAAAAATAAATAAATAAAATTCGGCAGAGTTCCGTTTGTAAAATGGACATCCCAGGCATAAGCCAAACGTGTTTTCAATCAATCCAAGCCTCAAACAGATCAAAATTGCATTCATATGTGTAGTTACAGCATGTAGAGTACAGTAATGCATGATTTTCTTGCAGAAAAGGAATAACAGTATGTGAGACCACATCATGAGCATAAAATAGGACTCACACAATTGCTACATAGCATGTATATATGATAATACATAGCATAACATTGTAAAGCATACATTTCTATCTCTAAACATGCAAATAGCCAAATGTATAGCAAAATGTTGACGAAATTGAAAAGTGAACGGTCAAAGTGTTACCTGTAGCGCGTAGAACGATCCCTACCCCACCCGGAGGCAGTTTTTGCAGAAAAGTTGGGAAACTCGACAAAAGGTCCTTGCAAACGAGCAAAATCGCAAGAATCTATGTGGGGTACGAAGTTGAAAGTGACAGATCTGGAAGTGGCGAGCCGCCTAAGAACCCGATCTTGGCCGCAGATCTATCTGCGGCTGGCCGCAGATCCATCTGCGGCTGGCCGCAGATCCATCTGCGGCTGGCCCTGGTGGGTCCCCTTGGCTCCCTTGCAACCGTTTGATGTGTCTAGTGAAAATGAATTACGAGATGGGTGACCGGCGACGATACCCGGGCCCGACGAGACGATCGACCGGCGACGATAACCGGCGATTACGAGATGGATGTCCGGCGACAAAAACTGGCTCCGACAAGATAACCAACCGGCGACGATAACCGGGGGTTACGAAAGGGGTGACCGGCGACGATACCCGGCCCCGACGAGACGATCGACCGGCGACGATAACCGGCGATTACGAGGTGGATGTCCGGCGACGAAAACCGGCTCCGACAAGATAACCAACCGGCGACGATAACCGGGGGTTACGAGATGGGTGACCGGCGACGATAACCGGCCCCGACAAGACAATCGACCGGTGACGATAACCGGCGATTATGAGATGGATGTCCGGCGACGAAAACCAGATCCGACAAGATAACCAATCGGCGACGATAACCGGGGGTTACGAAGTGGGTGACCGACGACGATACCCGGCCCCGACGAGACAATCGATCGGCGACGATAACCGGCGATTACGAGGTGGATGTCCGGCGACGAAAACCGGCTCCGACAAGATAACCAACCGGCGACGATAACCGGGGGTTACGAAGTGGGGGACCGGCGACGATACCCGGCCCCGACGAGACGATCGACCGGCGACGAAAACTGGCGATTACGAGATGGATGTCCGGCGACGAAAACTGGCTTCGGCGAGATAACCAACCGGCGACGATAACCGGGGGTTACGAAAGGGGTGACCGGTGATGATACCCGGCCCCGACGAGACGATCGACCGGCGACGAAAACCGGCGATTACGAGATGGATGTCCGGCGACGAAAACCGGCTCCAGCGAGATAACCAACCGGCGACGATAACCGGGGGTTACGAAAGGGGTGACCGGTGACGATACCCGGCCCCGACGAGACGATCGACCGGCGATGATAACCGGCGATTACGAGGTGGATGTCCGGCGACGAAAACCGGCTCCGACAAGATAACCAACCGGCGACGAATAACCGGGGGTTTACGAAGTGGGTGACCGGCGACGATACCCGGCCCCGACGAGACGATCGACCGGTCGGACGAAAACCGGCGATTACGAGGTGGATGTCCGGCGACGAAAACCGGCTCCGACAAGATAACCAACCGGCGACGATAACCGGGGGTTACGAAGTGGGTGACCGACGACGATACCCGGCCCCGACGAGACGATCGACCGGCGACGAAAACCGACGATTACGAGATGGAGGTCCGGCGACGAAAACCGGCTCCAGCGAGATAACCAACCGGCGACGATAACCGGGGGTTACGAAAGGGGTGACCGGCGACGATACCCGGCCCCGACGAGACGATCGACCGGCGACGATAACCGGCGATTACGAGGTGGATGTCCGGCGACGAAAACCGGCTCCGACAAGATAACCAACCGGCGACGATAACCGGGGGTTACGAAGTGGGTGACCGGCGATGATACCCGGCCCCGACGAGACAATCGACCGGCGACGATAACCGGCGATTACGAGATGGATGTCCGGCGACGATAACCGGCTCCGACAAGATAACCAACCGGCGACAATAACCGGGGGTTACGAGACGATTATCCGCATTGCATTGATACCCTTTTACGAATAGGATTTCATCCATTGCATCATACGTTGCATCATAGGGCATATGTGTAGCATCACGTATGTATTGTCATCCATGTGCATTGTCATTCATGCATCGGGTGTCTATTCTTTATCTTGTTCATTTCATTCGTCATTTCATAAACATGATAAAGAGGGGCAGCTGTAGACACCCAAATTTTGCGTTCCCTGTACTAACCATGACAGGAGGGCAAAATCGTCAATTGAACCGGCTTGCGGGAGTGAAGGAGTGGGCCCAAGGGCGAGCGCCCGACACCACCGCAGTGATTGGCAATCAAAGCTGATGTGACAATAAGGCCATCCGAGACAGACATCCCCGAATGAGGTGGCGCGTCTCCTGGAGATTCCCGGACTGCAGAGTATGAGCCCTTCAACGGAAATCAACGGTACGGCACGGAAATCGAGACGAGGTGCGGAAAATGAGAAAATCAGCACAGTCAGCCGCAGATCAATCCGCGGCCAAGGACGGAACTCGAGACGGCACGGGACTCGAGCGCACGGGACTCGAGCGCGGCTGGGGGGAGAACCAAGGGCCAGCCGCAGATCCATCTGCGGCCAGCCGCAGATCAATCTGCGGCTGCCCTTGGCAGTCCCTTATCAGGCCATTTTGCATACAGAAACAAGGGAGAGAAGAAGAGAAAAAATCCAGCAGCAGCAACAGCTCGGGAGAAGGAGAACAACAGCAACAAAACAACAAAAATTAAGAGAGAAAGGAGTGAGAAATAGTGAGAAATTGTACCCATCTTGTGAGATTACATCTCATATTTTCTACTCTACTCAATACACAAATTCATACATATTGTGGGGATTATTTGCAAGGTGAAAAATCATTTGTTTTAGCATTTTGTTATACCATTTTTTGCCAAGCTTTTTGTCATCCGAAGTATTTTGAATGTAGTTGTTCTTGAATATTGATGTGAAATCACGGATTAGGGATTATTAGTGAGGGTTCCATCGGAACAAAATTCTTCCTAATAACCCGAGGATTATCCAATTGGTGATATTTCTAGATTATTTATGGTGATTTATTGGATGTAATTTATTTAGATTATCATTTTCGGATATCATGGTGTATTAGGCAAATCCGTGTTGTTTAGTTTCGTAGTATTCATTTTGCGGGTATGTAGTAATCTTGGGTGTGAGCCTAGGAATGCGACCCCGTGGTCCAAATCCGATGATGGACAATTTTGGTATATGTAATCCTTTATTGTAAATTGTAATCGTCGGGCCTTAAAACGATACCAAGTTGAAATCGGGTTTAAGGCCCCCGAAATAGTGAAACATGTGCTTGTGGGCGTTTGGGGTTATTTTGATGGCTTACATGCCCATGAATAACTCCAACGCATTTTAATGCTTGATTTGATCTATGACCTAAAATTGATTTCAAAACTAAAAGATTAAGATTTTCATAAAATCAATCAAATTAGGTTATTAGCATCACGAGGATAAGAAATTGGGAGTGCTAATGAATGTCGATTTCTACTTAACGAGAAGGCAAAGAAAAATCGTTTTCCAAAACATCACACAAAATGATTTTATAAATAAATGACGTTTTATTAAACCGTTGTGCATAGGGTTAAAGAGACCCTAGAAATTGCCCGTCATTACATTCGCAAGGCAACGTATAGATCTCGATTCCTATTTTGACGAAGGTTTAGAAAACTCTTGTTTTTTGCCAAAACGGCACCTAACGAAAATCTCATAGCTTTTGACAATTAAAATCAAACCTTTCTTATAAAGCTTTCTCGTATAAGCCGAAAAGACATTCTGAAGCGTTTTCAAATTAAAGCACGACTTTCCCTAAAAAATCCAAATGATTCTTTCATACAAACTCACCACAACATTCACATAGGCACACACACACGCGCGCATACACACACACTTCATGAATTAAAGGATAGGAAAGCATCAAGATTGCGGTAACCGTGTTTCACGGAAGTCGGGGGGTGCCTAACACCTTCCCCTCGCTTAAGCAAGCCCCCGAACTCTATGAATCTCGGTTCGCAGACCAATTAATTCGGAGTCACATATGAGCCAGCGATTTATAAAAAACGAAAACTCGGATGCGTTGGTACATCCATTTCAAATATACCAACTGGCGACTATGGTTAATTGGCTCATCATAAAAAACGATCTTTCAAAACCCCGTCGACATCAATGCCGACCTTTTCCTCAAAATCACCTAAACCGAAAGAAAAAAAATAGGAAAAGGGAACGAGACGAGAAAACCCGGCGTCGACATGTATGATAAGTTATACTTTGACATGTCCCTTAAGACCTTTAGGGTATATCAAAGGGTATGATGGGGTATAATAAGTTATACATAGAGATAGGTGAATGATCAACAAAGAATCTATCACTTCTAGTAAAAGGAGAGAATGTCCTATGTGATTCGATAAATGACGACTCAGAAGTCTTTGGCCAAAGCAGAATGAAATTAGAAAGGAGTTTCTAATTTGCATTATTTTGAGTTGTTCATTGGAGAATCGAAATGCATATAATTAAATAAAATGAGACTTGATAGTAATTCCATGTCTTATATTTAATTGAGACATTGTATGGTAGAAGGATTAAATTGGACGGTAACTATGCACTGAAAGGTTCTTTTGTGATTAATGTTGAAATCTATATTATCTGAAAAGTCGTTGATCGCTAAGGGGCTTACCCTTATTGTAGAATAAATATTATTTATTTAAATAAATTAAATAGTTTAATTTATTTATTTAAATAAGATTAGAATTGTTTTAATTGAGTTATTCATAACCGGTTTAATATGGAGAACCTAAAGGGTCACACCGCAAAAGGAAAATATTTGTTTAAGAAGTAAATTGCATAATTGTAATAATAAGTTAAGTGTATTTAATTTAATCTATGGAGATAGAATAAATTAAATAGCTTAATATTTATTATTTAATATTGTGTAAATATTAAATATAAATTAATAAGAGGAGTCTTATTATTATTACTACTATTACTATTATTTAATTCCTAATATTGATTGAGAATTAATTAATAGAAGTACTCTCTCATGAATTCATAATTGGATTAGGAGCATAATTAATTAAAGGAGTTTAATTATAATAGAAACACTAATCCTAAATAGTTTAGGGAATGGTTATTCCTACATCTATAAATAAGAGGAGTCTTATCATAGATGGGAGTTACACACTCTTCCATAAGAATTGGAGAGAGAGAGAGTACTTGCAATTTTTATAGAGATAGAAACTAGGATTTTGCCAACACCCATCTTCTTGAACAACTATTATTACTTGATGGATCACCTCTAGAGGCTAAACACTTGGGTGGATAACATTGATCAAAGGAAGGAATTTAATCGGTGGAATTCAAGGATAACGGGAAGGAATTGGAGGTGAACTTGTACCTGAGGAAGCTTTCATTCACGAGGGTATAATTCTATATCTCTAACTCTTTCGTTCACATGATAATTGATCACAAGGATGATCATAGTGATAGTTTGTATGGAAAATTTTAAAAATCTGTTTTATTGCGCTTCCGCACTATTTATGTAATTTAATTACATGTTCGCGCTATATACAAACCTAACAGCTTCTTTATTACCTGTAACTAGAATAAAGGAGTTTGCATAAAGGAGTTTGGATTCTGCGTTAACTAAAATATAGGAGTTTATTCACATATGGAATAAGATTCCATGTTTCCTAGAATAAAGAAGTTTATTCACATATGGAATAGGATTCAAATAAAATAAAATAGTTTATTATGATTTAAATTTTGATTAAAATAAAGGAGTTTATTTTTGTTTCAAAATTGGATTTCTAGTAAACTTTTAATTGCCCATTAAATGATATCAATGCATATATGGAATGGTTTTATTATTCATGAGATGAACGTTATTTATTGATACATATGGAGATATGTATGATAATAAATAGGGATTGATTATGGATTACTGACCAATGTATGATTGGATTTATTTTAGTGGATGCTTGAATGAGTGAGTTTTATAAATGGGGTATGCGTACCTCGTCTTCTCTAGTTTTTCTTGATGTAAATTCTATCTTCCTCCTATGTACCTCCCCTTGACTGCTGATCAAGGTTTCTATTTATTGTAAATAGTTTATGTAATAGGTTTAGTTAGAATTACTTAAAGAATTGGAGACAAAGGAGTAAAGAGCGCTTGAAGACCCGTTTGTAATGGAGCCCGGGTTTAAATGTAATGGTTATATTTAAATTTTATTCTTGCACCCTAGATTTGACCTTTTGGTTCACTTGGTGGCTCTAGTGAACCAAACTAGAATAAAAGTCCATAATCAATTCGGGTAGAATATAGTATTCTATATGTGCATGATTACTATATATATATTATATATTATCCAACATGCTTCGCATGTTAAATAATATGTCGCGTATTTTATATATATATATATATGTGCATGCGCGCTAAACAAAATGAGACAAATAATAACAAACCCCTCAAAGAAATTATATTAAGTCCTAAGCGTTCAAAGATATTTAGAATATCGAACATCGCCTTCTAGCATGGTAAAGCAATATAGTATTAAATATTTAATATGAGTTTGTTGTGCACACACAAGGCGAGTATTAAATATTTAAGATGTTGTTTTATCACATTTGATGCTTATTAAGAAATTGAACTTTACTGCTTTGTTGTGCACACACAAGGGCGGTCTTTTTCTCTTCACATATATGGAAGTGCTAGGTTGGACTTAACTTAGATTATTTTAGTTCGAATGTGAACACACTTGACCATTATAATCTAAGAGGCAAAATACAAGGAGTTACATAGGGTTGTCTACCTATTTATTTATATATAGTTTATTGTGCACACACAAGGCTATATACATTTGAAATGAGATCCTTAGTCTCACTAGCAAATCTTTAATTAGATTTGCCGAACTATATAATGAGGGTAATATAGTTTGATAAAAAAGTGAGAGATACCAATTTAAAATAAAGACCTAATTTATTTTGGTAATTAATGTATGCTATAATGTTGTCTATTTCATTTACAGAATTTTACAATGTCTAATTTACTATCACTGCGGAGCATATTAGATGCTAATTAACTGGAACAAATAACACGGACTAGTTAAGGAATTTGAGAATAGTTCTCAAGGCTGAAAAGCTATCTTATGTCCTTAATATGTCTATCCCTGCAATGGTTGCAGACAATGCCTCTGAGGAAGAGATTGCTACTTTTAGAAAGTAGTAACATGATGTACAGTTGGCTCAGTGCATCATGCTTGCATCCATGAGTAACGAGCTTCAGCGTCAGCATGAATGTAACGATAGGAGGAATTTTAGATTTTCTTGTAACCCGAGTTATGTATGAATAAAATGAATTTGTATTTTTATTTATATTATTATGTGTTATGTGCTCAAAGTTGTGTTGCAGCCTAGATAATGTGCATGTATTAAATGATGTGTTCTTGTGTCGTTAGAGCGAATAAATCGATTTTGCAAAAATTCATAAAATCACTATTAGCGGGACCCGCTTCCCGAGGCACTATTCACGAGCACTATTCACACCCGAACTTTTTCGTCTATTTCGATTTTTATTAATTTAGATGAGGCATATATGCTGAGGAATAATTTTTCCAAGTGTCAGAAATTTTATTGGAGTTGATACGTGATTTAATCTGTATCCGAAATGTATATTATGGGTGTTCCGAATAAATGGACAAATCCCATAATAAATATTTTTGCGTGTTCCAATAATTTATGGGAGTACCCATTATAATTTTAGGGTAGAGTTTATTTACCAAATTTGGTACAAAAGTGAGAATATTCGGGTATATTTATCTGTATATTCGAATTAATTGGTGAGACATTTAAGCCTCAAACCAATTGGGGGAGGCCACGTGTATATTGAGAGCCAATTGGGGGGAAAGGAATAAACATGCACAGTACACAATTCATGGGGCTGTTAACACTTTGCCTAAATAACATTTCCAATGGCTCGGGTAAACCATTTTCTGCATACCCATACATTCTATATGCTCCCGAAGCATTCTTCTTATCCCCCTCAGCTCATTCTCCTCCTCCATTCCAGCCATACCCAACTGTTAGCAACTTAAGAGGGAGAGAGAGTTATTTTGCTAAGCAAGAAGCTCACTGCAGTTAGAGGGAGAATAAGTGTGCGTGTGTGTTTGTGCGTGTGCGACAAGGACGTAAAAGGTAAGCAAGGAGAAGAGGAAGAGAGGCTTCAGCAGAAACGAGCAAGGAGAAGAGCAGCCTAGCAAGTTATCTCAACCTACCCGAAGCTAACAAGGAGAGGTAATCAAACTACAACCTATTTCTTCTCCATTGAAGTTTTCATGAGTTTTTTTTTGGCTTTCATGCTTGCGGGATGGATTTTGTTAATTTTTGTTGTTGTTGGTTGTGTTGAATCTATCATGGAGGTTCTTAAGAAGCTATATAAACCATTAACACCTTCAAAGTGAAACAAAAATAAAGAACGATTCGGACCCAAGCTTAAGGAGGAAGATAATGGACATTAATGGACTGTTTGGACCTTCAGGCAATTAGAGGACTATAAAGCCTGGTTGTTGTGATTATTTGATAGTTTGTTGTTGGAATATTGTACTTCTATCAGTTGTGAAGATATACCAATTTGAATGAACCAAAATGATGCTAAAATGAAGTCACAGTAGCCATTTGTGTGAGATATTTCATGGTTGCGAAAAACAGAGCATGCAGTTTATGTTTTAGCTCAGGTTTTGGTCATGTTAAGGATTATGGGTGGTCCTGAATTTGTGATATGTTGTAGCCTTGTGTCTTAGGAATCCATAGAGTCCGTAAGGGATGAAATTGATCGAGTTTAGGGGGAGATATAGCCGCTGGAGCAAGGCGAGGTATGACTGTATCGCTGCTTGCAGGAACAGCAGTTCGCTACTGCAACTGGATCGGGTCGGGGCGGATCGGACACAGTAAATTTTCCCGTGGGTCTAAAACTTATATTTTTGTACAAAATGATTAAAAACGCTTATATTTTGTTAAAGCTTTATGTGCTTAATTTATACCCGTGTCGACCTAAACGATGTTGTCCTAAGGCGTAAATTGAATTAACGGATTACAAATTACGCTTGGATTTCCAGGGGGCGCTGCCCCCGACTGGGTAAGCGTAGTGGCAATCAATGTATTTTAATGATGTGAAGATTGTATTGAACCTAGTCCTTGTGTGACTAATATTTATGATGATTTTAATGAACTATGTAGGATATTTTTGACGGACGATTAATGTTAAGATTTTAACGCACGTACAAGGCAAGTTTCCTAACTCATATAACTCCTATTTAATTGTGCGAGTTTTCCTTACTCGATTTATTTATTGGGCAAGTTTCGAATTCATTTATCTATCGAGCAAGTCTGCTATCTTATTCAGTTATTATTGTGCAAGTTTACTTACCCTACTAAAAATTATATTCGAGCAAATATTATTTATTGAGCAAGCTTATTGAGCTTCTTGACTCCGTTCAAATTACTTATCAATTTAGCAATTAGTGTGCTAGTATTCATACTTTTATTCAAGTATTGCAATGAAAGCCCATTTCATGCAATGTTATATATTGTGTGATTCCAAAGATTACGAATTGTTATTCATTCAAGATATTTTTAATGCTATCATGCATGTTATTGAACCTTAAAGTTCTTTATTCCATATACTGTTTAAAAGCTATGTCAAGGCTAATTGTTTCAGCTAGACACTTATTGATTTGGTTACTAAAGTGAGGTTAAAGTCCTCCAACTATTATTGTTGTTAAGTAAAATTGTCCGATCAAATTGTTTTGGTCTGGACTCCCATGTAAAGCTGAGTAGAACAACCCTCATAGCGGGGGAAATTGTATAAACGTCGGGGAACCGACACGCGCGTAAATGGAAAATGTAAGGCTTATGCATAACGCCAGGTATTTTAGGCTGATCACCTATTGTACCAGTTTTGTGGATTATCGGATGAATTTCCAGTAGTTCTAGAATAGAGTTCTGTGCCTTGGTGCACCCTCAGTATTGAATAGTTCCCTTCTTCGGGAAACTTTGAAATCCTTGGATACTTCAGAAATCCTTCGGTCCTTAGTGGCCACTATAACAGTGATGGAAGAAGTTGTTTATTTCCTTGTGTTAGCTAAATTTTTACTCCTGAGAGCTATAAAGTTATTCATGTGATTATTCACTGCTATTATACCTGCAGGGCAATTGGTTGCTCACCCTTGCTTTCCTTAAAACATTTCAGTTAGTGCGGCACGTGGCGAGAGCTCAGGAAAAGATAAGGGAAAGGGGAAAGCTACGGAGTAGTTGTATTTTGTTGTTCTAGAATTACCGTTTGTATTAAGCCATATTTACCCTTTTGTATTATGTTATGTTTTGTACTAGTATTGGTTTCGAGACTTGGGACAGGTTTATTTATGTTATATCAATGTAAATATTCCTTTATTCCGCTTTAAGTTATCGATTGCATAATTCTTGTTTTAGATAGTGGCGAACCAGGTCCGTGGCTCAGGTGACCCGAATTTGGGGGCGTCACAATGAAACTATGGATGCTCCTACTATACTCCTGCACCTTCAAACAGTTGAAGAGTGAGAAAAGTAGGACTATTAGATATCAAATATCTAAGAAGCTTTTCCGATCTAGAATGACCGATGGCACTACAGTACAGACATATGTCCTAAAATGATCAATCTGATTGAACAATTGGGACAATTGGATTTTAATGGATGGAGAGTTGATCCAAGATTTGATCTTGCAATCACTTCCGGACTCTTTCTCACAAATTGTTGTGAATTTCCACATGAACTGTAACGAATGCAATTTTTATGATTGAATAAAAATATTTATTGAGTTATATAAATATTTTTATTAATTCATTGAGTTAAATAAATAATTTATTAAGTTTTGGTGAAGTGGGTATATATTGAGTTTAATAATGTTAAATATTATTTGAATGTGATTTGTTATGTTTATTCTAATTTAATTTAATGATTAAATTAGATGATGAAAAGGTTTATTTGAATAAATGATTTATTTGAATAAGAGAATTTATTTGGTATTATTGTTATTTGTTAAATGAAATTATTATTTGAGTTGGTAAGGTTTAATTGAATTTATTTAATAATAAGTTCAATTAAATTAGAAGTGTGACATTTTAAACTATATGTTATATTGGTTTATTAAAATAAATGAGAAAGTGTTTAATTCAGTTTTACCAAACAAGGCCCTATGATCTTTGTTTGGGAATAATGGGTTATTTTATTTGTATTTTACCAAACAAGGCCTTAAGACCTTTAGTTGAAATAATGGATTAATTTATTTAGTATTTGCCAAACAAGCCTTAGAGGCTTTTGAAATTTTTAACTGATAGATATTATATCATACGTTATTATTATATTAAGTATCAGTTTTTATTTTGTTTTTATTTCATCAGTTTTTATTTTTTAAAAAAGAACGTCAGTTAAGAAAGAAAGAAAGAAAAACAAAGAAGAAGAAACACAGAGCTTGAGAGAAAGAAAAGAACTCTGTGAATTTGAGAGTTGAGAGAAAAGAGAGAAATTGTGTGAGAAGCTTGGAGATTGGAGTAAGAATTCAAGCAAGGAAGTTTAATCAAATTTTCTTACAACAATTGAAGGTATAATTCTTTTTCCTCTTGGTTTATTATACTGTATATAATTTTAGTTACTGTATGTGAATTCAATTGCTAGAGTATATGAATTATTTGATTATAGTTGTTGTAATTGGTAGTAATCATGTGTTAGATGATTATATGTTGATTAATAATCAATTTAGAGGTGTTAATTCATGAAAACATGATTTAGAATGAAGTCTTTGTTTTTACAGAGTCTTATCTCATGTATGGTATATATATTTGATAATTGATGTTCAATTAGATTATTAATTGGTAAGTTGACTTTTGATTGTGTTAATACGATGAAAATTGAAAAGAATGTAATTTGAATGGATTAAAATGATTGAAAGATGAGTTTACAGTGGTTGATTTTATTAAAATAGCTAAAACATGAATATTTGGTTTTAACAGTGAATTTTTGGTTTTAAATTGGTTGATTATGTGTTTTATAATGCTTAGATTGATTAGAAACGTGTTGGGTAAATGTTTTGTATCATATATGATGTCTGGGTATATTTAATTTGTTTTCTGGATGGTAGAATTCGGAAAATTTGGCCAAATTGGCCTAAGTTTTCACTGGTTCGCGAGCTGGGGAAGACGACAGTTGAGTCTCTCGCCCCGGCGAGAGAAATGAACTGATTTCTTCGCCCCGGCGGCAGCGTCGCCCCGGTGACATATTTGTTAAGAAATCCACCGCCCCAGCGGTGGAACAGTAATAAAAAAAAATATATTATTAAAAATTATTAAATTGTTTTGTGGTTTCGCTAAGTTGTTTTATGCATGTCTAAAGCCCGTATTAAAGCATTAAGTGACCAATGAATTGCTAAGATGATTGTTAAACTAGTACTTGTTGACTATGGTATGCTAAATGAGATGTTATAATAAAAAGGATAAGAGCTAGCTTAAAGTGTATATTATTTTGTAGCTAATTATGTTACCATTTTATAATTAAATGTATAGGTTGTTTAAGGATCGTGAGATATTTAATTTGTAATCTACGCTTGAGGCAAGTTCCTTATCTCAACTTATTACTTTTACGTTGAGCAAGTTGTTCTTTTCTTTTAACTTGTTAATTTATTCAAAACAAGTTTATTTATATTGAGCAAGCTTATTGACCTTAGCTTATTGATATTCAAGCAAGGTTACTATCATGATTATGTACTTAAGTTTTATTCCAATCATTGTTTATTATTCAAACTTCGAGTATAGTTTCTATTGAACAAACTCTATTGATGAATTAGACTAGCAAACCCTTATTGATTCAGCTAGTCCTTAGTTGATGAGCGATTTCAAAGACTTAGAATATTTTCTATTCTTGTTCCAAACCAAGTTTATTTTGGTACGGATTCAGACGATAAACTGAGATGAACAACCCTAATATAGGGGATTACTTACGCAACATCGTTAAAATGTTTGTGCACAATACATTGTACAAAGGGTTGATCCCCCTGAGTACGAGATGTTGGTCCATAGTCTATATGACTATTAAAGGTTACAGTAGAAATACTTGTCAACCTAGGACATAGTTCGAGGTCTTGTGACCCTCAGATATAATTTCTAAATCTCAAAATCTATGTTTCCTTGAATCGAGCATTCAAACGAGCTTTTAGACTTTGATCATTTATTTACTGAGATTCAGAAAATTATTATTCCTCAGTTGAAATCCATTTCATTTAAATATTATTGTTATCGTACTTGTGAGCAATTGTTTGCTCACTCTTGCACTAATCATTGCAGCTAAGGCTGAGAAGTCGGACGAGCCGTCCACAAGCAAAGACAAGGGCAAGATGCATAAATAGCTAACGACCTGCTATTTACTTGATGATTATTTGTAACAATACTTGTTTTAAATTATGTTTTATTCCGCATTGATGTATTAAGGTTTAGATAACCTGGGAATTGAATGTTTAATAGTTTGGTGATGTAACCCATTTTGGGAAGATATTTCTTTAAGTTTATTTAATTGTTATTTTATTGGGTAGTTAGTTTTGAATGTATGTTTTAGTGAACACCAAATCAGTGGGAATTAAGTACCTGGATTTGGGGGTGTCACATGAACAAGCTATATGTCAGCATGCCTGAGTTGCTTAAACATGTTGAAAACTGTAAAGAGTCACTTTCCAACCAAGAAAGATCAAGTCTTACTGGTAGATAATTCTTTCAGGAAGCGGAAGAGGGCCAAAGGATCTTCTTAAAGGAAGAACAATTCAAAGAAGGTAAATAGAAAGGCAAAAACAAAGGACAATAAGAACAAGACTGATGCAGATAGCAAAGGAGTTTGCTTCCACTGCAATAAGTCTGGATACTAGAAAGGAAACTGTAAGGAGAATCTTACAGAGGCTAACCAGAAGAAGCTTAGTGAAGCTTCGGTTACAGATACAGGTATGTTCATGATTAAAAATAAATCTTTTTGTAAGTCAAGGTTCTACTTGGGTATTGGACACCGGCTGTAGTTCTCACGTATGGAATCCAATGTAGAGACTAAGTAGAAGTAGAAAGCTAAACAAAGAGTAAGTAATCTTATGTGTGGGAATGGAGCAAAGGTTGATGCATTAACCATAGGAACTTATAGTTTAGCATTGCCTATGGGCAAGTCTATTAAGTTAATAAGTTGTTATTATGTTTCAGTTCTCATTTGAAACATTAGAACTTTCGTTGTTGGACAAGGAAGGTTCTGGTATTATATTTAAGAACAATTGTTGTTCTATTTATAATGATAATGTTTTGTTTGAAACTGAAAGAATACTTGATAGACTTTGTATACTTGACTTACATGAAAAATATTTTGCAAATTGAATAAACTAATAAAAGAAAAGGAGATGGTCATTCAAAAAGTTGAATGACCATCTCCTTTGAAATGGTCAAAGAAATGTTCAAAGAATTCAGAAGTGAAACATATTGACAAAGTATTAAGATTCTTTGATCAGATCGAGGAAGGAATACTTATGCAATGAGTTTCTAGATCATCTCAAAATGGTATTTTCTTATAATGGACACCTCCTGATACGCAATAATTGATTAGTGTATCTAAAAGGAGAAATTGTACCTTGTTGGACATAGTGCAGTCCATAATAATTTTTACCGACATTCTAGTATCAATCTGGGGTATGCCCTAGATACGGCTGCATATCTACAAAAATAAGGCAACCTTAAAAATCCGAGCCCAAGACTCTATAAATGTTATGGATTGGAAGGATTCCTACTCTTAAGTATATTAAGATAAGGGGTTGTCCAACTTATGTGAAAAGGTTTCAAAGATAAGTTTGGGACAAAATCTGACAAGTGCAGATTTGTGCGATATCCTAAAGAAAGTTTAGGGTATTATTACTATAATCCTACATGCTACCTTCTTAGATAAAGGTGTTTATCATTGAAAGAGCTAGTGGGAGGGTAATAGATCTTGAAGGAGTTCAAGAACCACAAAGCACTTTAAGTTGAACCGAGGAACCTGTAGATAGACCTATTGTACCACAACCAAATCGTAAATCTGGAAGAGTACCAAAGATATCTGGGGTATGCATTCATCATAGAGGATGATGATGAGGTACACATCATAGAGGATGATGATCCAGTTTTATACGATGAGGCTATGAGTAGTAGACACTCAGAGAAATGACAGATGACTAGGAAATCCAAAATAGACTCCATATAAGAGAACCAAGTATATAAGAGAACCAAGTATAAACTCTAGTTACTCCACAAAAGGGCATAGTGCCTAGAAGGTGAATATTGTTCTTTAAGAGAAAGACTGGGGCAAATGGCAAGGTGGAGATCTATAAGACCAGACCTGTTTAAAAGGTTTTTCAAGTCAAGGAGTTGACTGTGATAAAACCTTATTACCGGGTAATGCTCAAGTCCATTTGGATTTTACTTGCGATTACAGCTTATTACGAAATCTGGCAAATAGATGTGGAGACGTCCTTCCTCTATAAAGAATTAAGGAGAATGTATGTATGATACAACCAGAGGAATTTGTTTCAAAGGTTGAAGCAAATCATGTATATAAGCTGCAACGATCCATTTATGGATTGAAGCAAGCTTCTCAAAGATGGAACATTCATTTTGATGAGACAATCAAAAGAGTTTGATTTTATCAAAAATGAGAATGAACCTTGTGTGTACAAAAGGGTCAGTGGGAGCACTGTAACATTCCTAGTATTATATGTTGATATACTACTGATAAGGAATAACACACTAATGCTACAATCAATAAAGATAAAATTGTCTAAACATTCCTCCATGAATGACTTGGGAGGAACATCCTATAAATTGGGATATAAATCTATGTAGATAGATTTAAAAGGATGTTCGGCTTGACCCAAGGAACGTATATTCATTTGATGCTAAAGGTGTTTAGCATTGCAAACTCCAAGAGATGTCTCATGATGATGAGCCATGGAGTGTATCTCTCTAAAATTGTCCCCAATTGAAAGAGATATCGCATGAGTTACTATCATGTATGCAATGAATATACAAGGCTTGATGTTGATTAGTCATATTCTGGAGATAATCACTGTAAGACAGTGATAAACATCTTTAGGTACTTAACCGGTACTTAAGATGTGATCATGATTCATGGTAGGTCTGAATTAAAACTAGAGGGCTAAACAGACTCACGTTTTTCAGATTGACCAAGACGATAATAAATCCATTTTAAGGTAAGTCGTTACCTTGAAAGGTGTGCAGTGAATTGGAAAAGTTTGAAACAACAAAGAGTTGCTGGTTTAGTACAAAGACAAAGTATATAGTTATAAATGAAGCTGCAAGTTTATTGTTTGGATGAAAAGTTCATTACAGAACTAGGAATAGTTCCTAAGTCTCATCTTGGATTCAAACAAGTGTTGCGGCACTTTCATTTGATTAGTGGAATCATTGAAAGAGGAAAAGTCACTATAGAGATAGTGGACTCTCGATAACAACATTGCATATCCATTTACTGAAGCTTTATCCAACAGCAAGGTGATCGTCACATTAGAGAAGAAGAGTATTAGATACCATGACGATTGGCTTAAGTGCAAGTGGGAGATTGAAAGTAGTATGCACACAAGCCAATCATATTTGATATGATGTAACATATACTTTGTAATCTTATTCGTTTGTTAAAGGCGTTTACTTTATCTACATGGTGCTGTTATATTAAATGTGATAAACCCATAGTTTTGAGCAATGCTTTTAGAATCATGATGGTGATCATGCTAATGAGATCTAAATTCTAGATAGTTCACAAACTAAAATCGTTCCTAATTGATGGATTACTAAAAAGGGGATTAGTGAATTCGGATAGATTAGTACATACGTTGCTTGCTCTTATGAAGAGGATGATTGATCTCATAATCATTTGTGTGGAGATACTAAAGCAAGTATGTAGGTGCTTATTAGAGAATAAGTGTTGAACGTGGCTCGCTAAGGAATACCTAATGGAGTTTTACTCACCTGTCAATAGGAATTCCTCTAGTGATAGTAGTACAAGTGATCCTTGGACTTGAGATCATCATAGTATCTTGTGTATGATGAGTTATACTTTGACATGTCTCTTAAAACCTTTAGGGTATATCAAAGGGTATGATTGGGTACAATAAGTTATACATGGAGATAGGTGAATGATCAATAAAGAATCTACCACTTCTAGTAAAAGGAGAGAATGTCCTATGTGATTCGATAAATGACGACTCAGAAGTCTTTGGCCAAGGCAGAATGAAATTAGAAAGGAGTTTCTAATTTGCATTATCAGAGTTGTTCATTGGAGAATCGAAATGCATATAATTAAATAAAATGAGACTTGACAGTAATTCCATGTCTTATATTTAATTGGGACATTGTATGGTAGAAGGATTGAATTGTACGGTAACTATGCACTGAAAGGTTCTTTTGTGATTAATGTTGAAATCTATATTATCTGGAAAGTCGTTGATCGCTAAGGAGGCTTACCCTTATTGTAGAATAAATATTATTTATTTAAATAAATTAAATAGTTTAATTTATTTATTTAAATAAGATTAGAATTGTTCTAATTGATTTATTCACAACCGGTTTAATATGGAGAACCTAAAGGGTCACACCGCAAAAGGAAAATATTTGTTTAAGAAGTAAATTGCATAATTGTAATAATAAGTTAAGTGTATTTAATTTAATCTATGGAGATAGAATAAATTAAATAGCTTAATATTTATTATTTAATATTGTGAAAATATTAAATATAAATTAATAAGAGGAGTCTTATTATTAATTTTACTATTACTATTATTTAATTCCTAATATGGATAGGGAATTAATTAATAGAAGTACTCTCTCATGAATTCCTAATTGGATTAGGAGCATAATTAATTAAAGGAGTTTAATTATAATAGA
Source organism: Aralia elata (assembly GCA_034770075.1). Taxonomy (NCBI): domain Eukaryota; kingdom Viridiplantae; phylum Streptophyta; class Magnoliopsida; order Apiales; family Araliaceae; genus Aralia; species Aralia elata. The sequence continues at coordinate 59,431,948 of CM068384.1, read as the reverse complement.
AACCCTAATCCTAAATAGTTTAGGGAAGGGTTATTCTTACATCTATAAATAAGAGGAGTTTTATCATAAATGGGGGGTTACACACTCTTCCATAAGAATTGGAGAGAGAGAGAGTACTTGCAATTTCTATAGAGATAGAAACTAGAGTTTTGCCAATACCCATCTTCTTGAACAACTATTATTCCTTGGTGGATCACCTCTAGAGGCCAAACACTTGGGTGGCTAACGTTGATCAAAGAAAGGAATTTAATCGGTGGAATTCAAGGAGAACACGAAGGAATTGGAGGTGAACTTGTACCTGAGGAAGCTTTGATTCATGAGGGTATAATTCTATATCTCTAACTCTTTCGTTCAATTGATAATTGATCACAAGGATGATCATGGTGATGGTTTGTATGAAAATTTTTAAAAATCTGTTTTATTGCGCTTCCGCACTATTTATGTAATTTGATTGCATGTTCGCGCTATATACAAACCTAACAGCTTCTTTATTACTTGTAACTAAAATTAAGGCTAACCTTGCAATAATTCCATTATTTACATTAAAATAGGCTGAAATAAATTATTGACGTAAAATTACTAAAATGCACTAAAATAATACTAAATACTTAAGATTAAGCTGAATAATTAAGCTAAGAATACCAAATTAGTTGATATAAAATCTACTCATCAAATAGAAAACTTGCCTGTCTCGTTGTCTACACTTAACCTTAGTATGTCGTTACGCGGATAACCTACAACATCCATAAAGATTCGCTTAATCGTTACCCTTGTAATAACATCGCCGATAATTATCGTAACCTAACCCGATAATTACTCTATTGACTTAATCCGAACATAAACGTCATTTTACATTATACTTATAATATTTTCATAAAAATATGCGACTAACATTTATTTAGACTCATACATCACAAATCAACACATTCTAGTCGGTAAGAATTATTTATGTCATTCCTGACTTTACAGTAACTAATTGTTTTTACCTCTTCGTAACTCTATTTCTCTCATTAAACCTTCTTAACCACTTTATTATTTTCTTCTTTTCTGGCCACACATACATAAATATATTCCATACATAAAAATAGGTTTGTTGAAATTTTCCGGCTTTATTAAGTATTTTTTGGAAGGCCGTTTTTAGTTCGTAACTTAGCAAACTTAGCTATATCGTACATAGTTCCAAAAATTACCAAATTTGGTCAGAATCTTAAGCATATCAAAATGAACTTCCAGTTTAAATTTCATGGCCATCGAAGTTATAGAACTTAAGTTATAATAGTTTTTATGTTTGAAACCCTAGTCCTTGTTTTGGCCATATCTCCCTCGTCCGAAGTCGGAATAAGTTCGTCTTTGGACAGGAATTACGTTATACCATATAGTTTCAGTCTCCAAAAGTCCTTAATTTATTTCAATGTTTAAGTGGACCAAACAGTCCACAGAAAAAGTAGGGTAGGAAGGTTTGTCAGGTTTTTTAGTTTTTCCTGTTTTGGTAGAAACTGTCGATAGAAAAATCTACAAAGTATTTTCAAGAAATTCCAGATGGCGAGGTTAGGGACTCATGTATCTATCTCCAAAACTTGACCTCACTCAAAAATTAGAAATAGGATGGGAGTTATGCTTGTTCAAATTTCAAGTTCTGTTTTTGAAAGTTGACAATTTTTCTGTCGATTAGGTTTACTAAGAAAGCTTTCTTGTTTTCATAATTTTTCATGCATATAACATATAACAAGCATATATACTCCATCATAACCTCCCTTACACCATAGGATCCACCATGATCCTCCATATAAACAATCCTCCCATAACAACCAAGCAAGAACATAATCTAAACTAAAGAAAATTAAAGCTAGGGTTAGGAAACTTTTAAACCTTCTATGTTCTTCCTCTTGTTGGATGATTGATGACTACCTTGCTAGCCTTTCTTGCTCTCCTTCCTCTGAAATCCGTGAGTCTCCCTCTCTCTTTTCTCCTCAAGCTTCCTTGCTATCCCTTGCTCTCACTCTCTCTAACTCTTCCTAACTTTTAACTTGCAAAATGCTGAAAATGGAAGAAAAGTGTAAGACTTTCTATGCTTCCTCTTTATATAGTCATCCTAACCTTACTTAGCCCTCCTTAATCATCCAACTCATTGACTAATCAAACTTAAAAGGCTTAAACAATGAGCTTACTATGCCAAGACTTGACAATAAGAATGATGGATTTATGGAGATTGTGTGAAGAAATGAACAAAGGAAAAATTTAAGCAACTTTTTGTCCCATTTTTCATCCTAAGTGGGGCCCAAATTTTGACCACCTATCTTTCCCATGTGGGGCCCACAAGTGGCCAGATTTCTCCTCCTTTATCCCTTCCATTTTGCTTTATTTTTTCTTCCTTTTATTACATCATAGTCCTTTTGCTAGCTTATGTCATCACCTCCCACATTAGGCCACCTGTTGGATCATAATTTGGGCTTGGTCTTGGGCTCCCTACAAGGTTTGTTAGGGCTTGGTATGCGCTTAGGTTTGGGCCTCCTAATATCTCTCTTGGACCCTCCCAATTAACCATGCACTTGGGCTTGTTAACTAGGTTAATCACCTATCTTCTTTTGGTCTCTTTACAAAGTTTACTAGCATAATTAACTTCAGCCTTCTAACATTGCCACACAAGGCTATTATTTCAAGCTTAGTTAGTTAATAACATAAGCTTAACTTGATAAATTCTTATCTCTTGGCTTTCCTTTTTGTTCCACCAATTCCTTAACTCAATTAGCCCTAATTGGCTTGAAAACTCTTATCGTTCGATCGACAAATTATTACACATATACCTATCCATATTTATACAAGCATTCCATTAATCATATTAGTTAATCACTTAATGATTATTAATCTTTTCATTTTCCATTCAAGGACAACATTCAAGCTACGTTAATTCACAACATAAGCTTATCTTGCTTCTCCTCAATTAACTTGGTTATTAACTAACTTGCTTAATTCTCAACACATAACACATATTCACACATATGCTCAAGACAATTCCTCATAAAAATTCATTTTATTTAATATTTTAATTCAAAATTATATCTTTAGCGACACGTAGCATTCTTGGTTATTACATAAAGCATAGGGAAATGGCAGAAATAAGATTAAAAGCAGGAAAGATCAAGGACCTCACTGCACTGGAAGTAGTGGTTGAGTACATTTAGTCCGTCAATTACAAAAGTTCGCCTAAAAGAAGCCACAAGAAAAAGGAAGAAGATGTTGAAAGTAGTATGCACACAAGCAAATCATATTTGATATGATGTAGCATATACTTTGTAATCTTATTCATTTATTAATAAAAAGATTGATTTTCTTAAAAGGCATTTTACATTATTTACATGGTGCTGTTATATTAAATGTGATAAACCCATAGTTTTGAGCAATGCTTTTAGAATCATGATGGTGATCATGGTAATGAGATCTAAATTCTAGATAGCTCATAAACTAAAATCGTTTCTAATCATTGGATTATTAAAAAGGAGATTAGTGAATCCGGATAGATTAGTACATACGATGCTTGCTCTTAGGAAGAGGATGATTGATCTCATAATCATGCGTGTGGAGACACTAAAATAAGTATGTAGGTGCTTATTGGAGAATAAGTTCACTGAACGTGACTCGCTAAGGAATACCTAATAGGGTTTTACTCGCCTGTCAATAGAAATTCCTATAGTGATAGTAGTACAAGTGATCCTTGGATTTGAGATCATCATAGTATCTTGTGTATGATGAGTTATACTTTGACATGTCCCTTAAGACCTTTAGGGTATATCAAAGGGTATGATTGGGTATAATAAGTTATACATGGAGATAGGTGAATGATCAACAAAGAATCTACCACGTCTAGTAAAAGATGTGAATGTCCTATGTGATTCGATAAATGACAACTCAGTAGTCTTTGGCCAAGGCAGAATGAAATTAGAAAGGAGTTTCTAATTTGCATTATTTTAAGTTGTGCATTTGGAAATCGAAATACATATAATTAAATAAAATAAGACTTGACAGTAATTCCATGTCTTATATTTAATTGAGACATTGTATGGTAGAAGGATTGAATTGTACGGTAACTATGCACTGAAAGGTTCTTTTGTGATTAATGTTGAAATCTATATTATCTGGAAAGTCGTTGATCGCTAAGGGGGCTTACCCTTATTGTAGAATAAATATTATTTATTTAAATAAATTAAATAGTTTAATTTATTTATTTAAATATAATTAGAATTGTTCTAATTGATTTATTCACAACTGGTTTAATATGGAGAACCTAAAGGGTCACACCGCAAAAGAAAAAATATTTATTTAAGAAGTAAATGCCATAATTGTAATAATAAGTTAAGTGAATTTAATTTAGTCTATGGAGATAGAATAAATTAAATAGCTTAATATTTATTATTTAATATTTTGGAAATATTAAATATAAATTAATAAGAGGAGTCTTATTATTATTATTACTATTACTATTATTTAATTCCTAATAAGGATTGAGAATTAATTAATAGAAGTACTCTCACATGAATTCCTAATTGGATTATGAGCATAATTAATTAAAGGAGTTTAATTATAATAGAAACCCTAATCCTAAATAGTTTAGGGAAGGGTTATTCTACATCTATAAATAAGAGAAGTCTTATCATAGATTAGGTTACACACTCTTGCATTAGAATGTGGAGAGTACTTGCAATTTCTATAGAGATAGAAACTAGGGTTTTGCCAACACCCATCTTCTTGAATAACTATTCTTCCTTGGTAGATCACCTCTAGAGGCCAAACACTTGGCTGGCTAACGTTGATCAAACGAAGGAATTTAGTGTTAGGTTTGTATATTACGCAAGCATGCAATCAAATTACACAAATAGAGCAGAAGCGTGATAAAACGAATTTTAAAATTTTAATACAAACCATCACCATAATCTATCCTTGTGTTCAATTATTAATTAAACGAAAGAGAAAGAGAATAAGAATTATACCCTCGTAGATCCAAGCTTCTTCGGGTACAAGTTCAACTCCTAGTCCTTCGTATTCTCCTCGAATTCCACCGATGTGATTCCTTCCTTTGATCAATGTTAGCCACCCAAGTGTTTGGCCTCTAGAGGTGATCCACCAAGGAAGAATAGTTATTCAAGAAGATGTGTGTTGGCAAAACCCTAGTTTCTATCTCTATAGAAATTGCAAGTACTCTTCACAATCTAATACAAGAGTGTGTAACCCTAATATATGATAAGACTCCTCTTATTTATAGATGTAGGAATAACCCTTCCCTAAACTATTTAGGATTGGGGTTTCTATTATAATTAAACTCCTTTAATTAATTATGCTCCTAATCTAATTAGGAATTCATGTGAGAGTACTTCTATTAATTAATTCCCAATCCCTATTAGGAATTAAATAATAGTAATAGTAATAATAATAAGACTCCTCTTATTAATTTATATTTAATATTTCCAAAATATTAAATAATAAATATTAAGCTATTTAATTTATTCTATCTCCATAGACTAAATTAAATACACTTAACTTATTATTACAATTATGCCATTTACTTCTTAAATAAATATTTTTCTTTTGCGGTGTGACCCTTTAGGTTCTCCATATTAAACCGGTTGTGAATAAATCAATTAGAACAAATCTAATCTTATTTAAATAAATAAATTAAACTATTTAATTCATTTAAATAAATAATATTTATTCTACAATAAGGGTAAGCACCCTTAGCGATCAACGACTTTCCAAATAATATAGATTTCAACATTGATCACAAAAGAACCTTTCAGTAAATAGTTACCGTACAATTAAATCCTTATATCATACAATGTCCCAATTAAATATAAGACATGGATTTACTGTCAAGTCTTATTTTATTTAATTATATGTATTTCGATTCCCAAATGCACAACTCTAAATAATGCAAATTAGAAACTCCTTTCTAATTTCATTATGCCTTGGCCAAGGACTACTGAGTTGTCATTTATCGAATCACATAGAACATTCACATCTTTTACTAGACGTGGTAGATTTTTTGTTGATCACTCACCTATTTAGGGACATGTTAAAGGGTATGATTGGGTATAATAAGTTATACATGGAGATAGGTGAATGATCAACAAAGAATCTACCACGTCTAGTAAAAGATGTGAATGTCCTATGTGATTCGATAAATGCACAACTCTAAATAATGCAAATTAGAAACTCCTTTCTAATTTCATTCTGCCTTGGCCAAGGACTACTGAGTTGTCATTTATCGAATCACATAGGACATTCACATCTTTTACTAGACGTGGTAGATTCTTTGTTGATCATTCACCTATCTCCATGTACAACTTATTATACCCAATCATACCCTTTGATATACCCTAAAGGTCTTAAGGGACATGTCAAAGTATAACTTATCATACACAATATACTATGATGATCTCAAGTCCAAGGATCACTTGTACTACTATCACTAGAGGAATTCCTATTGATAGGCGAGTAAAACTCCATTAGGTATTCCTTAGCGAGTCACATTCAGTGAACTTATTCTCCAATAAGCACCTACATATTTGCTTCAGTGTCTCCACATAAATGATTATGAGATCAATCATCCTCTTCCTAAGAGCAAGCAACGTATGTACTAATCTATCCGGATTCACTAATCCCCTTTTTAGTAATCCAACGATTAGGAACGATTTTAGTTTGTGAGCTATCTAGAATTTAGATCTCATTAGCATGATCACCATCATGATTCTAAAAACATTGCTCAAAACTATGGGTTTATCACATTTAATATAACAGCACTATGTAAATAATGTAAAATGTCTTTTAAGAAAATCAATTCTTATATTAATAAATGAATAAGATTACAAAGTATATGCTACATCATATCAAATATGACTGGCTTGTGTGCATACCACTTTCAATCTCCCACTTGCACTAAAGCCAATCGCCATGGTATCTAATACCCATCTTTTCTAAGTGACGATCAAACTGTTGTTGTGTTAAAGCTTTAGTAAATGGATCTGCAATGTTGTCTTGAGAGCCCACACGCTCCAGGGTGACATCTCCTCTTTCAATGATCTCTCTAATCAAATGAAACCGCCGCAACACATGTTTGGATTTCTGATGAGACCTGGGTTCCTTAGCCTGCGCAACAGCTCCGTTGTTGTCATAGAATAAAGGTACAACTCCTCTAATGCTAGGAACCACTCCAAGTTCAGTTATGAACTTCTTCATCCAAACAGCTTCCTTTGCAGCTTCACTTGCAGCTATGTACTCTGCCACTGTCACTGAATCAGCAACTGTTTGCTGCTTGGAACTTTTCGAACTCACTGCGCCACCATTTAAGGTAAACACGTACCCTGAAATGGATTTACTGTCATCTTGGTCCGTTTGAAAGCTTGAGTCTGTATAGCCCTCTAGTTTCAATTCAGACCCACCGTAGACTAGAAATACATCCTTAGTTCTTCTCAAGTACTTTAGGATGTTTTTCACTGCCTTCCAGTGCTCTTCTTCTGGATTTGACTGATATCTGCTTGTTACACTGAGTGCATGAGCGACATTTGGTCTAGTATATATCATACCGTACATGATAGATCCTATTGCTGAAGCATAAAGAATCTTACTCATTCGGTCTCTCTCCTCAGGTGTCTTTGGGGTCTGTTTCTTGGAGAGATGTATTACATGGCTCATCGGCATGAGACTTCTCTTGGAATCTTCCATGCTAAACTTCTTTAGCATCGAGTCAATGTATTTTTCTTGAGTCAAGCCAAGCATCCTTTTAGATCTATCTCTATAGATCTTTATCCCCAAAATATAGGTTGCCTCACCCAAGTCCTTCATGGAGAAGTGTTTAGATAACCAAATTTTGATCGATTGTAGCATAGGAACATCATTCCCTATCAGTAATATATCATCAACATATAATACAAGGAATGATATAGCGCTCCTACTAACCTTCTTGTACACACAAGGTTCATCCTCATTTTTGATAAAATCAAACCTTTTGATTATCTCATCAAAACGGATGTTCCATCTTCGAGAAGCTTGCTTCAATCCATAAATGGATCGTTGTAGCTTACAGACTTGGTTTGTTCCAACCGTTAAAATAAAACCCTCTGGCTGTATCATATATACATTATCCTCAAGCTCTCCATTGAGGAAGGCCGTTTTCACGTCCATTTGCCAGATTTCGTAGTCATAATAAGCTGCAATTGCAAGCAAAATCCGAATGGACTTGAGCATAGCTACTGATGAGAAGGTTTCATCGTAGTCAACTCCTTGTCTTTGTTTGAAACCTTTTGCAACCAGTCAGGCCTTATAGGTCTCTACCTTGCCATCTGCTCCAGTCTTTCTCTTAAAGATCCATTTACACCCAATAGGCTTAATGCCCTCAGGTGGTGAAACCAAAGTCCATACTTGGTTTTCATACATGGAGTCCATCTCGGATTTCATGGCTTCTAGCCATTTTTCTGAGTCTTCACTACTCATAGCCTCTTCGTAAGTCAACGGATCATCATCATCCTCTATGATGAATCCATAACTATCAAGTATCTTCGGTACTCTTCCAGATTTACGAATAGGTAGTGGTACAGTAGGTTCTTCTACCTGGTCAGGTACCTGACTTTGATCCGAAGTATTTTGTGGTTTTTGAACTTTTTCAAGATATATCTTACTCCCACTGACCCCTTCAAGGATAAACTCCTTTTCCAAGAAGGCAGCGTATTTCGCAACAAACACCTTTTGATCACTAGGATGATAGAAATAATACCCTGATGTTTCTTTAGGGTATCCCATGAATCTACATTATCGGATCTAGTCTTCAGCTTATCATGCTCAAACTTTTTGACATAAGTTGGATAACCCCAAGTCTTAACATGCTTAAGATTTGGTTTCCTCCCTGTCCATAACTCATATGGAGTCTTTGGGACAGATTTGGTAGGTACCTTGTTAAGTAGGTATGCAGCCGATTCTAGGGCATAACCCAAAAAAGATACTGGAAGGTCGGTAAAACTCATCATGGAACGAACCATGTCCAACAAAGTTCGATTTCTCCTTTCAGATACACCATTCAACTGTGGCGTCCCTGATGGAGTCCATTGTGAGATTATACCAATTTCTTTGAGACAAATGAGAAACTCATTGGTTAAGTATTCCCTTCCTCGATCCGATCGAAGAATCTTAATACTCTTACCAGTTTGCTTCTCTACTTCACTTCTGAATTCTTTGAACTTTTCAAACGATTCAGATTTGTATTTCATTAAATACACATATCCAAATCTAGAATGATCATCAATGAAAGTAATAAAATAAGAATACCCTCCTCGTGCATTCGTTGTCATAGGTCCACATACGTCTGTGTGTACCAACGCTAACAACTCTGTAACTCATTCTCCTTTGACACTAAAAGGAGATTTAGTCATCTTATCCATGAGACAAGATTCACAAGTTGGATATGATTCGTAATCAGATAGCTCTAAAAACCCATCTTTATGCAACTTGGTTAATCTTGTTTCATTGATATGACCGAGTCTACAGTGCCACATAAAGGTATAATTAACATCATCTCTTTTTCTTTTCTTAGTTTGTTCAATTTGAAGTATATTTTCATGCAAGTCAAGTATGTAAAGTCCATTCAGTAGATTGCCAACACCATATAAAACATTTTTATTATAAATAGAACAACTTTTGTTCTTTATTATAATATCAAAACCATCCATATCTAATACATAAATTGAAATAATGTTTCTAATGAGTGTTGCAACATAATAACAATTATTTAAACTAATGAACTTGCCCGAAGGCAGTGCTAAACAATAAGTTCCTACAACTAATGCAGCAACCTTTGCTCCATTTCTGACTCGTAGGACAACTTCATCCTTGTTCAGCTTTCTACTTCTGCTTAGTCCCTGCATATTATTACATATGTGAGAACTACAGCCGATATCCAATACCCAAGTAGAATTTTGACTTTCAGAAAAATTAATTTCAATCATGAACAAACCTAGATCGGAAGTCGAAGCTTCTCCAAGCTTCTTTTGGCCCGCAAGATACTCCTTGCAGTTCCTCTTGCAGTGTCCCGGCTTATTGCAATGGTAGCAAATTCCTTTGCTATCTGGATCAGGTTTCTTTTTATCCTTTCTCTTCGCATTGCCCTTAGCCTTCTTGTTTTTCTTCTTTTCAGAAGATACCTTAGGCCTCTTCCTTTTCTTGGAAGAATCATCCACTAATAAGACTTGGTTCTTGTTGGATGAGAAGTGACCTTCAGCAGTTTTCAGCATGTTAAGTAACTCAGGCAAGCTGACGTCCAACTTATTCATGTGAAAATTCACAACAAATTGTGAAAAGGTATCCGGGAGTGACTACAAGATCAAATCTTGGCTTAACTCCCCATCCATCACGAACCCAAGCTGTCCAAGTTGTTCAATCAAATTGATCATCTTGAGGACATGAGTCTCAACGGTAGTGCCCTCGGTCATACGAGATCGGAAGAGCTCCTTAGATATCTGATATCTTGCAGTCCTACTTTGCTCACCAGACAACTCTTTGAGGTGCAGCAATATAGTAGGGGCATCTATAGTTTCATGCTAACGCTGAAGCTCGTTACTCATGGATGCGAGCATGATGCATTGAGCCATGATTGCATCATCTTACCACTTTCTGAAAGTAGCAATCTCTTCCTCAGAGGCTGTTTCTGCAACATTTGCAGGCACTGATGAATTTAGGACATAAGAAATCTTTTCAGCAATGAGAATAATTCTCAGATTCGTTAACCAGTCCGTGTAATTCGGTCCGGTCAGTTTGTTAGCATCAAGTATGCTACGCAGTGATAGTGAGTTTGACATTTTTAAATTCTACATGTGAAATAGACAACATTTTAGCATACATTCATTTTATTAATCATCAAAATAAATTAGGTCTTTATTTAAATTGGCAGCTCTCACTTTTTCATCAAACTATATTACCCTCATTATATAGTTCGACAATTCTAATTAAAGATTTGCTAGTGAGATTAAGGATCCCATTTCAAATGTATATAGCCTTGTGGTGACACAACAAACGATATATAAATAAATAGGTAGACAACTATTATCAATTACATCACCATGTAACTCTTTATATTTTGTCTCTTAGATTATTTTGATCAAGTGTGTCGACGCCGGGTTCTCGCTTTTTGTCCTTTAGTCTTTTCCAATTTTAGCCTTTTGATTTAGATGACGTTTGGAAAAGGTCGGCATTGATGTCGACGGGGTTTTGAAAGATCGCGTTTTATGATGAGCCAATTAACCAGAGTCGCCAGTTGGTATATTTGAAATGGATGTACCAACTCATCCGAGTTTTCGTTTTTTTATAAATCGCTGGCTCATGTGTGACTCCGAATTAATTGGTTCTGCGAATCGAGATTCATAGAGAGTTCTCGGGGGCTTGTTTAAGTGAGGGGAAGGTGTTAGGCATCCCTCCGACTTCCGTGAAACAACGGTTACCGCAATCTTAATGCTTTCCTATCCTTTAATTCATGAATGTGTGTGTGCGCGGCGCTTGTGTGTGTGGGTGTGTGTGTCTATGTGAATGATGTGGTGAGTTTGTATGAAAGAATCATTTGGGATTTTTAGGGAAAGTCGTGCTTTAATTTGATAACGCTTCGGAATGTCTTTTCGGTATACACGAGCAAGCTTTATTCTTTATGAGAAAGGTTTGATTTTAATTTATCAAAACTATGAGATTTTCATTAGGTGTCGTTTTGGCAAAACAAGAGTTTTAAATCTTCGTCAAAATAGGATATCGAGATCTATACGTTGCTTTTCGTGAAACGATCGGGCAATTTCTAGAATCTCTTTCACCCTATGCACAAAAGATTTAATAAAATGTTACTTATTTGCAAAATCATTTTGTGTGATATTTTGAAAACGATTTTTCTTTAGCTTTTTCGTTAGATAGGAATCGACATTCATTAGCACTTCTCAAATTTTAAACCTCGTGATTCTAATATCCTACTTTGATTGATTTTATGAAAATCTTATCATTTAGCTTTGAAATCAATTTCGTGTCATAAATCAAATCAAGCATAAGCACACGCGTCGGGGCTATTCATGGGCATGTAAGCCATCAAAATGTCCCCGAACGCCAACAATCACAAATTTCACTATTTCGGGGCCTTAAATCCGATTCTCTCGCCTTAACGTCGTTTTAAGGCCCAACGATTACATATTTACAATGAAAACTACGTCATTTCTACTTCTTACATCAAGATATGTCCATCATCGGATTGGGACCCCTGGGGTCGCTTTCCCTAGGCTCACAACCAAATATCCACACACAAACAATCGGATATTACAAGAAAATAAACCAATCTGGATAATCTAACAATACCAAGACATCCCAAAATAACGATTTAAAGGAATTGATACCAAATATAACACCTTAAAACAAACAAAGAAATTAATGAACGAATATCATCGGGTTATTAGGAAGAGTTTTATTCCGATGGAAACTTCACTCATAATCCCTAATTCATTGTTCAAATCAATAAATTTACATGAAAAATTGCATCTAATTTGATCAAATGATATGATGGAAATTGATATCACAAAAGAGATTTCACCTTGCAATTGATATCCAAATGGATGTGAACTTTGATGTATTTGAATAGAATAGGGAGTGTATTGATACAATCAAAATCAAAAGAATTGAATTCTCTCCTTTTTTCTCTCTTTTCTTCCTATTTGATTGCAAAATTTCTCTCTTTTTCCTCTCAATTTCCGTGCTCTTTTGCTGCTGGAATTTCCTTCTTCTTCCCAATTCTAAAAATTGCTGAACCTCCTGTATGCTGCCGAAGCTGGCCTTAAAATAGGCTGGCCAGAGCCAGCCGCAGATCTATCTGCGGCTGGCCGCAGATGGATTCTGCGGCTGGCCAGCTGGCACGCCTCCCATCGCACTCAGCTGGTAGTGCTGATTTCCCGTTTTTTCGTGCTGGCGCACCCACTCTTGGCCGCAGATCTAATCCGCGGCTGGCGGGCTTGACTTTCCTCGATTTTCGTGCCACGCCTCGATTTTCGTACCGCAACGTCGGTTTTCGCTGACAGGCTCGTATTCCGCAGTCCGGGAACTTCCGGGAGACGTGCGACCTCATTCGGAAATGCCTGCCTCGGACGGTCATGCTGTCACGTCGACTTGGGCTGCCCAAATCATTGCGGCGGTGCCGGGCGCTCGCCCTTGTGCCCGCTCTTTTGCTCCTGCAAGCTGGTTCAATTGACGATTTCGCCCTCCTGTCAAGGTTAGTAGAAGGAAACGCAAAATTTTGGGTGTGTCTACAGCTGCCCCTCTTTATCATGTTTATGAAATGATAAATGAAATGAATAGGATAAAGAATAGGACACTCGATGCATGAATGACAGTGCGTAAGAATGACAGTAACATACATGATGCCACACATATAGCTTATGATGCAACATGAGATGTAATGCATGCAAGACATTCGTAAGAGTGTCAATGTATCAACCCCTTGACCGTGTTTGTTAGTCTTTGGGTTCACTCTTTCAATCTATCGTCTCGTTCGGGGCCGGGTATCGTCGCCGGTCACCCATCGCGTAACCCCCGGTTATCGTCGCCGGTTGGTTATCTTGTCGGAGCCGGTTATCGTCGCCGGTCATCCTTCTCGTGATCGCCGGTTATCGTCGCCGGTCGATCGTCATGTCGGGGCCGGGTATCGTCGCCGGTCACCCATCTCATAACCCCCGGTTATCGTCGCCGGTTGGTTATCTTGCGAGTGTCGGGTCTCGTCTCCGGTCGCTCGTCTTGTAATCGCCGGGTCTCATCTCCGGTCGATTGTCCTGCGAATGCCGGGTTTCGTCTCCGGTCGCTCGTCTCGCGATCACCTTGTCCCATCGCATTGTCATCAAAGGACGTTATCCTCCTGACTAGTTTGAGAGGCATCCTTGGAGTTCGTCCTTGTACATCGTTCTTGGCCGCCATCGCTTTTGACTCTGATAGGCTAGGACCTTGACACCTAACCTGCTCGATTTTTTTTCATTTCATGGATCACAGACAGAAGTATCATCTATTCATGCATGTGACCCAACATGTAAATTGAGAAAAAATGACTCCTGTACAGTCTTTTGATACTGTTCTACAGATGTCATCACTTGTAGTGGTTCGCTTGGATGCCTTCCCAGGTTGCTCACCACCTTGTGGTGGTTTGTTTGGATCTCAACCCTTCCAAGGGTGCTCACCATCTTGTCGTGGTTTGCTTGGATGCCTTCCCAGGTTGCTTACCAACTTGTCGCGGTTTTCTTGGATATCAGCCCTTCCCAGGGTGCTCACCATCTTGTCGTGGTTTTCTTGGATATCAGCCCTTCCCAGGGTGCTCACCATCTTGTCGTGGTTTTCTTGGATATCAGCCCTTCCCAGGGTGCTCACCATCTTGTCGTGGTTTGCTTGGATGCCTTCCCAGGTTGCTCACCAACTTGTCGTGGTTTGCTTGGATATCAGCCCTTCCCAGGGTCATTTGGCGGGCTTTTCCGCTGCTTTGTTCAGTTCATAGTCGAGAGCGAAGTGAGATTATTGCCCCCCCATTCGGAATACATCTGCTTATGTGCAATGGTTGCACCGAGACTTTGCCATGGTTGGTTTGAGTCAGTTTGGAGTATTTGATGACTCTTGAGTGATTTTCACTGATGACACCGCACCATTCCATTTCAGCCGATTCTGCCCCGAGTCGGGTCGCTGAGGATGGCCGGATCCGACTGGCCTTGATTACAACCGTTAGCCGAGCCATTTCTTTATTGGATCGTATCGACATGATGGGGCAGTAGATTGCAGGGGACGCCGATGCTTCAGATCTATCCACCACTTTATCCATCCTGCTTCAGTTAGTTTCAGATCTGTAGATCATTTTATTTCCTGCATAGATTATGTCAGTTTCATCTGTTATCGAAAAGGAAATCTTGTAACGAAATGACTTATATATATAGACCTGCATTTAAATTCAGTCATTTTCCCCCTTTTTTCGTATCGTTGCCTTTCATCGGATCCTCATTTTATCCAGTCAACCACGATTTTGATATCTTGCCTTCTTTCTCTTCTCAAGTCTTGATGGAGATTTGACAGATACTACTGCCGCACACCCTGTTGGATTTCATCGGACTGAGTCTTAGATCTTTTTGACTAAGTGTTTTGGTTGGGTCCGGGTTATGTCCACTTGAGATGAAGCTTGATCAGGTGGCTTGACTTCGGGAAGGTTTTGAGGGTATAGGAAGGCTTTTCTGTGTTGTTGGGAATTGGTTTTGACAGAAGAAAAGTATTATTTTGTAAGGAATGGGGACCGTGCCACGATGGGCTGCCTACGTACCCCCACAAGTCGGGAGATCAGGTCTTACATAGTTCGTTCTTTCAAAGAACAACGAGAAAACCGATGATGATGATTGTTGGTTTTTTTTTTTTTTTTTTTTTTTTTTTTTTTTTTTTTTTTTTTTTTTTTTTTGAGAAGGCATGCCTTTCTTTAGCACTAGGTCATTTTCTTTGAACTTCTGAGGTCTTATCTTTTGTCGTAAGATCGAGAGATTCTTTGTTGATACAACTGGCCGCGTGAAAATAGCAGCCACCCTTTTCTCATCAATTAGGGCAAATTGGTCGTATCGACCTTGCATTCAACCCTCCTTGTTTATCTGAGCATCTCAACCTCAAATGGCAGAACTACCTCTATTACCGTACCACCAGAGTGTAAGGGGTTGCCCCTGTAGAAATACGCACCGATTTTCGGTACGCCAGCAGGGTGAAAGGTAGCAGATCCGGCCATCCCCGATGTTTAGCAGACATTCTCGCCATGATCCTCTTGATATTCTTATTCGCAGCCTCCACTGCCCCCATTTCATCTTAGGACGGCAAATGATAAGCATTGAGGTGTTTGATCTTGAACTGGTCATATAATTCCTTCATAAGGGTACTGCTGCTCAATTTTTTTGCATTGTCGGAGACTAAGGCCTCAGGTTGCCCATTCGGCAAATGATATCATCCATACTGGCTTAACATCTCTGTTTGTTTCTGGCTAGGGGGTCAGATCTGTTCCTATTTTGAGCTCTCTGGGTTTGTCAGGGGTTCTAATTTTTTATGGTGATGGTTTGGTTTGAGTTGGGTTTGGGGTTTATCTTCGACCCATCCTTTGATCTCGTCAGGCGTGCCGTCATTATCTGTCTCATCCTGCTTCAATGCCCATTAAATCGAAATCCCAGCTCAATATCAAAATCGTAGTCAACTTTCCCGAATTTGAAGAATCGTTTGTTAGGCAAGAGACACTCAAATTGGTACACCTGGCATGAAACAAAATATTTGTCATATATAAGGCATTTTCTCGCAATGATCATCTTTAAGATAACATGACAAAATAACATAATCATGCACAATTTTAAAATAAGGAACAACAACTGGCATCTACTCATGGTCCTTCTTCATAACCTCTGGCTGCTCTACCACGATCCTCCCGCTATCGATCATATTCTGAATTTTGTGCTTCAGAGCCCAGCATTCCTGAGTATCATGACCAGGAGAACCCGAATGGTACGCACACTTCTTACTCGGATCAAATTCTCCTCCTTTCGGATCAATTGGGGGTGCCAAATCGCCTATCCTTCTCTGTGCTATCAATACCGCCAAAATCTGTTCAAGAGGCTCCCCAAGCGGGGTGAATACCCGATCTCTTGCTGTCTCAAATCTTCTTCGTTCGCCCGACCTTTGATAATTGAGATTATGTTGTCGGGGTGGCACAATTCTCTGTATTTGCACTGGAGGATTGTCCTCTGCCTTTCTAGATGATCCCTGCAGGATGAGGGAAACATCTTCCTCCTTTTTCTGTTGAATTCTACGGGAAGTGCTGCCATAGTTTCCACACTGGATTTGCTCCGCAACCACTTCCAGAGCTGTGAGGTCCCGGATCCTACCAGATTTTAACCCCATGTCCACCATTTCTCCGTGTTTTATCATCTCGGCAAAAGGTCTCCCAATCCCCGATATCACCCGCTCATAATAGGGCGCCTCCTGAATGTCCACAAAGGTCATTACCATTTCCGCCTCGTTCATTGGGGGATTCACCTGTGCAGCCATACCCCTCCATCGTTGTGCATAGTCCCTGAAAGATTCTTTTGGTTGCTTTCTTGATTTTTGTCATTTGATATCTATCAGGGGCCATCTGGGCCTGAAAGCTGTATTGAGTTAAGAAGGTATGGGCCAACTCCTCCCAGTTGTGGATTCGGGCATTGTCAAGACGGGCATACCAGATCCTCGCCTCCCCTGTTAAGCTTTTCTGGAATAGCTGCATCCTCAGCCCCTCGTCCTCGGCATAAGACCCGAGTTCTCCAATGTATATTTTCAAGTGGGTATAGGGGTCTCCCTTTCCATTGTATTTTTCAAACTCGGGAACTTTGAACTTTTCTGGATATCTGGCTCCGGGGAAAACACATAGATCCGAATAATTAACCCTGCCCAGGGAGCCTATGCCCCTTAGAGATTGGATGGTCTCCTCCATGTGTTTTCATTTTTCTCCGAAGGTCGTCATTGTCCCCTTCTTCTGGGATAGTAACCACTGTCCTGCTAGGTATGGGAACGGGCTTTGGGATGACTGGCTCGTCCTTGAGTTGGGGTTGGTCCTCTTTAAGCAAGTTTGCACCATTTTTAGGAGGATTCTGATCATCCCCTGGTGGTGGAATATTATGCGATCCCTGGTGTGCCGGATCCTGTCTGATTAAGAACTGTTCCTTTAACATTGTGGCCATTTCCATCATCTGTCTTTTAAAATCATCAAACTCCTCCCGAGATATGGAATTATGGTTAGGAATATCAGCCATTTCAGATGTAGAATTTTGGGCTTTCTTAGACTGCGAACGGGTTTGAGGAGCAATCCTGCGAAATAACGGTTCGAAGTTTAGTCTTGGGGAAATGAAAGAATGGATGCATGCTAAAACCGTAACCTCTTGTGTGTTTTTTTTTTTTTTGGGTTTTTTAATCTTTCCCTGCAAAAGAGAAAGTTAGTAGTCCTTTAGTGCCATAACCAATGCTAAACATGCTTTATTATGCTCCCCCAACTATTCCCTGCAATTCACAGCGGTTAGTAATCTCTTTCGACACAGAAAAGGGATGTATGAATATTGAATGAGATCATGACATTTAGACATATAAACGTAAAAAGGCATGAAGAGACTTATCCTGCGTTGGGTTAATCTGGGGCTGACCTATCCTAAGGTTACTCTCACGGGCTTTTCGGCATGAAGGTTCCCAAATCTTCGCAATCTACTCGTTTGAGCCCTTTCGATTGGAGCGGATTTGAGTGGTGCGTTTCCTGAGCCATCTCCGGGGAGCAGCCCCATCGAGTCCAGTAATAAGCAACCGACGGGTTCGCCTCAGGAGGAGGTACAATCTCAACATACATTCACATTCATCGTCCTCACCGTATGCAAATGATTACTTTAAGGTAAATCAACTCCATTCAATCATTCATTCATTGGACAAAAGCACACATTCACACAACAATAAGTAAAATAGGTCAAAATGTTGCACGCACATACATATTCATAAATTTTTTAAGGATAGGATAGCATCAAGATTTGAAAGCGGCTTAAGCCCTCTAATGCTCCCCAGCGGAGTCGCCAGCTGTCGACGCCGGGTTCTCGCTTTTTGTCCTTTAGTCTTTTCCAATTTTAGCCTTTTGATTTAGATGACGTTTGGAAAAGGTCGGCATTGATGTCGACGGGGTTTTGAAAGATCGCGTTTTATGATGAGCCAATTAACCAGAGTCGCCAGTTGGTATATTTGAAATGGATGTACCAACTCATCCGAGTTTTCGTTTTTTTATAAATCGCTGGCTCATGTGTGACTCCGAATTAATTGGTCTGCGAATCGAGATTCATAGAGTTCGGGGGCTTGTTTAAGTGAGGGGAAGGTGTTAGGCATCCCTCGACTTCCGTGAAACACGGTTACCGCAATCTTAATGCTTTCCTATCCTTTAATTCATGAATGTGTGTGTGCGCGCGCTTGTGTGTGGGTGTGTGTGTCTATGTGAATGATGTGGTGAGTTTGTATGAAAGAATCATTTGGGATTTTTAGGGAAAGTCGTGCTTTAATTTGATAACGCTTCGGAATGTCTTTTCGGTATACACGAGCAAGCTTTATTCTTTATGAGAAAGGTTTGATTTTAATTTATCAAAACTATGAGATTTTCATTAGGTGTCGTTTTGGCAAAACAAGAGTTTTAAATCTTCGTCAAAATAGGAATCGAGATCTATACGTTGCTTTCGTGAAACGATCGGGCAATTTCTAGAATCTCTTTCACCCTATGCACAAAGATTTAATAAAATGTTACTTATTTGCAAAATCATTTTGTGTGATATTTGAAAACGATTTTCTTTAGCTTTTTCGTTAGATAGGAATCGACATTCATTAGCACTTCTCAAATTTTAACCTCGTGATTCTAATATCCTACTTTGATTGATTTTATGAAAATCTTATCATTTAGCTTTGAAATCAATTTCGTGTCATAAATCAAATCAAGCATAAGCACGCGTCGGGGCTATTCATGGACATGTAAGCCATCAAAATGTCCCCGAACGCCAACAATCACAAATTTCACTATTTCGGGGCCTTAAATCCGATTCTCGCCTTAACGTCGTTTTAAGGCCCAACGATTACATATTTACAATGAAAACTACGTCATTTCTACTTCTTACATCAAGATATGTCCATCATCGGATTGGGACCCCGGGGTCGCTTTCCTAGGCTCACAACCAAATATCCACACACAAACAATCGGATATTACAAGAAAATAAACCAATCTGGATAATCTAACAATACCAAGACATCCCAAAATAACGATTTAAAGGAATTGATACCAAATATAACACCTTAAAACAAACAAAGAAATTAATGAACGAATATCATCGGGTTATTAGGAAGAGTTTTATTCCGATGGAAACTTCACTCATAATCCCTAATTCATTGTTCAATCAATAAATTACATGAAAAATTGCATCCTAATTTGATCAAATGATATGATGGAAATTGATATCACAAAAGAGATTTCACCTTGCAATTGATATCCAAATGGATGTGAACTTGATGTATTTGAATAGAATAGGGAGTGTATTGATACAATCAAAATCAAAAGAATTGAATTCTCTCCTTTTTTCTCTCTTTTCTTCCTATTTGATTGCAAAATTTCTCTCTTTTTCCTCTCAATTTCCGTGCTCTTTTGCTGCTGCTGGAATTTCCTTCTTCTTCCCAATTCTAAAAATTGCTGAACCTCCTGTATGCTGCCGAAGCTGGCCTTAAATAGGCTGGCCAGAGCCAGCCGCAGATCTATCTGCGGCTGGCCGCAGATGGATCTGCGGCTGGCCAGCTGGCACGCCTCCCATCGCACTCAGCTGGTAGTGCTGATTTCCCGGTTTTCGTGCTGGCGCACCCACTTGGCCGCAGATCTATCCGCGGCTGGCGGGCTTGACTTTCTCGATTTTCGTGCCACGCCTCGATTTTCGTACCGCAACGTCGGTTTTCGCTGACAGGCTCGTATTCCGCAGTCCGGGAACTTCCGGGAGACGTGCGACCTCATTCGGAAATGCCTGCCTCGGACGGTCATGCTGTCACGTCGACTTGGGCTGCCCAAATCATTGCGGCGGTGCCGGGCGCTCGCCCTTGTGCCCGCTCTTTTGCTCCTGCAAGCTGGTTCAATTGACGATTTCGCCCTCCTGTCAAGGTTAGTAGAAGGAAACGCAAAATTTGGGTGTCTACAAAGTGGTGACACATCCGAATCAAAATTATCCAAGTTAAGTCTATCCTAGCACTTCCATAAATGTGAAGAGAAAAATACCATCCTTGTGGTGACACAACAAAACAGTAATGTTCAATTCCTTAATAAGCATCAAATGTGATAAAACAACATCTTAAATATTTAATACTTGCCTTGTGGTGACACAACAAACTCATATTAAACATTTAATACTCTATTGCTTTACCATGCTAGAAGGCGACGTTCGATATTCCGAATATCTTTGAACGCTTAGGACTTAATATGATTTTCTTTGAGGGGTTTATTATTATTAGTCTCATCTTGTTTAGCGCGCATACACACATATGTATAAAATACACATCATATTATTTAACATGCGAAGCATGTTGGATAATATAATATATATATATATATATAGTAAGCATGCACATATAGAATACTATATTCTACCTGGATTGATTATGGACTTTTATTCTATTTTGGTTCACTAGAGCCACCAAGTGAACCAAAAGGTCAAACATAGAGTGCAAGAATTAAATTTAAATATAACTATTATATTTAAACCCGAGCTCCATTACAAACGGGTCTTCAAGCGCTCCTTGCTCCTTTGTCTCCAATTCTTCAAAATAATTCTAACTAATCC
This sequence comes from Aralia elata, assembly GCA_034770075.1. Taxonomy (NCBI): domain Eukaryota; kingdom Viridiplantae; phylum Streptophyta; class Magnoliopsida; order Apiales; family Araliaceae; genus Aralia; species Aralia elata. The sequence goes on along the minus strand of CM068384.1, from coordinate 59,410,549 downwards.
TATTACATGAACTATTTACTATAATAGAAACCTTGATCAGCAGTCAAGGGGAAGTACATAGGAGGGAGATAGAATTTACATTAAGAAAAATTAGAGAAGACAAGGTACGCAGACCCCATTTATAAAAACTCATACATTCAGGCATCCTCTAAAATAATTCTTATCACACATTGGTCAATAGTCCATAATCAATCCATATTTATTATCATACATATCTCTATATGTATCAATAAATAACATTCATCTCATGAATAATAAAACCATTCCATATATGCATTGATATCAATTAATGGGCAAAAGTTTTGCTAATATTTAGTTTTGAAACAAAATAAACTCTTTTATTTTAATCAAAAACCAAATTCAAATTAAACTCCTTTAATTTTAGCAATCTGAAATCCTATTGCAGATAAAATAAACATCTTTATTTTAAACTTTTATCAATTAAATAAACCATTTATGTTAATTGAGAAAACAAAAAAAAATTCAAACTCTGCACACCGGCGCGGTCGCGCTCCAAATTGAACTACGAGCGGCGCGGCCGCGCTGCACCCCAGAAACGTTTTCTGGGTTAGGGCGCGGTCGCGCTCCAGAATGAACTGGAAGCGGCGCGGCCGCGCCGCGATGCAGATTCAGAAAATTTTTTCAGCCCAAAAATTCGAGCATATCGCATATCAATTCATACATGGAATCATCAAAATCAATAATTAACATAAGGATTAGGCTCTGATACCACTGTTAGGTTTGTATATTACGCAAGCATCAAATCTAATTACACAAATAGGGCGGAAGCATGATAAAACCTAACAATTAGTACGAATAATCTAGATCACAAGAAAGCCTTTTGATCCAGGAATTCGTAAATTGAAGTATATGCTTAGAAGAGAGACCTATATAATGATATTTGATCCAAGAGGAGATAGAACTTTTCAGATTTTTATTTGCATTTACTTATCTACATATGCATGTGTTTTCGTAAGTAGCAGTGTTAATTACATTTCAGTTGTTAATTTGGTTTGTTTTGATGGAAAGTCCGATTTGTGGATCAATCCTTTTCGAGAGAGGGAAATGCTAGATTTGAGGATAAATCCTTTTGAAGAGGAAGGGGATGATACAAGCATGAGGGGGTCAGAATTTTATGACATTCACTCAACTCAAGTATCGAGGAGTCAACGGACGATCGTTTGTGAATGGATTGATTTCAACTCAAGGATGCTTGGAATGGTTCCTAAGACGCTTGGATTGGAACTTGAAGATTGATCCTGTGATTTGGGATTACTAGTTGCTACCTATTTAGTAAAACCAACTCGACGCAAGCCAAGCCATCCTGCAACTATGAAATGGCGAAAAAAGAGTTCAAGCTACACAACATGGCATTCATCATGGGTTTTGATTCAAAGAGCTTGGATCCTTATTGGTTCGAGTTTAAAGGTTATGAGAATGGATTCCAAGTGGGTGGAAGTTATGAACATGTTGCGACAAAAGAGAAGAATCAGAAAACCAACTTTGTCGGAAGTAAACCAGCTCGCCCTGGCACGGATTTCCCATTCAATTCTGCCGCCCCAGCGCGGACCCCGCCCCGGCGCAAAATCTTAGTCGAAAACTGGCACCCCGACGCGAGACCAAAAGCCTTCTTGCCCCAACGCAAAATATCAAGCCATTTCTAGCACCCCGGCGCAAAAATGCAGGCCATTTCCGGCACCCCGGCGCCAACTCCCTGTATCCAGTTTGTAGTTTTTGACTTTCTTGGATTGCGGGATTCCTTCCCCAAAAATAGGGGTTCCATGTTTTAGGAAATAGTGTTTTCCACCAATTAATTCCTTCCTCAAAACAAGGTTCCATATTTTAGGTAATGGTGTTTCCACTAATTGTTTCCTTCCCTAAAATAGGGTTCCATGTTTTATGTAATGTTGTTTTCCAGCATTTGCTAGGGTTTGTTTGATTCTAGATTGTTCTATAGCTTAGTATAAATAGGATCATTGTTGTAATGAACTAAGAACTTGAATTTAGAGAATTATTAATATTATGGTGAGTTTGTTTCTCTATTTGTGGTTCTTTAAAGAATTCCTAAGTATTCCTTAGTTCTCTTTGGAGATTCATAATTGACTTATCATACAACCATTCATAGTTGTGTGTGACGTCTTCTACCGCATCAATATAAGCGAGGGGTCGAGGTATCATTGGTGTTCATCCTACGCAGAATTCATAAGCAAGCAATTGTACCAAGATTACTGTCTAGATATAGGCGAGGGGTTAAGGTGTTGTAAGCTATCCATCCTATCAACTTATTAGAAACAATCCGGGTGACGACCACCTCACGCAAGCGTGCCGTGGAGTCCATCAGTTGTTGTGACACCCCCAAATTCAAGTACCAATACCTTGAATTTGGTGCTCACAATAAGCAACATCCAAACACCTTCAATCAACACATGATAACTAATTGCGGAATAAACAATCATATATTGATCATTTAAAAGGTTTACAATTGGGTCCCAAGGTCTATAACCTTAAATAAACATCCTGAAGCATACAAAAGCAAATAATATCATTCGGGTTACATAATACGAAGTCTAAACAAAACAGTAAAATAGATGGCGCGTCCATCCGAAGCCTAGAACTTCATCTTCTCCTTGCCCTTATCTCTACTCAAGCACTCGGACTTAACTGTAATATTTTCATGATATAGCAAGGGTGAGCAACGAGTTTGCTCAGCAAGTTAAACGAACAAGGGGTATATCATGAATGAAGATAAATAATTGCAATTGATTCCATAGTGAGAATAACTGTAACGAACTCAACAAAGTGAATAACTAAAACGGGATAATCAATGATCGGTAAATGAATGAAGATTGATTATTAACTGCAAACATTCAAATAGACTATGAACATACACGTAAGGCATCGGTCACCTTGACCGACCCCCTTAGGTTGCCAACTATAGAGTGTGTACGCAAGGGGATCAACCTTTTGTACCCTATGAATATGCATACCATTTAACTCCATCTCGTGTACCGTCTTTCAGATACTTAGGTTACTCCCCGTCATGGGGTTGTTCAACTCAGTCCAAGAATCCGCACCCAACTATGGGTTTTGGGATAGCTTTTAAATTTACTAAACATGTATGTGTCTAACCGAACAATGGCTTAGACTCCTCTTGAATAGTTCATGAATATCAGAATTGAAATATGAACTCTGTTTACCAATACAATGGCAGTAAACACACTGAGTGCGAAAAATAGTGATATTGATGTGGAATAATCTTAAAACAATTAAACCACCTAGCATATGCTTGAGGAATAGGACTCGAGCTCACTTCGAGAATTTTGTATCATGTAATAGGAACTTGCACAAGATATAATAGCAGACTTGCTCAATGTAAAGATAGTCAGGAACTTGCAATAGTTATAATCTCAAGGTCGGGAAAACTTGTAATAAGTAACGTGAGATTAGAAAACTTACAATATATGCGAAGTAGAGGATTAAGAACTTGCATAACATATACCTATCTGCACAAAATAAAAGTAATGCTTAAGGCTTAAATACTTGCCTCATTTGCTGCTTATACAAATTTACTCAAAGATTCTGTTCTATGAGTATCCTACAGTGATCATAATTATGCACTCTGATCAGTCATAGCTATGCATTAACAACAAATAGGATAGACTCACTTAAAGGGTGCATATGAACTCCGTTGGACTCCCCTTTCCTACCTGAGATCTGAAAAGCCACTTCTACGAATCCATAGGACCTTGATACTATCGATAGAGTCACTTCGGATCAGCAGAGGAACTCTGCGACCACCCACTCCATTCAACGACTTGCTTTCGAAGTCCCATGATGGACTAGGGATATACCTTTGGGTCTAACCAACCCTCTGCCGACAAGATGTTGGCTTCGGCTCCCCTTCGGGAACTTCTCGTGGTTCAGGGACCACCAGTACGTCGGGGTCCTCTTTGGTATTAGATGTATCTGGCGTTTGGCTTCGGGAAGTCAAACGCTTGGGTCTCAGCGTCATTCTAAGATTTTGGCTTCAGAGTTACGACTTTAAAAGTCAGGTCCGAGCCTTACTGGTAAATAGAGATTCTGCTTCGGGTTCAGCACTGAGCCGGACCTTTAGCAGCTATCCGCACCTTCGAGTTCGACTACGGATCTCCCTCCCTGGGAAACCTCTTGTAGTTCGGGATCTCTTGTGGTTCAGAAACCACTTCGGGATCGGGTGAACTAATGTTCGATTCACTTAGTGACTTCGGAGAAATAGTCAATGTTCGAGTTCGGGGTCGGATAACCCGTCACCTCCAGTGATTTGACTTCGGGTTCTCCTTAGGGAAACCTTTCTGCTTCGGGGTCGAATGGTGGACTAAAGTCCCTCTTCGGGGATTGAAAGTTTGGGTTCGGGAAACCACTTATTCGTTTGTCTATATCACAATCGCTTTCGGACTGCACCAAGCCCTCTCAGCGAAACAGCTAGAGCCTTCGGTTTCCAATATTGAACTAAACCCATCGGAATCAAAGGCTAATGCCTTCAGGTTTGACAATAGATCCCGCTATAGGAACCATTCTACCATTTAGGGTCGGGTAACCCCCGGTACCTAACCTAGTTGCTTAGGTCCAAAAGCTCAGGGTGAGGCGACGAACCTCATCGAGTAACTTTGGTCCTTCCGATATTGCTAAGTGATAAGGATAGGGTCATCAATATGACTCGAGCTTGAGTCACTACCCCGTCCTATATCTATGCAGCGCCTGCATTGCACTCTACGACTCAGGGATTAACGTTAATCCCCCATTACAACTTATCATGCTCGACTCGACACCTACTTACTCAATCAGAAGGTAATTTAACTAGACAAGGTAAAATAAATGCTTGAAATAAAAAGGAAGTCTCACCTTTTCGGAGCTTCGATATCTAATTCCCTAGCTTTCAGATTCCACTCGCCTCTCCAAATGGCAATAATTTCTCCCAAGGTTACTCTTACCTCTCAGCTCACAGTATCTCTCTTGTATCAGTATTACATAAACTCAGTAAACTTCCCCAGGAGAACAAGGTCTCTATTTATAGAGAAACCTTTACCCAGTCGCTGGTTATTACCTAGTGGGTAGGACCAATATACGCCGGTAATACCCACTGGTTAAGCCTGCTTAGGTGAAAAGCTTCACCAATTCTCTGTTACATCAATCGACAGGTAGTCATTCACATGCCTGGGTTTTCGTATCACACGGAACAGGCCATTAGCCTAGTGCGGCTGGTTGTACTATCAGGCTAGGATTTAAAATAATAACCCACTACCTCACATTGGCAATACAGCCTTCGGCTGTTACAACATATTTCACATTGGACTTTCCGAGCACTCCTATGTAAGTATATAAGGAACTTATAATATTCTTACCCAGCCTTCAAGTCCACTTGCCCAGAAATTGGGATTGGGCCTGATTAATTCCATTGTGTCGTTCCACTATAACCTCTTAGGGAGACTCTAAATTAAGACTGCCTTGGTGTAACACCTCTTCATTAACCATCTACAAGTCCAATGCACAATTTCGCTTGGGTTTGATTACTAAGCTAGTCCATTAACATTACAAGTACACTCGTGGACTATTAAATCAAATAACACATAGTCACAAGCAGTCGTCCAAATCATTTAAGGACTTAAATTAATAACGATAAACAAAAGAATTTAATAAAAAAAATTAAATTATTGACCTTAATAATAATGCTAGGAAAATCGTGGTCATTACATCTTCCCCTCCTTATAAGAATTTCGTCCCCGAAATTCAACACGAGGTCACTCCAAAAGATGCGGATAATTCACCCTCATCCTTTCCTCTAGCTCCCACGTAGCTTCTTCCACTGCGTGATGTGCTCAAGTTCAGGACGTAAGGCTACCTCGTACGCCACTTCACCGACTCGCCTCAGAATCTCAAATGGTCCTATGAACCTAGGGCGCAACTTCCCCTTCTTCCCAAAACGGATCTTTCCTTTCCAGGGAGATACTTTCAGGAACACAAAGTTACCTACTTCGAAGTCCCGCTTTTAATGATGTAGATCAGCATATTTCTTCTGACGATCCTGAGCCGCTACCAGACGGTTTCTGATCAGTCTAACGGTGTCTGCTGTCTACTGCACCATTTTTGGTCCCAGCAGTCATCGCTCTCCCACTTCGTCCTAACACAACGGTGTTCGACATTTCCTTCCATATAGCGCTTCGTACGGTGGCATGCCGATACTAGTGTGATAACTGTTGTTGTAAGCGAACTCCACTAGTGGTAAGTGGTCATCCCAGCTGTCGTTCAAGTCCATCACGACCGCTCTGAGCATATCCTCCAGTGTCTGAATCGTTCGCTCACTCTGGCCATCAGTTTGAGGATGATATGTCGTGCTCAACCTCAACTGTGTCCCCATTCTTTCTTGCAGACTTCTCTAGAAATTGGACGTGAAGCACGGATCTCTATCGGACACGATAGATACCGACACTCCATGTCTTGACATAATTTCCCTCACATACAGCTTTGCTAACTGCTCCAGATTGTACCTAATCTTGATCAGTAGAAAATGTGTGGATTTAGTCAAACGGTCCACGATCACCCAGATCGTGTCTAAACCCTTCTGTGTCGGTGGAAGTCCTACCACAAAATCTATCGTGATGTGCTCACACTTCCACTCTGGAATTTCCGATGGTTGTAGCAGTCCACTAGGTCGTTGGTGTTCTGCTTTAACCCGTTGACATGTCAAACATCGACTGACACATTCGGCTACCTCTCTCTTCATGTTCGACCACCAAAAATGCTGCCGCAAGTCCTGATACATTTTAGTGGTCCCGGGATGAACAGAATACCTGGTATTGTGAGCTTCTTGAAAGATTTCTTCCCTTAACTCCGGAACCATCGGTATCCAGACTCTCCCTTCAAATCTTAGCAGCCCGGTGCTATTGACCTTATACTTGAGCTCTTCTCCTTCGGAAATACTCTTCTTAATACTACAAAAATCTTCATCCTTTTCCTAAGCCTCCTTGATTTTATCCAATAAGATCGGATTTGTTGTCACTGTAATTAATTTTTCTTCTGGCTCCATCGGATATCTCACCTCCAACTCCAGTCGTTCAAATTCATTCACCAACTCCTCCTGAGACGTTAGCTTCAGCAGCTTCTCTTTGCCTTTCCTACTTAAGGCATCAGCCACAACATTCGCTTTTCCTGGATGGTAAAGAATTTCACAATAATAATCTTTGATTAATTTCAACCATCGCCGCTGCCTCGTATTCAATTCCTTTTGAGTGAAGATATACTTCAGACTTTTGTGGTCTGTGTATATCTCACACTTCTCCCCATATAGGTAGTGCCTCCAAATCTTCAAGGCGAAAACTACCGCGGCCAATTCCAGGTCATGAGTCGGATATCCCTTCTCACAGTCCTTTAATTGTCGTGAAGTGTACGCAATGACCTTACCGTGCTGCATTAGCACACAACCAAGGCCTTTGTGTGACGCATCACTATACACCACAAATCCCCCTGTATCGTCGGGTAATGACAACACAAGTGCTTTGCTAAGCCTTTTCTTCAGCTCCATAAAACTCTCCTCACATTTATCTGTCCAAATGAACTTGCTCGATTTTTTGGTCAAATTAGTTAACGGCAATGCTATCTTTGAAAAATCCTGAATGAATCTTCGATAGTATCCCGCTAGTTCCAAGAAAATTCTGATCTCCATCGGCGTCTTCGGCTGCTCCCAGTTGATAACTTCCTCCACCTTCGCTGGATCCACCGAAACACCATCCTTGTCAATGACGTGCCCTAGAAACTGCACTTTTTGCAACCAAAATTCACACTTCGAGAACTTCGCATACAACTTCTCCATTCTCAAAGTCTCGAGCACTACCCTTAGATGCTCAGTATGCTCCTCCTTCGTCTTCGAGTACACTAAGATGTCATTGATGAACACGACGACAAATTTATCCAAATGTTGCTTGAACACCCTGTTCATTATGTACATAAATGCTGCTGGTGCATTAGTTAGTCCAAATGACATTACCAGAAACTCAAAGTGTCTATATCGAGTTCTAAATGTTGTCTTCGAAATGTCCTCCTTCCTTACTTTCAACTGGTGGTAACCAATCCTCAAGTCGATATTCGAAAAGTATTTCGCTCCCTTCAATTGATCAAACAAATCGTCAATTCTGGGTAACGATTACTTATTATTAATAGTAACTTTATTCAACTCGCGATAGTCTATGCAGAGCCTTAACGATCCATCTTTCTTCTTCACGAACAGAACTGGCGCTCCCCAAGGTGACACGCTGGGTCGAATATAACCTTTATCTAATAGCTCCTGAAGTTGAACCATCAGTTCCTTTATCTCTATTGGAGCTATTCGATAAGGTGCCTTGGATATCGGTGTCGTTCTTGGTACTAAGTCGATCACAAATTCTACTTCCCTATTTGGCGGCATACCCGGAATTTCCTCTAGGAAAACGTCGGGAAATTCCCTTGCTACAGGTATCTGACTCAGTTCACTCTCTACTCTTCGAGTATCAACCACATGAGCCAGATAACCTATGCAACCCTTCCTTAGCAACTTCCTTGCTTGCATCATCGTCAGACAACAAGATTGTCTCGGCGATTTACTACCGCGGAATACAACTTCGACTTACTTGGAGCCTTCAGGTGTACGCACTTCTTCTGGCAGTCAATCACAGCTCAGTGATTTGATAACCAATCCATCCCAAGAATTACATTGAACTCCCCTAAACGAATCGGTATCAAATTCACGCTAAGCTTAACCCCTCTCAATTCTGCATAACAATTCCTATGAATATAGTCTACAGGGATAACCTCTTTATTGGCTACTTTTACGATCATGGGGTTCTCTAGTTTCTCGCGGGGTAAGCCTAATCGTTTAGCAAACTCTTCCGAGACAAAAGAGCAGGTAGCACCCGAATCAAATAACACGTAAGAATTGACAGTATTGATCGAGATAATACCTGACACCACGTCCTTCGCCTGCACCGCATCCTGCACGGTCATGTTGAATGTGTGCGTCGTCGGCCAGTTCGCTTGATTGGCTGGCCCTCCGATGGTCAGCTTGCTGTTGTTGTGGTTGTTGTTATTATTCCGGTTGCCATTGGCTGCATCACCTTTCCTCTTCGGGCAATCCTTGATCTGATGATCGGGTGCTCCACACGAGAAACATCCTGACTTCCTTCCTTTGGGGCATTGAGGAGCAATGTGCCCCAGTTGCCCACAGTTATAACAAATGCCTTTCCCCCTCATGCATTCTCCTGGGTGACTCCTTCCACAGTTGTCACACTTGTTGCCTTTCTTAGCCTCCTCTACAGACCTGTTGCTTCCAGAGATTTGGCTATCACTCCATTTCCTTTTGTTTGGATTGCTACCTCCACTACTTCCCCCTTTGTTACCATCCTGACTCTTCTTCTTGTCATGGTTGTACTTGGCCAGCGCCTCACTTCCTCCTTCTATGATGATCGTCTTCTCTAACAGGGTGGAAAATGTGCTACTCTACAACACTGCAACTCGATTGTAGATCCATGGTTTTAGGCCCAGTTCAAACCTCCTGGTTTTTCTGGCCTCAGTATCGACTTGGTGAGGGGCAAATCTGGCTAACTCGTTGAACTTTGTCGCGTACTCGGCGACCGACATGTTTCCTTGTTTGAGGTATAGGAACTTCACCTCTATATTTGATTGCATACTCTCTGGGAAGTAGTTCTCGAAAAATAACGCTTTGAAATGTTCCCATGGAATTACTCCTTCCTCAGCACGACCCTTATTAGCCTTCCATCAAAAGTTTGCCTCACCCTTCATTATGAAGGTGGCAAATCCTGTCTTTTGCTCTTCGGCCACACGAGCGACCTCGGACACTTTCTCCATTTCTTCTACCCATGATTGGGCTGTGATTGGATCTAAGGTTCCTTAGAACTCCAGAGTTCCTACCAATTTAAAATCCTTGAAGCTAGCCAAGTGGTGCATTGGCTGCTCCACTCCTGGCGGAGGTCTGCTCTGCATGGCTTCGACCAGCATATCGGCAAAAGCTCTCATTGGGTCTGGATGACCCTGAGTGTTATTAACCGACTCCTCAACCATTTGGTTTCGTGGTTGTCTTCTTGGAGGCATGATCTCTTCAGAGCTTCGGTTCGGTGCCCTGATGCAACACCTCATAGACGTAAGCAAAATAAAGTATAGGCATCTATCAAACACATTCGATTCGAAAGGAAGCAATTGCATTTATATTCATATACCAATGTTTTAATACAGACATACTTAACATTTGGCATACTGCTATAAATGCTCAATGACATAGCCTATCAACTGTTGTCTATCCCCTAATGAACAAAAAGTGAGGATTAACAACGTTCTACCCCTTTGATCAAAATAGCTGACGGGGTTCCAACACTATCCCATGCGTACAACCACGCATAAGGATTTACAACAAAAGATACCCCTATTATAACAAAAAGTGGGACTCACTACAACGACCAGGTAAACACAAGGGTACTAAACCAACAATCAATGCCTACTACGGCGAACTGCCCAACGGAGTGCCTGTCGAGCTAACCTATCAACCACTCGGCGTCTGATCATGTGCCGACTACTGCCCTCCTCCCGAGGGTATCTCCTGACCCGGTCTTGTAGTCTGGCCACTGCTGTATATATGGTATACTCTAAGGTATTGATCCTGGCGGATCCATCTCGAACCTCCCCCTCTAGCATATCCACTCTTGTGGCTGCGCGAATCCAAAACTCCTACACCCGAATCCTGTCTGCCTGCTCCAAGTCCCGCTCAGCCCTTACAGCCTGTAGAACTGACTGCAATTCCACCTCTCGGACCTCCAATTGTTCTAATGCCTGCCTCAGCTGACTGTTTTGCAGCATCAGCTGCTGCACTGTAGGGTTCAACTGGGGTGTAGAACCCCCTAACTGCTGAAACTGAGCCTTCAGCTTAACCATCTGGAACTGTAGTGAGTACGCCTCTGCCTTATACTGCTCTTCCATCTCCTGATGGACAGAATTCTCCTTCTCTAAGTGTGCAATATGAGCATTCTGCTGCTCGATAATCTGCTCCTGCTCTATTATGCGATGAGAATAGTCTTTGAGTAAGTCATCCTGAAATATGTGGAACACCGGAGATCCCTCATCGGGTACCTCTTCAACAGCTCCACCTATCTCTATATCAGTCGGGTCCTCCTCGGACTCATCATCCCTGTCCTGACCGCCGGATCTCAACACTCTACCTCTGACAGGTTCTTTAGACTCGGCTAAATAGTCCTCATCCTCCTCGGGTTCAGACTCTACAACTGCAACGGGTACATAGCCAACTAACTGCTCGGTGTCCACTGAGATGTCTGTGAACACCTCTTCCTTAGCAGCACGACTCGGCTCTCCTAACTAAGCCATTCTACAACCAACAAAACTAACATTAGTACAACAATAAAATATATTCATTACAGGAATGAAATTATATTTCATTAGGTACTACATGACTCGATGAATTTCCCAATTCATCAAAATACCAAATATGATAAATCTCCCTGATTTATCTCCTAATGCACTCAATACGAGTTTAATACTAAGGTTATAACCTAGGCTTCACATTTCTAAAGTTTATAACCTAAGGCTCTGATACTAACCTGTGACACCGCCAAATTCAAGTACCAATACCTCAAATTTGGTGCTCATGATAAGTAACATCCAAACACCTTCAATCAACATATGCTAACTAATTGCGGAATAAATAATCATATATTGATCATTCAAAAGGTTTACAATCGGGTCCTAAGGTCTATAACCTTAAATAAACATCTTGAAGCATACAAAAGCAACTAATATCGTTCGGATTACATAATCTGAAGTCCAGACAAAATAGTAAAATAGATGGCGCGTCCATCCGAAGCCTAGAACTTCATCTTCTCTTTGCCCTTATCTCTACTCAAGCACTCGGGCTTAACTGTAATATTTTCATGATATAGCAAGGGTGAGAAACGAGTTTACTCAGCAAGTTAAACGAACAAGGGGTATATCATGAATGAAGATAAATAATTGCAATTGATTCCATAGTAAGAATAACTGTAACGAACTCAACAAAGTGAATAACTAAAACGGGATAATCAATGATCGGTAAATAAATGAAGATTGATTATTAACTGCAAACATTCAAATAGACTATGAACATACACGTGAGGCATCGGTCACCTTGACCGACCCCCTTAGGTTGCCAACTATAGAGTGTGTATGCAAGGGGGTCAGCCTTTTGTACCCTATGAATATACATACCATTTAACTCCATCTCGTGTACCGTCTTTCAAATACTTAGGTTACTCCCCCTCATGGGGTTGTTCAACTCAGTCCAAGAATTCGCACCCAACTATGGGTTTTGGGATAGCTTTTAAATTTACTAAACATGTATGTGTGTAACCGAATAATGGCTTAGACTCCTCTTGAATAGTTCATGAATATAAGAATTGAAATATGAACTCTGTTTACCAATACAATGGCAGCAAATGCACTGAGTGCAAAAAATAGTGATATTGATGTGGAATAATCTTACAGCAATTAAACCACCTAGCATATGCTTGAGGAATAGGACTCGAGCTCACTTCGAGAATTTTGTAACATGTAATAGGAACTTGCACAAGATATGATAGCAGACTTGCTCAATGTAAAGATAGTCAGGAACTTGCAATAGTTATAATCTCAAGGTCGGGAAAACTTGTAATAAGTAACGTGAGATTAGAAAACTTACAATATATGCGAAGTAGAGGATTAAGAACTTGCATAACATATACCTATCTGCACAAAATAAAAGTAATGCTTAAGGCTTAAATACTTGCCTCATTTGCTGCTTATACAAATTTACTCAAAGATTATGTTCTATGAGTATCCTACAGTGATCATAATTATGCACTCTGATCAGTCATAGCTATGCATTAACAACAAATAGGATAGTGTCACTTAAAGGGTGCTTATGAACTCCGTTGGACTCCCCTTTCCTAACTGAGATCTAACAAGCCACTTCTACGAATCTGTAGGACCTTGATACTATCCGTAGAGTCACTTCGGATCAGCGAAGGAACTTTGTGACCACCCACTACGTTCAACGAATTGCTTTCGAAGTCCCATAATGGACTAGGGATATACCTTTGGGTCTGACCAACCCTCTGCCAACAAGATGTTTGCTTCGGCTCCCCTTCGAGAACTTCTTGTGGTTTGGGAACCGCCCGTACGTCGGGGTCCTCTTTGGTATTAGATGTATCTGGCGTTTGGCTTCAGGAAGTCAAACGCTTGGGTCTCAGCGTCATTCTAAGATTTTGGCTTCAGAGTTACGACTTTAAAAGTTAGGTCCGTGCCTTACTGGTAAATAGAGATTCTGCTTCGGGTTCAGCACTGAGCCGGACCTTTAGCAGCTATCCGCACCTTCGGGTTCGACTACGGATCTCCCCCCTGGGAAACCTCTCGTAGGTTGGGATCTCTCGGGGTTCAGAAACCACTTCGGGATCGGGAGAACTAATGCTTGACTCACTTAGTGACTTCGGAGAAATAGTCAAGGTTTGGGTTCGGGGTCGGATAACCCGTCACCTCCAGTGATTTGACTTCGGGTTCTCCTTAGGGAAACCTTTCGGCTTCGGGGTCGAATGGCAGACTAAAGTCCCTCTTCGGGGATTGAAAGTTTGGGTTTGGGAAACCACCTATTGGTTTGTCTATATCACAATCGCTTTCGAACTACACCAAGCCCTCTCAGCGAAATGGTTAGGGCCTTCGGTTTTCAATATTGAACTAAACCCATCGGAATCGAAGGCTAATGCCTGCAGGTTTGACAATAGATCCCACTATAGTAATCATTCTACCGTTTGGGGTCTGGTAACCCCCGGTACCTAACCTAGTTGCTAGGTCCAAGAGCTCAGGGTGAGGCGACGAACCTCATCGGGCAACTTTGGTCCTTCCGATATTGCTAAGTGATAAGGATAGGGTCATCAATACGACTCGGGCTTGAGTCACTACCTTGTCCTATATCTATGCAGCGCCTACATTGCACTCTACGACTCAGGGATTAACGTTAATCCCCCATTACAATTTATCATGCTCGACTCGACACCTACTGACTTAATTAGAAGGGAATTTAACTAGACAAGGTAAAATAAATGCTTGATATAGAAAGGAAGTCTCACCTCTTCGGAGCTTCGATATCTAATTCCCTAGCTTTCGGATTCCACTCGCCTCTCCAAATGGCAAGAATTTCTCCCAAGGTTACTCTTACCTCTTAGCTCACATTATCTCTCTTCTATCAGTATTGCATAAACTCAGCAAACTTCCCCAAGAGAACAGGGTCTCTATTTATAGAGAAACCTTTACCCAGTCGCTGGTTATTACCCAGTGGGTAGGACCAATATACGCCGGTAATACCCGCTGGTTCAGCGTGCTTAGGTGAAAAGCTTCACCAACTCTCTGTTACATCAATCGGCAGGTAGTCATTCGCATGCCTGGGTTTTCATATCACACGAAATAGGTCATTGGCCTAGCGCGACTGGTTGTACTATTAGGCTAGGATTTAAAATAATAACCCACTACCTCACATTGGCAATACAGCCTTCCGCTGTTACAACATATTTCACATTGGGCTTCCCGAGCACTCCTATGTAGGTATATAAGGAACTTATAATATTCTTGCCCAACCTTCAAGTCCACTTGCCCAGAAATCGGGATTGGGCCTGATTAATTCCTTTGGGCCATTCCACTATAACCTCTTAGGGAGACTCTAAATTAAGACTGCCCTGGTGTAACACCTATTCGTTAACCATCTACAAGTCCAATGCACAATTTTTCTTGGGCTTGATTACTAGGCTAGTCCATTAACATTACAAGTACACTCGTGGACTATTAAATCAAATAACAGATACTCACAAGCAGTCGTCCAAATCATTTAAGGACTTAAATTAATAATGATAAACAAAAGAATTTAATAACAGAAATTATATTATTGACCTTAATAATAATGCTAGGAAAATCGTGGTCATTACAGTTGTTCCACTAGTACCATTCCCACAGCGGTTCCAAAAGTAGAAACTTGATAAGCAATTTTCCAAATTCCTAGAGGTGTTCAAAAAATTACAGATCAATATCCCAATCGCAGATGCATTGGAGTAAATGCCTAGCTATGAAAAATTCATAAAGGATATATTATCAAGGAAGAAGAAGCCAGGAGATTTTGAGATAGTGGCCCTAACGGAGGAGTGCAGTGCTATATTACAAAAGAAGTTACCGCCCAAGCTTAAGGATCTGGGTAGCTTCACTATTCCATGCACCATTGAGAGCCAGTTCTTTAGCCGATGTTTATGTGATTTGGGGGCGAGTATAAATTTGATGCCTCTATCGATTTACCAGCAATTAGGTTTAAAAGAAGTAGTGCCTACCAATGTGACGTTGCAGCTGGCAAATAGATCTTTGACTTATCCGAGGGGAATGTTGAAGACGTGCTAGTTAAGGTTGATAATTTTATCTTTTCAGCAGATTTTATTGTATTGGATTTTGAAGAGGACCGCGACATTCCCATCATCCTAGGAGGACCATTTTTGGCTACGGGTAGGACTCTTATTGACGTACAAAAAGGTGAATTAACTATGCGAGTCCAAGACCAAGAAGTAACCTTCAACGTTTTTAAGGCGATGAAATTTCCTAAGGATGTGGAAGAAGTCTTTCGAGTGGACATAGTGGACGAAACACTTGACGATGAGTTGATGGATATGCTGGGATCCATTCCTCTAGAAAGTTCTTTAGTGATTGACACAGAGTCGGATGATCCGGACGTGTTAGAGTACATGCAAGTCTTAGATGCGTCATCGAGGGTGCACAAATTCAACTTACCATTTGAGACTTTGGTTTATCCTGGGAATTCAGCTGCACGTGTGAAATCATCATTGGAAGAACCCCAAATACTAGAACTCAAACCTTTGCCTAATCATCTCAGGTACGTATATTTGGGTGATTCATCTACTTTACTGGGAGCTGTCGCTAATACTCCAAAATTAAATCCTTACTCTTATTCTACTAACACAAAAATTAGTATAGTGACAAGCAAGGGTCAATCCCACAAAGAGTGATATTGTCTTATATTTATCCTAATATTTCTAACAATAAATAAAATGGGGGTTTTGAGTTTAATTAATTAACTAACTACAAGAAAAATTAAAATGATATGAATAACCAATGAATTAAAGCTCAGTTCTTCAGTTCAGTTTCGCCTTTTCACAATAATGAAATAATCAAGTATAACAATATTTATCCTTCAATGAAACTAATAACCCTAGATAACCGCAATCGCTAATTATCCGAAATTCCCCGTATGTTTTAATTCTAATGTGACAATCGCCCCCACTAGACCCTAACTATCATATAACCTAGAACTATCAGTCTAGATTTAATATAATAGCAGCATTAAGAATTAAGAAATTAGGTTATTCCAAGCAACAATCACACAATCAGGGATTGTTTAACGTGTCTTCTGATAATAATAGCAATACTCAAAAGCTTGACCACAATCATGTATTACTAATTACTACTTGTGATTAGGAACAATATCAATTACACGTAATATTATCCCTTAATCTAGCAGATGATATTAGTTAACCAATTTAATCATGCAGAAATCAAATCAATTAAACCAAATAATATTCAATCAATTAAAATCGATTATCAAGAAGGAATTCCATATAAGAAGGAATAAATAATGCTAACTTAATTAAACCATTAATTATAAATAAGGTTCAACATCCTTTAGAACTGAAAATAAAGAACTTAGCTTGACGTGTCTTCTATCTTGCCTCTAAAACTAGGGTTAACAATGATGTAGCTAAGACCCCCCCCCTAAAACTTGACTAGGAACATCTATTTATACTCCTAGAATAAAGTCCTAAAACCCTAAGAAATCAACAATCCTAATTGGAGTATAAATCTGATAAAATTATAAAGCCAAGATTCCTTTTCGAGCGTCCGACGCGCCCCGTGCCAGTCCTGTAGAACTTCGTCCAGTCCCAGCGCGCCCCGCGCCAGTTCCTTTGTAATTCGGGCGCGCCCTGCGCCGGACCATCAGAAAATCTGATTTTTCCTCTTTTCTTCTTTTCAACTCCGATTCTTCCTGAAATCAATAAACACCATAATAAGCTCATATACACATAAAACATGTAATAAAACTAAACATAAAGGAATCAAAATAAATGAATATTATACATTCATCATTTACCTGTTATTATTTCTGTTGCACTTAACGAATTTTAGGAAAGTAAGTTGTTACGAATCCTTCGAGAGTACAAGACAACTATTGGATGGAACATCGTGGATATCAAGGGACTCAGTCCTTTATTCTGCATGCATAAGATTCTCTTGGAAGAGGATGCTAAACCAATTGTGGAATAGCAGCAGAGATTGAACCTGATAATGAAAGAGGTGGTAAAAAAAGGAGATAATCAAGTGGCTCGATGCAGGAATTATATACCCAATTTCTGACAATTCGTGGGTGAGCCTGGTACAGTGTGTTCCTAAGAAAGGCGGCATGACGGTAGTGTCCAACGAAAATAATGAGTTGATTCCAACAAGGATAGTGACGGGATGACGAGTGTGCATGGATTATAGGAAACTCAACAAGGCGACCCGCAAGGATCACTTCCCCCTACCGTTCATTGATCGATGCTAGATCGCTTAGCGGGGCACGGATACTATTATCTCTTGGATGGTTATTTGGGATATAATCAGATTTTCATTGTGCCCGAAGATCAAAAAAAGAGCACTTTCACCTGCCCGTATGGGACTTTTACGTTTAAAAGAATGTCTTTTGGATTATGTAATGCACCAGCGACCTTTCAAAGGTGTATGATGGTAATTTTTTTTGATATGGTGGAGCGTAACATAGAGGTGTTCATGGATGATTTTTCAGTGTTCGGAGACTCCTTCGACTTATGTTTGGAGAATCTAGTTCTAGTGCTGAAAAGGTGCGTGGAGACCAACTAGTAATAAATTGGGAAAAGTGCCACTTTATGGTTCAAGAAGGAATCATTCTAGGGCATAAAGTGTCAGCAAAAGGAATAGAGGTAGACAAAACTAAGATAAAGACAATTGAAAACCTTCCACCTCCGTCATCAATAAAGGGGACTCGAAGGTTCCTAGGATATATAGGTTTCTACAGGAGGTTCATCAAAGATTTCTCCAAGAACACAAAGCCATGGAGCATTCGAAGTGTTGAAAAAGAAGTTGATTACCGTTCCAGTTATTGATACACCGGATTGGTCATTACCGTTTGAGCTCATGTATGACGCTAGTGACTATGCGATTGGCACAGTGTTGGGCCAATGTAAGGAGAAAGTCTTTTATGCCTCTACGTCTTCATTGGAATAAAATAATTTTTTTGATTCTCTAACAAGCCTAAAAATTCGCTCAAAAATCCTTCATGAGCTAGTTTTCGCTAAATGACGTTTCGATGTCGAATTTTTCAAATCGCCGTAACTTACTCATCCAAAGTCGGATTGAGCTTGTTCTTGAGCCTATGGCTCCCTTTTCTTATGAACTAGACAACCCCCAAGAAATCAGTATTTCTCGGAAGAGATTATTACCCGTAAACTTGACCCGAAAAACGTATCAAGTTAGGGTTTTTGTTACTTAACATATTTTAACCTCTTTTACTGAAAGTTTCGCCATAACTTCGTTATAGCTCATTTTTATTCCGTTCTACTTGGAACATTTCCGTAACTCACATGAGTACATTTTCTTCTTTCCAGATTTTAATATTATCTTACGAACAATGGCTGACACTAGTCCAATGAACAACAAATACAAAGATTTTCATACTTTCGTGGTTTGGTTTGTTATTATCATTACGTTTTCACTTTATATGCATTTATCGATATGTGGAACCACCATCATCACTTGCAGAGGAAGTGGTCATCACATTAATTTTAAATGGTCCACCCAAAATAAGTTTGACATGTTAACAAATGAGGAAGAAGACCATATAACTGAGTATAACTTGGAATCAGATGATACGACCAGTGTGGAGGAAAATAACAGGAAACTTTTTACTGCCTTTAGCATAGAGAACAAAAAAGACATCTCGACCTCCCCAAAACTACTGGAAAAAATAGTAACTAAAATCAGTCCCCAACACCACTCCCAAATTAGTCATCTTGAACCAGAAAAAAAAACCAACAACTAGAGAACAAGCATGAATCCCACTCCTCAATCCCTGTCATTCTCTGTTCAAATGGATAACCAACCGTTCCCAATATCAGTACTATCAACCCACAACCCATTATTTCCCACATTGTTTTGTCGATTTAAATCATCCAGAATCCAATGGTACCAACAATATGGTACTGGAAGCTTTTGCTACATATATGTTGAAGGGTGAGGCTAATTTCTAGTGGGAAGCCAACAGGAATAGGACCGGAGCAGGAATGATTGCGTGGGAAAAATTCAAGGAGTTATATTTTGAGAATTATTTCCCTCCAACTGCATTAAGTTGAATGGAGATACAGTTTTTAGAACTAAAGCAGGAAGACATGACAATGTCTCAATAAACTGCTAAGTTCAATGAACTGGCTAGGTTTGCTCCACACCAAGTGGACACTGAAGAAAGGAAGGCGAGAAGGTTTGAGCAGGGCCTGAAACCCTGGCTCTACAACAAGGTCGTAGTGTTGCAGATTGGTTCATTCGGATCAATCTTAGAAAAGGCTATCATAGTCGAAGGAGAAAGTGAGGCCATGAACCTCTATAATAAAGAGAAGAAGAATAAAGCCAAACTTGAGGGAGCCGTCAAAACTGAGGGAAGCCGTGAAAACAGAGGTGGAAAGAGGAAAGGAAATAATTTCGGGAATACTGGGAATATACAGGGAGACCCGAAGAAGAGGGTAGATCAATGCAGTAATTGTGGGAAAAATCACTCGGGAGTATGTCTGAAAGGAAGGTCGGTATGTTTTAATTGTGGGCAGGAGGGACACATCTCTCCTAACTGCCCTAACCCAAAGAAGAATAGCGGATGTTTCATCTATGAATCGACAGACCATATGGTAAGGAATTGCCCAAAGAGAAGAATCGACGGGGGAAACATCAATACAGGGAATAACAATGCAATGCTAGCTATAACTAGTCCAACTCCACCTAGTAGACCAACCGTAAGGACCTTCAACATGATGGTCCAAGATACAGTAGCAGCCGGAGAGGGAGTTTCAGGTACCATTCTGATCAATTATATAAATGTATATATTTGATTCGGATGCAACCTATTTTTCTTTAAATAGTATAATTTTGCTAAGATATTGGCGTCAACCTTTGGAAACATTAGAGCCCCTTAATTATAGAAATAAGGTAGCAAATTTCAGGAAAGGAAATAGGTTATAATAACTCGTTAATAAAAAAAAAATTTGAAGAAAGAATTTGAGTTCCGATTTATAACCAAGTTAACATGCACGGGTTAAATATAGAATATTACTTTCGTTCATATCGGATTGGGATCCGTTTTGCGACGAATTTGTAGAAAAGCATGCAGAAGCAAATGGAAGCGCATCTAAAGTGGATCGACCACCTACCTTGAGTAAAATTCATGTAGACATATAGTTTTATGAAAATTCGTATGAAATTGCTAAACGTCACGGTACTTGAACCAGAATTGGTACAAGCAGACAACGAGTATCGCTAAAGAAATCAAGTCAAAACAACATGGGAAATAGCATAAAGAATAAAGAAAATTACTCGCATGGCATGGATAGTTTTGTTTTGCGATTCTAGGGACAAAATCTTCATAAGGGGGGAAAGATGTGACAATCCGAATTTTTACGAATAATTTTTTTTAATATGTTACTAATAAATAATATATATATATACATATATATAGATATATATATATGTATATATATATGTATATATATAATTTCTATACCGAATTAGTGTATACATTAAAGAAGGTGTATTAAATTATGTTAATATGGTGAAATTATTACATTAAATAAATTATTTTTATTTAATGTGTAGTTTCCATTTTTATGGAAAAGATTTTTGGTATAATTTGTTACAATATTTAATGTGTATTATGTTGGTGTAGACACCCAAATTTTGCACTTCCTATACTAACCCTGACAGGAAGGCAAAATCGTCCATGGACCCGGCCCACGAGAATGGAAGGTGGACATAAAGATGAACACTCAAAGCCACCAACACTGGACGAGATCGAGGCCGACACGACGACGCGCGAATGTCGGGAGTCAGTTACTGATCGCTGCGCTTACCCGGACGGCATGGCACGTTTCCCGGCGATTTCCGGACTGCAGAATGCAAGCCCTTCAACGGAAATCAACGGTATGACACGGAAATCGAGACGAGGTGCGGAAAATGAGAAAGTCAGCACAGTCAGCCGCAGATCAATCCGCGGCCAAGGACGGAACTCGAGACGACACGGGACTCGAGCGCACGGGACTCGAGCACGGCTGGGGGGAGAACCAAGGGCCAGCCGCAGATCAATCTGCAGCTGCCCTTGGCAGTCCCTTATCAGGCCATTTCGCATACAGAAAAAAAAAGAAGAGAAGAGAGAAGAATCCAGCAGCAGCAGCAGTTCGGGAGAAGGAGAAAAACAGCAAGAAAACAACAAAAATTAAGAGAGAAAAGAGTGAGAAAATAGTGAGAAATTGTACCCATCTTGTGAGATTACATCTCATATTTTCTACTCTACTCAATACATAAATTCATACATATTGTGGGGATTATTTGCAAGGTGAAAAATCCTTTGTTTTAGCATTTTGTTATACCATTTTTGCCAAGCTTTTTGTCATCCGAATTATTTTGAATGTAGTTGTTCTTGAATATTGATGTGAAATCATGGATTAGGGATTATTAGTGAGGGTTCCATCGGAACGAAATTCTTCCTAATAACCCGAGGATATCCAATTGGTGAAATTTCTAGCTTATTCATGGTGATTTATTGAATGTAATTTATTTAGATTATCATTTTCGGATATCATGGTGTATTAGGCAAATCCGTGTTGTTTAGTTTCGTAGTATTCATTTCGCGGGCATGTAGTAATCTTGGGTGGGAGCCTAGGAATGCGACCCCGTGGTCCAAATCCGATGATGGACGTTTTGACATATGTAATAGATGCAAGGTGCTCGTTTTGTTGTAACATGTAATCGTTGGGCCTTAAAACGACGCTAGAGCGAGAATCGGGTTTAAGGCCCCGTAATAGTGAAATATGTGATTGTTGGCGTTAGGGGATATTTTGATGGCTTACATGCCCATGAATAGCCCCCTACGCGTTTGATGTTTAGTTCGATTTGTAACACCAAACAAAAGGATTTCAAAGCCAAAACAATAAAGATTTTGCTAAAATTAATCAAAGTAGGATATTAGCGTCACGAGGCTAAAAATTGGAAATGCTAATGGAAGTCGATTCCTATTTTATGAGAAAGCTAAAGAGAAGTTATTTCGCAAATGCCACAAAAATGGTTTTATAAAAAGAAATAAACGTTTTACTAAACCTTGATACATAGGGGGAAAGAGATCCTAGAAATTGCCTATCATTTATGAAAGCAACGTATAAGTCTCGATTCCTATTTTGGCTAAGGTTTAACAAACTCATGTTTTACCAAAACAACACTTAATGAAAAAATCTCATAGCTTTTTCCAATTTAAAATCAAATCTTTTCTCAATAAGAAAATAAGGCTTTCTCGTAAATACCGAAAAGACATTTTTAAGCATTCTCAAAACTAAAGCACGATTTTCCCTGAGAAATCCAAATGATTCTTTCATACAAACGCACCACAACATTCATTTAGGCACACACACACACACACGCACGCATACACGTTTCATGAATTAAAGGATAGGAAAAGCATCAAGATTGCGGTAACCGTGTTTCACGGAAGTCGGGGGGTGCCTAACACCTTCCCCTCGCTTAAGCAAGCCCCCGAACTCTATGAATCTCGATTCGCAGACCATTTAATTCGGAGTCACACATGAGCCAGCGATTTATAAAAAAACGAAAACTCGGATGAGTTGGTACATCCATTTCAAATATACCAACTGGCGACTCTGGTTAATTGGCTCATCATAAAAAACGATCTTTCAAAACCCCGTCGACATCAAGGCCGACCTTTTCCCAAAATCACCTAAAACCAAAAGGCTAAAATAGGAAAAGGATAAGAGAGACGAGAAAACCCGGCGTCGACAGCTGGCGACTCTGCTAGGGACCTAGAGGGCTTAAGCCGCATTCAGATCTTGATACTATCCTATCCTTTAAAATTCATAAAATATGTGTGCATGCGATATTTTGATTTTTTTGTTTCTTTTGTTGTGTGAATGTGTGTTTTGTCCAAATAGATGAATGATTGAATGGAATTGCTTTACTTTTAAGTAATCATTTGCATACGGTGAGGACGATGAATGTGAATGTATGTTGAGAGAGTACCTCCTCCTGAGGCGAACCTGTCGGTTGCTTATTACTGGACTCGAAGGGGCTGCTCCCCGGAGATGGCTCAGGAAACGCACCACCCAAATCCGCTCCAATCGAAAGGGCTCAAACGAGTAGATTGCGAAGATTTGGGGACCTTCATGCCGAAAAGCCCGTGAGAGTAACCCTAGGATAGGTCAGCCTCAGATTAACCCAACGCAGGAAAAGTCTCTTCATGCCTTTTTACGTTTATACGTCTAAATGTCAAAAAAAATTACTAACCTCTGTGAATTGCAGGGAACAGCTGGGGAAGCATAATAAAGCATGTTTAGCGTTTGTTATTGCATTAAGGGACTACTAACTTTCTGTTTTACAGGGAAAGATAAAAAAACCCAGAAATACAAAATTTTTACAGCTTTAGCATGCATCCACATTTCTCATGTCCCAGGACTAAATCCGGACCATTGTTTCTGTAGGATTGCTCCTCAAACCCGTTCGCAGTCTAAGAAAGCCCAAAACTCTACATCTGAAATGGCTGATCTTCCTAATCATGGTTCCATATCTCGGGAAGAGTTTGATGACTTCAAAAAGCAGATGATGGAAATGGCCACAATGCTAAAAGAGCAGTTCCTACTCAGACAGGATCCGCCAAACCAAGGACCACATAATATTCCACCACCAGGGGGTGACCAGAATCCTCCTAAAAATATTGCAAACCTGTGTAAGGATGACCAACCCCAACTCAAGGACGAGCCAGTCATTCCAAGGGCCGTTCCCATACCTAACAAGACAGTGATTACTATCCCAGAGGAAGGGGACACTGACGACCTTCGGAAAAAAATGAGACACATGGAGGAGACCATCCAATCTCTACGAGGCATAGGCTCCCTGGGTAGGGTCAATTACTCGGATCTGTGTGTTTTCCCCGGAACCAGATACCCAGAAAAGTTCAAAGTCCCCGAGTTTGAAAAATACAATGGAAAGGGTGACCCCTACACGCACTTGAAAATATACATTGGAGAACTCGGGTCTTATGCCGAGGACGAGGGGTTGAGGATGCAGCTATTCCAGAAAAGCTTAACAGGGGAGGCGAGGATCTGGTATGCCCGCCTTGACAACGCCCGAATCCATAACTGGGAGGAATTGGCCCATACTTTCTTAACCCAATACAGCTTTCAGGGCCAGATGGCCCCTGACAGGTACCAAATGACAAAAGTTAAGAAGCAGCCTAGGGAATCCTTCAGGGAATATGCGCAACGATGGAGGGGCATGGCCGCGCAAGTGAACCCCCCGATGAGCGAATCGGAGATGGTGATGACTTTTGTAGACATTCAAGAGGCACCGTATTATGAACGAGTCATATCGGGGATTGGTAGGCCTTTCGCCGAAATGTTAAAACACGGAGAAATGGTGGATATGGGTTTGAAATCTGGCAAAATCCGGGATTTCACTGCTTTGGAAACAGCCGCGGAGCAAATACAGAGTGGAAACTACGGCAGCACTTCCCGTAGGGTCCAAAAGAAAAAGGAGGAGGATGTTTCCCTCATCATACAGGGATCTTCTGGGAAGGCAGAGAGCAACCCTCCAGTACATGGGCAGAGAGTGGGGCCATCCCGGCAGCCTAACTTCAATGATCAAAGGGCAGAGGGGCAAAGGAGATTTGAGGCCTCGCAAAATCGGGTATTCACCCCGCTCGGGGAGCCGCTTGAACGAGTATTAGCGGTATTAGTAGCCCAAAAGAAAATAGTTGGTTTGGCACCATCGAGTGACCCAAAGGGTAGAAGGTTTGACCCGAGCAAGCGATGTGCATACCATTCCAGTTCCCCTAGCCATGATACACAAGACTGTTGGACGTTGAACCATCGAATCCAAAACCTGATTGACAGTGGGGAAATTGTGGTGGAACAGCCAGATTCCCCGAATGTTAAAGCAAATCCCCTGCCAAGACATGATGGAGGGGGGGTCAATGCGACGGAGGCAAGTGAAGCTGGGGGGGCGCCGAGGTTAAACTATGTGCAGAAAATTGAGGGGATGATCAACGTGATACATGAGCATGGGAGTGCACGGGGAGTGCCCATCAGATTGATGGGGGTAAGTCCGAATAGCACGGAGGGACCTGTCAAGTTGACAGCTTCGAGGCCCCTCATCCTTGCGGCAAGACCGCAAATCCCTATCAGCAGTATAAAGACGGTGCCCTGGAACTATGGGGGGGCGTCAGAGGAAGCGGCCAGTTGTGTTTCTGTGACGACAAAGGGGAATCCCTTGTATCTTCCCGAGCGAGTCCTGGAAGGCCAAAAGAAGAAAAATGAGGAGATATCCGAGGAGAGAGTCGTGGAATTCTTGAAGAGGATGGACCATCTGGAGGCGAGAGGGATCCAGATTTTGAATGAGGAGTCGACCTTGTCATCAATCATGGATTTGGTGTTATCATCCAATGAGCACTGCAAAACCCTGGCAAAAGTCCTGGAGGAGGCATACGTGCCCATAGAAATTAGTGAAGAAGGTTTCGGCCAGCTGGTGGGCCATCTGATGGAGAGCGATGTAATATCCTTTGCAGATGAGGACATCCCCAAAGAGGGAAGGGGGCATCGAAAACCGCTACATATTGCGGTAATCTCCTCGGGGTATATCATGAATGGGGTGCTAATTGATGGAGGGTCGGCATTGAATATTTGTCCCCTCAGCACATTGCAGAAAATGAACATTAATCCCAAGCGCCTACGGGCCAGTCATGTGGTGGTGCGAGCTTTCGATGGTTCTCGGAGGGATACAATCGGAGAGATAGAATTACCAGTGGAAATAGGACCTTGTACTTTTGATATCTCTTTCCAGGTCCTAGACATCGCTGCCAGTTATAATCTATTACTGGGGAGGCCGTGGATACACATGGCCGGGGCAGTTCCTTCTACGCTCCACCAACAAATCAAGCTAATCATCGATGGGAATCTGGTGACAATCTCGGCCGAATGTGATGACCTTTCTCCTCTCAGGGGTGGCCTACCAGTGATCAATGTGGATGAGTCGGCGGCACCAGCCAGCTTTCAGGCACTAGAGATTAGCACTCCCCACTACAGATGCTTGGGGGCTCCAGCCGTGAAACCAAGGGTCTCTCCAGAACTTACTTTTGTTGCAAAGGAAATGATGAGGATGAAGTTCCAGCCCGGACAGGGGTTAGGAAAGAGCAGTCAAGGAATCACCAAGCCCATTCAACTACCCCATCAGGTGGGCAAGGCCGGTTTGGGATATCACGGAGGTGTAGCACGGGGACGCCGTCAAGGCATGACCCCGATTCGACTGGCGGGCAACCCGGTGACCCAGGTCAACAATAAGTAGGGGACTAGCGAGCCTGTGACTGGAACAGGGGGTGAAGATTTGTCCCCCTCAAATGATGAATTAGCCAAAAGAGAAAGTTTCCTACAGGAGATCGCAAAGGAGTTCGAAACCCAGTGCTATATCCCCGGACAATTAATAAGCAATGAAGAGGGGACGAATGTTGCCACACCAGGAGCCCAACAAAATGTGCCTATCATCGATTGGGCAGGGTTGATTATTCCTAAGGAAGGTATGAGGGGAGACTCAGGCGATGTGGCCGTGGTCATCGGGGAAGTGTCCGGTATAAAGCCACCTCTCGTCGAGCACATATCGTCTGACCTGGCCGTCGACAATTGGACCGTGAAACTAGTGATATCCAAAAGAGGGTAAAACCCGACCTCAGGGTGATAGACCCCAGAGGATGGGATGAGGAAGAAGTTTATTTTTGTTGTTTTATTTTTTGCATAATTATGTCATTTCTTCAAGTTATCTGAAAATGAGATCATCGTGGAAAATAACTTATATATGACAAGTATTTTGTTTCATGTCAGGTGTACCAAATTGAGTAATCCTTGCCTAACAAACGATCTTTCAAATTTGAATGATGATTATGATTTTGACATTGAGCTGGATTTCGATTTGATGGGCATTGAGCAAGACGAAACAGATTACGACGATGCGCCTGGCGAGATCAAAGGATGGGTCGAGGATAAACCCAAACCCAATTTGGACCAAACCATCACCATTGATATTGGAACCCCAGACAAGCCAAAAGAACTCAAGATAGGGATAGACCTCACCACCAGCCAAAAAGCAGAAATAGTTGAGTTGCTGAGCCAATATGAGGATGTTTTTGCCTGGTCGCACGAGGATATGATCGAATTATCCACCGACATTGTGGTACACCGGTTGCCCATCAAGGAGGGTTTCAGGCCTGTCAAGCAGAAGCTAAGGAAGTTGAAACCTGAGTGGAGCTTAAAAGTAAAAGAGGAGATCATTAAACAATTCCGGGCCGGAATCATTATGGTGTCCACTTACCCGGAATGGCTATCCAATGTAGTCCCAGTGGCTAAACTTGGAGGAAAGGTGAGGGTATGCGTAGACTACAGAGATCTAAACAAGGCCAGTCTCAAGGACAACTTCCCGGTGCCTTTCATACACATCCTGGTGGATAACACAGCCCAGTACGAAATGTACTCTTTTGTGGATTGCTTCGCGGGATATCATCAGATAATGGTGGCGGAGGAAGATCGGGAAAAGACCGCGTTCATTCATCACCCCATGGGGGCACGTTCTGCTATAGACGGTTGGCTTTCGGTCTCACAAATGCGGGGGCCACCTATCAGAGGGCCATGATGGCCTTGTTCCACGATATGATGCATAAGGAGATAGAGGTCTACGTGGACGACATTATCGTAAAAGTCAAGGGTAAAGTCTGACCATATAACTCATCGTAAAAAGCTATTTGATCGACTCAGAAAGTATAACTTGAAGCTCAACCCAGCGAAGTGTGCTTTCGGAGTGCAATCAGGTAAGCTTTTGGGATTCCTGGTCAGTGATCGAGGCATTGAGTTGGATCCGGCAAAGATTAAAGCCATTGTGGATATGCCGGCACCTCACACAGAGAAGGAGATAAGGGGATTCCTGGGAAGAATAAACTTCATCAGCCGTTTCATATCCCACTTGACAACTACGTGCGAGCCAATTTTCAAGTTGTTAAGGAAGGGTGCTTCCCAAGAATGGAATGAGCAATGTCAGAGGGCTTTTCAGACCATTAAAAAGTAGCTGACTGAGGCGTCGGTGCTGGTACCCCCAAAGGATGGGATCCCTCTGTTTATGTACATATCGGTCAATGCCATCGCGATGGGATGTATGCTGGGACAAAAGAATGAGGCAGGTAAAGAGCAGGCCATCTATTACCTCAGCAAGAGATTTAGCCAATGTGAATAGAATTACACTCCCATCGAGAAGACCTGTTGTGCTCTGGCCTGGGCTGCAGGGAGATTACAGCATTACCTCCATGGGCATACTACGTACCTGATATCGAGAATGGATCCCTTGAAATATATCTTTGAAAGGTCCATGTTGAACTGTCGACTTTCAAGATGGCAGTTAATCTTACAGCAGTTCGACATGGTATACGTAACTCAGAAAGCCATGAAGGGGCAAGGAATTGCAGATCAATTGGCAGAAACCCCGTCAGGAGGGATGGAGCCGTTAGAAACTCCTCTACCGGGCGAAGATATATTTTGGGTGTCAGACACGAGATGCAATGACGAGGGACAATTCTGGAAGCTGTATTTTGATGGTGCCATGAATGCTGAAGGGGCAGGAGCCGGAGCAGTCCTGGTCTCTATCACCGGAGAACAATACCCCGTGGCCACTAAACTGCAATTCAGCAATTCGAACAACACCTCTAAATACGAGGGATGTATCTTGGGACTCCGCTTGGCCCGCGACATGGGAGTGAAGAGGCTAGCGGTGTTCGGGGATTCATAATTGGTAATCAGACAGGCAATCGGGGTGTACAACACTAAAGAGCTTCGGTTACTTCCATACCATCGTTGTGTTACCCAGCTGATGCAAGAGTTCGAAGATATCGCTTTTCGACATATCCCCCGGGGTCGGAATGATTTTGCAGATGCATTGGCAACCCTGGCCTCCTTAATCCACATAATCAAAAGAAAAGACATTCCACGGGTTGAGATAGCCGTACAGAATGCCCCGACATATGAGGAACATGTGGCAGTGTTATCAGAGGAGGTGGTGTTGACAAGGCAGCCCTGGTATCATAACATAAGGGAATATCTGAGAGATAGATCCATTCCCGACCAGGCGAGTCGAACTGAGAGGATGAGAATTCAGAAGATGGCGATGAAATTTTACCTAAGTGGGGATTCACTCTACAAAAGGGATGCTGGGTTGGGACTGTTGCAATGCGTAGATGAAACACAGGCCCGAAGGATTATGAATGAAATACATGGTGGAGTGTGTGGGCCACATATGAGTGGACCGATGCTGGCCAAAAAGATTTTGAGAACAGGGCATTATTGGTTGACCCTAAAGGCTGACTGTGATGATCATGTCAAACGGTGCTACCAATGCCAGGCGCACGGTAATTTGATCCATACGCCGCCCAACGAACTGCACTGTATGACCTCCCCGTGGCCATTCTCAATGTGGGGAATGGACGTGATCGGGCCAATAGAGCCCAAGGCAAGCAACGGACACCGATTCATTTTCGTCATGATCGATTATTTCACCAAGTGGGTAGAGGCAGCTTCTTTCCCCAAGGTAAATCAGGAGGTCATCGTCGGTTTTATCAGGAATAATGTCATTTGTCGATACGGGCAACCTGAGGTTTTGGTCTCCGACAATGCTAAGAATTTGAACAACGCCCTCATGAAGGGATTGTGCGACCAGTTTAAGATCAAACACCTCAACTCTGTCATTTACCGTCCCAAAATGAATGGGGCAGTGGAGGCTGCCAATAAGAACATCAAGAAGATCATGGCGAAGATGTCTGCTAATCATCGGGGATGGCCAGATCTGCTACCCCTCACCCTGCTGGCATACCGAACATCAACGCGTACTTCTACAGGGGCAACCCCTTACGCTTTGGTGTATGGAATGGAGGCCGTTCTGCCAATTGAGGTTGAGATGGCGTCCCTCAGGATAGTGATCGATGCCCAGATAAGCAAGGAGGATTGGATGCAAAGTCGATACGACCAGTTGGCCCTAATTGATGAAAGGAGGGTGGCTGCTGTTTTGCACGGTCGGCTATATCAGCGAAGAATTTCTCGATCATATGACAAGAAGACAAGACCTCGGAAATTCAAGGAGAATGATCTGGTGTTGAAAAGAGTCATGCCTTGTCAAGACGAAGCTAAAGGGAAGTTTGCCCCAAACTGGGAGGGACCTTTTGTGATTAAAAAAGTGCTATCCGGAGGAGCCCTCATATTGCAAGAAATGGATGGTGAGACATTTCCACAACCCCTAAATTCTGACTCAGTGAAGCGATTCTACGCTTAAATCATCAATTCCCTTTTTTCCTTTGAGGAGCGAACTACGTAGGACCTGATCTCCCAACCTGTGGGGGTACGTAGGCAGCCATCTCGGCACGGTCCGATCCTTTTAAAAATAATCCTTCCCCTAAAACAAAACTAATCCCCAACAGCCAGATAAACCTTCCTAAACCCTCAAAACTTTCCCGAAACCAGCCGACGAATCAGTTCCATACCAAATTGATATAACCCTGATCAAACCAAACAGTTAGCCAAAGTTTGAAACTCAATCCAATGAAATCGACAGGGGTACGGCAATATCTGTCAAATCTCCATCAAGACTTGAGAAGAGAAAGAAGGCGAAATGTCAAAATCATGATCAGCCGGATAAAATGATGATCCAATGAAGGGCAACGATACAACAAAAAGGGAAAATGACTAAATTTAAATACCTGTTTACATATATAAGTCTTTTTGTTACAAGATTTCCTTTTCAATAACCGATGAAATTAACATAGTCTGTGCAGGAAATAAAACAATCTACAAATCTACAACTAACTGAAGCAGGATGGATAAGGTGGTGGATAAATCTGAAGCATCAGCATCCCCTGAAATCTGCCGTCCCATCATGTCGATGCGGTCCAACAAGGCAGTGGCTCGGCTGACAGTCCCAGAATGTGCATCTATGACTGTCCTGGCCTGAAAAGCAATGGCATCTCTATCAGCTATGGCAGCATCTCTGGCTAGAATAGCAGCATCCCTCTCAGCAATGGCGGCATCCCTCTCAGATTCAATAGCAATCAAAGACAGTCGGATCCGGCTATGTTCAGTGTCCTGACTAGGGAGAGAGTCGGCTGAGATCGAGTGATATATGGTATCGTCTGGGAAAGTCACTCCAGAGTCATCAAAAGTCCCAGTCTGACTCACACCAACCGCATCCGAATCTCCGCGCAACCATTGCACATAAGCGAATGTCTGGATGGGGCAACTATCATTATACTCGGCCAGGATCCTACGAGGCCAAAGATCATATACCCGCAGTAGATCTCTCTCTGTTTGGGATGATATAGGGAATCGGTAGTCGGTCGCGCCCGTGAAGAGGTGGAAATCCTGTGTCTGATCAAACTGCCCCATCACCGCCATGGGATGATAAGTCGTCACACCCCTCAAGCCAGCAATGGGAATGAAGTCCAGGTCGGGCACATGAGTCAAGAAGCTCATAAAGGAGCAATAACCCGAATAAACCAGGAGATGAAAGGGATCCTCGATGACCGACAGAAATGCTGTCCAGGAGGCCGCATCAGTACAGCTCACAGGACGAAGTGAAAACTGCGTGGTTATGTCATGACTGAAGCAAAACCCTTGGCGACGGAAGTGGCCGATGGGACTAAGATGACTCATGAACCACACATACAACAAAGTCGAGCTCCCTCGGAATACTCTGCCTCGGAAGGACTGACAGTATGAGGCTGACATGTAAGTATCCGCCAATATCATGGGAAGAATGGTGTGATCCTCCTGAAGGGCCCTTACGGCCGCGACCACCTGCATGTCCAAATGATCGGGTCCCGCGGGCAAGTACAGAACTGAGAGGATACAGGCCATCAAAACGTCTAGCCTCAAAACGCCCCAGCGCTCCTCTGATACAGAAAAATCCCCAGAGAAGTGGCGAAAACTGTTAGGTGAGCCGAATCGGTCAATCAAAAAATGAAGAGGAACCAGGTGATCTGATGTGATCGCCGATAGCAGAACCGCCCTCCGCAACCCAGTAAAGGTCAAGAACTGACGGCGCATGGGACCAGATGTGATCCTGGCACAAGGTCTATCCAAAGGCAAACCGGTGAAGCGACCATACTCCTCGAGGGTGGGGGTCAGCTCTACTGTCCCTAGCCTGAACACTTGACGAGCAGGGGCCCAATATCTCAAAATGCCATCCATAAAGCCCGCTGGCACCTGAAAGGTTAATAAGGACCGAGAGTGTCCCAAAAGACCATCTGCGATGACCCTATCGGTCGGCGATAAACTGTCCAACCAACGGAGGAGGCTGCCAACCAACCCTGTAGGAAGAATGGAATCCAGGCATACCACGACATCTGAGGACGTCATCTGTGAAAAAATAGTATCAAAAAGACTGTACAGGGGTCATTTTCTATCCATGAATAAAAAGCATGCATCGTACAGACAATAATAAAGCAAATGAATTTCATAGAGATAAAAGATAAAGAACTGTGCATAAATAAATAAATGAGTTCAGTACATAGTGCATGAAATGAAAAATAAATCTAAACAGGTACAGGTACAAAAGCCCTATCCTATCCTGATCTAGATAAAGTCAATCTCATCTATGAAGGCGGGATCCTCGAACTGGTCCCCTGGGGTCGCCGAAGTCGAGGGCCCAAAGTTCATGTCGGGGATGTATGGCCGCGCGGTGGCATCAGATGAGCTCGGTCCCGCATCATAACCCGTACCATCAGGATCATAGGTGTAAGCATCCTCTGGAGTCCGGCCTAGCACCCGAAGATATAGGGACAACTGGTCTACCTGACGGGTCAGAGTGGCAATCTGCTCGGCATGGGTAGGGCTCCGAACACAGGCTGCCCAGTCAGTCATCATCACCGAGCCGGGGACCATATCCCCGAGGAAGAATGTGGCCCGGGTCTGAGGACCGATAGTGCGGGGCACCCACCAAGTACGGAAAGCATCACTCGTACTGGGACCCGTAGAAAGCAGCCGGCCGTCCTCCCCTGCAAGCATGATCCCTGAAGGCTGAGAGTCCAGCGGCCATGAGGTAGTGAAGGGAAGGGAGTGCGGGATCCGGATCTCTCCTGTGACGCATCTGAATGCGCGCTCCCCCAGATACATCACCCATCCTCCAATACTCTGCAAAGTGAGGCGACGGGTGGAAAGCTCGAACTCCGGGCCAGAAGGGTTCCCATCATCGAACCCCTCAGCCAAATGCTCGGAGAGGTAGGGAATCCAGACGACATCTGCAGCAGTGATCAGCTCTAGCTGGATGCCGCAGTGTGCAAAGTTGCCTGATACCGGGACCTCCTCCAAAGTGCTGTGATGCCACCGTCGACCCCGGGGATAAGTATCAAGGCCCAGAGTAGTGACGGGCCTCAGGCATGGAAGACGCTCGTAGGCCTAGAACTGCGAACAGAAACAATGAAAAGCATGAGTAACCGACAGATGCAGAAAGAAGAGAAATGAATTGACGGGAAATACATTAAGAAACAAGGAAGAAAGGCCTCACCAGCAGGAAGTGATAAAATCCGAGCCAAGCGTCTGTCTGGCCCTCCGAACGTAGACGCAGACCATGGAGGAAATAGGCGAAGGTGAACGACCCCCAATCGTAGTCACCGATCCGGTCTACGTCCCTGACCGCTCCAACGACGCTGAAGTGAATGGTGGAGGAGTTGTTCCCTAGGAAACAACCCCTCATGATGGTCAAGAGCAGGCGTCGGAGCAGTATATCACGGGTGCCCTGATCCGCTGGAATAGGCAGTGCATATAGACCCCCGACAGCATCGACAACTAAAGCACCAGACCGAATACTACGGGCCTTAAAGACCCGATCCTCAGCACCAAAGCCCAATAAAGCCCGAACCTCCACAAGAGTGATGTCGAGATCTAGAGGAACGCGGGACCCGGTAAACTCTATGCCCGTAATGTACCTCCAGTCCCATGGGGTCAGGACGACCTCGCAGTCAAGAAGGTGAAGGGACTGAGTCTGGTGGAACCATCTCTCGGACAAAGCCCGCATATAACCCCAGGGGCACTGACGGGGGATGATAGTGAAAAAGTGACGGAAGCCCCAAGAATCCACCACCGCCCGGTAGTCACTGTGCAAAGCCGTGTAAAGGGAGTAGATGTTGAACCAGTTACCCCTCGGCTGAGTAAACTCGGGTACCTGGGGCAATTACCAATGGGTCAGTCCGGATAAAAGGAGAATTGAGAAATTGAGAATAAAATCAGAATAGAACCGAATATACCTCGTTAGCCACGAGAGATGCCGAGGGATGACGACTGAGATCCCGACCCAATAGATCGGGGATCTGCACAGATGCGCCAGACGGGGCACTATGAAGAGATGGAGCCGGTGTGCTGGAGGATGGCCCCTCTGCCGCGACCTCCGGAGGAACAGCCTCCTCAACGTCCGGATGATCAGGACAAATGACAGCCTCCGCCAAGCGGCGAGCCTGACGGGTCCGAGGAGGAACAGGGGCAGGTGCAGCCCTACGACGGCGAACACCTGAGGTCCGTGATCCCGAAGAGCTGCTAGGAACATCGGGATCCATAGCTGGAACAGAACAGGCAAGGAGGAAGGTAAGTTCCCTTTTGAATTATGTCACGAATATTCTAAATTCCTACCCTCATCATATAATTAATGCAACATGATGCATGTTTATGGGATGTAAAAAAAAAAAAAAAAATCGGCAGAGTTCCGTTTGTAAAATGGACATCCCAGGCATAAGCCAAACATGTTTTCAATCAATCCAAGCCTCAAACAGATCAAAATTGCATTCATATGTGTAGTTACAGCATGTAAAATACCATAATGCATGATTTTCTTGCAGAAAAGGAATAACAGTATGTGGGACCACATCGTGAGCATAAAATAGGACTCACACAGTTGATACATAGCATGTATATATGATAATACATAGCATAGCATGGTAAAGCATACATTTCTATCTCTAAACATGCAAATAGCCAAATGTATAGCAAAACATTGACGAAATTGAAAAGTGAATGGTCAAAGTGTTACCTGTAGCGCGTAAAGCGATCCTACCGGAGCGGTTTTTGCAGAAAAGTTGGAGAAATTGACAAAAGGCCTTTGCAAACGAGCAAAATCTCAAGAATCTATGTGGGGTACGAAGTTGAAAGTGACAGATCTGGAAGCGGCGAGCCGCTTATGAATCCCGATCTTAGCCGCAGATCTATCTGCGACTGGCCGCAAATCAATCTGCGGCTGGCCGCAGATCCATCTGCGGCTGGTCCTGGTGGGTCCCCTTGGCTCCCTTGCAACCGTTTGATGTGTCTAGTGAAAGTGAATTACGAGATGGGTGACCGGCGACGATAACCGGCCCATACAAGACGATCGTCCGGCGACGAAAACCGGCGATTACGAGATGGATGTCCGGCGACGAAAATCGGCTCCGGCAAGATAACCAACCGGCGACGATAACCGGGGGTTACAAGATGGGTGACCGGCGACGATAACCGGCCCCGACAAGACGATCGTCCGGCGACGAAAACCGGCGATTACGAGATGGATGTCCGGCGACGAAAACCGGCTCCGGCAAGATAACCAACCGGCGACGATAACCGGGGGTTACAAGATGGGTGACCGGCGACGATAACTGGCCCCGACAAGACGATCGTCCGGCGACGAAAACCGGCGATTACGAGATGGATGTCCGGCGACGAAAACCGGCTCCGACAAGATAACCAACCGGCAACGATAACCGGGGGTTACAAGATGGGTGACCGGCGACGATAACCGGCCCCGACAAGGCGATCGACCGGCGACGATAACCGGCGATTACGAGATGGATGTCCGGCGACGAAAACCGGCTCCGGCAAGACAACCAACCGGCGACGATAACGGGGGGTTACGAGATGGGTGTCCGGCGACGAAAACCGGCCCCGACGAGACAATCGACCGGCGATGATAACCGGCGATTACGATGTGGATGTCCGGCGATGAAAACCGGCTCCGGCAAGACAACCAACCGGCGACGATAACTGGGGGTTACGAGATGGGTGTCCGGCGACGAAAACCGGCCCCGACGAGACAATCGACCGGCGACGATAACCGGCGATTACGATGTGGATGTCCGGCGACAAAAATCGGCTCTGACAAGATAACCAACCGGCGACGATAACCGGGGGTTACGAGATGGGTGTCCGGCGACGAAAACCGGCCCCGACAAGACAATCGACCGGTGACGATAACCGGCGATTACGAGATGGATGTCTGGCGACGATAACCGGCTCCGACAAGATAACCAACCGGCGACGATAACCGGGGGTTACGAGACGATCATCCGCATTGCATTGATACCCTTTTACGAATATGATTGCATCCATTGCATCATACGTTGCATCATAGGGCATATGTGTAGCATCACGTATGTATTGTCATCCATGTGCATTGTCATTCATGCATCGAGTGTCTATTCTTTATCTTGTTCATTTCATTCATCATTTCATAAACATGATAAAGAGGGGCAGCTGTAGACACCCAAATTTTGCACTTCCTATACTAACCCTGACAGGAGGGCAAAATCGTCCATGGACCCGGCCCACGAGAATGGAAGGTGGACATAAAGATGAACACTCAAAGCCACCAACACTGGACGAGATCGAGGCCGACACGACGACGCGCGAATGTCGGGAGTCAGTTACTGATCGCTGCGCTTACCCGGACGACATGGCATGTTTCCCGGCGATTTCCGGACTGCAGAATGCAAGCCCTTCAACGGAAATCAACGGTACGATACGGAAATCGAGACGAGGTGCAGAAAATGAGAAAGTCAGCACAGTCAGCCGCAGATCAATCCGCGGCCAAGGACGGAACTCGAGACGGCACGGGACTCGAGCACGGCTGGGGGGAGAACCAAGGGCCAGCCGCAGATCAATCTGCGGCTGCCCTTGGCGTCCCTTATCAGGCCATTTCGCATACAGAAAGAAAAAGAAGAGAAGAGAGAAGAATCCAGCAGCAGCAGTTCGGGAGAAGGAGAAAAACAGCAAGAAAACAACAAAAATTAAGAGAGAAAAGAGTGAGAAAATAGTGAGAAATTGTACCCATCTTGTGAGATTACATCTCATATTTTCTACTCTACTCAATACACAAATTCATACATATTGTGGGGATTATTTGCAAGGTGAAAAATCCTTTGTTTTAGCATTTTGTTATACCATTTTTGCCAAGCTTTTTGTCATCCGAATTATTTTGAATGTAGTTGTTCTTGAATATTGATGTGAAATCATGGATTAGGGATTATTAGTGAGGGTTCCATCGGAACGAAATTCTTCCTAATAACCCGAGGATATCCAATTGGTGAAATTTCTAGCTTATTCATGGTGATTTATTGAATGTAATTTATTTAGATTATCATTTTCGGATATCATGGTGTAATTAGGCAAATCCGTGTTGTTTAGTTTCGTAGTATTCATTTCGCGGGCATGTAGTAATCTTGGGTGGGAGCCTAGGAATGCGACCCCGTGGTCCAAATCCGATGATGGACGTTTTGACATATGTAATAGATGCAAGGTGCTCGTTTTGTTGTTGTAAACATGTAATCGTTGGGCCTTAAAACGACGCTAGAGCGAGAATCGGGTTTAAGGCCCCGTAATAGTGAAATATGTGATTGTTGGCGTTAGGGGATATTTTGATGGCTTACATGCCCATGAATAGCCCCCTACGCGTTTGATGTTTAGTTCGATTTGTAACACCAAACAAAAGGATTTCAAAGCCAAAACAATAAAGATTTTGCTAAAATTAATCAAAGTAGGATATTAGCGTCACGAGGCTAAAAATTGGAAATGCTAATGGAAGTCGATTCCTATTTTATGAGAAAGCTAAAAAGAAGTTATTTCGCAAATGCCACAAAAATGGTTTTATAAAAAGAAATAAACGTTTTACTAAACCTTGATACATAGGGCGAAAGAGATCCTAGAAATTGCCTATCATTTATGAAAGCAACGTATAAGTCTCGATTCCTATTTTGGCTAAGGTTTAACAAACTCATGTTTTACCAAAACAACACTTAATGAAAAAATCTCATAGCTTTTGCCAATTTAAAATCAAATCTTTTCTCAATAAGAAAATAAGGCTTTCTCGTAAATACCGAAAAGACATTTTTAAGCATTCTCAAAACTAAAGCACGATTTTCCCTGAGAAATCCAAATGATTCTTTCATACAAACGCACCACAACATTCATTTAGGCACACACACACACACACGCACGCATACACGTTTCATGAATTAAAGGATAGGAAAAGCATCAAGATTGCGGTAACCGTGTTTCACGGAAGTCGGGGGGTGCCTAACACCTTCCCCTCGCTTAAGCAAGCCCCCGAACTCTATGAATCTCGATTCGCAGACCATTTAATTCGGAGTCACACATGAGCCAGCGATTTATAAAAAAACGAAAACTCGGATAAGTTGGTACATCCATTTCAAATATACCAACTGGCGACTTTGGTTAATTGGCTCATCATAAAAAACGATCTTTCAAAACCCCGTCGACATCAAGGCCGACCTTTTCCCAAAATCACCTAAAACCAAAAGGCTAAAATAGGAAAAGGACAAGAGAGACGAGAAAACCCGGCATCGACATTGGTATAAAATATAAAATATACATTACGCGATAAGTACGGAGGGGATATAATACATTATAATGAATGTATGTAATATACATTATGTGAATTGTAATGTATGTATGATATTGTGTACTATATATATATATATGTAATATATATATATATGTTATGTATGTATGTTATATATAATGTATGTATGTACGGTAGTATGTATATATGTATGTTATATGTATGAATGTCATATATAATATATAAGTATGCAATATAATATCTATATGTATGTTATATGTTAACATATGTAATATACGTATGTGAGTAACTTGCAAGTAATGGAAAAGCTGAGCCATAACCCAAGTAGGTATTGTAAGCTTGTTATATTAATAGACCAACACTTAACACCGCTATATGTGTATTGGGCAATGCTATGATCTTGCTCTGTAAGGCTGTTACCGTGATAAGCAAGGCTACATGAATTCTATAAAACCAAATTTCATACCTTCATTTTTAGTTCCTCTGTTCCAAAGCTATTCTACTCATTAGTTACTATCACCAACCTTTTTCAATTGATAAACATCTAATATGTTGAAAGATTAGAATTAGCAAACTCAAAATTTAGAGAAAATCTGAGTAAGGTGCTGCTAAGGGAAGAATTCAATCAAGAGGTATGGTATTACTCTTAATTCTATTAATTTGAAAGTTTCTAAGAAATCAATTAGAAGAAGTGGTTGGTTTAAATTAATAGTTGTGAATGGTTTATGAGTGCTTAATGATTTCAAATGAAATCTGGACTAAGCTATTATTGAACTAGCTATGATTTCTGAACTCTAGAATAATGCCTACAAGCTATTTGAGTAAATGCTTAAATGAGAATTGATTTCTAAAATCTTAGAAATTAAGAATTTAATTGATGCAATGGAATTGTGTATACTTGATATAAAAATAAAAACATATTTTTAGTGATCTGAAATCATGTTATAACAATTGTGAAGCATGCTAGCAAGTTTTGCATATTGAAATGGTAGGTCTGCAGAAAATAGAACACTGTCTTGGTCTGTTGACGAAGTGGCGCGGCCGCGCCACTTCCCAGGCCAAAACCAGCGCGACAGTGCCGGTCTCCACCCATGCCAAAAATTTGTTGCTTGCTTTCTAAACTTAAGGGCATGTGTATTATAGTCTTATATACAGGAAATGTGTCTGATATGATGATTAAGGTAGTCATGCATGAAATGAACTACTTTAGCTTGAGTTAGAATATGTTTTCAAATGAAAACTAATGAAATTTTGAAAATAAAACTGAATAAGGATCAAAACTGGTATAAGCTTACTTGACATGTGTTATATGTTATGTTGAATAAGTTTAACATGTTGCTAAGTGGACAGATTGAGAAAAATCTCATTTCTGGGTAGTTTAGGGAGTAGCGTGACCGCGCCACTCCCAAGCTTATATGCAGCGCGATCGTGTCGTGCTGCACCCCTGTCATAATGTTTTATTTATGTGAACTGAAGCTGGAGACATATTGGTTGAATCTTATAAAAACTTTAATACATGTGTATTGATATGTCTTGACTATTCAACCATATTGTGATCATATGAAACCATGAATTCAAAAGTTTCTAAAAGAGATTTGTAAACGAACTTTCGAAATAGAAACATGATTTAGCGATTGTGTAACAATCTGGTCTACGCAGTCGGAGTATGTGCATATAGTGTATGAATGCTATATGTTTATATGTGGATTAGGTAAAGCTCAGGTTATATATATATATATATATATATATATATATATATATATATTCATCGTATGTAAAGTTTTGAGAGACAATTTATAAAAAGGAAGAAAATAATTAAATTTATTATAATGGAGTTATTACATTAAATACATTATTATTGTTTAAATGTATAATTTTTCATTTTATGAAACAGTATGAATCATAATAGTATAAGGTATGATGTGTATTAGTAAAATAAGTACATATATGATGAAAATTATTTTTGATGTTAAATTATTTTGATTGCATTAAATATGTTATTTTATTTCCATTTTTTATGGGAGGGATTATGTTATATTAGTACATTATTAGAATAATGTATTATGTATATGTAAAATGTACTGATAATATATTAATAGGTAGGTATAAACTATGTATTGAATATTAAGTATATAATACATGTACTATATGTTATAGGTATGTATCTTGTATATGTAGCCTCCAAGCAAAGTCTGTAATAAGAAATTAGAGCAAGAGCTGGCAATCTAGGATATCAGTAGAGCAAAACCTCAACTATCCTATTATTCGTAACAACCAAGATAAAGAAGTAGGGAGCAATCAAATTTCGTGATGTCCAAGGCTAAGGAACCTTATATATATACCAGCCATTCCTTCTCCTTCATCCTTCTTAGATGAATCAATTCACTAAATCCAGCCTTTTATTTCATTTTCGATAATAAGCTACAAGGATTGAAGCCTTGATCAAGAAATAACAAGAAAGAGGTAATCCTTGTACCTATTGTAGACACCCAAATTTTGCACTTCGTATACTATTCCTGACAGGAGGGAAAATTCGGGAAATGAACCGGCCTGCGAGAGCAGGGGATGGACAAGTACGGACATTCGACGCCACCACGACAATTTACAACCGAAACCGACGTGACAACGGGGCTGTCCATTTTGTGCATTTTCGGATGATGTGGCACATCTCCCGGTAATTTTCGGACTGCAAAATACAAGCCTGTCGGCGAGAACCGACGTCACGACACGAGAATCGAGGTGCAGCCCGGAAATCGAGAAAGTCAGCCCACCCAGCCGCGGATTGATCTGCGGCCAATGATTAAAATAGTTGAAGTGCGCGGCGGGCGGCTGAGCGGCTGAAGTGCGCGGCGGGCGCGGAGAAATCGAGGCCAGCCGCAGATCAATCTGCGGCCAGCCGCGGATTGATCTGCGGTCAGCCGCGGATCTATCTGCGGCTGCCTAGGGCAGCCCCTTATCAGGCCATTTTGCATACAAAAACAAGAGAAGAAGGGAGAGCAGGCGGCAGCAGCGAAAAAAGAAGAGGAAAACAGGAGAAAAGAAGAGGAAATCAAGAGAGAAAAGAGTGAGAAATAGTGAGAAATTGTACCCATTTTGTGAGATTACATCTCATATTTTCTACTCTATTCAATACACAAATTCATACATATTGTGGGGATTATTTGCAAGGTGAAAAATCCTTGGTTTTAGCATTTTGTGATACCATTTTTGCCAAGCTTTTTGTCATCCGAATTATCTTGAATGTAGTTGTTCTTGGATATTGATGTGAATCCATGGGTTGAGGACTATTAGTGAGGGTTCCAAATGGAGCGAAATTCTTCCTAATGGCCCGATGATATCCATTTGGCGATTTTAGCTTGTTTAATTTTTGTAATATCCATTGCGTGGGTGTGTATAAATTGGGGATGTGAGCCTAGGAACGCGACCCCCATGGTCCAAATCCGATGATGGACAATCTTGATGTATGTAATCTTTTATTGTAAATTGTAATCGTCGGGCCTTAAAACGACGCCAAGGCGAGAATCGAGTTTAAGGCCCCGTAATAGTGAAGTATGTGATTGTGGGCGTTG
Organism: Aralia elata; assembly: GCA_034770075.1. Lineage (NCBI taxonomy): Eukaryota > Viridiplantae > Streptophyta > Magnoliopsida > Apiales > Araliaceae > Aralia > Aralia elata. The sequence continues at coordinate 59,367,884 of CM068384.1, read as the reverse complement.
GGGTTATTTGGATGGCTTACATGCCCATGAATAGCCCCAATGCATTTTAATGCTTGATTTGATTTACGACCTAAAATTAATTTCAAAGCTAAAAGATTAAGATTTTCGTAAAATCAATCAAATTAGGTTATTAGCACCACGAGGCTAAAATTTGGGAGTGCTAATGAATGTCGATTTCTACTTAACGAGAAGGCAAAGAAAAATCGTTTTCCAAAACATCACACAAAATGATTTTATAAATAAATGGCGTTTTATTAAACTGTTGTGCATAGGGTTAAAGAGATCCTAGAAATTGTCGTCATTCTGTGAAAGCAACGTATAGATCTCGATTCCTATTTCGACGAAGGTTTAAAAAACTCTTGTTTTGCCAAAACAGCACCTAATGAAAACCTTGAAGTTTTGACAATTAAAATCAAACCTTCCTAATAAAGAATAAAGCTTTCTCGTAGAAGCCGAAGGACATTCCAAAGCACTCTCAAATTAAAGCACGACTTTCCCTAAAAATCCAAATGATTCTTTCATACAAACTCACCACAACATTCGCATAGGCATACACACACACACACACGCGCACATACACACACACACATTTCATGAATTAAAGGATAGAAAAGTATCAAGATTGCGGTAACCGTGTTTCACGGAAGTCGGGGGGTGCCTAACACCTTCCCCTCACTTAAGCAAGCCCCCGAACTCTATGAATCTCGATTCGCAGACCAATTAATTCGGAGTCACACATGAGCCATCGATTTATAAAAAAACGAAAACTCGGATGAGTTGGTACATCCATTTCAAATATACCAACTGGCGACTCTGGTTAATTGGCTCATCATAAAAAACGATCTGTCAAAACCCCGTCGACATCAATGCCGACCTTTTCCAAAGAATCATTAAATCAAAAGGCTAAAATTGGAAAAGACGAGAAGAGCGAAAACCCAGCGTCGACAGCTGGCGAAACCCCGTCGCTCTTCTCGTCTTTTCTAATTTTAGCCTTTTGATTTAATGATTCTTTGGAAAAGGTCGGCATTGATGTCGACGGGGTTTTGAAAGATCGTTTTTTATGATGAGCCAATTAACCAGAGTCGCCAGTTGGTATATTTGAAATGGATGTACCAACTCATCCGAGTTTTCGTTTTTTTATAAATCGCTGGCTCATGTGTGACTCCGAATTAATTGGTTTGCGAATCGAGATTCATAGAGTTCGGGGGCTTGCTTAAGCGAGGGGAAGGTGTTAGGCACCCCCCGACTTCCGTGAAACACGGTTACCGCAATCTTGATACTTTCCTATCCTTTAATTCATGAAATGTGTGTGTGTGTATGTGCGCGTGTGTGTGTATGCCTATGCGAATGTTGTGGTGAGTTTGTATGAAAGAATCATTTGGATTTTTAGGGAAAGTCGTGCTTTAATTTGAGAGTGCTTTGGAATGTCCTTCGGCTTCTACGAGAAAGCTTTATTCTTTATTAGGAAGGTTTGATTTTAATTGTCAAAACTGCAAAGTTTTCATTAGGTGTTGTTTTGGCAAAACAAGAGTTTTTTAAACCTTCGTCAAAATAGGAATCGAGATCTATACGTTGCTTTCACAGAATGACGGCAGTTTCTAGGATCTCTTTAACCCTATGCACAACGGTTTAATAAAACGTCATTTATTTATAAAATCATTTTGTGTGATGATTTGAAAACGATTTCTTTTGCCTTCTCATTAAAAGGAATCGACATTCATTAGCATTTTCAACTTTTAGCCTCGTGATTCTAATAACCTAGTTTGATTGATTTTATGAAAATCTTATCGTTTAGCTTTGAAATCAATTTCGTGTCATAAATCAAATCAAGCATAAAAATGCGTCGGGGTTATTCATGGGCATGTAAGCCATCAAAATAACCCCAAACGCCCACAAGCACATGTTCCACTATTTAAGGGGGCCTTAAACCCGATTTTCAACCTGTTATCGTTTTAAGGCCCGACAATTACATATTTACAATAAAAGATTACATATACCAAAATTGTCCATCATCGGATTTGGACCACGGGGTCGCGCTCCTAGGCTCACATCCAAAATCGCTACACACCCACAAGATCCTAAAAATAGCAATCTAAACAATCTATGCACAATACATCATTACAACGGGCTAAAAATTCACCCAATGGACATCATCGGGCCATTAGGAGAAATTCATTCCATTTGGAACCCTCACTAATAGCCCTCAATCCATGGATTCACATCAATATTCAAGAACAACTACATTCAAGATAATTCGGATGACAAAAAGCTTGGCAAAAATGGTATAACAAAATGCTAAAACAAAGGATTTTTCACTTTGCAAATAATCCACACAATATATATGAATTTTTGTATTGAATAGAGTAGAAATATATGATATATAGTCTCACAAAATGGATACAATTCCTCACTATTTTCTCTCTTTTCTCTCTTAATTGTTAATGATTTTGCTGTTCTTCCCCAGCTGCTGCCGCCTCTCTCCCTTTTTTTTTGTTTCTGTATGCAAAATGGCCTGATAAGGGGCTGCCCTAGGCAGCCGCAGATTGATCTGCGGCTGGCCGCAGATCAATCTGCGGCTGGCCTCGGTTTCCCCGCGCCCGCCGCGCACTTCAGCCGTCTCGCGCACTACCATTATTTTAATCGTTTGGCCGCAGATCAATCCGCGGCTGGGTGGGCTGATTTTCTCATTTTCCGAACCGCACCTCGATTCTCGTGTCGGATCATCGGTTTCTGCTGAAAGGCTCGCATTTTGCAGTCCGGGAACCGCTGGGAAACGTGCCACGTCATCCGGGAATGCCCATTTCGGACAACCCTATTGTCACGTCAACTTTGGTTGCCAATCATTGCGGTGGTGTTGGGCGTTCGCACTTGTGCCCATTCCCTCGCCCTCACAGGCTGGTTCATTTGACGATTTTGCCCTCCTATCACGGTTAGTATACGAAGCGCAAAATTTGGGTGTCTACAGCTGCCCCTCTTTATCATGTTTATGAAATGTTAAATGAAATGAACATGATAAAGAAGTAGACACACAATGCATGAATGACAGTGCATAAGAATGACAGTGCATACATGATGCAACACATACAACTTATGATGCAACGCAAGATGTAAGGCATGCAACACATTCGAAAAGGTGTCAATGCATCAATCCCTAACCTGTCGCTCGTCTCGTAATCGCCGGGTCTCGTATCCGGTCGATTGTCCTGTGAATGCCGGGTCTCATATCCGGTCACCCCTCTCGTAATCACCTTATTCCATCCCATTGTCATTAAAGGAAGTTATTCTCCTGACTAGCTTTGAAGGGCATCCTTGGAGTTCGTCCTCGTACATCGTTCTTGGCAACCATCGCTTTTGACTCTGATAGGCTAGGACCTTGACACCTAACCTGCATGGATCACGTACAGAATTATCATCTATTCAATGCATGTGACACAACATTTAAAATGTAAATTTGATGAAAAAATGACCCCTGTACAGTCTTTTGATACGGTTCCACAGGTGTCACCGTTTGTCGTGGTTTGCTTGGATCTCAGCCCTTCCCAGGGGTCGTTGATTGTTTGGATACCAGCCCTTCCCAGGGGTTCGTTGATCACCGGTTATCGTCGCTGGTCGATCGCCTTGTCGGGGCCGGGTTTCGTCGTCGGTCACCCATCTCGTAATCGCCGGTTATCGTCGCCGTCGATTATCTCGTCGGGGCCGGGTTTCGTCGCCGGTCACCCATCTCATGATCGCCGGTTATCGTCGCCGTCGATCGTCTCGTCGGGGCTGGGTTTCGTCGCCGGTCACCCATCTCGTGACCACCGGGTATCGTCACTGGTTGGTTGTCTTGTCGGGGCCGGGTATCGTCGCTGGTCACCCATCTCGTGATCGCCGGGTATCGTCGCCGGTCGATCGTCTCGTCGGGGCCGGGTTTCGTCGCCGGTAACCCATCTCGTGATCGCCGGTTATCGTCGCCGGTTGTTTATCTCGTCGGAGCCAGTTTTCGTCGCCGAACATCCATCTCGTAATCGCCGGTTATCGTTGCCGGTCGATTGTCTTGTCGGGGCCGGTTTTCGTCGCCGGACACCCATCTCGTAACCCCCGGTTATCGTCGCCGGTTGGTTATCTCGTCGGAGCCAGTTTTCGTCGCCGAACATCCATCTCGTAATCGCCGGTTATCGTCGTCGGTCGATTGTCTTATCGGGGCCGGGTATCATCGCCGGTCACCCATCTCGTAACCCCCGGTTATCGTCGCCGGTTGGTTATCTCGTCGGAGCCGGTTTTCGTCGCCGGACATCCATCTCGTAATCGCAGGTTATCGTCGCCGGTCGATTGTCTTGTCGGGGCTGGTTTTCGTCGCCGGACACCCATCTCGTAACCCCCGGTTATCGTCGCCGGTTGGTTATCTCGTCGGAGCCGGTTTTCGTCGCCGAACATCCATCTCGTAATCGCCGGTTATCGTCGCCGGTCGATTGTCTTGTCGGGGCCGGTTTTCGTCGCCGGACACCCATCTCGTAACCCCCGGTTATCGTCGCCGGTTGGTTATCTTGTCGGAGCCGGTTTTCGTCGCCAGACATCCATCTCGTAATCGCCGGTTATCGTCGCTGGTCGATTGTCTTGTCGGGGCCGGTTTTCGTCGCCGGACACCCATCTCGTAACCCCCGGTTATCGTCGCCGGTTGGTTATCTTGTCGGAGCCGGTTTTCGTCGCCAGACATCCATCTCGTAATCGCCGGTTATCGTCGCCGGTCGATTGTCTTGTCGGGGCCAGTTTTCGTCGCCGGACACCCATCTCGTAACCCCCGGTTATCGTCGCCGGTTGGTTATCTTGTCGGAGCCGGTTTTCGTCGCCGGACATCCATCTCGTAATCGCCAGTTATCGTCGCCGGTCGATTGTCTTGTCGGGGCCGGTTTTCGTCGCCGGACACCCATCTCGTAACCCCCGGTTATCGTCGCCGGTTGGTTATCTCGTCGGAGCCGGTTTTCGTCGCCGGACATCCATCTCGTAATCGCCGGTTATCGTCGCCGGTCGATTGTCTTGTCGGGGCCGGTTTTCGTCGCCGGACACCCATCTCGTAACCCCCGGTTATCGTCGCCGGTTGGTTATATCGTCGGATCCGGTTTTCGTCGCCGGACATCCATCTCGTATTCGCCGGTTATCGTCGCCGGTCGATTGTCTTGTCGGGGCCGGTTTTCGTCGCCGGACACCCATCTTGTAACCCCCGGTTATCGTCGACGGTTGGTTATCTTGTCGGGGCCGGGTATCGTCGCCGGTCACCCATCTCGTAACCGCCGGGTATCGTCGCCGGTCAATTGTCTTGGATCTCAGCCCTTCCCAGGGTGTTAGTGTTTGAATACCAGCCCTTCCCAGGGTGCTCACCACCTTGTTGTGGTTTGCTTGGATGCCTTCCCAGGTTTGCTCACCACCTTGTTGTGGTTTGCTTGGATGCCTTCCCAGGTTCACTTCTTGTTTGGATACCAGCCCTTCCCAGGGGTCACTGATTGTTTGGATACCAGCCCTTCCCAGGGGTGATTGATTGGTTGGATACCAGCCCTTCCCAGGGGTCGTCTGTTGGTTGGATATCAGCCCTTCCCAGGGGTCGTTGATTTGATTGGATACCAGCCCTTCACAGGGGTCATCTGTCGTTTGGATACCAGCCCTTCCCAGGGGTCATTGATTTTTTTTGTTTTTTTGTTTTTTTTGAAATGGGATGTGTGATCGGCTTCATGTCCTGGATCTCCCACCAACATCGTCCACGTACCATGCCGTAAAAGCCATCACAGTCTGATCATTCATGAGGTGGAAAGCGACGTGCTTGTACTTTCCTGAAGATTTTCATTTTGATCGTACCTGTATGCATGAAAAAAAGATGTTATGCATGATCTGGCAGATATGTTATGGACAGATGCATGTGCACCATATATGTTTCGATAGAAATGACCCCTGTTCAGTCAAATGATACGATTCAACCGTCGTCATTGTTTGCCAACATTTGATTGGATCACGTCTTGTCGTGAAGTGTATTTTCTAGACTTCAGCATGGTTTGGTACTCTGCTTGTTCTGGGTCGTCTACATTTCATCGAGTTGAGGCAGTCTGTTTCGCTCTCAGTGATGATCGACAGCTATGTTGGGCTCCTTAGCCTTTTGATCATTTCTGCTGGCCGGTATGCTGTCGTCCTGCATTATATCATCCTTGTATATGCTCATGCATGTGGATCAATTGGATGTCGAGGCAGTGATAGTCAGGATTGGGGAGAGGCCCAATGACGAGAAGTTCTGTGCAGCCTCATCTTCCTTCCATTTCACGATTCTTAACTGCCCCAGCCTTGGCGCGTGAAGTGTATTTTCTAGACTTCAGCATGGTTTGGTACTCTGCTTGTTCTGGGTCGTCTTCATTTCATCGAGTTGAGGCAGTCTGTTTCGCTCTCAGTGATGATCGACAGCTATGTTGGGCTCCTTAGCTTTTTGATCATTTCTGCTGGCCGATATGTTGTTGTCTTGCATTATATCATCCTTGTATATGCTCATGCACATGGATCATTTGGATGTCGAGGCAGTGATAGTCAGGATTGGGGAGAGGCCCAATGAGAAGTTCTGTGCAGCCTCAGTTTCCTTCCATTTCACGATTCTTAACTGCCCCAGCCTTGGCGCGTGTTATTATCAAGAATTTCTATCGAAAACTCGCGATGTTGACCGTGCTGAGTTATCCATAGCTCTGCAAGATCCTGCATATCAGATGACTAACAAATGCCAAAACTTGAAGGCTCGGGTCGTTAGTGTTAGTTCAACACAAAGATATTACAATCTCGACAACAATGCAGTTAAAGCACATGAAATTGAATATCTGTTGATCGCACAATCTAGCAAGTTGTGAACTGTGAATGTACTAGATTGAAATTTCATTTTTTTTTAATCCCTCGTGAGTTGATGATTTTCTATTTGACGAGTTATGAAATCGTAAGAACCCCTTCAAGCATTCATGGTCATTGTACGTGAGTAAGGTCGAATTCAAAAGAACTACCTTCCCTCGTCAAAGGTATCCTGTCTCCATTCTCGACAACGTTCTTAGCAGGATTGACGTCATGTGACAAATGCACTGTGCGATGCAGCACTCAGTAGGGGTTTCTCTTCTATGACTTCTTGTTTAAGGCCGAGAGTTTTTTTCGTATTATCTTTTCTTTTTATTAGCCCACTTCACTTGTCTCGTTTTCTTAGGCTATTCAAAGTTACCCATTTAACGAGTTTTGGACCAATGACTCCCAAACCAGACGGTTTTGGGGCATTAAGTGTACAGACACCCCTTCGAGTTTATTTACTCGAGTAACAAAGGCCACGGTTCGAGACAAGCTGGTGGTCTGCCCCATTCATTCTTTGCTTGACCTTGCGCAAGATTCGTTTTCTTAGGCTTGAGTTACCCATGTAGCGAGTGTTAGGCCGGTGACTCCCAAACCAGACGGCTTTAGGGCACCAGATGCAGAGACACCCCTTAGGCTTAATTACTCGAGTAGCCCATGCCACGATTCGAATCTGCTCGGGGCTCCTCTACTGTAATGCTCGTTTTCTTAGGCTCTGAGTTACCCATGTAACGAGTGTTGGGCCAGCGACTCCCAAACCAGATGGCTTTAGGGCACCAGGTGTAGAGACACCCCTCGGGCTTAGTTACTCGAATAACCCAGGCCACAATTCGAGACATTAGCTTGATAATCATTTATCGTCTGACTTCTTGATATTAGCTTGATAATTATTGACTGTCTGACTATGTGTTAATTGCCATCAACATCGTCATAGTTTTATACCCCACAACTGAAAGTTTGTGCAAATGCAAAGTGAAGGCTGTCACATGAGGTCGATTCTATCGCAAATGTTGCTTTGAATTAAGGCTTTGTACCCGATCAAAAGGTTGAATAGCCTTCTTCGTCTAATCATACTCACGATCGTGCTCCACTGTTGCTTGTCAGAATTAATCCGATTCCTATCAAGCCAAATAAAATCCCGTTTCACGCGGATCATCGTATCCCGGGAAAACTATGCTTGACAAATGCCAGATGATCGTACCGTTGGAGATTGAAATGACATGAGGTAGCATTTGATGATGATGGTGCATGTTGACGGGATTGTTGCATGGGTGCCAATTTGCACGTCATCATTTCCTGGGTAGTTGACAAATGCCCCAGTGTTAAGTTGCTTTTCTTGTGATCTCCCTCGTACTGGTTGCATTGGTATCTCGCTGGGCTAACAAAAGATCCGGTCCTTTGACTTGTTGAAAGGTTTGGGGGATTTTTGATTTTTGAGAATTTTTTTTTTTGCCCCTACTCCGGGTTCTTTGTGATCGTTAGGGTTTCTGATGCTTGATGGCGATGGTTTGGTCTAAGTCGGGTTTGGATTTATCTTCGACCCATCCTTTGATCTCGTCAGGCGTACTGTCGATATCTGTCTCGCCCTGCTCAATCCCCATCAGATCGAAATCTAGCTCTATACCAAAATCGTGATCCTCCTTTAAATTTGGCCTATTGCTTGTCAGGCTAGAATGCCTCAAATCGGGGTACTCAGAATTTTAAAACCCATTGATCTTCTACTGGCCGGGATTCACTGCCATACTCCTGGATTTACCCCATCCTGGATATCACCTGATGCACGGTTCAACTGGCCACGGTGAGGTCAAGCAATGGAGCTCATTAGGGGGTGCATGGATCGCATTGGCATGGATCTGGCATTGATGGCATTTATTGCCATGAGTATCGCAGTCAGTTTTCGTGGTTAGCCAGTAGTGACCCGTTCACATGATTTTCTTTGCCAAAAATGTTATGCTCATATGGGCTCCGCACTCATCGCCATGTATTTCGTTCATTTGTCTGTGGCTTCTTCGGCTTCCAGATATCTCAGCAGTCCCGTAGCTAGGTACCATTTATGCAATCGTCTCTGCTTAGGAAGAATTTCACTGCCCATCTTTGGATTTTCTTTCCTCGGTCAGGTCTGCATTTTCGAGAGAGGAGCTGTCTCGAAGGAACTCTTTAATGTTTTGATACCAAGCCCATTTAGGAGGGGCGTCACTATGGGAGATCTCTCCGATCTGATCCTCATAGGCCGGACAAGTCTGTACCGCAATTCCCAGGGCTAATCTCAGTCCTAGGATGCATCCCTCGTATTCGGCCGTATTGTTGGAGTGGCAGAACTGTAATTTCATGGCTACCGACTTCTGCCATTTGGATGGGTGGAGTATGGACTTTACGGCCTCTCAGTTGGGTCCTAGGGGCAATCTCACAAAACAAACAAAGGCCGCAGTTTAGTACTGTGCCAGTTACAAGTTGGCAGATGCATGTCAACACTGATGCCTGATTATTATTCATTTTTTTGTTTTTTTGTTTTTTTTTTTCGGTTCTCTAATCTTATCCTACAAAACAAGGTCAGTGTTTGATGACAGGATAGTATTCAGAAGTTTTAGAAAACCTTGGTACGTGGTATGGATGGCCTTCTTGCAAAACCAAGTCAGTATTCTCTTTATATGTGCAGGTGATGTAATCACATGATACAGGACATATTTATTATGATGATGATGGTATGACAGTTGTATGCCATTTTCATGACATCTATTTATTTGACTGAACGATAAGAGGGCATGAAGAAGCTTCCCTTTCGTTAGGTTTATCAGAGGCTGACCTACCCTAGGGTTACTCTCGCGGGCTTTTCGGCATGAAGGTCCCCAAATCTTCGCAATCTACTCGTCTGAATCCTTTCGATTGGAGCGGATTTGGGTGGTGCGTTTCCTGAGCCATCTCCGGGGAGCAGCCCCTTCGAGTCCAGTAATAAGCAACCGACAGGTTCGCCTCAGGAGGAGGTACTCTCTCAACATACATTCACATTCATCGTCCTCACCGCATGCAAATGATTTCTTTAAAGTAAAGCCATTCCATTCAATCAATCATTCATTGGGAAAAAGCACACATTCACACAACAATAAGTAAAACAGGTCAAAATATTGCACGCACATACACATTCATGAATTTTAAAGGATAGGATAGCATCAAGATTTGAAAGCGGCTTAATCCCTCTAATGGTCCCCAGCAGAGTCGCCAGCTGTCGACGCCGGGTGTTTTCGCTCTTCTCGTCTCTTCCAATTTTAGCCTTTTGATTAGATGATTTTTGGAAAAGGTCGGCATTGATGTCGACGGGGTTTTGAAAGATCGTTTTTTATGATGAGCCAATTAACCAGAGTCGCCAGTTGGTATATTTGAAATGGATGTACCAACTCATCCGAGTTTTCGTTTTTTTTTATAAATCGCTGGCTCATGTGTGACTCCGAATTAATTGGTCTGCGAATCGAGATTCATAGAGTTCGGGGGCTTGCTTAAGCGAGGGGAAGGTGTTAGGCACCCCCCGACTTCCGTGAAACACGGTTACCGCAATCTTGATACTTTCCTATCCTTTAATTCATGAAATGTGTGTGTGTGTGTATGTGCGCGCGTGTGTGTGTATGCCTATGCGAATGTTGTGGTGAGTTTGTATGAAAGAATCATTTGGATTTTTAGGGAAAGTCGTGCTTTAATTTGAGAGTGCTTTGGAATGTCCTTCGGCTTCTACGAGAAAGCTTTATTCTTTATTAGGAAGGTTTGATTTTAATTGTCAAAACTGCAAGGTTTTCATTAGGTGTTGTTTTGGCAAAACAAGAGTTTTTTAGACCTTCGTCAAAATAGGAATCGAGATCTATACGTTGCTTTCACAGAATGACGGCAGTTTCTAGGATCTCTTTAACCCTATGCACAACGGTTTAATAAAACGTCATTTATTTATAAAATCATTTTGTGTGATGATTTGAAAACGATTTCTTTTGCCTTCTCGTTAAAAGGAATCGACATTCATTAGCATTTTCAACTTTTAGCCTCGTGATTCTAATAACCTAGTTTGATTGATTTTATGAAAATCTTATCGTTTAGCTTTGAAATCAATTTCGTGTCATAAATCAAATCAAGCATAAAAATGCGTCGGGGTTATTCATGGGCATGTAAGCCATCAAAATAACCCCAAACGCCCACAAGCACATGTTTCACTATTTCGGGGGGCCTTAAACCCGATTTTCAACCTGTTATCGTTTTAAGGCCCGACAATTACATATTTACAATAAAAGATTACATATACCAAAATTGTCCATCATCGGATTTGGACCACGGGGTCGCACTCCTAGGCTCACATCCAAAATCGCTACACACCCACAAGATCTTAAAAATAGCAATCTAAACAATCTATGCACAATACATCATTACAACGAGCTAAAAATTCACCCAATGGACATCATCGGGCCATTAGGAGGAATTCATTCCATTTGGAACCCTCACTAATAGCCCTCAATCCATGGACTCACATCAATATTCAAGAACAACTACATTCAAGATAATTCGGATGACAAAAAGCTTGGCAAAAATGGTATAACAAAATGCTAAAACAAAGGATTTTTCACTTTGCAAATAATCCACACAATATATATGAATTTTTGTATTGAATAGAGTAGAAATATATGATATATAGTCTCACAAAATGGATACAATTCCTCACTATTTTCTCTCTTTTCTCTCTTAATTGTTACTGATTTTGCTGTTCTTCGCCAGCTGCTGCCGCCTCTCTCCCTTTTTTTTGTTTCTGTATGCAAAATGGCCTGATAAGGGGCTGGCCTCGGTTTCCCCGCGTCCGCCGCGCACTTCAGCCGTCTCGCGCACTACCATTATTTTAATCGTTTGGCCGCAGATCAATCCGCGGCTGGGTGGGCTGATTTTCTCATTTTCTGAACCGCACCTCGATTCTCGTGTCGGATCATCGGTTTCTGCTGAAAGGCTCGCATTTTGCAGTCCGGGAACCGCTGGGAAACGTGCCACGTCATCCGGGAATGCCCATTTCGGACAGCCCTATTGTCACGTCAGCTTTGGTTGCCAATCATTGCGGTGGTGTTGGGCGTTCGCACTTGTGCCCATTCCCTCGCCCTCACAGGCCGGTTCATTTGACGATTTTGCCCTCCTATCACGGTTAGTATACGAAGCGCAAAATTTGGGTGTCTACACCTATACAGTGTTCATAGAAATTGGTCAAATTCGCATGTTATAATAATAAAATTAAATTAGTTGGGTGTTGGAAATTTGTGTATAGAAATTATATGGAAAGACTTCTATGAAATTTGGGCTGGAGTATATTAAAAGTTCTATAAAACTTGAACTTATAAATTATGCTCTCAAGCCATTTGATAAAATGTCTATGTGAGAATTTCTCTAAAAATCTGGGAATTTAGCATATGTAATGGATGTATATGGTATTTGTTTATGAGAAATAGAAATAAAATTATGTCTCTAGTAATCTGAAATCGTGGTTCAGCAGCTAAAAAGCATTTAGACGAATTGGTACATTTATAATCAAGCTCTTCAAAAGCAGAGTGTTATTTTTGGCCTGTTTCAAAGTGGCGCGACCGCGCCACTTTCCAGTCAAAAACTAACGTGGTCGCGCTGGTCTGCAAAACTAAAAAGTAATTTATTTTTGTAATCTGAATATCTGGGCATGTGACACCCCCAAATTCAGGTACCAATACCTCAAATTTGGTGCTCACGATAAAATACATCCATACACCTCTAAACAACATAAATCAACTAATGCGGAATAAAATAAACATATGTTGTTCATTACAAAAGGTTTACTACGGTCCCAAAGTCTATAACCTTAAACAAATACATCGCAGAATACAATAATAATACAAAACGATTCCACGATTACATAACGGGATAGTACATATAACTATTCCTTAAGCTTTCCTTTGCCTTTGTCCGCTTTGGAACTCCCCGACTTAACTGCAATAGGTTCATGATATAGCAAGGGTGAGCAACTACTTTGCTCAGCAAGTTTAAAATGAATAAAGAGGATATATCATGAATGAATAAGAACAATAATCGCATAGTTCAACAATTTAAGAACATTGAAGAAATAACTGACAATATTATCAAAGTTCAAATAAAATAATGAATATTGATTATTTACTGCTGAGTGGTCCAATAGACCATGAACTATTTGGCCAAATGATCAGTCATTCAACTAACCCTTTTAAACGCCTGGCCCGTCAGTAGTACTCGAGGGGATCAACCTCTCGTACCCTATGTATATGCATAACATTTAGCTCTGACTGCATCGGATAACCGACACATTAAAATCCCCTACATAAGGGTTGCTCTCTCAGTCCAAGAATCCACACCAACAATCGGTTTGGATAGCTTTTAAAATAATAACTTGTACGTGTCTAGCCGAAACAAGTAGCGTAGACTATTCCCTTAAACAGTTCTTGAATGAAGAACTTAACGTTTCACAATCCAATAACAGATAATGAATTCAAATGCATAAGCTGCGAATATAAATAATTTATCCTTGATGTGGAAATAATTAACAATAATTAATCCACTAATATAACTTGAAAGAAATAACTCGATTTGAGTCATGAAACTTGTAACAATATACAACATTTGTATGAAATAGGAAACTTGCAATAACATAGAATGATTGGTCAATAAATAAACAACTCGCGCAATAAACAAAAGTTGTACGGTTGAAAAAACTTGCCCAATATTAATTTGAGCTAGGGTAAGGAAACTTGCATTCAATATATAGAAGGATTGAAGTTAGGGAAGTTGCCTGAAGCGCTGCTACAATATTACAACACACGCTCCTTAATATCTTACACAATTAGGTACATATTCACATATAATTAGTCACATACGGGATACCAAATATTTATTTACACAACTCTAGAATGTCCCATTCAAATAAGAAATAAAATATTGAACAAGGTTATGCCCACTAGTTACGGCGTTACGACGCTTGCGCGTCTATGCGCCCAACTTGCCTATTTGAATGCCCAAGCGACACGCAATTGCGTACGCCTAACACGCCCATTCGATTTATATAATACTTATTGGTTAATGCTAAGTATCATTATAAATCATAATAATCATGTTATGAAAGTTAGAACATCACTTTACAGGGTCAGGGGCATTACGTGTGCAAATGTGCATGCCCGACGCCCTCCGATTGACCCCAATTACGCATCAGTCCTATAAATGGCTAATTTAGGCTATGATAAAGGCCTCAAATCGAAAAACTTAAAGAACAAAAGTTGTAGGTCTATTCTTTTTATTTCCGAATCATCTTGAATCATCTAGTTTCGAGTTCGTATGCAAAAGTTATGGACATTTTACTATAGGAGGTCAAAATAGTCCACTCGGGCACGTCTGCGCCTGACACGTGTCCGGCACAACTGCGCCCAATTTGTCCTTATGAGCGGCGCAACTGTGCCATGCATAAAGGCCACAATCTGCAGAAATTCTCCAGACGCGAATTTCCGACCTCTTTCCACTCCGATCTCCATAACTTCTTCCATACACGTTCAAATTGGTTCATTTCGGACTCTATGGACTCCTAACTCATGGGGCTACAACATATAAAAAATTTATAGCTACCCATTAATATTAACATGGCCAAATCTTAGGCCAAAGTACTAAGTTCATACTCTGTTTTAGGTGTTCTAAGTGTTCTTCACTAAAATCATCACCAAATCTTTGTTTTTACATCTTTTTACTCGATTCCAGTTGGGTTAGCTTCGTAACCCATGGAGCTACAATACTATAGCAACAAATAAAATTAACAAACACGAAATCATAGCTTTATAGTCCTCTAAAATGGTCCGAATGTCCAAAAAGTCCATTGTTCTTCATGTTCTTCATCCTCATTAATCATAGGTACGGATTTCTTCTATTTTTGTTCCACTTTGATGCTATTAATGGCTTCTGCGAGGCCCCCAAACCCGAGTCCCTTGAACCTCGGACCTGGTGCGTCACGATACATCATATTTACAACTATTGCGGAAGATATAAATATAAATTGTTTATACAATAATCTCTGCTACATATCCCAAGGTCTATAACCTTTATTTTAATACATATTCACCTTTAGATTCACAAAAGGTTTACACAATTAACTTACATCAAATAACTAATTTAGTTATCATGCATAACACTTTAATCTTGTCCTTTGCTTATGTCTTTGTCTTTCCTCGAACATTCGCTTTAAATCTAAAATTTGTTATCATAATATAGCAAGGGTGAGCAACTAATTTGCTCAGCAAGTTTTAAATACAATAAAGATATATCATTGTCGACGCCGGTTTTTCGCTCTCTGGCCTTTTCCAAATTTTGCCTTTTGATTTAATGATTCTTTTTGGAAAAGGTCGGCATTGAGGTCGACGGGGTTTTGAAAGATCGTTTTTTATGATGAGCCAATTAACCAGAGTCGCCAGTTGGTATATTTGAAATGGATGTACCAACTCATCCGAGTTTTCGTATTTTATAAATCGTTGGCTCATATGTGACTCCGAATTAATTGGTCTGCGAATCGAGATTCATAGAGTTCGGGGGCTTGCTTAAGTGAGGGGAAGGTGTTAGGCACCCCTCGACTTCCGTGAAACACGGTTACCGCAATCTTGATGCTTTTCTATCCTTTAATTCATGAAATGTGTGTGTGTGCGCGCGCGTGTGTGTGTGTGCCTATATGAATGTTGTGGTGAGTTTGTATGAAAGAATCATTTGGATTTTTTTAGGGAAAGTCGTGCTTTAATTTGAGAACGCTTCGGAATGTCTTTTGATTTATACGAGAAAGCTTGATTCGTTATAAGAAAGGTTTGATTTTAATTGTCAAAACTATGAGATTTTTCATTAGGTGTCGTTTTGGTAAAACACTAGTTTGTTAAACCTTGGCCAAAATAGGAATCGAGATTTATACGTTGCTTTCATAAATGGTAGGCAATTTCTAGAATCTCTTTCGCCCTATGTATCAAGGTTTAGTAAAACGTCATTTTATTTATAAAATCATTTTGTGTGATGTTTTGGAAAACGATCTTTCTTTAGCTTTCTCGTTAGATAGGAATCGACATTCATTAACATTTCTCAAATTTTAACCTCGTGATTCTAATATCCTATTTTGATCGATTTTATGAAAATCTTATCATTTAGCTTTGAAACCAATTTCGTGTCATAAATCAAATCAAGCATAAACATGCGTCGGGGCTATTCATGGGCATGTAAGCCATCAAAATGTCCTCGAACGCCAACAATCACAAATTTCACTATTTCGGGGCCTTAAGCACGATTCTCGCCTTAGCGTCGTTTTAAGGCCCAACGATTACATATTTACAATGAAAACTACGTCATTTCTACTTCTTACATCAAGATATGTCCATCATCGGATTGGGACCCCGGGGTCGCTTTCCTAGGCTCACAACCAAGTATCCACACACAAACAATCGGATATTACAAGAAAATAAACCAACCCGGATAATCTAACAATACCAAGACATCCTAAAATAACGATTTAAAGGAATTGATACCAAATATAACACCTTAAAACAAACAAAGAAATTAATGAACGAATATCATCGGGTTATTAGGAAGAGTTTTATTCCGATGGAAACTTCACTCATAATCCCTAATTCATTGTTCAATCAATAAATTACATGAAAAATTGCATCTAATTTGATCAAATGATATGATAGAAATTGATATCACAAAAGAGATTTCACCTTGCAATTGATATCCAAATGAATGTAAACTTGATGTATTTGAATTGAATAAGGAGTGTATTGATACAATCAAAATCAAAAGAATTGAATTCTCTCCTTTTTTCTCTCTTTTCTTCCTATTTGATTGCAAAATTTCTCTCTTTTTCCTCTCAATTTCCGTGTTCTTTTGCTGCTGGAATTTCCTTCTTCTTCCCAATTCTAAAAATTGCTGAACCTCCTGTATGCTGCCTGAAGCTGGCTTAAATAGGCTGGCCAGAGCCAGCCGCAGATCTATCTGCGGCTGGCCGCAGATGGATCTGCGGCTGGCCAGCTGGCACGCCTCCCATCGCACTCAGCTGGTAGTGCTGATTTCCTGGTTTCCGTGCTGGCGCACCCACTTGGCCGCAGATCTATCCGCGGCTGGCGGGCTTGACTTTCTCGATTTTCGTGCCACGCTTCGCTTTTCGTGCCGCAACGTCGGTTTTCGCTGACAGGCTCGTATTCTGCAGTCCGGGAATTTCCGGGAGACGTGCCACCTCATTCGGAAATGCCTGCCTCGGACGGCTTTATTGTCACGTAAACTTGGGTTGCCCAAAACATTGCGGCGGTGCCGGGCGCTTGCCCTTGTGCCCGCTCCTTTGCTCCCGCAAGCCGGTTCAATTGACGATTTCGCCCTCCTGTCATGGTTAGTAGAAGGAAACGCAAAAATTGGGTGTCTACAGCTGCCCCTCTTTATCATGTTCATGAAATGATAAATGAAATGAACAAGATAAAGAATAGACACTCGATGCATGAATGACAGTGTGTAAGAATGACAGTACATACATGATGCCACACATATAGCTTATGATGCAACATAAGATGTAATGCATGCAAGACATTCGTAAGGGTGTCAATGTATCAACCCCTTGACCGTGTTTGTTAGTCTTTGGGTTCACTCTTTCAATCTATCGTCTCGTTCGGGGCCGGGTATCGTCGCTGGTCACCCATCTCGTAACCCCCGGTTATCGTCGCCGGTTGGTTATCTTGTCGGAGCCGGTTATCGTCGCCGGACATCCATCTCGTGATCGCCGGTTATCGTCGCCGGTCGATCGTCTCGTCGGGGCCGGGTATCGTCGCCGGTCACCCATCGCGTAACCCCCGGTTATCGTCGCCGGTTGGTTATCTTGTCGGAGCCGGTTATCGTCGCCGGACATCCATCTCATGATCGCCGGTTATCGTCGCCGGTCGATCGTCATGTTGGGGCCGGGTATCGTCGCCGGTCGCCCATCTCGTAACCCCCGGTTATCGTCGCTGGTTGGTTATCTTGTCGGAGCCGGTTATCGTCGCCGGACATCCATCTCGTGATCGCCGGTTATCGTCGCCGGTCGATCGTCATGTCGGGGCCGGGTATCGTCGCCGGTCACCCATCGCGTAACCCCCGGTTATCGTCGCCGGTTGGTTATCTTGTCGGAGCCGGTTATCGTCGCCGGACATCCATCTCATGATCGCCGGTTATCGTCGCCGGTCGATCGTCATGTCGGGGCCGGGTATCGTCGCCGGTCGCCCATCTCGTAACCCCCGGTTATCGTCGCCGGTTGGTTATCTTGTCGGAGCCGGTTATCGTCGCCGGTCATCCATCTCGTGATCGCCGGTTATCATCGCCGGTCGATCGTCATGTCGGGGCCGGGTATCGTCGCCGGTCACCCATCGCATAACCGTTTCACTTCAACACGTCAAATGGCCTCAAGGGAGCAAGGGGGGCCCACCAGGGCCAGCCGCAGATGGATCTGCGGCCAGCCGCAGATACATCTGCGGCCAAGATCGGGATCATAAGCAGCCTCCTGCTTCGAGATCTGTCACTTTCAACTTCCAACTCACACATATTCCTTGCGATTTTTGCTTGTTCGCAAGGGATTTTCGTCGATTTTTCAACTTTCCTGCAAAAACTGTTCCGGTAGGATTGATCTACACGCTACAGGTAACACTTTGACCGGTCACTTTTCAATTTCGTCAATGTTTTGCTATACATTTGACTATTGGCATGTTTAGAGATAAAATGTATGCTTTACAATGCTATGTAATGTACCATCCTATATACATGCTATGTATCAACTATGTGAGTCCTATTTTATGTTCATGAGGCGGTCCCACATATTGTTATTCCTTTTCTGCAATAAAAACCATGCATTACATGCTGTAATTACATATATGAATGCAATTTAGATCTGTTTGAGGCTTTGATTGATGGAAAACGCGTTTGGCTTATGCCTGGGATGTCCATTTTTCAAACGGAACTCTGCCGATTTTTTTTTTTTTTTTTTTTTTTTTTTTTTTTACCATAACCATGCATCATGTTGCATTTAATCATATGATGAGGCTAGAAATTTAGAATGTTCATTACATAATTTTAAAAGGGAACTTACCTTCTTTCTCGCCCGTTCTATTCCAGCTATGGATCGTGATGCGCCCAGTAGCTCCTCCGCCTCTCGGACTTCGGGTGTTCGCCGTCGTAGGGCTGCACCTGCCCCTATTCCTCCTCGTACCCGTCAGGCTCGTCGCTTGACGGAGGCTGTCATTCGTCCTGGTCATCCGGACGTTGAGGAGGCTGTCCCTCCGGAGGTCGCGGCAGAGGGGCCATCCTCTAGCGCACCGGCTCCATCTACTCATCAGGCTTCTTCTGGCGCCTCTGTGCAGATACCCGATCTTTTGGGTCGGGATCTCAGTCGTCACCCTTCAGCATCTCTCGTGGCTAACGAGGTATATTCAATTCTATTCTGATTTTACTCTCAATTTCTCCATTCTCCTTTTATCCGGACTGACCCCTTGGTGATTGCCCCAGGTACCCGAGTTTACCCAGCCGAGGGGCAACTGGTTCAACATCTACTCCCTTTACGCGGCCCTGCACAGTGATTATCGGGCGATGGTGGACTCTTGGGGCTTTCGACATTTCTTCACTATCATCCCCCGCCAGTGCCCCTGGGGTTACATGAGGGCTTTATCCGAGCGATGGTTCCACCAGACGCAGTCTCTTCATCTCCTCGACTGCGAGGTCGTGTTGACCCCATGGGACTGGAGGTACATTACCGGCATTGAGTTTACCGGGTCCCGCGTCCCCTTGGATCTTGATATCACTCCTGTGGAGGTTCGAGCTTTGCTGGGCTTCGCTGCTGAGGACCGGGTCTTTAAGGCCCGCAGTATCCGATCTGGTGCCTTGGCTGTCGATGCAGTCGGGGGTCTCTATGCGCTGCCTATTCCAGCAGATCAGGGTACCCGCGACATTCTACTCCGACGCTTGTTCCTGACGATCATGAGGGGTTGCTTCCTAGGGAACAACTCCTCCACCATTCATTTCAGCGTCGTGGGAGCGGTTAGAGACGTGGATCGCATCAGTGACTATGACTGGGGGTCATTCACCTTTGCCTATTTCCTCCATGGCATGCGTCTACGCTCAGAGGGACAGACTGATGCCTGGCTCGGCTTCTACCACTTTCTGTTGGTGAGTCCCTTCCTCCTCTCTCTTACTGTATTTCTTTTCCTTTCATCTCTTTTCTGTATTTGATAGTGACTCATGCCTTGCCTTGTTTCTATTCACAGTTCTGGGCTTACGAGCGGCTGCCATGTTTGAGGCCTATCACTACTCTGGGCCCAGACACTTATCCTCGGGGTCGGCGATGGCATCACAGTACTCTGGAGGAGGTCCCCGTGTCGGGCAGCTTTGCACATTGTCGTATTCAGCTGGAGTTGATCACGGCTGCCGACGTCGTCTGGATTCCCTACCTCTCCGATCATCTGACTGTGGGGTTTGCTGACGGGCATCCTTCCGGCCCGGAGTTCGAGCTTTCCACCCGTCGCCTCACTTTGCAGAGTGTTGGAGGCTGGGTGATGTATCTGGGAGAGCGCGCATTCAGATGCGTCACTGGGGAGATCCGCATCCCGCATTCCCTTTCTTTCACTACTTTCTGGCCGTTGGATTCTCAGCCCTCGGAGATTATGCTCGCCGGGGAGGACGGTCGGATGCTTTCCACGGGTCCCACTACGAGTGATGCATTCCGTACATGGTGGGTGCCCCGTACCATCGGTCCTCAGACTCGGGCCACTTTCTTTCTCGAAGATATGGTTCCAGGCTCGGTGACGATGACCGATTGGGCTGCCTGTGTTCGGACCCCTACCCACGCTGAGCAGATCGCCTCATTGACCCGTCAGGTAGATCAGTTGTCGCTGTTTATTCGGGGGTTGGGCCGGGCCCCGGAGGAGGCTTACACCTACGATCCTGACGGTGCAGGTTATGATGCGGGCCCGAGTTCATCTGATGCCACAGCGCATCCCTACATCCCTGATATGAACTTTGGTCCTCCGAGCTCGACGACTCCAGGGGATCAGTTCGAGGATCCTGCTTTCATAGATGATACTGATTTTATTTAGACCAGGATAGGATAGGGCCCTTTGTATCGGCACCTGCTTAGATTTCTTTTTCGTTTATGCACTATGTACTGAACTCATTTATTTATTTACGCACAGTTTCTTTTCATCTTTATGGGATTCACCTGCTTTATTATTAACTGTATGATGCATGTTTTTTTATTTATGGGTAGAGAATGACCCCTGTACAGTCTTTTTTGATACTATTTTTCACAGATGTCGTCCTCAGATGCCGTGGTTCGTTTGGATTCCACTCTTCCCACAGGGTTGGTTGGCAGCCTCTTCCGCTGGTTGGATAGTCTACTGCCAGCAGATAGGGTTATCGCAGATGGTCTTTTGGGACATTCTTGGTCCTTATTGACCTTTCAGGCGCCAGCGGGCTTCGTGGATGGTCTTCTGAGCTATTGGGCCCCTGCCCGTCAGGTGTTTAGGTTAGGGACAGTAGAGCTGACCCCCACCCTCGAGGAGTATGCTCGCTTCACCGGCCTGCCCCTGGATGGTCCCTGTGCTAGGGTTACCGTTGGTTCCATGCGCCGTCAATTCTTGACTTTCACCGGTTTGCGGAGGGCTGTCTTATTACCGGTAATCACATCAGACCATATGGTTCCACTTCAATTCTTGATTGACCGATTTGGCTCACCTGACAGTTTCCGCCTTTTCCTCGGTGATTTTTCCGTGTCCGAGGAGCGCTGGGATGCCTTGAGAGTGGGCGTTCTGATGGCCTGCGTCATCTCAGTTTTGTATTTGCCTGCAGGATCCGATCATTTGGACATGCGGATTGTTGCGGCCGTTAGGGCCCTTCAAGAGGATCACACCATTCTCCCCATGATATTGGCGGATACCTATATGTCGGCCACATATTGCCAGTCCTTCCGAGGGAGATTCTTCAGAGGGAGTTCGACCTTATTGTATATGTGGTTCATGAGTCATCTTAGTCCCATCGGCCATTTCCGTCGCCAAGGGTTTTGCTTCAGCCATGACATAACCACGCAGTTTTCGCTTCGTCCCGCGAGTTGTACTGATGTGGCCTCCTGGACATCATTTTTGTCTATCATTGAGGACCCCTTTCATCTATTGGTTTACTCGGGCTATTGCTCCTTCATGAGCTTCTTGACTCATGTGCCTGGCATGGATTTCATTCCCATTGCTGGGTTAAGGGGCGTGACGACCTATCATCCCCTGGCGGTTATGGGGCAGTTTGATCAGACACAGGATTTACACCCCTTCGCGGGTGCAGCCGCATACCGATTCCTTATATCATCCTGTACAGAGCGGGATCTATTGCAGGTATACGAGCTTTGGGATCGCAGGATCTTTGCCGAATATAGTGCGAGCTGTCACATCCAGACATTTGCCTACGTACAGTGGTTGCGTGGAGACCTGGATTCGGCTATTTCGAGTCGGACTGGGGCCTTTGATGACTCTGGAGTAATTTTCACAGAAGATACCACAGACCACTCCATTTCAGCCGATTCTGCCCCGAGTCGGGTCGCTGAGGACTCCCGACTCCGCCTGGTCCTGATTACTACTGAAGCCGAGAGGGATGCCGCCCTTGCCGAGAGAGATGAGGCCATTCGGGCTAGAGATGCTGCCATTGCTGATAGAGAGGCCATTGTATTTCAGACCAGGGCAGTGGGAGATGCTCATTTTGGGACTGTCAGCCGAGCTACTGCTTTACTGGATCGTATTGATATGATGGGGCAGCAGATTGCAGGAGATGCTGATGCTTCAGATCTATCCACCACCCTGTCCATCCTGCTTCGGCTAGTTTCAGATTTGTAGATTATTTTATTTCCTGCATAGACTATGTTGGTTTCATCAGTTATTGAAAGAGAAATCTTGTAATAAAACGACATATATATATAGACATGCATTTAAATTTAGTCATTTTCCCCTTTTGTCGTATCATTGCCATCCATTGGATCATCATTTTATCCAACTGACCATGATTTTGACATTTCGCCTTCTTTCTTTCCTCAAGACTTGATGGAGATTTGACAGATATTGCCGCACACCTTTTGATTTCGTCGGATTGAATCTCAGATTTTGGATAACTGTTTGGGTTGGATCAGGGTATGTATTCTGGGATGAAACTGATTAGGCAGTTGGTTTTGAGAAGGTTTTGAGGGTGTAGGAAGGTTTTATCTGGCTATCGAAAATTGGTTTTGGTTAGGGAAAGGATTATTTTTTTAAAGGATCGGACCGAGCCATGATGGCTGCCTACGTACCCCCACAAGTTGGGAGATCAGGTCCTACGTAGTTCGCTCCCAAAGGAAAAAAGAACTGATGATTTAAGCGTAGAACCGCTTCACCGAGTCAGAATTGAGGGGTTGTGGAAATACCTCACCATCCATTTCTTGCAATATGAGGGCTCCTCCGGATAGCACTTTCTTAATCACGAATGGTCCTTCCCAATTCGGGGCAAACTTCCCCTTGGCTTCGTCCTGACAAGACATGACTCTCTTTAGCACCAGGTCATTCTCCTTGAATTTCCGAGGCCTGATCCTTTTGTCGTATGATCGGGAGATCCTCTGTTGATATAGCTGGCCGTGCCAAACAGCAGCCACCCTCCTTTCATCAATTAGGGCCAACTGGTCGTATCGCCTTTGCATCCAATCCTCCTCGCTTATCTGAGCATCGATCACTATTCTGAGGGACGCCATCTCAACTTCAACTGGCAGGACAGCCTCCATTCCATACACCAAAGCGTAAGGGGTTGCCCCTGTAGAAGTACGCGTTGATGTTCGGTATGCCAGCAGGGTGAGGGGTAACAGGTCTGGCCATCCCCGATGATTAGCAGACATTTTTGCCATGATCTTCTTGATGTTCTTATTGGCAGCCTCCACTGCCCCATTCATTTTGGGACGGTAAATGACGGAATTGAGATGCTTAATCTTGAACTGGTCACACAGTTCCTTCATGAGGGCGTTGTTTAAATTCTTGGCATTGTCGGAGACCACAACCTCAGGTTGCCCATATCGGCAAATGACATTATTCCTGACGAAGTTGACGATGACCTCCTGAGTTACTTTAGGGAAAGAAGCTGCCTCTACCCATTTGGTGAAATAATCGATCATGACGAAGATGAATCGATGCCCGTTGCTTGCTTTGGGCTCTATTGGTCCGATTACATCCATTCCCCACATCGAAAATGGCCACGGGGAGGTCATACAGTGCAGTTCATTGGGAGGTGTATGGATCACATTACCGTGCGCCTGGCATTGGTAACACCGTTTGACATGATCATCGCAATCGGCTTTCAGCGTTAACCAATAAATACCCTGTCCTCAAGATCTTTTTGGCCAACATCGGTCCACTCATATGTGGCCCACACACCCCGCCATGGATTTCATTCATAATCCTTTGGGATTGCGTTTCGTCTACGCATTGCAACAGTCCCAACCCGGCATCCCTTTTGTAAAGTGAATCGCCACTCAGGTAAAACTTCATCGCCATCTTTTGAATTCTCATCCTTTCAGTCCGATTTGCCTGATCGGGAAGGGATCTGTCTCGCAGATATTCCCTTATGTCGTGATACCAGGGCTGCCTCGTCAACACCCCCTCGTTTGATAACACTGCCACATTTTCCTCATATGCCGGGGCATTCTGTACGGTGATCTCAATCTGTGGACTGTCCCTACTCTTGATCACGTGGATTAAGGAAGCCAAAGTCGCCAATGCATCGGCAAAATCATTTCGTCCCCGAGGAATATGGCGGAAGGCGATATCTTCGAACTTTTGCATAAGCTGGGTGACACAACGATGGTATGGAAGTAACCGAAGCTCCTTAGTGTTGTATACCCCGATTGCTTGTCTGATTACCAATTCTGAATCCCCGAACACCGCTAGTCTTTTTACTCCCATGTCACGGGCCAATCGGAGTCCCAAGATACACCCCTCGTATTCAGCGGTGTTGTTCGAATTGCTGAAACGAAGTTTAGTGGCCACGGGGTATTGTTCTCCGGTGATAGAGACTAGGACTGCTCCGGCTCCTGCCCCCTCGGCATTCATGGCACCATCAAAATACAGCTTCCAGAATTGTCCCTCGTCATCACATTTTTCGCGCGATATCCAAAATATATCCTCGCCCGGGAGAGGAGTTTCTAATGGCTCCATCCCTCCTGTCGGGGTTTCTGCCAACTGATCTGCAATTCCCTGCCCTTTCATGGCCTTCTGGGTCACGTACACCATGTCAAACTGTTGTAAGATTAACTGCCATCTGGATAATCGACAATTCAGCATGGGCCTTTCAAAAATATATTTTAGGGGATCCATTCTTGATATCAGGTACGTTGTATGCCCATGGAGGTAGTGCTGTAATCTCCCTGCGGCCCAGGCCAGAGCACAACAAGTCTTCTCGATGGGAGTGTAATTCTGCTCACATTGGCTAAATCTTTTGCTGAGGTAATAGATGGCCTGCTCTTTACCCGCCTCATTTTTCTGTCCCAACATACCTCCCATCGCGATGGTGTTGACGGATATATACATAAACAAAGGGATCCCATCCTTCGGGGGTACCAGCACTGGTGCCTCCGTCAATTGTTTCTTAATGGTCTGAAACGCCCTCTGACATTGCTCATTCCATTCTTGGGACACCCCTTTTCTTAACAGTTTAAAAATCGGCTCACATGTAGTCGTCAAGTGGGATATAAAACGGCTGATGAAGTTTATTCTCCCCAGGAATCCTCTTATCTCCTTCTCTGTGCGAGGTGCTGGCATATCCACAATGGCCTTAATCTTTGCTGGGTCCAACTCAATGCCCCGATCACTAACCAGGAAACCCAAGAGCTTGCCCGACTGCACTCCGAAAGCACACTTGGCTGGATTGAGTTTCAAATTATACTTTCTGAGCCGATCGAATAGCTTTTTGAGATGAGTTATATGATCGGACTCTACCTTTGATTTCACAATAATGTCATCCACGTAGACCTCTATCTCCTTGTGCATCATATCGTGGAACAAGGCCATCATGGCTCTCTGATAAGTAGCCCCCGCGTTTGTGAGGCCAAAAGCCAGTCGTCTATAGCAGAAAGTGCCCCAGGGGGTGATGAATGCGGTCTTTTCCCGGTCTTCTTCCGCCACCATTATCTGATGATATCCCGCAAAGCAATCCACAAAAGAATACATTTCGTACTGGGCTGTGTTATCTACCAGGATGTGTATGAAAGGCACCGGGAAGTTATCCTTGAGACTGGCCTTGTTTAGATCTCTGTAGTCTACACATACCCTCACCTTTCCTCCAGGCTTAGCTACCGGGACCACATTGGATAACCATTCAGGATAAGTGGATACCATAATGATTCCCGCCCTGAACTGCTTGATGATCTCTTCCTTCACTTTTAAGCTCCACTCAGGTTTCAACTTTCTTAGTTTCTGCTTGACAGGCCTGAAACCCTCCTTGATGGGTAACCGGTGCACCACAATGTCGGTGGACAATCCGATCATATCCTCGTGCGACCATGCAAAGACATCCTCATATTGGCTTAGTAACTCAATTATTTCTGCTTTTTGGCTGGGGGTAAGGTCCGTCCCTATCTTGAGTTCCTTTGGCTTGTCAGGGGTTCCAATATCAACGGTGATGGGTTTTGGTTCCAAGTTTGGGTTTGGGTTTATCCTCGACCCGTCCTTTGATCTCGTCAGGTGCGTCGTCGTAATCTGTCTCGTCTTGTTCAATGCCCATTAAATCGAAATCCAGCTCAATGTCAAAATCATAATCATCATTCAAATTTGAAAGACCATTTGTTAGGCAAGGATTACTCAAATGGGTACACCTGACATGAAACAAAATACTTGTCATATAATAAATCATTTTTTCACGACGATCGCAATTTCAAATAACACGAAGAAACGACACAATTATGCAGAAATAAAACAACAACAAAATAAAAAACTTCTTCATTCCCCCATCCTCTAGGGTTAACCACCCTGATGTCGGGTTTTTACCCTTGCTTGGATATCACTGGTTTTATGGTCCAGTTGTCGACTGTTAGGTCGGATGAAATGCGCTGGATAAAGGAGGGCCTCACATCGGACACCTCCCCGATGATTACGGATACGTCGCCTGAGTCCTTCTCCCTATCTTCTCCAGGAATAATCAGCCCTGCCCAATCGATGACAGGCACAACTTGTTGGGCTCCCGGTGGTGTGATAACATTCGTCCCCTCCTTACTGCTTGTTGATTGTCCGGGGATATAACATTTGGTTTCAAACTCTTTTGCGACCTCCCGCAGGAAACTCTCCCTCCGGGCCGACTCATTACGTGTGGTGGTTAACTCTTCATTCCCTGCCCCAATCACAGGTCCGCTGATCCCCTGCTTATTGTCGACTTTGGTCACTGGACTGCCAACTAGTCGAATCGGAGTTGCACCCTGACGGTGTCCCCGTACTGCGCCCACATGGTATCCCAATCCTGCTTTGCCTATCTGCTGTGGTAGGTGGATGGGCTCGGTGATTCCCTGACTGCTTCTCCCTAGTCCCTGTCCAGGTTGGAAGTTCATTTTAATCATTTCCCTTGCCACAAAGGTGAGTTCCGGAGAGACCCTTGGTTTTCACAGCTGGAGCTCCCAGGCATCTATAACGGGGAGTGCTAATCTCTAGTGCTTGAAAGCTGGCAGGCGCCGCTGACTCATCCACATTGATTACTGGTAGGCCACTCCTGGGAGGAGAAGGGTCATCACATTCGGCCGAGATTGTTACCAGATTCCCATCGATGATCAACTTGATTTGTTGGTGGAGCGTGGAAGGAACTGCCCCGGCCATGTGTATCCACGGCCTCCCTAACAGCAGGTTGTAAGCTTGCCGTAATATCTAGGACTTGGAAGGATATATCAAAAGTACAGGGCCCTATCTCCACTGGCAAATTCTATCTCTCCGATGGTATCCCTCCGGGATCCGTCAAAAGCCCGAACCACCACATGACTGGCCCGTAGGCGCTTGGGACTGATGTTCATTTTCTTTAGCGTACTGAGAGGACATATATTCAATGCCGATCCCCCGTCGATCAGCACCCCATTCATGACATATCCTGAGGAGATTACCGCGATGTGTAGCGGTTTTCGGTGCCCCCTTCCCTCTTCGGGAATGTCCTCATCCGTAAAGGATATTGCATCGGTTTCCAATAAGTGGCCTACCAGCTGGCCAAAACCCTCCTCACTAATTTCTTTGGGCACGAATGCCTCCTCCAGAACCTTCATCAGGGTTTTGCAATGCTCACTGGATGACAACACCAAGTCCATGACTGATGTTAGGGTTGATTCCTCATTTAAAATCTGGATCCCCCTCATTCCCGGGTGATCCATCCTTTTCAAAAATTCTATGGCCCTTTCCTCGGAAACCTCCTCATTTTTTCTCTTTTGGCTCTCAAGGACTCGCCCGGGAAGATATAAGGGGTTCCCCTTGGTCGTCACGGAAGCACAACTGGCCGCTTCCTCTGGTATTCCCCCATAATTCCAGGGTACAGTCTTCAGACTACTGATAGGGAGTTGCGGCCTTGCTGCAAAGATGATGGGCCTCGGGGCTGTCAACCTGACAGGTCTTTCCATGCCATTTGTACTTATCCCTATCAACCTGATGGGTGTTACCCGTGCATCCCCATGCCTCATGTATCATGTTGATCATCTCCTCAACTTTCTGCACATAGTTCAACCTTGGCGGCCCCCCAGCCTCACTTGCCTCCGTTGCATTAACTCCCCCTCCATCATGTCTTGGCAGAGGATTTGCTTTAACATTCGGGGAGTCCGGTTGTTCCACCACAATTTCCCCACTGTCTATCATGTTTTGGATCCGATGCTTCAACGTCCAGCAATCCTGTGTATCATGGCCAGGGGAACTGGAATGGTATGCACATCGTTTGCTCGGGTCAAACCTTCTACCCTTTGGGTCACTCGGTGGTGCCAGACCAACTATTTTCTTTTGGGCTACTAATACCGCTAGTACCCGTTCAAGCGGCTCCCCGAGCGGGGTGAATACTCGATTCTGCGAGGCCTCATATCTTCTTCGCCCCTCTGCCCTTTGATCTGTGAAGTTTGGCTGTCGGGATGGCCCTCCCCTCTGCACCTGCACCGGAGGATGACCTTCTGCTTTTCTGGATGACCCCTGTAGGATGAGGGAAACATCCTCTTCCTTCTTCTTTTGGACCCTCCGGGAAGTGCTGCCATAGTTTCCATTCTGTATTTGCTCGGCAGCAGTTTCTAAAGCAGTAAGATCCCGGATTTTACCCGATTTCAACCCCATGTCTACCAACTCTCCATGTTTAATCATTTCAGCAAAAGGTCTTCCAATCCCCGAGATGACCCTCTCATAATACGGTGCCTCCTGGATGTCTACAAAGGTCATCACCATCTCTGATTCGTTCATCGGGGGGGTCACCTGTGCGGCCATGCCCCTCCATCGTTGGGCATATTCCCTGAAGGATTCCCTAGGCTGCTTCTTAACCTTTGTCATTTGGTACCTGTCAGGGGCTATCTGGGCCTGAAAGCTGTATTGGGTTAAGAAGGTATGGGCCAATTCCTCCCAGTTGTGGATTCGGGCGTTGTCGAGGCGGGCATACCAGATTCTTGCCTCCCCTGTTAAGCTTTTCTGGAATAGTTGCATTCTTAACCCCTCGTCTTCGGCATAAGACCCGAGTTCTCCAATGTATATTTTCAAGTGTGTATAGGGGTCTCCCTTTCCATTGTACTTTTCAAACTCGGGAACTTTGAACTTTTCTGGATATCTGGCTCCGGGGAAAACACATAGATCCGAATAATTAACCCTGCCCAGGGAGCCTATGCCCTTTAGAGATTGGATGGTCTCCTCCATGTGTTTCATTTTTCTCCGAAGGTCGTCATTGTCCCCTTCTTCTGGGATAGTAATCACTGTCCTGCTATGTATGGGAGCGGCCTTCGGGATGACTGGTTCGTCCTTGAGTCGGGGTTGGTCCTCTTTAAGCAAGTTTGTACCATTTTTAGGAGGATTCTGATCATCCCCTGGTGGTGGAATATTATGCGATCCCTGGTTTACCGGATCTTGTCTGATTAAGAACTGTTCCTTTAACATTGTGGCCATTTCCATCATCTGTCTTTTAAAATCATCAAACTCTTCCCGAGATATGGAACTATGATTAGGAATATCAGCCATTTCAGATGTAGAATTTTGGGCTTTCTTAGACTGCGAACGGGTTTGAGGAGCAATCCTACAGAGACAACGGTTCGAAGTTTAGTCCCGGGGAAATGAAAACATGGATGCATGCTAAAACTGTAAATTTTTTGGGTGTTTTTTTGGATTTTTTAATCTTTCCCTGTAAAAGAGAAAGTTAGTAGTCCTTTAGTGTAATAACAAATGCTAAACATGACCTTATTATGCTCCTCCAACTATTCCCTGCAATTCACAGAGGTTAGTAATCTCTTTTGACACAGAAAAGGGATATATGAATATTGAATGAGATCATGACATTTAGACATATAAACGTAAAAAGGCATGAAGAGACTTTTCCTGCGTTGGGTTAATCTGGGGCTGACCTATCCTAGGGTTACTCTCACGGGCTTTTCGGCATGAAGGTTCCCAAATCTTCGCAATCTACTCGTTTGAGCCCTTTCGATTGGAGCGGATTTGAGTGGTGCGTTTCCTGAGCCATCTCCGGGGAGCAGCCCCATCGAGTCCAGTAATAAGCAACCGACGGGTTCGCCTCAGGAGGAGGTACTCTCTCAACATACATTCACATTCATCGTCCTCACCGTATGCAAATGATTACTTTTAAAGTAAAGCAAACCCATTCAATCATTCATTCATTGGACAACAACACACATTCACCCAACAATGAAAAGAAGTCAAAATGTCGCACGCACATACACATTTATAAATTTTAAAGGATAGGATAGCATCAAGACCTGACGCGGCTTAAGCCCTCTAATCTCCCCAGCAGAGTCGCCAGCTGTCGACGCCGGTTTTTCGCTCTCTGGTCTTTTCCAAATTTTGCCTTTTGATTTAATGATTCTTTTTGGAAAAGGTCGGCATTGAGGTCGACGGGGTTTTGAAAGATCGTTTTTTATGATGAGCCAATTAACCAGAGTCGCCAGTTGGTATATTTGAAATGGATGTACCAACTCATCCGAGTTTTCGTATTTTATAAATCGCTGGCTCATATGTGACTCCGAATTAATTGGTCTGCGAATCGAGATTCATAGAGTTCGGGGGCTTGCTTAAGTGAGGGGAAGGTGTTAGGCACCCCTCGACTTCCGTGAAACACGGTTACCGCAATCTTGATGCTTTTCTATCATTTAATTCATGAAATGTGTGTGTGTGCGCGCGCGTGTGTGTGTGTGTGCCTATATGAATGTTGTGGTGAGTTTGTATGAAAGAATCATTTGGATTTTTTTAGGGAAAGTCGTGCTTTAATTTGAGAACGCTTCGGAATGTCTTTTGATTTATACGAGAAAGCTTGATTCTTTATAAGAAAGGTTTGATTTTAATTGTCAAAACTATGAGATTTTTCATTAGGTGTCGTTTTGGTAAAACACTAGTTTGTTAAACCTTGGCCAAAATAGGAATCGAGATTTATACGTTGCTTTCATAAATGGTAGGCAATTTCTAGAATCTCTTTCGCCCTATGTATCAAGGTTTAGTAAAACGTCATTTTATTTATAAAATCATTTTGTGTGATGTTTTGGAAAACGATCTTTCTTTAGCTTTCTCGTTAGATAGGAATCGACATTCATTAACATTTCTCAAATTTTAACCTCGTGATTCTAATATCCTACTTTGATCGATTTTATGAAAATCTTATCATTTAGCTTTGAAACCAATTTCGTGTCATAAATCAAATCAAGCATAAACATGCGTCGGGGCTATTCATGGGCATGTAAGCCATCAAAATGTCCCCGAACGCCAACAATCACAAATTTCACTATTTCGGGGCCTTAAGCACGATTCTCGCCTTAGCGTCGTTTTAAGGCCCAACGATTACATATTTACAATGAAAACTACGTCATTTCTACTTCTTACATCAAGATATGTCCATCATCGGATTGGGACCCCGGGGTAGGTCGCTTTCCTAGGCTCACAACCAAGTATCCACACACAAACAATCGGATATTACAAGAAAATAAACCAACCCGGATAATCTAACAATACCAAGACATCCTAAAATAACGATTTAAAGGAATTGATACCAAATATAACACCTTAAAACAAACAAAGAAATTAATGAACGAATATCATCGGGTTATTAGGAAGAGTTTTATTCCGATGGAAACTTCACTCATAATCCCTAATTCATTGTTCAATCAACAAATTACATGAAAAATTGCATCTAATTTGATCAAATGATATGATAGAAATTGATATCACAAAAGAGATTTCACCTTGCAATTGATATCCAAATGGATGTAAACTTGATGTATTTGAATTGAATAAGGAGTGTATTGATACAATCAAAATCAAAAGAATTGAATTCTCTCCTTTTTTCTCTCTTTTCTTCCTATTTGATTGCAAAATTTCTCTCTTTTTCCTCTCAATTTCCGTGTTCTTTTGCTGCTGGAATTTCCTTCTTCTTCCCAATTCTAAAAATTGCTGAACCTCCTGTATGCTGCCTGAAGCTGGCTTAAATAGGCTGGCCAGAGCCAGCCGCAGATCTATCTGCGGCTGGCCGCAGATGGATTTGCGGCTGGCCAGCTGGCACGCCTCCCATCGCACTCAGCTGGTAGTGCTGATTTCCTGGTTTCCGTGCTGGCGCACCCACTTGGCCGCAGATCTATCCGCGGCTGGCGGGCTTGACTTTCTCGATTTTCGTGCCACGCTTCGCTTTTCGTGCCGCAACGTCGGTTTTCGCTGACAGGCTCGTATTCTGCAGTCCGGGAATTTCCGGGAGACGTGCCACCTCATTCGGAAATGCCTGCCTCGGACGGCTTTATTGTCACGTAAACTTGGGTTGCCCAAAACATTGCGGCGGTGCCGGGCGCTTGCCCTTGTGCCCGCTCCTTTGCTCCCGCAAGCCGGTTCAATTGACGATTTCGCCCTCCTGTCATGGTTAGTAGAAGGAAACGCAAAAATTGGGTGTCTACAATCATGATTGAAAGAATGAATAAGCTTTAGAACTTTTCAACAATATAATAATTGTGAAAGAGCATGACTCAGAATTTCAATAATTGAATGACTGAATTCAATAATATAGGGTGTCAATAATGACCATGAACAATTTAACTGAACCTTATGGTAATGAAGGTGATCAGTCTTTCATACCTGATGAACATATGCAACATGCACTAAGTGCGAATCAATAATCAAAGATGTGGAATAATTAATAAAATTTATCCACTAACATGCTTGGAAGATAATAACTCGAGTCTGAGTTAGGGAACTTGCTCAATATAAAAGTTGAGTAAGATGGAACTTGTCTGTACCGTCGATTACTGCTACACAATCTAACTTAATCTCTTATGAAAGACTTATCAGTTATAAGATTGATCTTTCAATTAGCATCGCATATTATACCTCATAACACTACTAATATTTAAGCACATAACCAAATATTAGATAGCACCTTAGCACCATACACATTCATAATTCTAAAACTAGCACACATCGAGTCTTTAATAGTGTTCAATATAGTATGCTGAGTGGTTTTCCACAAACAACCAACAAACTAGTTTCCGTCTCGTCTACACTGTTTTCACAGTGAGTTAGATCAATTGCTAGTTCGTATATACCTCCGCTCCCTGAAGGAATTGTTTAGCCCAGCTACTATACGTCAACTATTAAAGAGAACGACTGTACCACTACTTTATCATAAACCTTATGACTTAACACTAAGTCTTTCATTTTATAAGTTCTTATTTATAATCCATTGAGCCTGAATACCTAATTCAGTAAATTGGATTATCTAAACATACTAATCCAGTAACCTGGATTCAAACTAGCATCCAATCCAACACCCTGAATTCACTAATTTAGTAAATCATATTCAGTAATTCAGTAAACCACATTTATCAATTCAGCAAGCCAGATTCAATCAATTCAGTAAGCCGCATACTACAATCCAGCAAGCTGGATTCAACTATAAATTCCTATTTTAGTTGACACTTAACAGTCGGTTAAATGTTTAAAGCTTGACTTGACTATGTATTGAGAGCCTCTCATTCCATATAATTGATTAAGGTTAATTATGTAACCTTTTATATCAAGTCCCTTTATATATACTTGTCTTGGATTGATACTTAACATTTAGTTAAGTCTTAAATCTTATCTTTACATCACGCTCAATGTATAATTATTGTTAACATTAATAAGGTTAACGTTCGTCTCACCCTTCTTTAAAGTTCTCTTTTAATTGACACTTAACATTTGGTTAAGTTATCGTAGTCGTCGTTACATCATATTAGAGGTATTACATTTGTTAACAATATTTAGTTAACAACCGTATCATATTTCTTTATGTTTTCCTTTTCATTGACATTTAACGTCAGTTAAATAGTCTTAGTCTGAAGTTACATTATATCAATGTATTATCTTCATTAAAGTTAATTAAATAACTCTCCCATCTTGCCTTTAGGCAACTTCTTTTTAATGTTTACTTAACACTTTAGCTAAGTTCTTACACTCTTGTATTAACATCCTTTACATGTTTATTAGGTTAATAGAATAATTACATCGACATTCAAGTCATCATTTAACTTCGTATTATACCCTCAAGGTATTTCTTTCAATTAATACTTAACATATAGTTAAGTCCTTATCAAATGTCTCCACATCGTTTTGGATGTATATTAGATTAATAAACAGAAAATCTTTAATCATGTTTTCGCTTAACTTCTCCCATTTATACTTAACATGTAGTTAAGTATTTAAACTTTTAAAATATAACCCATTATGGTTAATCCTTACCTTACTATTCAAGATTTACACTTTATAATACTTAAAACGGTAATTAGTAGGTTCGGAACGCTTTACGGTTCATAAAACGCAAACCCGACACCTTTCGTTCGCATCCGGTTGAGCAACGTCTTCAAAATGTCCATTTTGACCTTTTTCTAAAATCTCAAATTTTAGTTTTTATTATCTAAAATTGTAGTACTATCTTTAAGCTTTTTAAAACATCTTGAATTATCAAATTTGGACTTCGTACGCAAAAGTTATGCTTATTTTAGTTTTGGATATCAAAATCACATTGCCTAGCTCGCGAATTTCAGACCCAACCTCGCTTAAACAGTCATAACTTCTTCGTTATTTAAAATTTTTGGGTGATTCCAGCGGCCACGCGAAGCTAACTTCCGTATCTACAATTTTGTCCTACTGAAAGTTTTCCAACTCCTAACACAACAATACAGGAATCGCACGCAAGGGGGCTGATCCCAAAATTCGCTGAGCAGTTTGCATCAATACTTAGATTGGTCATAACTCTTTGCTCCAAAGTCAGAATTAGTCCGTTTCAGAGTCTATGGAAAGCTTATTCAGTGTACAATAACATACCAAAAGCCCAGAATTTTTAGAGCAATCTAGCTAGCCACTAATTTTTTGTTTTTTGACAGCAGCTCACTAGATCATTCTCCCCTCTCCGTTTGATTTTCATATTTTGAGTTTTACACAACCAAATCAAATGATTTCAAGTTTTATGAACTCGTAACTCATAATATTACAACATATTAAATCTATATAATTTTTCATCCATACCCACTAAGCAGATCTAAGGATCAAAGAGGAAAAATGATGGTTTTAGAGTTTTAAGAAATTATTTCTTAGATCCAAGCTTAATAACCAATCAAACCTCTAGATCCAACCATGAATCATCATAGATCATGTAGATCTATGATTATCTAGTCCAATAACAATAACCCAACACTAGATCTAAGTTAAAATACAATAAAGTAGCTAGAGTTTTGGGTTTTACCTTTGTGTTCTTCATTTTCTTTTCTTTCTCTTTCCTTCCATGGATCTTCTTCCATGGCTTCTTCCCAAGCTTTTTTCTTCCTTCATCCATGGCCAGGCCTTCTCTCTCTCTCTCTCTCTCTCCCTCCCTTCGGTTGGTTTTCTCTCTCCCTCTCTCTCTCTCTCCTTTCCTTTTGTTGCCGAGAATGAAAAATGGGGAGTGAATGAGATATATATATATATATATATTACTTCCCTTTTCATTTCTTATCCTTATATATATACATATATATATATATATATTAACTTTCCCCCAAGTCTATTTATTACATAATTAATTAAATCATTTGGGTCATGAAATAAAATTATTCAACCCACATAATTACTTTATCCTAATATTTAATTAGGATTTTTATTCCACAAAATTTGGAATTTAAAATAACTATTCACTTACATTTATTTATATAACTCAATTAAATTCTTCCTTAATTAAGTTAAAATAAATAATAACTGAGATATATTAAAATAAGTCTCTCTCACATTACTTTTACTAGTACACCTCAATCGCCATCATTAATCCTCATACTTAACATATAAAGATTAATTTACAATACTTCATGTTATTTGTTTATTATATAATAAACAATTATATGTACAATCTTATAAGATTGCTATTCATTTATCTCTCATATTCATTCTATATATACCTCAACATAATTTAATATGTTGAGACATATCATATAAACCACATAGATCAAACACTATGCTTTTCCAATAGATATAATCCTTAGGTTATTCAATTTTTCATTCCTAATATATAATATGTAATGTCCAGGAATTTTTAAACATTGTATTGAATTATTTTAATATATGAAATTCGTTTTATTTAACTTTACGAATTTAATTGGATCCATGTGGGTATTATTATCTAATTATATAAATACGTGGTCCAATAAATTTCTGTGCATTAAAGGGACTCACTGAGAGTTTAAATAAATTAGTGAGTAACCCTAAGAATTTATTTGCAAGAAAATTTGGGGAATTTAATAAATAATTTTATCATTATCGGATTAAATAATTCGAATAAAGAATTGTGGTTAAAATAAATATTTTAAGTAAATAAATTAATTGGTTTAGTTATTTGATTTAGAATATTAGAAATACAATGTGGATAATTTAAATTGGGTCATTCTTTTTATTTAGATTGACCCATTGTTTTTAATTAGTTGATTGAACCCAAATTTTAGTGAGCCCAATATCCTTCCTATATTTTTCTCTGTGGGCCGAACCAATGGGCTGGCAAGTCCTCATGAATTAAACTAAATAAGCTAAGCCCAATTCCTTTTATTTTCCTAACAAATGGGCTGAGCCCATTCCCTATCCATGCTATCGGTCGGGTTGAATCAAACCAAAACGGGTTGAACCCGTTTCCTTTAATTTGGGGACAACCGGCAAAATCGTTTGGGGAAGGGATTTCAGCCAAACCTCTCAACACAGATAACCGAGCAAAGAAAATCTCAGAGCCTCTCAAATCAGACAATCGATCAAACGAAATCAAAGTTGGGGGTTCAACCGATATCCAGCCGAGCGAAAATGGGATCCAAAGCCCTAGCCCCCAACCCCCCCATCAGTCGAATCAGTCAAGAGAGTGACAGGAGAAAGGAATGGGAGTTGTCCATCGCGGGCAACAACATGGGGCAACCGTACCGACGGTTTAATTAAGGGTTCGAGTGGTGGGCGACCCAGCGTGCGACGTTCGGACTGAAGGACACCAAGCGACCGGCGCGACTGACGGATGGGAGCGCGCGGCTCGAGGCCTGCCGGCGTTGTCACAGTCGGCTCGATGGGAACGACGGACGACTCACCCCCTCCGACCGAAGGTTATTAACTGGCCAATTTAGATAATACCCAAATCAAATTGGGTAAAGGTTCTGCTATAAATTGTACCCCAAAACCCTAAATTAAGTTACTAGGATTTTTGCTATTCGAATTTGAGGGAGAGCGGCCACTGAGAGAGGAAGGAGAACAGAGGTTCGGTCGAACCCAAGGTATGGCAATAGGATGTCTGAGAGTCTGTAATAATTTTTTTTTGGTTTGGTATAAATTTTATTCTTCTGTAGTTGGTGTTGTGTTGCCAATTGGGCTTGGTTGGTTGTACCGAAACACATGATATTGGTTATAATATATGCTGTTTGGGACTTACAAGTTTGATATTGTATCATGCATTGTATTGGCTATAGTATACCTTGTGTTTGTACTGCTGGGATTGGGAAACTGTTGTAGCAACCAATTGTGCTGTGTTGGGTTATATTATATTGTTTGTAGTATATATTGTATAAGGATGCTCTTGTTGGGTTGTAATATATTGTTCTTGAACTGAAAAATTGGGTTGTGTTGTTTGGAACTCTGTATGCTGGAGAGCCATAGAGTTCTGGTAATTCAATTAGGCACAATAGTTAGGCTAATGTCGAGTCTCTGTATGGCCACCAAATGTTTGATGCAATGCCTGAATAAGGCTATCTTCATTTGATATCATTTGTGCAGACAACAACATGGTTAGAATCAAGCTTCAGTTTAATTTGAATGCCTGAACCGGATTTTTACTCATGTGGTATTGTTGTCCATCACACTGTTGATACAAATAAAATTAGTAAGTTAATTAATTATTATTTATCAATAAATAAATAAAGATAATAAATATTTAATTATTATTTAATTAATATTAAATAATAAATGAAGCTAATAAAGTAATTATTTATTACCAATAAATAAAGATACTACATATGTATGAATAAAGTATTTATCAATAAACAATAAATATTTAATTATTATTAGATAATAATTAAGTATGAATAAGAAGTAATAAAATAATAGCCTTATATGCTATTATATTTTCCATGTATAATAAATTCTTTATTTATTTATTTATTTTTTTCTTCAAATAATAAGTAGACCTAATTAGTTATTATTTATTACTAAATAATAACTAAAGATAAGTTCATTAATAATTATGTGATTTACTTTAATTGATGAATAAACCTAATTAGTTATTATTTACTATTAGATAATAACTAAAGGTAACTCTTACACACTAATTAATTATTTATATTAAATAAATCTAATTAGTTATTATTTAATTATTAAATAATAACTAAAGATAATTATTACTCACTATATTAATTATCATTAAATAATAAATAAACCTAGTTAGTTATTATTAAATAATAGCTAAAGGTAATTCATACTTGTTAATTAATTATTATTTGAATAACCTTAAATAATAAATAAATCTAATTAGTTATTATTTATTATTAAATAATAACTAAAGATAATTCATATTTACTAATTAATTATTTATTTTAAATAATAAACAAACCTAATTAATTATTATTTAATCTTAAATAATAATTAAAGACAATTAAAAATTTTATAATTCGATTATTATTTAATTAATATTTGAATAATAAGTGAATATAATTAGTTATTAATTACTATTATTAATAACTGAAGATAATTAATTAATTACTATTAAATGAAGATAGAGTTAATAAAATAGAGAGAGAGAGAGAGTTTAAATAACTCATTAATTAAACAATTATAATTAATTGTTTAAGGGTTTAATAAATGAATATTAATTAAGAAAAAGTAATGTTAATTAATTAAACCATTATAATTAATTGTTTAAGGGATTAATAAGGGATACATGGCTAATTAATTAGACCATCAACCTAAAAATCAATTAGGTGCCTTATAAAATTTACTATAGTTACTTATTGTGTGCTATGTGAATTGGTTAATAGTTAAATAAATAGCATAAGTAAGCGTATCGGCGTACAACTACGCAGTACTAATTGATAGACCGACATTATCTATGTTAGGTTCTTTAAGGCCAAATAGTTAAAGCTGAAATTATTTGTAGCTGAGCATACAGGCAAGTTCCTAACCCTAAACTTCTTACATTATTGCAAGTTCCCTAACTCAAACTCGAGTTATTATTTTCGAAGCATGTTAGTGAATAATTATTGTCAATTATTCACATCTATACTGATTATTGAGATTCGCACATTGTGCAATTGAATTCCTATCCTATTATGATTGAACTTTAAATTTAATTAAAGTTCTTTCAAGCATGAATTGTTTATGAGATAGATCTATGCTATTTGTATCAGCTAGATCCAGCATGTCTAAATTGGTTAAGACAATGGTATTTTAAAAGCTGTTCTTATTAAATTGCTATGGTAAGAACTCTTGGCTGAGAAAAGGATAAACTTGTTTAAGGCATGATATCAATGCTGGTTATTAAGTGTTTATGCATAAATCACGGGGTATGAGAGGCTGATCCTCTCGATTACCAAAACTTTTAAGAGGTCCAGCTTACATGCTGAGAACCTTGGAAAACGTCCTTGGTTATTTCAAACCACTCAGTAATTGGCATTCAATTATTCGAATATTCAACTGTTGACTGATAATTCATAATTCTTCACCATGCTATACAGTTGTTGAACATTGAAAGCGAAATTCCTTCTATTCATGATATATCTCCCTTGTGTATAAACTTGCTAAGCAAACTAGTTGCTTACCCTTGCTATATCATGATCTTCATTTCAGCTAAGGCAGAAACTTCTAGAGGAGACAAAGGAAAAGGGAAGGTGCAAGAATAGATTCCCGATAGTGCCTATGTACTAGTTATTTTTGAATGTTGTTTGATTAAGTGAACCTTTATTTGTATTAAGGGTACGTTTTATGTTAAGGTTAAAGAAACTTGGGACCAAGATTGTAAGACTTTATTATTATTTCAATAAACAATGTATGTTTATTATTCCGCTTTTAGTTAAAAAGTATGTTTGTCGTTGAGTATCGTGAGCACCGAATTCGAGGTTAGGAAACCCGGATTTGGGGGCGTCACAGGTTGGTATCAGAGCTATAGGTTATAAACGTTAGGAATGAGAAACCTAGGTTATAACCTCAGTAGAAAACTCATATAGAGTATGTAGGTGATAAGTTGAAGAGATCCATCGAGTTCTAGTTGTACCGAATAAAATATCATTTCATTTTATCAATGAATATATTTTATTGTGGTACTGATATAGATTTATTGTGTGGTGTTGGTAGGATGTCGGACGAGCATCAAGATAGCCTTTCAGTTAACCAGGAGCCCATAGAGCCTGAGGTGATAGGAAACTTGCTAGCAAGGAATGCCGAGCTAGAGGTAAAGGCTGAACAATTAGAGACGCAGAACCACATCCACCAGATTTCTGAACAGCAGTACAAGGACGTTGCTTATCAGGCCCAGGATGAGTTAGCCGAGTTGCGAGGAAGGCTGCTGCTGAGAGAGCTGCAGTTAGGACAATTGAAGGATGAGGTAAAGGCTAAGGATGCGAAGATAGTTGATTTGGAGCGAGCCTTAGACATCGTCTGGATGCAGTTCGACGCCAGATGGATGGATCTGCCCTCCAGTAGCAAGAGCAAGCGTTAAATTGTATTCACCTTGTGTCTCTTAGAGGATAGTTAGAAGTGGGTGGTTATGCCTTGAGCAGTGTTATTGGTACTACCATTTGGTTTACTAGAGTTTGTATTAACCTCAGCAGGTGCGAGGTAGTTCGTATGTAGGATGTACTTCCCAATTATGTAGGTAGGAAAGAATGGTTTAAGTGAATCCCACCTTTTGTTATATTAAATGGGATGGTAGCAATTATGACAATATGCCTGTGATAAACGTGTAAGGCGCTAAAGTCGGTATATGAATATAGATGCAGTACTATGGTATGTGCTTGAGAATTTTACTTGATATACCATTTATGCAATGATTATGTTAATTCAGTAAAACCGAATCGGTATCTTAGTAACTTAAATCACTAATCGGGAAAGCAGAATTTCTGAGGTTGGGTAATCTAAAACTCCCACACAAGAGTCATGTGATTATTGTATTACATGCTGAATACTTATGTTTTAAGGAAGCCCGAGTAACGTGTTAGGGTTTGCTTAAACAGATAATGCCGCCCAGACGAATCCTACGAAACCAAGGGATCGAAGAGTCAGTTAACAATGTAGAGGGAACTCCACCAAACCCAATGCAAGATTTTGTGAACGTGATGGCAGAAGCCTTGCGGAATCAAACCACTACAGGAAACCAGGCAGGAAACCACTTAGCCAATTTTAAAGACTTCAAGGCAGTAGGGCCTTCAGAGTTTAGAGGAACAGCGAACCCGATAGAGGCCCAGTCGTGGATAAAGGAGATTGAAAAGGCCTTTGTCATTGCTAGAGTCGCTGAGGAGCAGAAGACAATTTTTGCTACCTACCTAATGAAAGGTGAGGCTAACTTTTGGTGGGAAGCCAATCGGAACAAAGCTGGAACTGGAGTCGTGGCGTGGGAAGCTTTCAAGACGTTGTTTTTCGAGAATTACTTTCTTGAGAGTACGCAGGCGAAAATGGAAATCAAGTTTTTGGAATTGAAACAAGAAAACTTGTCAGTGTCGGAGTACGCTGCAAAATTCAATGAATTGGCAAGATTCGCCCCACATCAGGTGGACACTGAGGTGAGGAAGGCAAGAAGGTTCGAGAATGGATTAAAGCCGTGGATCTACAGCAAGGTAGCAGTTTTGTAAATTACATCGTTCTCAACCTTGTTGGAGAAAGATCTCATTGCTGAAGGTGTTAGTGAAGCAGTTTCTAAATATAATCGGGAAAGGAACAAGAAGAAGGTAGAAGGAGGAAATGTGAATGTTAGCAGTGGTGGCAGCAACAGCAGGAAGCGTCAATGGAGCAGTGGGGGTAGCAATTCTGAAATGCAGCAAGGGAACACGCAGCAGAAAAGGCCGGTATGTGGGAAGTGCGGAAAGGGTCACTCGGGAGAGTGCATGAAGGGAAAGATGGTTTGTTATACCTGTGGACAAGAAGGGCATATCTCGCCCAATTGTCCTAAGGCGAAGAAAGGAGGTTGCTTCAATTGTGGAGAGATAGGACATCGGAGCAAGGAATGTCCCCGAAAGAGGAACATGGATGGCGGAAACGGCAATAGGGGCAACAACTCGAGGACAACCAGTGGAGGACCAGCCCAGCCGAATAAGCCAACAGCGAGGACCTTCAACATGACAGTACAAGATGCTGTGGCATCCAGAGAGGTGGTGTCAGGTATTATTCCAATCAACAACATAGATGCTTATGTGCTATTTGATTCGGGAGCTTCATGTTCTTTTGTTTCTGATGAATTTGCTCAAAGACTTAAGTTGCCTAGTGAACTGTTAGAACAACCGATGAATATAGAAGTAGCGAACAAAGAGATTATCCCCGTGAACTACATTTATAAGAATTGTTGTGCTGATGTGAGAGGGTTTAAGCTTAACGTGGACTTGTTGTCGATTCGTCTTGGAGAATTCGATGTAATCCTTGGGATGGATTGGTTAGCGAGCCACGGGGCGGTCATTGACTGTAAGAAAAAGTGCATACACCTGCAGACTCCGGGTAGGTCGAAGGTGGTGTTCTATGGTAGTAAATCGCCGAGACAATCTTGTTGTCTGACGATGATGCAAGCGAAGAGATTGCTTAAGAAGGGTTGTATAGGTTATTTGGCTCACGTGGTAGATACTCGCCGGGTCGAGGGTGAACTGAGTCAGATACCCGTTGTAAGGGAATTCGCTGATGTCTTCCCAGATGAACTTTCGGGACTACCGCCGGATAGAGAGATAGAATTTGCAATCGACTTGGTGCCCGGGACGGCACCGATATCTAAGGCGCCTTACCGAATGGCACCAGTAGAGATGAAAGAACTGATGGTTCAACTGCAGGAACTGTTAGACAGGGGTTATATCAGGCCGAGCGTGTCACCATGGGGAGCGCCAGTTCTGTTCGTAAAGAAGAAGGATGACTCGATGAGGCTTTGTATCGACTACCGTGAGTTGAACAAAGTTACGATTAAGAATAGGTATCCGCTGCCCAGAATAGATGATCTATTTGATCAACTCAAAGGGGCGAAATACTTTTCGAAGATCGATTTAAGGACGGGCTATCATCAACTAAGGGTGAGACAGGAGGATATCCCGAAGACGGCATTCAGAACTCGTTATGGACATTTTGAGTTTCTGGTTATATCATTTGGCCTGACAAATGCACCAGCGACATTCATGGATATGATGAACAGAGTGTTCAAGCAGTATTTGGACAAGTTCGTGGTAGTATTCATCGATGATATCTTGGTGTATTCAGTGTCAGAGGAAGAACATGCTGAACATCTAAGGATTGCCCTCGAGGCATTAAGAAGGGAGAAACTGTACGCAAAGTTTGCGAAGTGTGAATTTTGGTTGCAAAGGGTGCAGTTTCTTGGACATGTCATTGACAGTAGTGGTGTTTCGGTAGACCCAGCAAAGGTGGAAGCCATTATCAACTGGGAGCAGCCAAAGACACCAACGGAGATCAGAAGTTTCC
This sequence comes from Aralia elata, assembly GCA_034770075.1. Classification (NCBI taxonomy): domain Eukaryota; kingdom Viridiplantae; phylum Streptophyta; class Magnoliopsida; order Apiales; family Araliaceae; genus Aralia; species Aralia elata. The sequence continues at coordinate 59,323,674 of CM068384.1, read as the reverse complement.
TAGGGTTAGCGGGATACTATCGGAGATTCATCCAGGATTTTTCGAAGATAGCATCACCGTTGACTAATCTAACTAGAAAGACGGTAAAGTTCATTTGGACAGAGAAGTGCGAGGAGAGTTTCTTGGAGTTGAAGAAGAGACTTAGCCAAGCACCAGTGTTGGCATTACCGGATGACACTGGAGGTTTTGTAGTATACAGTGATGCGTCACACAAGGGCCTTGGTTGTGTACTAATGCAGCACGGCAGGGTCATTGCGTACGCTTCACGCCAGCTGAAGGACTATGAGAAGGGATACCCGACTCATGATCTGGAGTTAGCAGCAGTAGTGTTCGCCTTGAAGATTTGGAGGCACTACTTATATGGAGAGAGGTGCGAGATATATACAGATCACAAAAGTCTGAAATAAATCTTCACTCAGAAGGAGCTGAATATGAGGCAGCGCCGATGGTTAGAATTGATCAAGGATTACGATTGTGAGATTCTGTACCATCTAGGCAAAGCAAATGTAGTAGCGGATGCCCTGATTAGGAAATGCAGAGAGAAATTGATGAGGCTTACAACTTAGGCAGAGCTGATAAAGGACTTGGGACGTCTGGAACTGGAAGTTAAGTATCCAATGGAGACGGACGAAAAGTTGTTCACCGTGACAATAGGTCCGACTCTACTGGATAAGATAAAGGAGGCCCAAGAATTTGATGAAGAATGCATTGACATTAAGAAGCAATTGTCGGAAGGAAAAACGTTGAAGTTCAAGGTTGACAGCACAGGTCTGCTGAGGTTCGAGGGAAGGATCTTGATACCCTATGTACCAGACTTAAGGGAAGAAATATTACAGGAGGCCCATAATACGAGATTTTCGGTACATCCGGGTAGCACCAAGATGTATCAAGACCTTCGTCAACATTATTGGTGGCCGCATTTGAAAGGGGAAGTTGCGGAATTCATCAGCCGGTGTTTAACTTGTCAGAGGGTCAAGGCAGAGCACCAACGGCCGAGCGGATTGTTGCAACCCTTAGAGATTCCCGAGTGGAAGTGGGAGCACATCACTATGGATTTTGTGGTAGGACTCCCGACAACACAAAAGGGTCTAGATGCCATCTGGGTGATCGTAGATCGCTTGACCAAGTCTGCCCACTTTCTACCGATCAAGATCAGGTACAAATTGGAACAGTTGGCGAAACTTTATGTGAAAGAGATAGTATCGCGACATGGAGTGCCAGTATCTATTGTGTCTGACAGAGATCCGCGCTTCACGCCAAATTTTTGGAGAAGTCTGCAGGAAAGAATGGGAACACAGTTGAGAATGAGTACGGCGTATCATCCTCAGACTGATGGTCAGAGTGAGCGAACAATTCAAACCTTAGAGGATATGCTCCGGGCAGTTGTGATGGACTTAGGTGGCAGCTGGGACGATTATTTGCCCTTGGTAGAGTTCGCTTACAACAATAGTTATCACGCTAGCATCGGTATGCCACCGTACGAAGCGTTATATGGGAGGAAGTGTCGAACGCCGTTGTGTTAGGATGAAGTTGGTGAACGGAGATTGTTGGGACCAGAATTGGTACAACAAACCGTGGAAATCATTAAAGTAATAAGACAGCGGTTAGTAGCTGCCCAGGATCGTCAGAAGAAGTATGCCGACTTGCATCGTCAAAAGCGAGACTTTGAAGTTGGTAGTTATGTGTTCCTGAAGGTATCTCCCTGGAAAGGGAAGATCCGTTTTGGGAAGAAGGGCAAGCTGAGCCCTAGATTCATAGGACCTTTTGAAATATTAAGGAGAATAGGCGAAGTGGCGTACGAGGTAGCATTACCTCCTGAGCTTGAGCACATTCACAACGTGTTTCATGTATCAGTGTTGCGTCCGTATAAGCCAGATTACAAGCATGTCATTTCCTATGAGCCAATTCAAGTCGAGAAGGACTTATCGTACGAGGAGATTCCTGTCCAGATACTTGATAGGAAGGAGCAAACGCTGAGGAATAAAACCATTCATTCTGTTAAAGTTCTCTGGAGGAATCACGCGGTGGAAGAAGCCACATGTGAACTCCAAGAGAAGATGAGAGCGAATTACCCCCAGTTGTTTGAGTAACCTTAGATCGAAATTCCGAGGACGGAATTTTTATAAGGGGGAGAGGATGTAATGTCCAGGAATTTTTAAACATTGTATTGAATTATTTTAATATATGAAATTCGTTTTATTTAACTTTACGAATTTAATTGGATCCATGTGGGTATTATTATCTAATTATATAAATACGTGGTCCAATAAATTTCTGTGCATTAAAGGGACTCACTGAGAGTTTAAATAAATTAGTGAGTAACCCTAAGAATTTATTTGCAAGAAAATTTGGGGAATTTAATAAATAATTTTATCATTATCGGATTAAATAATTCGAATAAAGAATTGTGGTTAAAATAAATATTTTAAGTAAATAAATTAATTGGTTTAGTTATTTGATTTAGAATATTAGAAATACAATGTGGATAATTTAAATTGGGTCATTCTTTTTATTTAGATTGACCCATTGTTTTTAATTAGTTGATTGAACCCAAATTTTAGTGAGCCCAATATCCTTCCTATATTTTTCTCTGTGGGCCGAACCAATGGGCTGGCAAGTCCTCATGAATTAAACTAAATAAGCTAAGCCCAATTCCTTTTATTTTCCTAACAAATGGGCTGAGCCCATTCCCTATCCATGCTATCGGTCGGGTTGAATCAAACCAAAACGGGTTGAACCCGTTTCCTTTAATTTGGGGACAACCGGCAAAATCGTTTGGGGAAGGGATTTCAGCCAAACCTCTCAACACAGATAACCGAGCAAAGAAAATCTCAAAGCCTCTCAAATCAGACAATCGATCAAACGAAATCAAAGTTGGGGGTTCAACCGATATCCAGCCGAGCGAAAATGGGATCCAAAGCCCTAGCCCCCAACCCCCCCATCAGTCGAATCAGTCAAGCGAGTGACAGGAGAAAGGAATGGGAGCTGTCCATCGCCGGCAACAACATGGGGCAACCGACCGACGGTTTAATTAAGGGTTCGAGTGGGCGACCCAGCGTGCGACGTTCGGACTGAAGGACACCAAGCGACCGGCGACTGACGGATGGGAGCGCGCGGCTCGAGGCCTGCCGGCGTTGTCACAGTCGGCTCGATGGGAACGACGGACGACTCACCCCCTCCGACCGAAGGTTATTAACTGGCCAATTTAGATAATACCCAAATCAAATTGGGTAAAGGTTCTGCTATAAATTGTACCCCAAAACCCTAAATTAAGTTGCTAGGATTTTTGCTATTCGAATTTGAGGGAGAGCGGCCACTGAGAGAGGAAGGAGAACAGAGGTTCAGTCGAACCCAAGGTATGGCAATAGGATGTCTGAGAGTCTGTAATAATTTTTTTTTGGTTTGGTATAAATTTTATTCTTCTGTAGTTGGTGTTGTGTTGCCAATTGGGTTTGGTTGGTTGTACCGAAACACATGATATTGGTTATAATATATGCTGTTTGGGATTTACAAGTTTGATATTGTATTATGCATTGTATTGGCTATAGTATACCTTGTGTTTGTACTGCTGGGATTGGGAAACTGTTGTAGCAACCAATTGTGCTGTGTTGGGTTATATTATATTGTTTGTAGTATATATTGTATAAGGATGCTCTTGTTGGGTTGTAATATATTGTTCTTGAACTGGAAAATTGGGTTGTGTTGTTTGGAACTCTGTATGCTGGAGAGCCATAGAGTTCTGGCAATTCAATTAGGCACAATAGTTAGGCTAATGTCGAGTCTCTGTATGGCCACCAAATGTTTGATGCAATGCCTGAATAAGGCTATCTTCATTTAATATCATTTGTGCAGACAGCAACATGGTTAGAATCAAGCTTCAGTTTAATTTGAATGCCTGAACCGGATTTTTACTCATGTGGTATTGTTGTCCATCACACTGTTGATACAAATAAAAATTAGTAAGTTAATTAATTATTATTTATCAATAAATAAATAAAGATAATAAATATTTAATTATTATTTAATTAATATTAAATAATAAATGAAGCTAATAAAGTAATTATTTATTACCAATAAATAAAGATACTACATATGTATGAATAAAGTATTTATCAATAAAACAATAAATATTTAATTATTATTAGATAATAATTAAGTATGAATAAGAAGTAATAAAATAATAGCCTTATATGCTATTATATTTTCCATGTATAATAAATTCTTTATTTATTTATATATTTATTTCTTCAAATAATAAGTAGACCTAATTAGTTATTATTTATTACTAAATAATAACTAAAGATAAGTTCATTAATAATTATGTGATTTACTTTTATTGATGAATAAACCTAATTAGTTATTATTTACTATTAGATAATAAACTAAAGGTAACTCTTACACACTAATTAATTATTTATATTAAATAAATCTAATTAGTTATTATTTATTATTAAATAATAACTAAAGATAATTATTACTCACTAATTAATTATCATTAAATAATAAATAAACCTAGTTAGTTATTATTAAATAATAGCTAAAGGTAATTCATACTTGTTAATTAATTATTATTTGAATAACCTTAAATAATAAATAAATCTAATTAGTTATTATTTATTATTAAATAATAACTAAAGATAATTCATATTTACTAATTAATTATTTATTTTAAATAATAAACAAACCTAATTAATTATTATTTAATCTTAAATAATAATTAAAGACAATTAAAATTTATAATTCGATTATTATTTAATTAATATTTGAATAATAAGTGAATATAATTAGTTATTAATTACTATTATTAATAACTGAAGATAATTAATTAATTACTATTAAATGAAGATAGAGTTAATAAAATAGAGAGAGAGAGAGTTTAAATAACTCATTAATTAAACAATTATAATTAATTGTTTAAGGGTTTAATAAATGAATATTAATTAAGAAAAAGTAATGTTAATTAATTAAACCATTATAATTAATTGTTTAAGGGATTAATAAGGGATACATGGCTAATTAATTAGACCATCAACCTAAAAATCAATTAGGTGCCTTATAAAATTTACTATAGTTACTTACTGTGTGCTATGTGAATTGGTTAATGGTTAAATAAATAGCATAAGTAAGCGTATCGGCGTACAACTACGCAGTACTAATTGATAGACCGACATTATCTATGTTAGGTTCTTCAAGGCCAAATAGTTAAAGCTGAAATTATTTGTAGCTAAGCATACAGGCAAGTTCCTAACCCTAAACTTCTTACATTATTGCAAGTTCCCTAACTCAAACTCGAGTTATTATTTTCGAAGCATGTTAGTGAATAATTATTGTCAATTATTCACATCTATACTGATTATTGAGATTCGCACATTGTGCAATTGAATTCCTATCCTATTATGATTGAACTGTAAATTTAATTAAAGTTCTTTCAAGCATGAATTGTTTATGAGATAGATCTATGCTATTTGTATCAGCTAGATCCAGCATGTCTAAATTGGTTAAGACAATGGTATTTTAAAAGTTGTTCTTATTAAATTGTTATGGTAAGAACTCTTGGCTGAGAAAAGGATAAACTTGTTTAAGGCATGATATCAATGCTGGTTATTAAGTGTTTATGCATAAATCACGGGGTATGAGAGGCTGATCCCCTCGATTACCAAAACTTTTAAGAGATCCAACTTACATGCTGAGAACCTTGGAAAACGTCCTTGGTTATTTCAAACCACTCAGTAATTGGCATTCAATTATTCGAATATTCAACTGTTGACTGATAATTCATAATTCTTCACCATGCTATACAGTTGTTGAACATTGAAAGCGAAATTCCTTCTATTCATGATATATCTCCCTTGTGTATAAACTTGCTAAGCAAACTAGTTGCTTACCCTTGCTATATCATGATCTTCATTTCAGCTAAGGCAGAAACTTCTAGAGGAGACAAAGGAAAAGGGAAGGTGCAAGAATAGATTCCCGATAGTGCCTATGTACTAGTTATTTTTGAATGTTGTTTGATTAAGTGAACCTTTATTTGTATTAAGGGTACGTTTTATGTTAAGGTTAAAGAAACTTGGGACCAAGATTGTAAGACTTTATTATTATTTCAATAAACAATGTATGTTTATTATTCCGCTTTTAGTTAAAAAGTATGTTTGTCGTTGAGTATCGTGAGCACCGAATTCGAGGTTAGGAAACCCGGATTTGGGGGCGTCACATAATATATTAGGTTATATAGTTCTTTTATTACACTCTACACCGTCGATAAATATACATATTCACAATATATATATATATTCACTTTATCATCAAATAATTAATATTTTCTATATAATAGGCTTGACATTTAACCTCATGTCTTATCAAAAATCTCTTTTTACTATTTGCTAAGCTCCACAAGCCTTTATTATATGGCTTGCCATATACAGTTCACTTATCATGACCTTAATCCCTTCTTGAATTTTTATTAAATTTCCAATACTTGATACTAGGTTAGGCTCATTTAATTAAAACCACCACACTTAGTTTATCTCTTCTCAATTTAATATCTTTGGGTTCTCTGAAACTACCATTCAGGCTCAGTTTCCATTAATATGTATGATCAATTTAATTAACTTTTCTAAGTATAGGTATATATATAATTATACATATACTCATTCTCTTGTTCCTTATTATAACAAGCTAACATCGCTAATACAGTAAACTGAATACACTAATTCAGCAAACCGAATACACTAATTCAGCAAACCGAATACACTAATTCAGCAAACCGTTTCTTTTTCCATATGTATCTTTACATAATCTCTTTCCTTAATTCACATAAGGTTAAAGGTAACATAATACCTTGTTCTTAACTACATTCAAGTATAGTTCCATTCGGGGTTTTGAATTTTGTAACCCTTATTCTCTCAATTCTCTTTCAAATAATAAACCATGTAGGTTTTTCTTAGAAATTTTCAATAAATCCACAAATTCCTATCGAGGTTTTATTCTTTAACCTTTAATCATCATCTAAGATTTTATTAATAAATCTTATAAATTCTCGCGTCGTCACAGCTTCTATAGTCTCTTAACAACATATATAAACATCTAGAACAAGCAAAAACATCCAGAATTGCTAGAAAATCAATCCACAAGCTCAAGAGCTCAAAAACTAAGAAAACTTGAAAATCTTTACAAGAAATCGAATGGAATGGATTTTGTTGGTGTTTACCTATGTAAATCCTTCCTAGATGATTAAGAAGCTTGCTAGGCTTGCTTGGCTCGAGTTCTTCTTGCTTAGATTCTCTTATTTCTCTTCCTCTCCACCCGTGACTCCATTTTTCTGGCGACCTCCGGCGGCTTCTTCCTCTTCCTTCTTTACAGCTCTCTCTCTCTCTTTCTATCTGCTGATGGGAATGGGAGGAGTGTGGAATGCAAGAGAGAATGAATGATTGAATGATTTGGGAGAAGTGGAGGATTGAATTTGGGAGAAAATGGGTGTGAGGCTCAAGGTGGCCAAAATTTCAAACTTGCCGGCAACCTCCCTCCTTGCTCTCATTTGATTGGTCTAATGTGGTTGGGTGGTTCCCACTTTGAGTAACAAGTCAAAATAAATACCCAAAAACACCAAAAATATATCCAAAAACTCCCACTTTTGTACCAAAACTGGTAAATAACTCTACCCAAAATTAAAATGGGTATTACCATAAATATTGGGGCGCATAAAAATAATTGTTATGGGATTTGTCCAATTATTTGGAACACCAATATAACACATTTCGGATACGGATAAAATCACGTATCAGCTCCAATAAAATTTCCGACACTTGGAAAAATTATTCGTACGCATACAGGTATTTATGAAATTTATTAAAGTCAAAAAAGACACAAAAATATTATGGCGTCAATAGTGCCTCGGGAAACGTGCCCCGTGAATAGTGATTTAGCGACGTTACGCGAAATCAATTATTAATTAAACAAAACTATAACACGTAAAATTTCATACATTCACTTCACCCAGGTTGTCACACAACCTTTAAACATGCAACAAAAAAATAATATTAATAAAATATAATATATTCATTAATATTCAAAAATTTAAATTACAAGGCAAAATTCAAAATTCCCGGTCGTTACAGGACATACGTATTGGATCTATTTATGCTTAAAAAGATATCTCATATGTTACCCCATTTAGTTGTGCCTGAATTGACTTGGTAAAACATGAAATGAATAAGTTTTTAGAAACTAAAGTGTTTTGAAAAATAAACCTAGAGAGCCTAAGTTTGGTTTAAAGCTTTTAAAATCTTGTGTTTGCATGAAATGTTGTAAGAACCCAACATGCTAAGAAGTAGGTTAGGCATTGAGAAACCCAGTTTTGGGCCTCAGCAGGAGTAGCGCGACCGCGCCACTCCTAGGCCAAATTGCAGCGCGGCCGCGCCGTACTGCAGAATCACCAAGATATTTTATATGCTATCTAAATCTTGAACCATGTTTATTCAAGTCTCTTAAGTCTCTTTGCATGTCAATAGGTATGTTTAAATTGTTCGATAATAGTAGAATTATTTCAAGCTAAGATTGCTAAAAATTTAGTAAACCAAATAAGATGATTATCTCAAAAAGCAACTATGGGTTAATGAAAACTGATATCTTCATGATATATGTGATCTAGATGTGATCTAAATGTAATCTAGGCATGACCTAAATAAGTACTTTAAGTGCATGGTCATATATGAATTAAATTAATTAGAAACAAACAATATATCTATACGTGTTTACTTGATATATGTGAAAGTAGTATGCACACAAGCCAATCATATTTGATATGATGTAGCATATACTTTGTAATCTTATTCGTCTATTAAAGGCATTTTAATTTATCTACATGGTGCTGTTATATTAAATGTGATAAACCCATAGTTTTGAGCAATGCTTTTAGAATCATGATGGTGATCATGCTAATGAGATCTAAATTCTAGATAGCTTATAAACTAAAATCGTTCCTAATCGTTGGATTACTAAAAAGGGGATTAGTGAATCCGGATAGATTAGTACATACGTTGCTTGCTCTTATGAAGAGGATGATTGATCTCATAATCATTTGTGTGGAGACACTAAAGCAAGTATGTAGGTGCTTATTAGAGAATAAGTTCACTGAACGTGGCTCGCTAAAGAATACCTAATGGAGTTTTACTCGTCTGTCAATAGGAATTCCTCTAGTGATAGTAATACAAGTGATCCTTGGACTTGAGATCATCATAGTATCTTGTGTGTGATGAGTTATACTTTGACATGTCCCTTAAGACCCTTAGGGTATATCAAAGGGTATGATTGGGTATAATAAGTTATACATGGAGATAGGTGAATGATCAACAAAGAATCTACCACTTCTAGTAAAAGGAGTGAATGTCCTATGTGATTCGATAAATGACGACTCAGAAGTCTTTGGCCAAAGCAGAATGAAATTAGAAAGGAGTTTCTAATTTGCATTATCAGAGTTGTGCATTTGAGAATCGAAATACATATAATTAAATAAAATAAGACTTGATAGTAATTCCATGTCTTATATTTAATTGGGACATTGTTTGGTATAAGGATTGAATTGTACGGTAACTATTCACTGAAAGGTTCTTTTGTGATTAATGCTGAAATCTATATTATCTGGAAAGTCGTTGATCGCTAAGGGGGCTTACCCTTCTTGTAGAATAAATATTATTTATTTAAATGAATTAAATAGTTTAATTTATTTATTTAAATAAAATTAGAATTGTTCTAATCGATTTATTCATAACCGGTTTAATATGGAGAACCTAAAGGGTCACACTGTAAAAGGAAAATATTTATTTAAGAAGTAAATGGCATAATCGTAATAATAAGTTAAGTATATGTAATTTAATCTATGGAGATAGAATAAATTAAATAGCTTAATATTTATTATTTAATATTTTGGAAATATTAAATATAAATTAATAAGAGGAGTCTTATTATTATTATTACTATTACTATTATTTAATTCCTAATAGGGATTGAGAATTAATTAATAGAAGTACTCTCTCATGAATTCCTAATTGGATTAGGAGTTCAATTAATTAAAGGAGTTTAATTAAAATAAAAACCCTAATCCTAAATAGTTTAGGAGGGTTCCCTATATCTATAAATAAGAGGAGTCTTATCATGATTTAGGGTTAGACAATTTACACACTCTTCCATGAGAATTGGAGAGAGAGAGTACTTGCAATTTCTATAGAGATAGAAACTAGGGTTTTGCCAACACCCATCTTCTTGAATAACTATTATTCCTTGGTGGATCACCTCTAGAGGCCAAACACTTGGGTGGCTAACGTTGATCAAAGGAAGGAATCTCATTGGTGAAATTCAAGGAGACCGCGAAGGATTTGGAGGTGAACTCGTACCTGTGGAAGCATGGTTCTACAAGGGTATGATTCTCATACTTTATCTCTTTCGTTTAATTGATAATTGAGCACATGGATGATCATGGTGATGGTTTGTATGAAAAATTTTAAAATCCGTTTTATTGCGCTTCCGCACTATTTATGTAATTTGATTGCATATTCGCGCTATGTACAAACCTAAAAATATGTATGCTTTAAATATGAATAGCTATTGTACGCTTATATGTAAACATAAATATGTAGGATATTTGGAATAAAGTTAAACGGTAAATGTAAACTACGCGCAAGGCAAGTTTCCTAACTTCGTTCAAACTATTTATTGAATGCAAGTATCTCAAACCCTGAGTACTATTTTACATTGTGCAAAGAGGTCTTTATCTATGCAAGTATCATCTCAATCTCTGAACACTACTTCTACATTGTACAAAGAAATTTCTATATAAGCAAGTATTCTAAACCTGTGAAATGTTTTCATATTGTCCAAGTTTTCAGTTCGTTCAATTTCTATATTGAATACAAGTATCGTAATACTATATAAATTATCTGTGTTTATTTGTACAAGTTCCCTAACTTGTGCAGTTTAATTATTATTACAAGTATTTTGTTACTGTACATTAGTTCTTGATGTACAGTTAACCATTTGACAAAACTTTTATGAGTACCTGTATGAAATATGTTCAAAATTGTGCAACTCCTTTATCGGTTGCACAAAGTTGGTCCAGTTTGCCATAACGCTTATTTCAAAAGTTCATAAATACATGAATTGTTTAAACAACAAGTCTAAGCCATTTAATACGGGTAGACTAATATTCCTTTACTTCTCATTTGTAAGTCTTGAATTATTATTGAGATTAGATAGAGCTTTCCATCCAAATTGTTTTGGTTTGGAATTCAAGTTTGAGTATGAACATCCCTTATTTGGGAAATTTTTATGCGCTAAAGGTAGTCATGATGAACACAAATGTTGTTCCCGCACATAGTGTTGATCAACGCAGGGTATAACGGGCTGATCACTCACCGTGCCTGTAAGCATGTCGGTTTATAGATGAATTTCTGTTCAAACCTTATCATAAACTTGAAAATACAAGTTCTTGGTCTTTTGACCACTCAACATCTGTAGTCAGTATGTTGTTTCGAAAATATAAACGATTTGATAAGTTATTCAGAATTATTGCAGTTGTTTCACAACTATTGATTCGTTATAGAAGCATGTCTCAAAGAAAACATTTAATCCTTGTACACGATGTATACTTATGCATAACTATAACGTGTAAGATACGTGAAGTAGGATTAAACTAAAACTATAAGCGTAATCTACGAGCAAGACAAGTTTTCCTAACTCAGTTCAACTATCAATTGAGTGCAAGTATCTAACTCTCATGCTTTATCTTTATTCTATACACTACTATTATACAAACAAGTATACAAAGAGCAAGTATCCCTAACTTGTTTACTTTTAAGCAGGTATTCTAAACCTATATAATGTTTTCATATTGTCCAAGTTTTCAGTTCGTTCAATTTCTGTATTGAATACAAGTATCTTAATACTATATAAATTATCTGTGTTTATATGTACAAGTTCCCTAACTTGTGCAGTTCAATTATTATTACAAGTATTTTGTGACTGTACATTAGTTTTTGATGTACAGTTAACCATTTGACAAAACTTTTATGAGTACCTGTATGAAATAGGTTCAAAATTGTACAACTCCTTTATCCGTTACGCAAAGTTGGTCTAGTCTGCTATAACACTTATTTCAAAAGTTCAGAAATACATGAACTGTTTAAACAGCAAGTCTAATCCATTTGATACGGCTAGACTAATATTCCTTTACTTCTCATTTGCAAGTCTTGAATTATTATTGAGATTAGATAGAGCTTTCCATCCAAATTGTTTTGGTTTGAAATTTAAGTCTAGGTATGACCATCCTTTATTTGAGAAATTTTTATGCGCCAAAGGCAGTCATGATGAACGCAAATGTCGTTCCCGCATGTAGTGTTGATCAACGCATGACATAACGGGCTAATCACCCACCGTGCTCGTAAGCATGTCGGTTTATAGATGAATTTCTGTTCAAACCCTATCATAAACTTGAAAATATAAGTTCTTGGTCTTTTGACCACTAAGCATCTGTAGTCATTATGTTGTTTCGAAAATATAAATGATTAAATAAGTTATTCAGAATTATTGCAGTTGCTTCACAACTATTGACTCGTTGTAGAAGTATGTCTCAAAGAAAACATTTAATCCTTGTACACGATGTTTATTAACTACTATTACTTGTTGAGCAATTGAATGCTCATTCTTGCTTTGAAATTAAATGTTTTCAGCTAAACAGAAACGTATCGAAGGGTCCAACAAGGATAAAGGGAAGGGGAAACTAAATGAGTAGTTGGAAGTCGTTGCTTGTAATAATTAGAGTTTGTAATATGATAATACTTTATCTATTATGTAATGAATTACTTAAAGGTCTTCGTACCTGGGATAGCAAACTCTGATGTAATCTTTTTATTATTTATTATAATAAGCAGTTTGAATGAATGGTATCGTGTAGCACCAAGTACAGGTTTCAAGTATCCGGATTTAGGAGCGTTATAAAGGAAATGAAGCAACAATTAAATCTAATACACTCCTCCTTGGCCCCTACAAGATTCGGCAGCCTCACCAATTAATTGACCCAATTTTTGAATTTCTTTAATTGTTTTAATTGAGAAATTATCCTTCTAGAAGTCTTCTCCAAGTTGGGTCAAGGTTTGGGCTTCTATTTATTTTACTTTGGGTTTGTTATGCCACTTGTTTGGGCTACATTATTCAAGCAACATTAATTCATTACTTGGGCTACTAGTTCCTTTATTGTGGACTTTAATCAATAACCGTATTGAATAAATTTCATAATCCAATTGAATCATGGAAGTTACCAATACTTGGACTCCCTTAATTAATTAACAAACTTAATAACATAATAATTTGAATTACTAGTTTACATGTTTTGGAAATTAATAATTAACTAAATTGAGTTAATTATATAATCCAATTAGACTTGCTATTTAAAATAGGTTAGCTTATTAATTCAATCCTTTTAAGTTAGTCCACTAGTAACTAATTAATTACTTGGACTATAAATATAACACTTAAGTTTATTAGTTTCTCATATTTATAATATTTATAAATATGTTACATAACTTTCCTTTCCATTTCTTTACTTACGTTCTAACTTGTTTGGCAAATAAATAAATACAGTACTTATATACATATTTATTCCCTCATTTCAATTTTATACCATAATCTTTTCATCTTAATTCCATCTCTTATGTAACTTATTGGATTAAACTATGTCAATCCAATTTACCAATCTAGTTTGTCAATATAGTTTACTATATTCCAATCTAGGTTATTATATAATCCAATTAGACTTGTCATAATAAAAGTCAATTGAATTAGTTAGTTATGTTTAATTTATTAAACACTAACACATACTCACATATACATAGCTTAGGCTCATTAAATTCAATTCATACATATAGCTTGCTATATTATATCATTCAACTTGCTTAATTAAATATTTAGGCTAGTTCAGTAGTCACTAATTCAATTATTCGAATCTTTCATGAGACTTAATTTCACCATTTAAATTGAGCCTCTTGTATTACCATTTAAGTTTTTAATTAACAAGCTTATTTAATTTATTAAATAAGCTTCCTTTTATTCTTTTATGATTAATTTTAAATCAATCATTCATCTTGTTTGGCTAAAATATAATTAGCACTAATCTAGACATATATGTATTTATACATATACGCATTCACCTTAACTTAACCATAACTCTTTAATTGGAATTTATTTCCTCAATAAATTTCCCACATACATTATCTTAATCTCATTCGTCGAATAAGTTTATCGAACTTTAAAGATATTTTATTATCTTTCTCATAATATACCTCTAAGTATATAACTTAATCAATTACAGGTTTTAAATTGTATAACCCATATTTTATCACATTTAATCCCTAATACATAGATTAGGTTAAAATATTTACTCATTTTCTACACATCTCACTTCTTTAACTCTAGGTTCTTAAACCTTAACATTCCTTTCATCATTTAAGATTTTACTTACAAGTCTCAAATATCTGGGATATTACAACTAGCACTCCAAGACGTTGAGCGAGGAACGCAAAATTAGCGTAAACGTATTATCCATATTCAGGCAAGTCTTCTATTCTTTTGCACTCCGTGCAATAACGTGCTTTTAACTGTTGGATTTCATTTTTATGAAGTTCATTATTATTTGTAAATGTTTTATTGAAGAGAGTTATTTATCATTTGATTCGGCTTAACTCGATTTGTGAGCTATTCCAGTTGGAATATTTATTGTTGCAATATTAAGTTGGTATAATTCTTTATTGGAGATTGTTTATTTGCCAAACCAAAGTGTTATCAATTATTGTGGAATTATTGCTATTTGATTCAGCATAATTCAAGAAATGAACTATTCTTCGTGTAATATTGAATTATTATTCTTTATTGAACAATTATTATTGTGTCAAGCCAAATTATTTTGGTATGACATCTAATACTGAGTTGAAGCACCCTTGGGAGGGATTTTATTGTGTTAGTAAATCTGACACCAAATGCAGTGGACATGATTAGGATGATATGCATACTCCTAGGATATTAAGTAGGTTGATCCCCTATAAGATATCCAAAATTTTGTTCAAGGTCTTTAACGACTGGAGTGAAAGTAGTATGCACACAAGTCAATCATATTTGATATGATGTAGCATATATTTTGTAATCTTATTCATTTATTAATAAAAGAATTGATTTTCTTAAAAGGCATTTTATATTATCTACATGGTGCTGTTATATTAAATGTGATAAACCCATAGTTTTGAGCAATGCTTTTAGAATCATAATGGTGATCATGCTAATGAGATCTAAATTCAAGATAGCTCACAAACTAAAATTGTTCCTAATCGTTGGATTAATAAATTGGGGATTAGTGAATCCGGATAGATTAGTACATACGTTGCTTGCTCTTATGAAGAGGATGATTGATCTCATAATCATTTGTTTGGAGACACTAAAGCAAGTGTGTAGGTGCTTATTGGAGAATAAGTTCACTGAACGTGACTCGCTAAGGAATACCTAATGGAATTTTACTCGGCTGTCAATAGGAATTCCTCTAGTGATAGTAGTACAAGTGATCCTTAGACTTGAGATCATCATAGTATCTTGTGTATGATAAGTTATACTTTGACATGTCCCTTAAGACCTTTAGGGTATATCAAAGGGTATGATTGGGTATAATAAGTTGTACATGGAGATAGGTGAATGATCAACAAAGAATCTACCACGTCTAGTAAAAGATGTGAATGTCCTATGTGATTCGATAAATGATAACTCAGTAGTCCTTGGCCAAGGCAGAATGAAATTAGAAAGGAGTTTCTAATTTGCATTATTTAGAGTTGTGCATTTGGGAATCGAAATACATATAATTAAATAAAATAAGACTTGACAGAAATTCCATGTCTTATATTTAATTGGGACATTGTATGGTAGAAGGATTGAATTGTACGGTAACTATTTACTCAAAGGTTCTTTTGTGATTAATGTTGAAATCTATATTATCTGGAAAGTCGTTGATCGCTAAGGGGGCTTACCCTTATTGTAGAATAAATATTATTTATTTAAATGAATTAAATAGTTTAATTTATTTATTTAAATAAGATTAGAATTGTTCTAATTTATTTATTCACAGCCGGTTTAATATGGAGAACTTAAAGGGTCACACCGCAAAAGGAAAATATTTATTTAAGAAGTAAATGGCATAATTGTAATAATAAGTTAAGTGTATTTAATTTATTCTATGGAGATAGAATAAATTAAATAGCTTAATATTTATTATTTAATATTTTGGAAATATTAAATATAAATTAATAAGAGCAGTCTTATTATTATTATTACTATTACTATTATTTAATTCCTAATAGGGATTGGGAATTAATTAATATTACTATTATTTAATTCCTAATAGGGATTGAGAATTAATTAATATAACTATTATTTAATTCCTAATAGGGATTGAGAATTAATTAATAGAAGTACTCTCTCTCTCATTAATTCCTAATTGGATTAGGAATATAATTAAAGGAGTTTAATTAAAATAGAAACCCTAATCCTAAATAGTTTAGGGAAGGGGTTTTCCTACATCTATAAATAAGAGAAGTCTTATCATAGATTAGGGTTACACACTCTTACATTAGATTGTGGAGAGTATTTACAATTTCTATAGAGATAGAAACTAGGGTTTTGCCAAACACCCAACTTCTTGAATATTTGTTCTTCCTTGGTGGATCACCTCTAGAGGCCAAACACTTGGGTGGCTAACATTGATCAAAGGAAAGAATCACACCGTTGAATTCAAGGAGAACGCAAAGGAATTGGAGTTGAACTTGTACCCGAGGAAGCTAGAATTCGACAAGGGTATAATTCTTATTCTTCATCTTTTTCGTTTAATTAATAATTGTGCATAAAGAACGATCATGGTGATGGTTTGTATAAAATTTTAAAATCCGTTTTGTCGCGCTTCCGCTATATTTATGTAATTTGATTGCATGCTCGCGTTACATACAAACCTAACATGGAGGACATGTTCAATGTTTCTAAATCATTTACGACTGACAAAAATGGTTGAAATACTTGGTTTAAGTTATAAACCCTCAGCTATTGATTGATAACATCGTTGAACTCTATTCCTTCAAATCAAGCACAGTGTGTGTATACCTTTAATCAATAAATTAGACTTGTTGAGCAATCTTTTAGCTCATTCTTGCAAATATTCTTTCATTTGCAGCTAAGGAAGAATTACTAGAAGAATTTGACAGAGAAAGTTAAAGAAGAATAAATAGATTAAAAAGCATGTTATTATTGTCTTCTTTATTTGTAATAGGATGAAAGTTGTAATAAACTTTAAAAATATGAATAAGATATTATCGTTATCGAGACATGTTGTGTTATGATCTTATGAAAATAAATATTGTACTTTACATTTAAAGTTAGTAGATGATAAGAATGTATAAGCGTTCTTAAATTCATACTTATGGCATGTTCATGATTCTTAGTAGTATGGTAAGTTTTTGAACCCATAGTCATATGGTAAGTTCCTGATTTGTTCTTGAACTCATATTCCTGTGGCGAGTTCCTAAACTCATATTATTTTAGCAAGTTCCTGAACTCATAACATATGGTAAGATCTATGTAAAATGATTATAGTATATTATCAGACAATTAACATTATTGACAATGTCTAGAAAGTTCTGACGAGGAAAGGGGTTAGGTTATCTAATTGTGTGTCGTTAAAGTGTCATCTTTAACGGAAGGCCCCTCTTTTACCTGGGAACGATCTGGTTGTCAGTATTGTAAGTCTATAATATCTATACTCAAAAAGATTTAGTGTTGTGAGGTGTAACGGTCGAATTAATTGCGTTGTGATTCTGGGGACAGAATCCTTTTAAGGAGGGAAGGATGTAACGAATGCAATTTTTGTGATTAAATAAAAATATTTATTGAATTATATAAATATTTTTATTAATTTATTTATGGAGTAAAATAAATAATTTATAAAGTTATGGTGAAAGAATTTATGTTTTAAATGTTATTTAAATGTGATTTGATGTGATTATTCTAATTTAATTTAATAATTAAATTAGATGATTAAATAATTTATTTGAATAAAGGATTTATTTGAATAAGATAATTTATTTGGTGTTATTGTTATTGGTTAAATGGAATTATTAATTAAATTAGTAAGGTTTAATTGAATTTATTTAATAATAAGTTTAATTAAAATTAAAAGTGTGACAATTAAAACTATATAGTAAAATGGATTATTAAAATAAATGGAGAAATGGTTTTATTTAGTTAAACCAAACAAGGCCTTGTGACCCTTGGTTGGTAAAAATTGATTATTTGGTATTTGGGTTTGCCAAACAAGGCCTAACCCTTTGTTTTTCTTTAACTGACAAATTGAAGGCTAAGCTACGTTAAAGTTAGTAATCAGTTTATTATTTTAAAAGAAAGAAAAACACAGAGTTTAACAAAGAGAAAAGAGAAGAAAGAAAATACAGAGAAGAAGAGAAAAATTGAGAGTTTTGTGAATTGAGAAGGAGAAGGAAGAGAATTGCTAAGCTAGGAAATCATCTTGTTTAGCTCAAAGGTATAATCCTTTTTAAAAAGTTCTTCACTATATTCTTATTACTTTACTTCTCTGTATATGATTTCTATTTTACTGTAAGTGAATTCATATGCTAAATACATGAATTACTTGGTTATGGTTGATAGTAAGCATGTATTAGTGATTATGTGATAAGTATAAATTAATTTGAATGAGTAATCCATGCAAGCATGTTTTAGAGTGAAGTTTTTGGTTTTACAGAGTCTTATTTCATGTATGGCATATATATATGAAAATTGATGATTAATTTGATTATTAAACGGTGAATTGACATTTGATTATGATTATATAATGAAAAATGAAAAGAATGCAAATAGAATGGATTGAAATGGTTTAGAGATGGATTTACACTGGTTAATTTTATTGATATGGCTAAAACATGAGTATTTTATTTAAACAGTGAATTTTTGGGTTCTAATTAGTTGATTAGGTGTATTATAATGGTTAAATTGGTTTGAAACATGTTGGGTAATTGTTTTATAACATGTTTGATATCTGGGTGTGTTTAATTTGTGTATTGGATGGTAGAATTCGAGAAATTTTGGCCTAAGTTTTCACTGGTTCGCGAACTGTAGGAGGTGACTGCCAAGTCTCTTGCCCCGGCGAGAAATATGAACTGTAAATCTTCGCCCCGGCGAAGTCTCGCCCCGGCGAGAATTTTGTTAAGGAAAACTTCGCCCCGACGAGATTTTTGTTAAGTAAATTCTCGCCCCGGCGAAGGAACAATACTGAAATTTTAATTTTTTTTTATTTTCTTTGTGATTTTACTATGATGCTATAAACAAGTTTAAAACTTAAATTAAGGTATAAAATGACTAATAAGATACCACGATGGTTGTTAAGCCAGTACTTAATGATTATCGAATGACAATCGAGATGTTATAATGAAATAGGATAAGATCGAATCCTAAAGTGTATGTTGTTCTGTAACTAACTATTGTTACCATTTTATAATCGAAATGTATAGGTCGATTAAAGAACGTGAATTATTTAATCTGTAATCTACGCATGAGGCAAGTTTTCTTCCTTAAACTTGTTATTTCCTTTAAAGCAAGTTTACTTTCATTGAGCAAGCTTAGTAACCTTAGCTTATTATTGTTCAAGTAAGGTAGTTATCATGGCAAGTGTTTATATTTACTTCGGCCATTTATTGTTCGATCATTGATCGTTATTCAAACCTTGAACAGAATTTCTATTGTACAAACTTTATTGATGAATCAATTGCTTAGTGACTAGCAAACCCTAATTGATTCAGCTAGTCCTTAGTTGATGAGCGTTCTAAAGACTTAGAATATTTTAAAGTTGTTCCGAACCAAGTTCCTTTTGGTACGGATTCTGATGCTAAACTGAGATGAACAACCCTAATATAGGGGATTAATTACGCGACAACGTTGAAATGTTTGTGCACAATACATTGTACAAAGGGCTGATCCCCATGAGTACGAGATGGATGGTCCATAGTCTATAAGACTGTTAAAGGTTACGGTAGAAATACTTGTTAACCTAGGACATAGTTCGAGGTCTTGTGACCCTCAGATACACTTTTATCCTTGAATCTATATTCAGTTCTTGAGCTAAGCATTCTATTGAGCTTTCAGATTTTTGATTTGTCATTGATTGACTTCAGAAAAACTATTACTCCTCAGTAAGATTTATTCCAATAATCATATAAATGTTATTGTTTTCATAATTGTGGGCAATTGTTTGCTCACTCTTGCATTAAAAATATTGCAGCTAAGACTGAGAAATCAGATGAGCCGTCCACTAGCAAAGGCAAGGGCAAGATGAGCAAATGAAGATGTTTAGTCTATTTGTTTCAGTTCTTTGAAAAAGACTTGTTTAAAATTATGTTTTAAATTCCGCATTGATGTAATAAAGGTTAGATAACCTGGGATTTGTTTATTTAAGATGATTTGAGATGTAACCCTTTTTGTGGGAAGATGTTTCATTTAGTTTAATTATATTATCTTTATCATGGGTAGTTAGTCATGAATGTATGGTATAGTGAACACCAAATCTGTGGAGTTGAAGTACCCAGATTTAGGAGTGTCACAGGTTGGTATCAGAGCTGATAGGTTATGAACCTTTAGGTGGGAAAATCTTAGCATAGTAGCCTTTTAGAAGATAGAGAATATAGTGGTGATAAACTCTTATCGAGTTCTAAGGAATAGATTACGGAAATTCATAAAAGACAATAAAATGATTATGTGTTATGTGCTTATTTGATAACAAACTTATGTGCTCGCGAGAATTATCGAGTAGTAATTAAAACTTAAAATTTTGGTGGGAGGATGACTGATAGAGGAGAACCCAGCCAGGCTAGGGAGGAGGAGCCCCGGGATATTCATGTAGTTCAGGAGCAGCTAGTGCAGAGGGAGCCATCCCCATTGATCACAGTTGTAGGTCCCGAGTACGAGCCTGAGTCTGATCCTGAGGAGGATCCGGAGGAGGTTGAGGAGGAGGAAGAGCCTGAGGAGATACCACTATCTTCCTTAGGTGTTCAGATGTACGAGCAGGTGTATGATGGCAACATAGAGTTACAAGATGGAGTGGAGGAGTTAGAGGGGCAGCTGGCTGAGCGACAGACTATCTTGGAGCAGAAGAACAGTGAGATTGAGGAGCTCGATATACGTCTTGGGGACGTGGAGTGGAAGTTGGTTCATGAAGAGAGCCAAAAGGAGGAGTTAGAAAATCAAGTTGTGGAATGTCAAGCCGCTCTAGAGCAGAAGGATGTCCAGATCCAAGACCTTTCATCACGTCTTGTAGAGGTCGAGCAGAGACTAGCTCAGTCTGAGTACCGACGAGGCGGGTTATTGGCTAGGAATGAAATTGTACGAGAAGAATTGAAAGAGGAGTCAGCTAAGCGGGTTAGAGCTGAAAACGCTTGGTTAAGGGAGGCTAACCGCGCAGATCGTGTTGAATGTGAGGTGCGGTCAAAGAAGGCCAAGATTGATGAGATGGAGTATATTTTTCACACCACAGTAGATAGAGCTCAGGATCGAGTTCATCGTCATCCAGATATAATGGGTCGAAGGATGGTGACTCGTATTATGGAGCAGGAACGCGAGGAAGCTGTGCGCCATGGGATGTCATCATAGATTAGGATTAGAGGTGCTAGTATGAAATCTATGAAGATTAATAAGTTGTAAATCCTAGTTTTATATAATGGGATAGAATAATGATGTTATCCTGGAACTTTACGATTTCAGGATAGATGATGTAAATAACTATGATGCTATTTTTATTATGTTTTGAAGCAGTAAATGAATAAAAATGCGAAAGTTTATCAGATGTGCTATGTGTTAAGTGTTGTTTATAAATGTTTAAGTTAAGACTTAAATATTTGAGTAATTGAATAATAATCTAATAGCGCGAATTTTTAACAGTAAGATGCCGCCAAGAAGACAAACCCGTCAACAGACCCCTGAGGGATCTACCAATAACAACGAAGAAGTCAACGCTAATCCAATGCAGCAGCTGGTAAATCTGTTAACAGGAGCATTTGCGAATCAACCTCAAGCTCAGGCCACGACTTTTAAAGATTTCAAGGCTGTTGGACCCCCAGAATTTCAAGGGTCTATGAATCCGATTAAGGCACAAACCTGGGTCATGGAGATGGAGAAAGTATTTGATGTTGCTAGGGTCAACGAGGATCAGAAGACTGCATTTGCAACATTTATGCTAAAATCAGAAGCAAGCTACTGGTGGCAAGCTAATAAAACCCGAGGTGGGCAAAGGATAATACCGTGGGAGCGATTTAAGGAAATATTTTTCGAGACCTATTTTCCGGCAAGCGCGCAGAATCAAATGGAGGTGCAGTTTCTAGAATTGAAGCAAGGTACCATGACGGTACCTGAGTATGCTGCAAAGTTCAATGAGTTGGCGAGGTTTGCGCCATATCAGGTCAACACGGATGAGCGGAAGGCTAGAAGGTTTGAGTAGGGACTGAAGCCCTGACTGTATAGCCGAGTATCGATGTTTCAACTGAATTCATTTGCGACAGTGTTAGAAAAGGCGATTATCGCTGAAGGAGGGAGTGATGTTCTGTCTAAATACAATCAAGAGCAGAAGAAAAAGAAGAGTGAGAATGATAATAAAGCAAGTGCTAGCCATGGTGGCAGCAATCAAAAGAGAAAGTGGAGATATGCAGTAACTGCGGAAAGAGCCATGTGGGTGTTTGCTTGAAGGGTAAGAGAGTGTGCTTTAACTGCGGTCAGGAGGGTCATATCGCACCGAATTGCCCTAGTCCGAAGAAGGGCGCATGTTTTATTTGTGGGTCGAAGGATCACTTTGCTCGGGATTGCCCTAAGAAAACTACAGGTGGAGCTGGTGCAAGAAAGGGGAACAGCAGTAGTGGCAATCTGACTATCTCAGGACCGACGCAGCCCAATCGACCTACCGCTCGAACATTCAACATGACGGTGCAGGATGTTGTGCAGTCAAAGGATGTAGTGTCAGGTATCATTCCGGTCAATAGTGTAAATGCTTACGTATTATTTGATTTGGGTACTACTTGTTCATTTATATCCGATGATTTTGCTAAGAAATTAGAGTTACCTCAGGAAGAGTTAGATTACCCTATGAATATAGAAATTACGAATAGGGAAGTGATTCCTGTTAAGTTTGTCCACAAGAACTGTCAGATAGTTTTTAAGGGTCATGTAATGACAGTAAATTTAATCCCAATTCGTCTTGGGGAGTTTGACGTTATTTTGGGAATGGATTAGTTGTTCAACCATGGGGCAGTCATTGACTGTCAAAAGAAGTGTGTAAACCTTATGACTCCGTCAAAGGTAGTGTTTTATGGCAGCAAGTCACCTAGACAAACGAGTTGTCTGACGGTGATGCAGGCCAGGAAGATGTTGAGACAAGGATGTGTAGGATATCTAGCCTACATAGTCGATACCCGAAATATGAGTGCAAAGCTGGAGGAGATACCGGTAGTTAGGGATTTTGCGAACGTGTTTCCTGATGATTTGCCAGGATTACCACCAGATAGGGAAATTGAGTTTGTAATTGATTTAGCACCGGGTACAGCCCCTATATCAAAAGCCCCGTACTGAATGGCTCCAGTTGAAATGAAGGAGTTGATGGTGCAACTACAAGAGTTGCTGGATAAAAAGTATATTCAACCGAGCGTTTCGCCATGGGGAGCGCCAGTGTTATTCGTCAAGAAGAAGGACGGATCAATGCGTCTTTGCATTGATTATAGAGAGTTGAATAAGGTCACGATTAAAAACAAGTATCCGTTGCCAAGGATCAATGACCTGTTTGACCAATTGAAGGGAGCAAGATATTTTTCAAAGATAGATCTGCGAAGTGGGTACCATCAGTTAAAGGTGAGAAAGGAAGACATACCAAAGACGGCATTTCGAACTAGATATGGTCACTATGAGTTTTTGGTTATGTCATTTGGTTTAACGAATGCGCCTGCAGCATTCATGGACTTAATGAATAGAGTATTCAAACCATTTCTAGATAAGTTTGTAGTGTATTCATAGACGACATTCTGGTCTACTCCAAAACTCAGGAGGAACACGTGGAGCATTTGAGGGTGACACTGGAGGTGTTAAGGAAAAAGAAATTGTATGCAAAATTTTCAAAATGTGAATTTTGGTTAGAGCGTGTGCAATTTCTTGGGCATGTGATTGATAAGGACGACATATCGGTAGATCCATCAAAAGTGGAAGCTGTGATGAACTGGGATCAGCCGAAAACACCGTCAGAAGTGAGGAGTTTCCTAGGTTTGCAGGTTATTATAGGTGTTTTATTCAAGATTTCTCCAGGATCGCCACTCCGTTGACAAATTTAACAAGAAAATCAGTGAAGTTCGTTTGGACAGAGAAGTGCGAAGAGAGTTTCCAAGAGCTAAAGAAAAGACTCAGTTCGGCACCTGTGTTGTCTTTGCCAGATGATACAGGAAATTTTGTGGTATATAGCGACGCATCGTATAAAGGACTTGGTTGTGTGCTTATGCAGAATGGTAAGGTTATTGCATATGCACCACACCAACTAAAAGACTATGAAAAAGGGTATCCGACCCATGATTTGGAGTTAGCAGTTGTGGTGTTTGCTTTAAAAATCTGGAGGCACGATCTCTATGGGGAGAAGTGTGAAATATATACAGACCATAAAAGTCTGAAGTATATTTTCAGACATAAGGATTTGAATATGCGGCAGAGGAGATGGATAGAATTGATCAAAGACTATGATTGCGACATTCTATACCATCCGGGGAAGGCTAATGTGGTTGCCGACGCTTTGAGTAGAAAAGGTCGGGAGAAACTATTTTTGTTAACTGCTCAGGAGAAGCTCGTAGCGAAAATGGCTCGATTGGAGTTAGAGGTGAAGGGTCTGGCAAAGCCTAATTAAAAATTGTTTCAGATGGAAACCCAACCAACTTTGGTGGAAAAAGTGAAGGAATCGCAACTTCAGAATGAGGAATGTGTTAAGATACGGAAAAGAGTGCTTGAGGGAGAAGAACTCAAATACATAATCGACACCAAAGGGTTGCTGAGATTTGAAGGCAGAATCTGGGTTCCGTCAGTGCTGGAGATCAGAGAAGAGATTTTGAACGAAGCTCATAGTTCAAGATTTTCGATTCACCTGGGAAGTACAAAGATGTACCAGGATCTTCGTCAACATTTCTGGTGGCCAAATATGAAAAGAGAGGTTGCTGAATGTATTGCGAAGTGTCTCATTTGTCAAAAGGTCAAAGCAGAGCATCAACGACCAAGTGGTTTGTTACAGCCCTTGGAGATACCAGAATGGAAGTGGGAGCATTTCTTGCCAATCAAAATCAGATTCACTTTGGATCAGCTGGCGAAGTTATACGTCAAAGAGATTATCTCACGACACGGAGTTCCAGTATCAATAGTATCAGACAGAGATCCACGATTTACATCAAAATTTTGGAGGAGTCTACAAGCTTGTTTGGGGACGCAGTTGAGAATGAGTACAGCTTACCATCCTCAAACCGATGGCCAGAGCGAAAGAACAATCTAAACGTTGGAGGATATGCTTCGGGCGTGCGTCATGGATTTTAAAGGAAACTGGGATGATCATTTACCTCTGGTCGAATTTGCCTATAACAATAGTCATCACGCGAGTATTGGAATGCCGCCATATGAAGCGTTATATGGGAGGAAGTGCAGAACTCCGTTATGTTGGGACGAGGTTAGTGAACGTCGCCTATTGGGACCCGAGCTAGTACAGCAAACTGCTGAAATTGTCAAGGTGATAAGAGCCAGATTGTTAGCTGCTCAAGACAGGCAGAAGAAATATGCGGATCAGCATCGTCAAAATCGTGAATTTGAAGTCGAGAGTTTTGTGTTTCTCAAAGTATCTCCCTGGAAAGGACAAATCAGATTTGGTAAAAAGGGTAAACTCAGTCCGCGATTTATTGGACCCTTTGAGGTGCTAAAAAGAGTGGGTGAGGTAGCTTAGGAGGTAGCTTTACCTCCCGAGTTAGACCACATTCATAATATCTTTCACATATCGGTGCTACAACCGTATAAGCCTGATTATAAACATGTAATAGAATATGAACCAATACAGTTTGAGAAAGATTTATCCTATGAAGAGATACCTATCCAGATAGTGGACAGGAAAGAGCAGGTTCTCAGAAATAAAGTGATACCTTCTGTTAAGGTAATCTGGAGGAACCACAGTGCTGAAGAAGCTACGTGGGAACTCGAAGAGAAAATGATGCAGAGTTATCCTCAATTGTTTGTTTAATCTTTGTATCGCGATTCTGGGGACAAAATCTTTGTAAGGAGGGGAGAATATAACGGTCGAATTAATTGCGTTGTGATTCTGGGGACAGAATCCTTTTAAGGAGGGAAGGATGTAACGAATGCAATTTTTGTGATTAAATAAAAATATTTATTGAATTATATAAATATTTTTATTAATTTATTTATGGAGTAAAATAAATAATTTATAAAGTTATGGTGAAAGAATTTATGTTAAATGTTATTTAAATGTGATTTGATGTGATTATTCTAATTTAATTTAATAATTAAATTAGATGATTAAATAATTTACTTGAATAAAGGATTTATTTGAATAAGATAATTTATTTAGTGTTATTGTTATTGGTTAAATGGAATTATTAATTAAATTAGTAAGGTTTAATTGAATTTATTTAATAATAAGTTTAATTAAAATTAAAAGTGTGACAATTAAAACTATATAGTAAAATAGATTATTAAAATAAATGGAGAAAGGGTTTTATTTAGTTAAACCAAACAAGGCCTTGTGACCCTTGGTTGGTAAAAATGGATTATTTGGTATTTGGGTTTGCCAAACAAGGCCTAACCCTTTGTTTTTCTTTAACTGACAAATTGAAGGCTAAGCTACGTTAAAGTTAGTAATCAGTTTATTATTTTAAAAGAAAGAAAAACACAGAGTTTAACAAAGAGAAAAGAGAAGAAAGAAAATACAGAGAAGAAGAGAAAAATTGAGAGTTTTGTGAATTGAGAAGGAGAAGGAAGAGAATTGCTAAGCTAGGAAATCATCTTGTTTAGCTCAAAGGTATAATCCTTTTTAAAAAGTTCTTCACTATATTCTTATTACTTTACTTCTCTGTATATGATTTCTATTTTACTGTATGTGAATTCATATGTTAAATACATGAATTACTTGGTTATGGTTGATAGTAAGCATGTATTAGTGATTATGTGATAAGTATAAATTAATTTGAATGAGTAATTCATGAAAGCATGTTTTAGAGTGAAGTTTTTGGTTTTACAGAGTCTTATTTCATGTATGGCATATATATATATGAAAATTGATGATTAATTTGATTATTAAACGGTGAATTGACATTTGATTATGATTATATAATGAAAAATAAAAAGAATGCAAGTAGAATGCATTAAAATGGTTTAGAGATGGATTTACAGTGGTTGATTTCATTGATATGGCTAAAACATGAGTATTTTGTTTAAACAGTGAATTTTTGGGATCTAATTAGTTGATTAGGTGTATTATAATGGTTAAATTGGTTAGAAACATGTTGGGTAATTGTTTTATAACATGTTTGATGTCTGGGTGTGTTTAATTTGTGTATTGGATGGTAGAATTCGAGAAAGTTTGGCCTAAGTTTTCACTGGTTCGCGAACTGTAGGAGGTGACTGCCGAGTCTCTCGCCCCGGCGAGAAAAATGAACTATAAATCTTCGCCCCGGCGAAGTCTCGCCCCGACGAGAATTTTGTTAAGGAAAACTTCGCCCCGGCGAGATTTTTGTTAAGTAAATTCTCGCCCCGGCGAAGGAACAATACTGAAATTTTAATTTTTTTTATTTTCTTTGTGATTTTACTATGATGCTATAAACAAGTTTAAAACTTAAATTAAGGTATAAAATGACTAATAAGATACCACGATGGTTGTTAAGCCAATACTTAATGATTATCGAATGACAATCGAGATGTTATAATGAAATAGGATAAGATCGAATCCTAAAGTGTATGTTGTTCTGTAACTAACTATTGTTACCATTTTATAATCGAAATGTATAGGTCGATTAAAGAACGTGAATTATTTAATCTGTAATCTACGCACGAGGCAAGTTTTCTTTCTTAAACTTGTTATTTCCTTTAAAGCAAGTTTACTTTCATTGAGCAAGCTTAGTAACCTTAGCTTATTATTGTTCAAGCAAGGTAGTTATCATGGCAAGTGTTTATATTTACTTCAGCCATTTATTGTTCGATCATTGATCATTATTCAAACCTTGAACAGAATTTCTATTGTACAAACTTTATTGATGAATCAATTGCTTAGTGACTAGCAAACCCTAATTGATTCAGCTAGTCCTTAGTTGATGAGCATTCTAAAGACTTAGAATATTTTAAAGCTGTTCTGAACCAAGTTCCTTTTGGTACGGATTCTGATGCTAAACTGAGATGAACAACCCTAATATAGGGGATTAATTACGCGACAACGTTGAAATGTTTGTGCACAATACATTGTAGTAAGGGCTGATCCCCCTGAGTACGAGATGGATGGTCCATAGTATATAAGACTGTTAAAGGTTACGGTAGAAATAATTGTTAACCTAGGACATAGTTTGAGGTCTTGTGACCCTCAGATACACTTTTATCCTTGAATCTATATTCAGTTCTTGAGCTAAGCATTCTATTGAGCTTTCAGATTTTTGATTTGTCATTGATTGACTTCAGAAAAACTATTACTCCTCACTAAGATTTATTCCAATAATCATATAAATGTTATTGTTTTCATACTTGTGGGCAATTGTTTGCTCACTCTTGCATTAAAAATATTGCAGCTAAGACTGAGAAATCAGATGAGCCGTCCACTAGCAAAGGCAAGGGCAAGATGAGCAAATGAAGATGTTTAGTCTATTTGTTTCAGTTCTGTGAAAAAGACTTGTTTAAAATTATGTTTTAAATTCCGCATTGATGTAATAAAGGTTAGATAACCTGGGATTTGTTTATTTAAGAGATTTGAGATGTAACCCTTTTTGTGGGAAGATGTTTCATTTAGTTTAATTATATTATCTTTATCATGGGTAGTTAGTCATGAATGTATGGTATAGTGAACACCAAATCTGTGGAGTTGAAGTACCCGGATTTGGGGGTGTCACATGAGGTGTTATCCGTAGAAAGGGATGTGAGTCAGAGTTTAGTATTAGAACAAGAGGTAGAGATCATGTTGCGATCCAGGGAAGTTAAAGAATTTAATGTAATGTCTATAATAGACTAGTTAAACTAATAGAATTATTGGTAGATTTGATGAATGAAGTGTTGGAGTGAGCACTAGGTCCGCTGTGGATAGCACAGGGATTTCGGGGCGTCACAACTTGCTCAAATATAAAATTTGAGTAAGTTTAGGAAACTTGCCTTAAGCGTCTTCTAAGAGTTTACACTAATTCGCCCTTCGAATGGCCTACACAATTAAGTTTACATTCACATACCAATTAGCCACATAATTGACGCCAAATATTGGTTTATGTTAACTCTAATTCATCTTTTATAATGTCCATTTTATTTGAATCGGAACACTCTTTAAGTTCCTCAACACTAGACACGGCGTTTCGACATTCACACGTCGTACACCCGACTTGTCCTATGCGAACGCCCAAGCGACACGCCTTTGCGTAAGCTTAGCATTCTCATTTCATTTGTCTAATATTAATTAGTTAATGTTAAACATTTTAAATTTCATAAATTGTCTTTTATAACTTAGAACAACATAACTTAGCATCGGAAGCATTGCACGACGAATGAGCGAACGCCCGATGCTCGACTGCACAGCAGCCCAACATTTTCCCCAGGCCAGCGCCTAGGCGCCCATGTAGGCGCTCAAGCTCTGGCAACCAGCGCCTAGGCGCTCATGTAGGTGCTCAACCCTGGTTGCTAGCGCTTAGGTGCTCCAGTAGGTGCTCCACTTAAGCTGCCCAGTTCCGGATTTTCAACTTGACAAGCCTACTTCCGAACGTCATAACTTTTTCATCCGATATTGGAATGAATTCATTCTTTAGTCATTCTCTAGCTCGTAACATCCTCTACGTCTTCATTGGAATAAAATAATTTTTCTGATTCTCTAACAAGCCTAAAAATTGGCTCAAAAATCCTTCATGAGCTAGTTTTCGCTAAATGACGTTTCGATGTCGAATTTTTCAAATCGTTGAAACTTACTCATCCGAAGTCGGATTGAGCTCGTTCTTAAGCCTATGGCTCCCTTTTCTTATGAACTACACAACCACCAGGAAATTAGTATTTCTCGGAAGCGATAATTACCTATAAACTTGGCCTGAAAAACGTATCAAGTTAGGGTTTTTGTTACTTAACATATTTTAACCTCTTTTACTGAAAGTTTCGCCATAACTTCGTTATAGCTCATTTTTATTCCGTACCACTTGGAACATTTCCGTAACTCACATGAGTACATTTTCTTCTTTCCAGATTTTAATATTATCTTATGACCAATGGCCCAATGAACAACAAATACAAAGATTTTCATACTTTCTTGGTTTGGTTTGTTATTATCATTATGTTTTTATTTTATATGCATTTATCGATATGTGGAACCACCATCATCACTTGCAGAGGAAGTGGTCATCACATTAATTTTAAATGGTCCACCCAAAATAAGTTTGACATGTTAACAAATGAGGAAGAAGACCATATAACTGAGTATAACTTGGAATCAGATGATACGACCAGTGTGGAGGAAAATAACAAGAAACTTTCTGCTGCCTTTAGCATAGAGAACAAAAAAGACATCTCGACCTCCCCAAAACTACTGGAAAAAATAGTAACTGAAATTAGTCCCCAACACCACTCCCAAATTAGTCATCTTGAACCAGGAAAAAAAACAACTAGAGAACAAACATGAATCCCACTCCTCAATCCATGTCATTCTCTATTCAAATGCATAACCAACTGATCCCAATGTTAATACTATCAACCTACAACCCATTATTTCCCACATTGCTTTGTCGATTCAAATCGTCCAGAATCCAATGGTACCAACAATATGGTATTGGAAGCTTCCCAGCTAAGACACTGCGCTAACATTCTTACATGTACCCCTTTACCCCTTAGCACTCCTTTCGAACCCAACCCAGAACCCTATGCAAAACCCATGCATGGTCTCGTTAAACTCTTTCCATCCAAACTTGAAGCCTAACCCTCAGGCCCCCAATGCGCCTCCTCACCTGAGCTCTCCACTAACCTAGCTTTTCCATGGGTTTCCTTAGGAAATATCCAGATTAACCCCTCCGCGCTTTCATATAGGAAGCTCTTTAAGAAGTGCCTTTCAAAAACCAACCATCAAGAGAGCAACAAAAATACTAGGGATAGTGCACTAGATTCGCGAGTTCATAGATTTAAGCTCCACCCCCATTTGCAACCTGTAAAATATTATGTGTCATCACATAACACGAATGCGATATCAAAAAATGAGTCCAGCTGCTAGAGAATTTTTAGAAAACATTTACTTCTTTCCTCTCAACTAGTCGTTCTATGTTACTGTTATTTGCTTTGATGTGCTAGGCAAGGAACCAAGTTCCTACAAGGTCGAGATAGCAAATATGATGAACATGTCGGGCTCCATTTATATGTAGTCAGGGTGGATCGAGAAAGACATCCAACCCATTCCGACCCTGATGTCCTTCGCAAAGATTCTAAAACCTGCTCCATATCCTTTCATAAAGATACTCTTGGGGAATGTTAGGGGATGTGGGAACTAGTATTTTATGGATTACCTAAGTGACCTCATGAGAATCCAAAAAGCATATATGTTAATCTTGCTTGAAACCAAAGTAGTTACTATGACGACAAATGAGTTTTATGTGAAGATTAAGTTTGAGAAGATGCATTGCATTGATGAAATTGGTTTTAAGGGTGGTATTTGGATGTTTTGGAACTCCTCCCATTGGTGTGGTGAATGTTGTGCATGAGACACCTCAAGCACTGCATGCGGTCATTCAGGTACAACCCACCTCTTTATCTTGGATGTTTTTGCCATATATGTTTCCCCAGTTCGTGAAACTAGACTCAATTTATGGAACCATTTAAAATAATTTGTTAAAGTCATAAAGATGCCCTAGCTAGTGGTAAAAGATTTCAATGAGATTTAGAGTCATGATGAAAAGTAGGGGGGATGGGGAGGTAGGGTGAAGGGGCTTTAATTTAAGAAACGTTTTGCCATAAAAGATTCTATTGGCAAGATTTCATTTATGAACGTATGGCTTAATATTTACCCTATGTCTTCTGTGACACACTTGCCACGTCTGCACTCAGACCACCATCCCATCCTGATAAAGTTTTACCAGAACCATAGAAGAGGTGCTCTTAGAAGTTTAAGTTTGAAGCGATGTGGCTTCATCACTCGTGTTTTGTTCCTTTTATGTCATCTCTGTGTGATGTTGGTAAAGGAAAAAAAACATGAAGATTCTGGAAGCTATATCCTTTTTCCAAAAGGAACTAACTAGTTGGAGTGCAAAAACTGAAAGTAGTATGCACACAAGCCAATCATATTTGATATGATGTAGCATATACTTTGTAATCTTATTCGTTTATTAAAGGCATTTTACTTTATCTGCATGGCGCTGTTATATTAAATGTGATAAAAACATAGTTTTAAGCAATGCTTTTAGAATCATGATGGTGATCATGTTAATGAGATCTAAATTCTAGATAGCTCACAAACTAAAATCGTTCCTAATCGTTGTATTACTAAAAAGGTGATTAGTGAATCCGGATAGATTAGTACATACGTTGCTTGCTCTTATGAAGAGGATGATTGATCTCATAATCATTTGTGTGGAGACACTAAAGCAAGTATGTAGGTGCTTATTAGAGAATAAGTTCATTGAACGTGGCTCGCTAAGGAATATCTAATGGAGTTTTACTGGCCTGTCAATAGGAATTCCTCTAGTGATAGTAGTACAAGTGATCCTTGGACTTGAGATCATCATAGTATATTGTGTGTGATGAGTTATACTTTGACATGTCCCTTAAGACCCTTAGGGTATATCAAAGGGTATGATTGGGTATAATAAGTTATACATGGAGATAGGTGAATGATCAACAAAGAATCTACCACTTCTAGTAAAAGGAGTGAATGTCCTATGTGATTCGATAAATGACGACTCAGAAGTCTTTGGCCAAAGCAGAATGAAATTAGCATTATCAGAGTTGTGCATTGAGAATCGAAATACATATAATTAAATAAAATAAGACTTGACAGTAATTCCATGTCTTATATTTAATTGGGACATTGTTTGGTAGAAGGATTGAATTGTACGGTAACTATTCACTGAAAGGTTCTTTTGTGATTAATGTTGAAATCTATATTATCTGGAAAGTCGTTGATCGCTAAGGGGGCTTACCCTTATTGTAGAATAAATATTATTTATTTAAATGAATTAAATAGTTTAATTTATTTATTTTAATAAGATTAGGTTCTAATTAATTTATTCACAACCGGTTTAATATGAAGAACCTAAAGGGTCACACCGCAAAAAGGAAAATATTTGTTTAAGAAGTAAATGGCATAATTTTAATAATAAGTTAAGTGTATTTAATTTAATCTATGGAGATAGAATAAATTAAATAGCTTAATATTTATTATTTAATATTTTGGAAATATTAAATATAAATTAATAAGAGGAGTCTTATTATTATTATTATTACTATTATTATTATTATTTAGTTCCTAAAAGGTTTGGGAATTAATTAATAAAAGTACTCTCATAAATTCCTAATTGGATTAGGAGTTTAATTAATTAAAAGAGTTTAATTAAAATAAAAACCCTAATCCTAAATAGTTTAGGAGGGTTCCACTACAAGAAATCACACATTTTATGACGAATTTTTTGCCACGCACAAAATTTCGTCACAATTTGTTAATTAATAATTACAAAATTCATAATCGTCACTAAAACTTTTACTTTTGTGACGACCTTTAATTTTGTCACTATTAATCATTTATATCGTCACTAATTTACACATTTGATGACGATTAACAAAATTTCGTCACAAGTTATTTTGGAGGTAGAATTTCGTACCAAAATTTTGGAGGAAAACTTTTTAGTGACATTTTGTAATAATTGATGACAGTATTTATTGTCACAAAATATTTCTTTCGATGACAACATAATAGTTTGTCATGAATTATTTGTAAAATTTAGTGACAATGTGCTTTCGTCACTAATGTTTACATTTAGTGACGCCAAATACAAATTCGTCATAATTTTATTTGGAGGCAAAATTTTGGAGGGAAATCTTGGAGCAAAATTTTCTAATGACGAAAAAATAATAATTTATGACAATTTGTTTTGTCATAAATACCAATTTTATATGACGAGATAATAGTGCGTCACTAATTAGATGCGTGGATAAGTGACAAAAATCGTTCGTCATAAATGCTTATATTTAGTGACAAAATACATAATATCGTCACAATTTTATTTGGAGGCAATTTTTTTCTGAAGAATTTTGGAGGGAAATTTTTGAAGACGAAAAAATATTAGTTTATGACAAATTGTATTGTCATAAATATCAATTTTATATGACGAGATAATAGTGTGTCACTAATTAGATGAGTAGATAAGTGACAAAAATGGTTCGTCATAAATTCTTATATTTAGTGACAAAGTATGCAATAGCGTCACATTTTTATATGGAGGCAAAATTTTCTTGTATCCAAGCGCCGTCACCGATCTTCCTTTCATCATTGGCAGCCGCCATTTAGTCAAGAACCTCCATTATCAATTTTTAATAATCTCAAATTGATGGCAGAAATTATTTGACATTTTAGGCATGTTTTTAGATTTTGATTTGAATTGATAATTAGTAGTTGTTCTAATTGAACAGCTACGATTTTGAAATGATTTCATGTCATTTTTGTTGTAATGGTTGCTATTATTGTACAATTTTGATAATCTAAATCACTATTTGGTTAAAAATTTTGATGAAGCAACTTCTTAGCTTTGATTAGTAATTGTAGTACTAAATCGACATCATAGAATGGTTCTGCTTTCTTGAAAAGAAAATGAGAGCAGTGATTTTGCTTATCAGGAGACTTAAATTTATTAGGCTGCTTTGTTAGTTATGTATGCATATATAGTGTTGAAAAAAGACAATGCAATAGTCCAAATTTTAAGTATATATTAAAATAGGATTTTAGTAAAAAAAATAAATTTAATATATACTGTATTGAATATGTGAGGTATAATGCGTATGTGTGATAAATATATGAATATATTTTTATTTCATGATTTGTTACGAACTAAATCTTTCGCAAAAGAGATGATCAATTTATAAGAATAATTGTTAATATTAAATTCTAATATTAAATTTTCAGAAATTTTTATTTAAGAAAGGGGTATTAAAATAATTTTAATATAGAATTATTTTAATACAAAGCATTACTATGGGAAATATAATTTTCATACAAAGCTGTGAGTAATACTGTGATAACACGGATTTTCGAAAATTATTTTTAAAATAAGAATTTAATAAATAAAATTTTTATGAGATGTTGCGGGTTTGAATAAAATATATGTGTTATATATTTTTTTGTGATTTATGTGTTGGATTTGATATGTATAAGAATGAAATATATACATATATGTGAAAAGTAAGATTTAATGGTTAATTGAACTATTAAATTAGTTAGCTCGAGTTAATTACGAAATGAGATCTGGAAGTGAAGAAAATCTTAATCAGTTATTAATTAATTGAGATTAAGTTGTAATTTTAGTATGAATAATAAATTTGAATGAATTGTGATTAAATATAATTATATATATGATATGTGGAATTATTAATGTTCTGGAAATGGAAATTAAGTGAGAAAAAAAAAAGATTAACTTAGATTAGCTAATCATTGAATGTTAAAACATTAAGTTTTGTAAAGAACGAAATTGTTAATGTGATAATTAAATAAGGAATTATTTAATTATATGAAGAAGTGAATTATTTTGTGTAATGATGTTAATGGCAAAATAAGTATGCCAAGTAAATGTAAATCAAATTAATTATGTGATTAATGAATAAAATATAATATATATATATATAGTAAAGAAATTGTTTAAAAACAATTTATGGGAGGAAGTAAAAACAATTTAATTAGAAAGCTTGAATGAGTTATTCAAATAGCTAATGGAATAAATATTAGTTATTCTTTAATTGATTTGTTACACTAAAAGTGTTAACTTTGTTATGGATTAATTCCATAATTAATGGGATAATTTTTATACATAATTATAAATGTATAATTAATTAAGTTTGGGTAATAATTGGAATACTTGATGTTATAGTAATACACTGTGTATGAAGCTGAGGTTGGGAATTAAAAAAAAACAAAGCTAAGTCATTTTTGACATCTAATGACTCACATTATTAAACATATAGCTGAGTTATTTAATTAGAATTAAGCAGGAGGTGTCTTATTATTAAGGCTTTATCATGACACTTAAGTAAAGAATAAGGAATGAGCCGGAGACTTGTTCATTTCCTATCAAAAAACCAGCTACCAGCCTATGCTCCTTTTGATTCGACCCAAAAAGAAAGAAGCGAAAAATAATTCTCTGTTCCTTATCCATTTCCATCCGTTCCAAAAGAAAGAAGGAAAAGAAAAAAAATAATAATAATTTCTCCCATCCGTTCCAAACAAGCTCAGCTCCATCATTAACCTAAAATCAATTTTCAACTTCTTCAATTACCAAGCATACAAGAGGAATTAGAGCAGATACTATCAAAAGAAGAGTTGAAATCAACTAATCACAAGTTTGGAGCAAGGATTCAATTAACACATCAAACAAGAGGTAAACTAACTTTTGTTTGTTAATTCATGGAAATTAGAGTAATTGATATCTGTTATTGTTATGTTTGGGTTGTGAATTGAGGTGATAAAAGATTATATATGTGCTAATTGGAGTAATAAGGATGCAATTTTTGACTAGGTTCCATCTAAAGCTTATGAAATCTGGAATTTTAAAGTACGCCTTTAAGGTGTTTGAAATTTTGCCTCTAAGAGGCTGTTATGCTTAAATATGGGTTTTGGGTTGAAGATGCAAATGGAGTCTGTTTCATAAGAGTCCAGCTTCATTTGGTATGTTACTCTCTCTTTTCTCTGTTTATACTATCGCTATATCCTTACATGATTTTTGTGGCTCCTTAAAAAGATTCATCTTCTTTATGTTTATTTTGTGATTCTGTTCAAACAACCATCTTAACTTTGTAGTTATCTTTGTCAGTGTTCAAGTATAGGTAGCAGGATTTTGTTTATTGTGCGGTTGTGTATTTATTTTTGTTAAATAGTTTTCAGTTTTAATCAATCTGGGTTTTATTCAAGGTATTGAATGTTGTACTCTAAAGGGGATAGTTCTGGTTCTGATTGTTTTACTTGATTATGTGTAGGCCCTGATTTTTCACTTCTGTTTTGATTTGATTGAATGACCTATATCTTCTTATAACTCATATGAGAAACTTATTTCGTATAAAAGTTTCAGTTTTTAATGGTTGTATCGCTCCCTGTAGATTAAAGAAAATTATAAAATAAAATACAGATTGGCATTCTTGTTTTGAGAAACAGCTTTTGGGTTTTGTTTGAATTCATTTTCCTTGTTGGCAAGTTTGGGGTTGCTCTTAAATTTGCTAAGTTGAAGTTTTTAATTATTGTTCTCGTCCTTAACCCAATCTAATTATTATAGATCGTTCTCTCTTTTATGGGGAACCTTGTCATGAGTCAGGACTGAATCTTTCTAGAGGTTGGTTTGGCAAATTGATTTATATCATAGTATGTGCAGTTCAATCTTTGGTATTCATGTAAAATAGAATATTTGTAAAATAGAATAGCTTGATATCAATTAAGGTCTCTGATTCCCTTTATCATTTCTTGCAGATACCTGCAGTTGGGATTTGTGAATTTTTCTTTTGAATTGTTTAACAATGGGTAGAGGTAGAAAAGGGAAGAAACAGGTCGTAATTACCGCTCGTGAAGATCTTGGGAGTGGTGAGGAAGAAAAGATACCAGTTAAGCGAAAAGGAAGGCCACTAAAGACTTTTAAGAATGAAATTCAGGAAGAAGAAGAAGCTGAGAAGGTAGAAGAAGTGGATGAGGAAGAGAATACAAATGGCTTTCTCTCTGACAAAAATATCAAAACACAAGTTGCCATGGAGAATTGAGTAACTAATTGTTGAACAACATGCATCTGTTTGGGAAACATCAGAACATAACTGCAAAATTGCAAAGAGCATGCATCTGTTTAATAGTTGTTCACTATTAGTAACTCTTTTTGTGACGAGATGTATCGTCACCATAAGTATTCAATTAGTGACATTGAAAAATGTGTCCCAAAAATAACTCTTTGGTGACAAATTATTTTGTCGACATTTATTTTCTTATTTTTGGTGACGCTAAACACAATAACACGACAAAAGAATAATCATAAATATGACAATATTGTCGTCATTAAAATTAGATGATTTAAATAGAGTAACATATTTTCGTCACTAAAACAATATCATTTAATGACGAAAAACGATTTTTGTCATTTAATGCACCAATTTTTGATGACGAAACATAATATAGAGTGACGAAAGTTTCATTCAAATAGTGACGCTATTAACGTTACTAAAAATAATTAATTATAGTGACAATGATGTAGATCGTCACCATAAGTTAAAACATTTAGTGACGACATCAAATATTGTCAAATAAACCTAATACCACGCTCATACAGTGACGGTCTCTGTGACGATTAACAATCGTCACTATATGTTTTAGTGACGAAAAATGAATTTTATGTGACAAATTTTAGCGTCATTTTTTGTGTGATTTTTTGTAGTGTTCCCTGTATCTATAAATAAGAGGAGTCTTATCATGATTTGGGGTTAGATAGTTACACACTCTTGCGTTAGATTGTGGAGAGTACTTACAATTTCTATAGAGATAGAAACTAGGGTTTTGTCAACACCCATCTTCTTGAACAACTATTATTCCTTGGTGGATCACCTCTAGAGTCCAAACACTTAGGTGGCTAACGTTGATCAAAGGAAGGAATTTAATCGGTGAAATTCAAGGAGAACGCGAAGGAATTGGAGGTGAACTTGTACCCGAGGAAGTACGGTTCTACGAGGGAATAATTTCGTAATCTCTATCTCTTTCGTTAATTGATAATTGAACACAAGGAAAGATCATGGTGATGGTTTGTATGAAAAATTTTAAAATCCGTTTTATCGCGCTTCCGCACTATTTATGTAATTTGATTGCATGTTCACGCTATATACAAACCTAACAGTGGTATCAGAGCCAAATCCTTCTGCTAATTATCGATTTTAATGATTCCATGTGTGTATGATATGCGATTGGATCGAAATTTTTGGGCAGAACCTGTTTTTCTGAATCTGCTACGCGGCGCAACTGCTGTGACGCTCCCAAATTCTCTACACTTCCCTGTAGCAGATCTGGTACTCGCTTGAATCTATACAACTATAAATATTCAATAAAATATGACTTCTATCTATCCAAGGTTCACAGTATCCCATAACAGATGATAATTCTTGCCAGAACGTGATATGTGTTTGGATACTCTCACTTAGATGTATAGATTCATATTTAATGAATATCTCTTTCATATTTATATTCCCTATCTATCTGACATTCACAGTATTAATGATAAGATTGTCCATAGAACTGAGGGGCGCATTCCGGTAAAGATGGCACTGTATCGGCGCTCATTAAGTGTAACCTCAGAGCTTATAGGACTTTCAATATCATTCAAATACCCTCATTCAGATGTATAGTTCGTATAGATACTGTATTTACTTAGTACAACTATGCTAAAGAAAGTAAAGATCAGAGTACAATGCATTCGATGTAATAAAAGATGATAATATATTACATATCATTAAGTTCGATTACATTGTTCTCTGTAACATTCCGAACCCTAATAAGATCTGTATATGTAAATTATGTGTTTAATAAATGAAATTTCATGTTTTGACTTGGTATTATGTGATTCTGTATTTTATTTAAGAATTAGGTCAAATAAAAAATTTTCGCCAAGTAGCTGTCTCGTGCTTACACTGACAAAATGATTTGTCGTACTTCCGATGAATTCACCGATAAGCGTATCGGTAAATTATTTTTGTAAGCTGCTGTGTCGTGCTTCGAAATGACAAAGTGAATTGTCGTGCTTCGGAGTTAATATAATATTATATTAACTGGTAATCTAAAATAAGTTAATTAGGGTTTAAAATGTTAAACTGAATTAGAAACCCTAATTAAGAAACCCTAATTGGTAAAAGTTATCCGAATTGGCTAACCAAAACCTTAATTACCGTACAAGAATCTTAATTGATATAATTAAATTCTAAGTAATGAATCATAATATTAATTATGAATCATTAAACTTATATTAAAACTCTAAATGAAAGATTAAAACCCTAATTGTAGAATTGAAAACCCTAAACCCTAATTTGAAACCCTAAAACCCTAATTTAATTCAATAACACTAAATTATGAAATGATAAACCTTAATTATGATATATTAACTTAATTAAGGTATTACTAAACATGATTAAACATCCTAATCATGATTAACAAAAATCTAGATTTAATTAGTAAGTAAATAAATCAAAAATAAAATTTAAACCAATAGAAATTGAGCTAGGAGTGTGCTAGCTTGTGCTCAACACACTCCAACACAAACATGTCATTTAGATCAGATTGCAAGCAGCACAAGTTAAGTGGTCAAGATATTTATAGTGGCAAGTTAGTAAAAATGACTTAGAAACCCTAATTTCAAAGTTGCTATAAATAGATCATCAAGCTGGCCATTTAACCTACGAAATTTTCAAAGCTTATACACTTACAATCATACCTAAACAAGCCTCTGCAATCACAAGCTCAGAATCAAAAGCCAGAAATCAAAATTTGAAGAAAAAGGTGCATAAACCCTAATTTATTGCTAGATCTTTAAGCCTGTAAGAATTTTATGTTTTAGATGTTTAGGAATATGTATAAACATGTTATTTGATGATCCGGGTTGGTTAATCATGTATCCATAACGTTTAAAGGGTCGAATTTGCTCAAAAACCCAAACTGTTCTTCTCATTCAAGAACAGTCTGACAAGCCTTTTTGTCAGAGCTTTTGATCGGCTTAAAATGTTTGTTTGATGTGTTTTAAAGCATGAATCAGTAGTATGTCATGTTAGCTTTAATATCCAATTGGTAGAAGTCATAAATTATTTCACAGTAGAAAGATATAAGTGGTCAAAACCCATTGACCGACCATGATGAACTGATTTCTGGGTAACCCAGAAATCATATGAATGTCTGATAGTTTACTGACAGACTTTTGAGCAACCCAGATCTTGCCTAGATGATATTTAATATATTGTTTCTTGATATGAACATGATCTCTAGTATGTAATCTACAACCTTGAAGCATCAAAACACATTAAGATAAACTGGAATCAAAGTTATAAGCGGTCAAACCACGTTGACCGTTATGACTGATTGAGTTTCTGGGTAACCCAGAAACTCAAGAACAGTTTGAACCGGCTAGTTTGACCATAATTTTTAGAGCATCAATTGATGTTGTTTGAGTTAAAATTTAACATGTCGTTGTACACTGCCATGTTAGCTATAATAACAAACAAAAATCAAGATCAAACAATAACCCAGTTAAGAGAAATTTGAGGTCAAAAGTCCCAACTGGACATTGACCAACTGTTCTTCAATGAAGAACACCTTTAGCGCCGAAATTCATCCCAAACCCAGAAACCTATAAACGTATGCAGACCGTCGCTAAAGCCCTTTAGCGACGGATTTTCAATAAAAATAAATAAAAATTAATTAAATAAATTATAAAATAATAAATAAATATTAATAATTAATAATTATATTCGAAAATTTATTTTTAATTATAAAAATTTATTTTTAATATTTTTATATAAATCTAAAATATTATTTAATTTAATTAAATAATAAATAATAATTATAATAAATCATTTAATAATTATTTTAAAATGATATTAAATTATTAAATAATTATATTAATTATTTAAAAATGATATTAAAGTAAATAAAATTATTATATATAATAATTAAATAAAATATTAAATATGTAAATATTATTAAATGATAAATGAATCATTTAAATAATATATTAAGTATTTAAAAATGTTATAAATGATAATTAAATCATATAAATATTAAACTAAGTTTTGAAAATTATTATAAGTAAAAAATAAATTATTTTAATAATAAAATAAATTCTAAAAATATTATAAATGATAAAATAAATCATTTAAATAATATTTTAAGTATTTAAAATTATTCTAAATAATAAATAAAACATTTAAATAACTTATCAATGTTTTAAAAATATTCTAAATTATCATTTAATCATTTAGACTAATAATTAAGCTTCCAAATGAAGTTTTATCGAACAATCTATGTGTTTAGCTATTAAGTACGCGACCGAGATATCGAATCAACGTCGAACCTTCATGAAACTTGTCTAGATTAGCGTAATACATGTTTATATAAGTTCTAACGCTTATTATTGGTCTACGTAGACTACATACGTTGACCAACTGTATTAAATTATAACGAACTACGCTAAGGCAAGTGTCCTAACCTTATTCAACTTATATTTATGCAAGTCCTCTATATCTTGCTATCGATTATTGTGAAGTTATTGCTTCTTGTTCAGCATAACTTAAAAATGAATCATTGTTCATATATTGCTTGATGAAGCTTAAATTTGTTGTGTCAAACCAAATTATTTTGGTACGACATCTTATACTTAGTA
Source organism: Aralia elata (assembly GCA_034770075.1). Classification (NCBI taxonomy): domain Eukaryota; kingdom Viridiplantae; phylum Streptophyta; class Magnoliopsida; order Apiales; family Araliaceae; genus Aralia; species Aralia elata. The sequence goes on along the minus strand of CM068384.1, from coordinate 59,280,748 downwards.
AAATGAGACACCTTGGATGTAAGGTGATCTCGAAAGCCTTATGATAAGGTAGTGTAACCGTCAATAAAATAAAATTGACATAAATGGTAGGATGATATGCATACTCCTAAGATATTGGTGAGTCTAATCCCTTACCAGATATCCGAAATCAAATGGTTCTAAGTCATTGAAGACTGATAGAACTAAATGAAATATATGGTTCAGGTACAGAACCCTCAGTTATACATCAATTGACATCTTTTAAATCAAACACATTGTGTTTAAATTTTCAAATGAACTTGTTGAGCATTTGTAGCTCATTCTTGCGCATATCTTCTTTGCAGCTTTAAATGATAATCCCAGCACCTCTGGTACAGACAAAGGAAACATGTTTATTAGTTTTAATTTCTGTTCTGAATAATTCAAGTCTTTTATAAGGCTTTGTTGTAATAACTTAGTACTGAGAACGATGTAACCGAACTTAATGATATGTAATATATTATCATCCTTTATTACATCGAATGCGTTATACTATGATCTTTACCTTGTTTAGCATAGGTGTGCTAAGTTAAATACAGTATCTATACGAACTATACATCTGAATGAAGGTATTTGAATGATATTGAAAGTCCTATAAGCTCTGAGGTTACACTTAATGAGCGCTGGTAAGGTGCCATCTTTACCGGAATGCGCCCCTCAGTTCTATGGACAATCTTATCGTTAATACTGTGAATGTCAGATAGATAGGGAATATTGATATGAAAGAGGTATTCATGAGATATGAATCTATACATCCAAGTGAGGGTATCCAAACACAGATAATGTTCTGGCCAGAATTATCATCTGTTATGGGATACTGTGAACCTTGGATAGATAGAAGTCATATTTTATTGAATATTTATAGTTGTTTAGCTTCACGTGAGCATCAGATTTGCTACAGGGAAGTGTAGAGAGTTTGGGGGCGTCACATTCTCAGTACTAAGTTATTACAACAAAGCCTTATAAAAGACTAGAATTATTCAAAAATAGTAAATAAAACTAGTAAACATGTAATGTCCAGGAATTTTCAAAACATTGTATCAAATTATTTTGATAAATAAAATTCATTTTATATAATTTTATGAATTTAATTGGACCCATGTAAGAATATTTATTTAATTATATAATTATATGGTCCAATAATTTTCTTGCATTAAAGGGGCTCATTAATAGTGCAATTTAAATTAGTGGGTTAACCCCAAGATTTTATTTGGAGGAAATTTGGAAGAAGATTAATAAATAAATTCATTTTATTGTTACTGGATTAAAATAATTCAAATGAGGAATTATTGGTGAAATAATTTTTTATTAATTAATTGAATTACTTAATTCAAATTAAATATTAAGAGCATAATAATTTTAAGTTGGACTATCTTCTTTTTATTTCAATTGACCCAAAATAATAGGGCTGAGCCCAATTTCTTTCTATTCCTGTTGGGCCGTTTCTTATTTAATTTAAATGGCCCAACCCTATTGGGTTGAGCCCATTCCTTTATTTCTTTGCCAGTCGGGTTATGATTTGCAAACGGGTCGACCCAAGTAAATTGGGAAAACCGGTTAATGTGAAGATAACTGGTTAATTCTGCAATTGAAAGCCTCAAACCAAGACAACCGAGCAAATCAAATTGGGGGGGGGGGGATATTCAGCCGAGCAAAAAGGGGAAATCTATCAGCCCTAGAATCTCAGTTAGCCGAACCTAGCAACCCCAAATCCTCAATCAATCAGTCAGGCGAACGAAAGACGGGAGAAAGAGGCCCGTCACCATGCACCGACAATAGCAAGAGGATCGGCAGGACTGACGTCGGCGTATGAGGGCGCGAAGGGACTGACGGCTACCAAGGAACGACCGGGCAGTTGGCGAACGGACCAAGGGTCCCAGATTTTCAGCGACGCGACCGGTGAGGGCACACGGCCCAAAGGACAGCCGACGAGTCACCATCGCTGCCTCCTTCCTACCGATGGTTCTTGGCGAAACAATTGAGGTAATACCCAATTATTTGGGTAACCAATTTCCTATAAATTGAGCCCCCAGAATCCTAAACCAAGCTGCTAAAATTTTGGTTGTGCAAATAGAGAGAGAAATCGATAGAGAGGGAGCAGGGGAGGAGAGCTATTGTAAATGTCCCAAGACTTTGTCACTTATTTCGGTAGGAGGAGAAAAATCGCAGTACGATCAATAGCAAGGTACCTTAGTGAGCAGCTGAGTTTGTTATTTTGATTTTCCTTCTTTGATTGAATAGGTTATACATTGTATTTGGATTGAGTCGTGCTTGTATTGTATTGTACTGTGCTAGTTCTTTGTTGGGAAACTGGTGAACCTTAAAGTTTCTAACAGATGATGGTATTAATTCATACTACACATTTGTTTTGGAATTGTATTGTATTGTGTTGGGTTATCTTAATTTAGAAATCTGGTATTGTGATATTAATGGTATTGGAAAATATATTCTCTGTGTTGGTTTATATCACTGTGTAGTTTTATATCAATGGTTTGGGTTATAGCAATATGTTGGTTGTATCAGTATGTTGGTTGTATATAATACATTGAGTTGTTGGCATACACTGTATTGGGGATGATTATGTGGTCTCTATAAATTAAAGAACCCTAGAATTTTGGTAGCTTAAATCTATACTGTAAACTGGTTGTTCGGTTAGAGCCCAATTATTTTCTGTGTTAATGGTTGGGCTGATTCACAGAACTGAAACCAACAGTGTGGCTATGGTTACTGTTAGCACAAAGCTGGTTGGTAAGGGGCTAAGCTTGTGGGTGTGTGTCTGTGTGCAGTATAGACTGCATGAACACTTTAGGCAGTTGGGTGATTAAAGTGTTATTACCATCTAACTATATTTCTAGTATTATCCAAGTGGGATACAAAGTTTTTATGAATGAAAGCTAAGAATAAAGTCAAATTAGTTATTTAATATTAATAAATAATGATAATGATTAATTATTATTAAATAATAAAGGTAACGACTAATTAGTTATTGCTTAATTAATATTAAATAATAATTAAAGATAAAATGAGAATAAGAATAAAGATAATAAATACTTAATTCTCATTGATATTAAGTGATAATTAAGTATGAATCCGCTTATCAAATAATTATTTATTATCAATAAAGTTAATAAAATTATTTAACTAATAATAATTAATTATAAAATTAATAATTTAATTATTTATCCTTAAATAATAAATAAAACTAACAGATACTTGATTATTGTTTAAATAATAATTGGGTATAAATAAAGGTGATAAATATTTAATTATTATTTAAATCTTAAATAATAATTAAGTATAAGTAAATTTAATAAATAATTATTTATTATCAAGTAATAATAAATAAAGATAATAAATATTCAGTTATTATTAATAATTGGGTATAGGTAAAGTTAGTAAAACAATTATGAATTATTGAAATAAAGATAATAAATATTTAATTATTATTTAAGGAATGTTAAATAATAATTAAGTATGAATAAGGTAATAAAATAATAATTATTTACCAGTAAAGATAATAATACTTATTGATTATATAATTAATAATTAGGTGTATGTGAATTAATACATTAAGTATTTAATTAAGGAACAAGAATAATAATTACTCAATTACCCTTAAGGGTGATTAGTAATTGAGGGTAAATAAAATTGAATAAGTAACCAACCATTATCTAGTTGCTATTTAACCATAATGAATTTATTATTTTCACAAATAATAAATAAGGATTATTGACCCATATTTAGAGACAATAAGGGTAATGATCTGAACATTCGAAGAATAGTAACCATGATTAGCTAACAATTATTTTAATAGCTAAAGGTCATTAAGTTAATTCATGTTTAGCTAATGGTTAGACATAAATTAAATGTATATGGTGAATTGTTTATCTTTTAAATAAATAGCATAAGTGGGTGTATCGATATACCATTATACAATGCTAATGGATAAACCAACTTTATCAACTGATAGGTTATCCAAGATCAATTAATTAAAGCTAAATTTTATCTGTAGCTGAGCAAACAGGCAAGTTCCCTAACTTCATTCTTTCAGTATATTGAATGCAAGTTCTATCTTACTCAACTTTTACATTGAGCAATATTTCTAAACCTTATGCATTATTTTTAATTCGTGCGAAAGGTATATATTATTGCAAGTTATTCTTTAAGCTTGAATCTTATCTCCAAGCATGTCTTAAGTGGTCTAATTACTTTTAAAATTATTCCACATCTATGTATTCATTGGCATTCGCACTTGTGCATTTGAATTCGTATAATTATTTAAGTTCTGAAATTCACGAACTATTCATGATTAAGTCTGAACCCTTGTCTCGGTCAGGCACGTATGTAAGAATTTATAAAAGCTATCCGAACCAATCAATGGTAAGGATTCTTAGACTGAATGAACACCCCTTTTTTTATAGGGGAGTACCCCAGGTACCGTATATAAGGTACAACTAGCGGAATTAAATGTTATGCATACACATAGCGTACGCGAGGCTGATCCCCTCAAGTACTTATTCTGTAACCAGTAACTAGAGGGTCAACTAGCTATTGACTCCTTTGGAAGTTATTGTTCAAAGTCTATTTGACTATCAATTCTTCTAAAAGCATTTATTGTTATTGCTTCTGATAATTCTATTGTTGAAATCTCTTCCTATATTCCTTTCATCATGATATATCCTTATTGTTGTACTTTAAACTTGCTGAGCAAACTCGTTGCTCATTCTTGCTATATCATGATTTCATTGCAGCTAAACCCGAGACGTCACGGAAGAACAAAGGGAAAGAAAAGATGAAGTGATAGACTTCATGTAGCAGATTTTAAATTATGTGTAGTTAATTACTGATAATGTAATTTAAACCCTGACATTTATTTAGGGTATGGATTTGTGTAAGTATTTAAGGTTATTGTATTCTGGGACTAGTAACACCTTTGAAATGAACAACATATGTTTATTATATTCCGCATATTAGTTACCATATGTTGTTAGAGGTGAATGTTTGTAGTGGATCGTGATGACCGGATCCGGGTATTTGGAGACCCGAATTTGGGGGCGTCACAAAACATGTCCTTTTCCTTTGTCTCTCCCAGAAGTGCTGGGAATATCATTTAAAGCTGCAAAGAAGTTATGCGCAAGAATGAGCTACAAATGCTCAGCCAGAGTGAGGAATTTAATTATGGCAATTAAACTGCACTGCAAGATGAGACTCTATCGTGCATTTTCCGTATTAAGTTATCAGGAGCTAATTCCATGACTGCTTACTTATTGATAGAATTTGGTATGCAAAGGGTAATATCAGGAATTCTTTTAAAGATGTAGAAGTGCCAGAGTGAGGAATTTAATTATGGCAATTAAACTGCACTGCAAGATGAGACTCTGTCATGCATTTTCCGTATTAAGTTATCAGGAGCTAATTCCATGAACAGGACTACGCTTGCTTGCACTTCTCTAATAGCGCTGAAATGATATATTCTGTATTTCTCTTGATTCATGTTATGTCAAAGTCTGAAGTCCAAGTTTTTTGTGATCTTATTTCCTCCTCTCTATCTTCATGTGTAGTTCAAGTGTATCTTATATATGAAAGAGGTTTAACAAAGAGAGAATTCTGCTTGAAGTTGGCTGGAATGTCCAGAATATTAGAAAAACATTCTTTTTTTCTTCCTTGATCAGGCTTCAACCTGCATGAAAAATTACCTGTTTTTTTCCAGCAATGGAGCTTTTGGACTAGAAATTACCTGCAGTGTTTTGTCACTTGACATTTTGGGGACGGTCAAAAAATGGGAAGAAACCCAATTTTATTGCAGTACACCTTAAATAAGAGTCATTTGGATAATTTTGTTGTTAGTCATTAACCGCGTTAAGTTCTGTGAATCTTACTTTGTACATTATGTATTCTTAGAGGTATGCACAAGGGGAAGTTAAGGAGAAGCAGCAAAGAATGGGAAATCTGCTAAACCATACGGAAAATATGGACAAAATTCTTGATTTTGTTAGATGTATGATCATGTGCAACTTCAAACCCACTTGGTGTGTCCCAACGAAGGAAAATGTATATGGAATCCTTACTGAAACTTGTTATTGTGAATACATTATTGAAAGTAGTATTTGGAGCAGACTATTCTTTAATATTTGTAACTTTTAATATTGAGACCTTTACATGCCATATCAACAACATATATATATATATATATATATATATATATATCCTTCAAGTTCAAAAAACCTATATATTTTTTTAAAAGTTGAATGATCTAAACTCAACTGAAGGTAAATTAAACCCGACAACACCCAGTTATATTAAACCTGACAAGGGTAGCTGTCTCCGACAGAGAGAATGAAGGTTCAAAGTTACACTCGAAAAGAGTTAGCGAGCAGGTGTTGTGTAGCTTCTAGATTTTTGAATTTCCTCCTCCTCACTTCATAATGTTTGAACCTCTCTCTCCCTCTCTGGGTGTCGCTTCTAAATAGTTTCTTTAAGGGCCTCATGTGTTGTGGTTATTTATCATGATTTCATATTTTTTTGGTTGCAAGAACAATTATTAAGACAAGTATAAGAGACAGAACTGTATAACACCATAATTCAAAACAAGTCGGCAAACAATCTAGAATTCTTACGGTTGATTCAAGGCAGAACCAACCCAGGGACAGAAAGAGCCGAAAACAATTCATGATTAGCTTATTGACATTCAAAACTTCTGAATTTTCGTTATGGACATATTTAAAAAGTTGGATATTTTGTTTAGAATGTTAAACTTGATAAATCAGTGATGTTAAGTAGAATGGATGATACTTTGGATACTAATTTTGTCATTTTTGTTAAATTTGATGGAAAGTGAAAATTTAGTTACTCTATTGTTGGTGTTTTTTATATCATTACAATCCTTATCTTGTTTCACGCTAAATATTTGTTGGGTACTTAACACAGAGTTAGGTTGGGCACATATTGTAGGTTTTTATTTTTATGTTACTTAAATAAAATTTGGTGTTTGGTTTGTAAATCGGAATATTAAGCAAAATTTTAAGTTAGTAATGTAATGTATGCAAATTTTTTTTTTAAATTTTGATTTTTTATACACCTATTGAAATGTAGGTAACTATTCAATGTTTTAGATACTTATACAAGTCCGACCAAATATTGTTCTTAATTTTTTAGATACTTATTGAAATCTTTAATGTAAAGATAGTTATAAAAAACACATAACATTATTTTTAATGTATTATATAATTATTGAATTTTGTAGATCATTATTATTTATATAATTATTAAAAACCGTGGAATATTGTTTTCGATTTTTTAGATAATTATTGATTTTATAGTTTCATTAATACTGTATTTATATCATTATGTATTTATTTATTTATTAATTACATAAATGTATTTACTTGTTGTAATTTAGATATATGAAATAATTATTAAGCACATATCATGTTGGTGTTGGTGTTTTGAATTCCTACAATGATACTTATAGTTTCATTAAAATAGCATTATCTATAAAATTTTATTTATTAATCACATGATAGTATTTCTTGTTTTAATTCAGAGAAATAAAATAATTATCAAACGCATATCATGTAGCCGTTGGTATTTTGAATTTCTACACTAATACTTATAGTTTCTATTTTTCTTGTAATGCATATTATATATATATATATATATATATATATATATCATTTGCTAATCACATAGATGTATTTTCTTGTTTTAATTCAAACATATGAAACAACAAACTTTAATAAAAAAAAAATATCATTAATTATTGCTTTTATTTTTTACATTCACACCCATAATTTTATTTATTAATATTTTACATCATTAAACAATTATTCATAAACTCTATAAATAATTCTGATTCCTTAAAAAAGAAGAAGTTCCAATTACAAAATTTGCAAATATTAAAATGAGAATGTATACCCCTAAGAATGGTAAATTATATATGTTTAATAAATTGGTACCATAAAAACTATGCCGATAAACTTTAGTATATCATATCATTTTGTACAATTATCACTACCAGTAAAATAAAAATGTTCTAGCGAGGGAACAAGGTTAAACTTTATGTTTTATTGAGAGTGTTTTTTTATTAATTTATGACATCCTAAAATTTAAATTGTAAATACAAAATTATATGTTTATATGAATAACAATTTTATTTTTAATTTTTTTCTAAGTGTTTAGAAATATCAACTATGTTATTAATTTAAAATAAAAAAAAACTTAAATATTTTGAAATATAATTAGTATTTCAAAAAGAGAGGGAAGCTATTAAATTATAAAATAAATTAAAAACAAGGCGGCTAGGAGGGAAATATAAAATTCTTTTTTTCCTACACCAAATTTCCAAAATCTTCTCTCCCGACTCCCCCTATCACTAGACCCAAAATCTCCCCCAAATCAATCAATCTTTGAGGTGGAAACGATTTGTAGCACTAGCACAGCTTGATCAGAAAATTGAGAAATCGTGAAAGGGATTAGTAGCAAAGGACACTGAGAAACTTGAACAGTGGTGGAGAAACTGAGAAAGCCATGGAAACCTAGAAGCAAAGAGAAAACAAAGCAGAACGAGAAATAGCGATCAGTGAAAGTAATATGCCCTCAAACCAATTATATTTGATGTAATAAGCATTTACTTTGTAATCTTATTCAAATATTAATAATAGAATAAAAGGCATATTTTATCCATGTTAATTGGTTGAATTAATAAATGTGATGAACCCATAGTTTTCGAGCAATGCTTTTAGAATCATGATGAGATCATGCTAGTGAGATCTAAATTCTAGAAAGCTCAAAAACTAAAATGTTCCTAATCGTTGGATCACTAATATTGGGATTACTGATCCGGATAGATTAGTACATACTATACTTGATCTTTAGAAGATGATGATTGATCTCATAATCATTTGTGTGAAGAGACTAAAGCAAGTATGTAGGTGCTTATTAGAGAATAAGTTCACTGAACGTGACTCGCTTAAAGAACCCTAATGGAGTTTTATTCACCTGTCAATAGGGAAGTTCTTAAGTGATAGTTGTACAAGTGATCCTTGGACTTGAGATCATCATAGTATCTTGTGTATGTTAAGTTATACTTTGTCATATTCCTTAATACCTTAGGGTATGTCATAGGGTATGTACGGGTATAATAAAGTATACACGGAGGTAGGTGAATGATCGACAAAGGATCTACCACTTCTGATAAAGGGAGAGAATGTCCTATGCGATTTGATAAATGACAGCTCAAAAATCCCTGGCCAAGGTTGAATGAAAATTAGAAAGCAGTTTCTAATTTACATTAATCGGAGTTGTGTATTCTTAAATCGAAATGCATATGATTAAATAAAATAAGACTTGTCAGTAAATCCATGTCTTATATTTAATCGGGACATTGTATGGTAGAAGGATTGAATTGTACGGTAACTACTACTGAATAGGTTCTATGTGATTAAACATTGATTTCATATTATTCGGATAGTCATGATACATTATCGTAAGGTGTCCCTCATGATGTAGAATAAATATTATTTATTTATGTTTGAATTAAAGGAGTTTAATTCATTATAAATAATATTAGAATTGTTCTAATTTATTTATTCTACTGCCGACATAATATTGAACCTAAAGGGTCACACCGTAAAAAGAATAATATTAGATTAGAAGAAATTGGCTTAATGATAATAAATTAAGTATTTAATTTATTAGTTGAATAAATTGAAATGCTTAATATTTATAATGATATATTTGGAGAAATATTAAATTATAAATTAATAAGAGAAATCTTATTATTATTATTATCATTTAATTCTTAATTAGATTAAGAATTAATTTAAATGAAATGTAAATATCATTTAAATTAAATGCAAAAGGTGGGCTAAGCTAATAACATGTGTTAGTTGCTTAAATGCAAAACATGTGGGTTAGGAGAATAATGTTACTTACATATTATGTAAGTATCATTCTTGGTAGTATACTAATTGAATTAGGGTTTTCCTAATTCATCTAACCTAGCATTTTATTGCACTTAGAGAAGTGCTAGCCTCCATCTAATGAAAGAGTTCTTGATGAAGAGTTCTTATTATTCTTAAGAGTTAGGAATAAAAGATTTAATTGGATTAGCCATCCAAGATTTCTAGGAAATCAAATATTGTTTCTTGTATAATCATTCTTGGTGGATTACCTCTAGAGTGCTACATACACTTTGTAGCTAGTGTTTAATTCAAGGAACAAAGATTGGAGGAGCTTGAAGAAATCAACAAACAATTGTAGATTGGAGAAGCTTGAAGAAATCAAGAGAGGAGTAGATCTTGTAGCGGTTCAAGAGTTGAGTCATCAAAGGTATTTTCTCTTGTTATTCTTCTTCAATTAATAGCTATGCATAAGGTGATTCATGGTTAAGTTGCAAAAAATTTTAATTTCCATTTTCCGTTGCGCATCTCAATTAGATTGTGATTTTGCATACTTACAGTTGTATCAAGAGCCATCCTTATGCGTACTATTAATTGTGTCAATCATATATATGTTGATATGTGTTTAGAACAATTTTTTGGGTATAATTGTTAGTATGAAATTATGTTTTTTGGAAAAACATCAAAATCAAAAAAAAAAAAAATTGTTCACCGGGAACTGTTCACGCAGAACTGTTCACCGGGAACTATTCACCGGTACTGTTCACGTCGAAACTGTTCACTTGCCGGAACTGTTCACCGGCCGGAACTGTTCACCGACGGCACTGTTCACTGGGTAGCAACACTGTTCACCGGTCAGCCCGTTACTGTTCATCGGGCAGCTGGGCACTGTTCATTAAAATAAAAAAAAAAATTGATTTTCCAATTTTAAAATTTCAATGTCAAAAATAAAGATGTTTATTTTGGACTTGGAATTGGTTTAAAATAAAGTAGTTTATTTTAATTAATATTGGATTTCAATTTTGAACAAAGATTCTAAATTTTTATAAAGGAGTTTATATTAATTTGGAATGGATTAAAATAAAGAAGTTTATTTTAATTGGATTTTGGATTTCTACTAGTCAATTGCCCATTAAATGATATCAATTATATATATTGAATGTTTATTTATTCATGAGATGAATGGTTTTATATATGTTTATATATATAGGGGATGATTAAGGACTATTGACCAATGTGATTGGATTTAATTTGAATGGATGCTTGAATGAATGGTTTTATTCATAATGGGGTCTGCGTACCTCGCCTATCTAAATTTCTAAATGTAATTTCTATCTCTCTCCTATGTACTTCCCCTTGACTGTTGATCAAGGTTTCTATTTTGTTAAAATAAAGTGTAATAGGATTTAATAGAGTTACTAGAGAAATTGAAACCGAAGAGCAGGAGCATTGAAGACCCATTTGTAATGAAGTCTGGGTTGAATGTAATAGTTATATTCAAATTTATTCTTGCACCCTAGGTTTGACCTATTGATTTACTCGGTGGCTCGAGTGAATCAAATTAGATTAAGTCCATAATCATCCCATATAGAATATAGTATTCTATGAATGCATGCTTATAATATATATATTAAATATATTATTATTCATGTTGATGAATGTTTAATATGACGCGTATTTATATATATACTTGCATGCGCGCTAAACAAGATGAGACCATTAATAACAAAAACCCTCATTTCAAAATATTAAGTTGAATACGTTTAAAGGTATTTCAAAAATATCAAACGTAGCCTTCTAGCATGATAAAGCAATAGAGTATTAATTATTTAATATTAGTTTGTTGTGCACACACAAGACTCATATTAAATTTTTAAGATGTTGGCTTTATTACATTAAAAATATTTTATAAGGAATTGAACAATACTAGTTTTGTTGTGCACACACAAGGACTATATTTTTCTATTCGCTTATATGAAAATGCTAGGTGAAACTTAACTTGGATTATTTTAGTTCGGATGTGCACACACTTGACTATTATAATCTAAGAGGCAAAATACAAGGAGTTACATAGTTGATGTAATTAACAAGAGTTGTCTACCCTTTGAATAAATATATGGTTTGTTGTGCACACACAAGGCTGTATATTTATGTCAATAGGATCCTTATTCACTAAACAGATTTTTCGAAAATTTGTCGAACTATATATGGAGGGTCATATAGTTTGAATAAAATAGTGGGAGACACCTTTTTAATAAAGACCTATATTAAATTGGTGTTTAATAAAATTGAATGCATGCTAATGTTGTTTAAATCACAAATTCATTTTAAGAATTTTACAATGGCCCATTCACTATCACTGCGGAGCATATTGGATGCTAATAAACTAACCGGACCGAACTACACGGATTGGTTAAGGAATTTGAGAATTGTTCTCACCGCTGAAAAATTATCTTATGTCCTTAATACACCTGTCCCTGCAACTGTTGCAGAAAATGCCTCTGAGGAAGAGATTGCTACTTTTAAAAAATGGCAAGATGATGCTATGGTAGCTCAATGCATCATGCTCGCATCCATGAGTAACGAGTTACAACGTCAACATGAGAAAATGGATGCACCTACTATATTGCTTCACCTTCATGAGTTGTATGGTGAACAAAGTAGGTCTGCTAGATATGAGATATCTAAGGAGCTCTTCCGATCTAGAATGATCGATGGCACTACAGTACAGACACATGTCCTTAAAATGATCAATTTGATTGAACAATTAGGACAATTAGGTTTTGTAATGGATGGAGAGTTGAGCTAAGATTTGATCTTGCAGTCACTCCCGGACTCCTATTCACAATTTGTTGTGAATTTTCACATGAACAAGCTTGATGTCAGCTTTCCTGAATTGCTTAACATGCTGAAAACTGCAGATAGTCACTTTCCATCCAAGAAAGACCAAGTCTTACTGATAGGTGACGCTTCCAAGAAAAGGAAGTGGCCCAAAGGAGCTTCTGCTAAGAAGAATAATTTTAAGAAGGCAAAAGGAAAGACAATTGATAAAGGTAATAAGAATAAAACAAATGCGGATAACAAAGGAGTTTGCTTCCATTGCAATAAGCCTGGACATTGGAAGAGAAACTGCAAGGATTACCTTACAGAGGCAAAGCAGAAAAAGCTTATTGAAGCTTCAGCTACGGATACAGGTTTATTCATGATTGAAATAAATCTTTCTGTGAGTCAAAATTCTACTTGGGTATTAGATACCGGTTGTGGTTCTCACATATGCAATTCATTGCAGGGAATAAGCAGAAGTAGAAGGCTAAACAAGGGAGAAGTAACTCTACGAGTGGGAAATGGAGCAAAGGTTGTTGCATTAGCTGTGGGGACTTATTGTTTAGCACTGCCTACGGGAAAGTCTATCAATTTAATAAATTGTTATTATGTACATGTTCTCATTAGAAACATTATATCTATTTCTATGTTGGACAAAGAAGGATTCGATGTTATATTTAAGAACAATGGTTGTTCTATTTATAATAATAATGTTTTGTTTGGAACTGGTAGATTAATTGATGGACTTTACTTACTTGACTTACATGAAAATATTTTTCAAATTGAACAAACTTGTAAAAGAAAAAGAGATGAAGTAAATCATACTTTCATTTGGCACTGTAGACTCGGTCACATCAATGAAACAAGATTAAACAAGTTGCATATTGATGGTATTTTAGAACCATTCGATTTTGAATCATATCCAACTTGTGAATCATGTCTCATGGGTAAAATGACTAAATCTCCATTTAGTGGACATGGAGAGAGAGTTGCAGGGTTGTTAGAGTTGGTACACACAGATGTATGTGGACCTATGACAACAGATGCTAGAGGAGGGTATTCGTATTTCATTACATTCACTGATGATCATTCAAGATTTGGATATGTGTATTTAATGAAATACAAATCCGAATCATTTGAAAAGTTCAAAGAATTCAGAAGTGAAGTAGAGAAACAAACTGGCAAAAGTGTTAAGATCCTTCGATCAGATCGAGGAGGAGAATACTTGAGCAATGAGTTTCTTAATCATCTCAAAGAAAATGGTATTCTCTCTCAATGGACGCCTCCTGGTACACCACAATTAAATGGTGTTTCTGAAAGGAGGAATCGTACCTTGTTAAACATGGTGCGGTCCATGATGAGTTTCACCGACCTTCCAATATCATTCTGGGGTCATGCCCTAGAAACGGCTGCATATCTACTTAACAAGATTCCCTCAAAATCCGTCCCTAAGACACCATATGAGATATGGACAGGGAGGAAACCCAGTCTTAAGCATGTTAAGATTTGGGGTTGTAACGCTTATGTAAAGAAGTTACAAAGTGACAAACTTGAGGCCAGATCTGACAAGTGCAAATTTGTAGGGTATCCTAAAGAAAGTTTAGGATATTATTTCTATAATCCTACCGAGCAAAAGGTGTTTGTTGCCAAACACGCTACCTTCGTGGAAAAGGAGTTTATCCTTGAAGGGGCTAGTGGGAGGAAAATAGATCTTGAAGAAATTCAAGAACCACAAATCACTACAGATCAAGTGGATGAACCTGTTCAAGTAGATATAACTTCTGTACCACAACCGAGTCGTAAATCTGGAAGAGTGCCGAAAATACCTAAAAGGTATACACTCATCATAGAAGATGATGATGAGGTACGCATCATAACTGATGATGATCCAGTAACATATGATGAGGCTATGAGTAGTAAACACTCTGAGAAATGGCAAATAGCCATGAAATCCGAAATGGACTCCATGTATGAAAACCAAGTATGGACTTTGGTTACTCCACCTGAAGGCATTGTGCCTATAGGGTGTAAATGGGTCTTTAAGAAAAAGACTGGAGCAGATGGCAAGGTGGAGACCTATAAGGCCAGACTGGTTGCAAAAGGTTTCAAACAAAGACAAGGAGTTGACTATGATGAAACCTTCTCACCAGTAGCCATGCTCAAGTCCATCCGGATTTTACTTGCGATTGCAGCTTACTATGACTACAAAATCTGGCAAATGGACGTGAAAACGGCCTTCCTCAATGGGAAACTAGATGAGGATGTATATATGATACAGCCAGAGGGTTTTGTTTCAAAGGTTGGAACAAATCAAGTGTGTAAGTTACAAAGATCCATTTATGGATTGAAGCAAGCTTCTCGAAGTTGGAACATCCGTTTTGATGAGACAATCAAAGAGTTTGATTTTATCAAAAATGAGGATGAACCATGTGTGTACAAGAAAGTTAGTGGGAGTGCTGTGACATTCCTGGTATTATATGTTGATGATATATTACTTATAGGGAATGACATACCGATGCTACAATCAGTTAAAATTTGGTTATCTAAACACTTCTCCATGAAGGACTTGGGAGAAACATCCTACATATTGGGGATAAAGATCTATAGAGATAGATCAAAGAGGATGCTTGGCTTGACCCAAGGTGCATACATTGATTCGATGCTAAAGAGGTTTAGCATGCAAGACTCCAAGAGAGGGCTCATACCGATGAGTCATGGAGTAAATCTCTCTAAGAAATTGTCTCCAAAGACACCTGAAGAGAGAGAATGCATGAATCAAATACCTTATGCTTCGGCAATAGGATCCATAATGTATGGAATGATATGTACCAGACCAGATGTTGCTTATGCACTTAGTGTAACAAGTAGATATCAGTCTAATCCTGGAGAAGAACACTGGAAAGCTGTGAAAAACATCTTGAAGTACTTGAGAAGAACTAAAGATGTGTTTCTAGTATATGGTGGGTTTGATTTGAAACTAGAGGGCTTTACAAACTCAAGTTTTCAAACTGACCAAGATGACAGTAAATCCATGTCAGGGTATGTATTTACCTTGAACGGTGGAGCAGTGAGTTGGAAGAGTTCCAAACAACAAACAGTTGCTGACTCAGTGACAGAGGCAGAGTATATAGCTGCAAGTGAAGCTGCAAAGGAAGCTGTTTGGATGAAGAAGTTCATTTCTGAACTCGGGGTAGTTCCTAGCATTACTAGACCCGTTCCGGTTCATTGTGACAACACTGGAGCTGTTTCACAGGCTAAGGAACCCAGGTCTCATCAGAGATCCAAACACGTATTGCGGAGATTTCATTTAATTAGAGAAATTATTGAAAGGGGAGATGTCACCTTAGAAAGAGTGGACTCTCAGAACAACATTGCAGATCCATTTACTAAAGCATTATCGCAAGATCAATTCAATCGCCATTTTGATAAAATGGGTATAAGATACCAAGGTGATTGGCTTTAGTGCAAGTGGGAGATTGAAAGTAATATGCCCTCAAGCCAATTATATTTGATGTAATAAGCATTTACTTTGTAATCTTATTCAAATATTAATAATAGAATAAAAGGCATATTTTATCCATGTTAATTGGTTGAATTAATAAATGTGATGAACCCATAGTTTTCGAGCAATGCTTTTAGAATCATGATGAGATCATGCTAGTGAGATCTAAATTCTAGAAAGCTCAAAAACTAAAATGTTCCTAATCGTTGGATCACTAATATTGGGATTACTGATCCGGATAGATTAGTACATACTATGCTTGATCTTTAGAAGATGATGATTGATCTCATAATCATTTGTGTGAAGACACTAAAGCAAGTATGTAGGTGCTTATTAGAGAATAAGTTCACTGAACGTGACTCGCTTAAAGAACCCTAATGGAGTTTTATTCACCTGTCAATAGGGAAGTTCTTAAGTGATAGTTGTACAAGTGATCCTTGGACTTGAGATCATCATAGTATCTTGTGTATGTTAAGTTATACTTTGTCATATTCATTAATACCTTAGGGTATGTCATAGGGTATGTACGGGTATAATAAAGTATACACGGAGGTAGGTGAATGATCGACAAAGGATCTACCACTTCTGATAAAGGGAGAGAATGTCCTATGCGATTTGATAAATGACAGCTCAAAAATCCCTGGCCAAGGTTGAATGAAAATTAGAAAGGAGTTTCTAATTTACATTAATCGGAGTTGTGTATTCTTAAATCGAAATGCATATGATTAAATAAAATAAGACTTGTCAGTAAATCCATGTCTTATATTTAATCGGGACATTGTATGGTAGAAGGATTGAATTGTACGGTAACTACTACTGAATAGGTTCTATGTGATTAAACATTGATTTCATATTATTCGGATAGTCATGATACATTATCGTAAGGTGTCCCTCATGATGTAGAATAAATATTATTTATTTATGTTTGAATTAAAGGAGTTTAATTCATTATAAATAATATTAGAATTGTTCTAATTTATTTATTCTACTGCTGGCATAATATTGAACCTAAAGGGTCACACCGTAAAAAGAATAATATTAGATTAGAAGAAATTGGCTTAATGATAATAAATTAAGTATTTAATTTATTAGTTGAATAAATTGAAATGCTTAATATTTATAATGATATATTTGGAGAAATATTGAATTATAAATTAATAAGAGAAATCTTATTATTATTATTATCATTTAATTCTTAATTAGATTAAGAATTAATTTAAATGAAATGTAAATATCATTTAAATTAAATGCAAAAGGTGGGCTAAGCTAATAACATGTGTTAGTTGCTTAAATGCAAAACATGTGGGTTAGAAGAATAATGTTACTTACATATTATGTAAGTAAACATTCTTGGTTGTAGTATACTAATTTGAATTAGGGTTTTCCTAATTCATCTAACCTAGCATTTTATTGCACTTAGAGAAGTGCTAGCCTCCATCTAATGAAAGAGTTCTTGATGAAGAGTTCTTATTTATTCTTAAGAGTTAGGAATAAAAGATTTAATTGGATTAGCCATCCAAGATTTCTAGGAAATCAAATATTGTTTCTTGTATAATCATTCTTGGTGGATTACCTCTAGAGTGCTACATACACTTTGTAGCTAGTGTTTAATTCAAGGAACAAAGATTGGAGGAGCTTGAAGAAATCAACAAACAATTGTAGATTGGAGAAGCTTGAAGAAATCAAGAGAGGAGTAGATCTTGTAGCGGTTCAAGAGTTGAGTCATCAAAGGTATTTTCTCTTGTTATTCTTCTTCAATTAATAGCTATGCATAAGGTGATTCATGGTTAAGTTGCAAAAAAATTTAATTTCCATTTTCCGTTGCGCATCTCAATTAGATTGTGATTTTGCATACTTACAATCAGTAGCCAAAAAATCCCCCTTAAATCGTTAAATCGGTGTAGAACCAACAATTGGTGTACAGAAGGTATTCCACTTTCTCTATATATTAAAATTTTTATGTGTATATACCAAATACATGTCTTAATTTCATTGTAATTGGGTGTTGGTGGTTTGATTTGGTGAATTTATTATCATTTACATGTAACCCTTTCAGTAAATTGATAAATATATAGGTATATTTGTTTTAATTTTGGCCGCGCACCTCTCTGTTTTGTGAGTGTGTTGATTTTGAAATGCTTTGGCACTGGCCTGGAAATAGAAAGGGAAGTTGGAGGAGGTAAGGGAGTCAATTAATAATTATTTAGTTAGCAAATTATCTTTTAGAAGAATAGTAGAGAGAGTGAGAAAGGGGAAGGACTTGTGTCCAAATTAAACCGACTTTAGTCTAGAAACAGGAGATTAGTTGTAAATTCTGAAGTAACTATAGTTTTGCCCTTTCTTACCTTTCCTCAAAAACCTCACAAATAGTGTAAATGTTGGACTACAACGGCTATACATTTGCAAGAGAAAGAACCAAAATATATAGTGCATGGTTCTTAAAGTTGCACATAAAGAAAATCATAATAAACAAGTATCAAACCCATTGGCTCTATTCTTTCTTTCCTTTGTATTAGGTAGAAGAGGGTCCTGATGTTATCTTTCTTCGTGAATGTTTTGATGCCCATATTTAATGAAAGTTTTCAGCCCACCGTTTCAAAAAAAAATGGACTTTCCCTGCCATTCGTTCTTCAACTTTTAAATTCTGCCATTCTCTCCATATTACCCATTGGATGCTTATTTTAGTCTACTTTTTTGTGAATTTATTTTGTTAAGTTTTGTTTGAGATATAATTTATTTATTTTTTAACAAATTAGACTCTTTTTTGTGAAAAGGAGGGAGTAAAATTTTTTCCACTAAATTCTAACAGATTTTAGTTAACTTTCTATTACTCGCTATATAGATTTAAGAAATGTTAGTGTAACAAAATTTTGCTATTATCTTCTTTAAGGGAAGAACTTGCAGAATTGTATGTCTCAAATCACGGATCTCTAGAAAATGCGACTGCCTTGGCTAATTGTAGGATTCTTAGATTAGAGAGGAGGGTGGCCCAAACTGAGCATCAAAGATGGCAGCAAACTATCCTTGGGCCTTTTGATGGGATTCTTGGCAGCATTTTAAATTTGCCACAGCTGGCTCGATTCAGGTTGAATGGTACTCGTAAGAATATTTTTGATAGTTATTGATTATCTAAAATTGTGATAAGTCTTGTTGTCCATTGCTTGTATACACAAATCTTTGCTTTGTGCCTGTGCAATTTTTAAAATACTGCAAACTAGTTTATATGCTTGAAAGGGGGGTTAGGCTTAGATTGGCGATTGGATCAAGAGTACCTTAGAAAGAATCAATTGAAATCCTATCACTTTATCCTCAACTCTTAGAATCTGTTTAAATATGTTGTATCACATCGTTAATACTCATCTTACCTGATAATTATGGAATGAAGGTACATTTTTTTTTTACAATTGCACCACTTTTGGCTAGCTTCTAATGTCTTTCCTGAATTTTTATTTTTTCAAATTTCGAATTATTTCACACATTATTTTGTACATTTGTAGATTTCACTGGATTTTCAGTACTTCAATAGTCTCCATCTCTCTTTGGTATGTTAGTATCTTGTATAAACCTCTTCTTGTTTCCATCTTCATGTTCTAAGGTGATATAGGTTCTTTCTTTCTGTCTTCCATGTAATTCTAGATGGCTTGATCTTCTGTGGAATCCTGTATTTGTTCTACATTGCATTGCATAGTTTCCTTGTTCTTATAGTTTTGAAAGTAATGCAATAGATTTACCTTGAGGTTTGTTCTAAGTAACTAATCAAGGTGATTGTCTCAATAACAGACGGACTTGAACCTCTCCATTCATTATAATATTTTTTAATTTTTTAGCCTATAGTGACGTAAAAGTGTTGGCGTTCCCACTGTTTGCTACCAAGCATTATTAAAATTGTTATATTAACCAACAGAGAGTTTTATATGTACTTTTACAAACATATATTCAGAATCTTCATTTCAATAACTGAAACTTAGCTAGACTATTTCTCATTAAAAATCTAAGCAAACAAATCTTTTAATAACTTTCTAAAAGCATCTAATTTCCTGTACTGAATTTCTTAAATGACAATTTCTTGAATAAGTGTCTAAACGGATTTGCCACACTTATTAACTTTGTATTGTTTCAAGCCTATTTGCATTAGCTTGTAAAATCTTAATCAGCAATCACTGATAAAAATCTTATTATCTTATTTGCACCATATAACTATCTTATTACATGTCACGAGAGCTTCACAAGGCTGTTGATCTTCGCAGGGAGCTGGACTTAATCTTCCAAATAGAGTTGCCAAACCCACTGGTGCTCCTCTTGTTGATTTACTAGATTTAAGTTCAGATGATGCTCTGGTGCCAAGTTCTTCTGGCAGCGATTTTCTTCATGATCTTCTTGGTGTTGATTTGTCATCTGGTTCATCACAAACAGGTTAGCTTCAGATTCAATATGGTATGATTATATTATTATCACATGCATAACTTTATTTTGTGTAGTAATGTTTCCTGAACTTGTACTTAAAAAAAAAGAAAGAAAAGATTTCCTGAATTTATTTATGAGTTCATGAATGTATACATTTAAAGGATTTCAGGTTGAAACAAATATTTATATATGAGTTCATTTAAAATCAATAAGGGGCTACTGCAAGATTATTTTAACTGCATGATCAAGTATGTAAATGTTGATGTATCAGTTTCAAACAACTCAATTCTATGTAAAATAAGTAAAAAACAAGGTTCTGTCTATCACCTATATATGAGCCTAAAACTAGCCAAACCAAAACTAACCAAACACTCTATCTTCGGTTCTAATGATACCTTTATGCATCATAAGTCATGACTTCTGCCAGTTCATTTATCTCTTGTAAAAGGTCACTCTCACCAAATGCTCTCACATGAGCTGGACTTGCTTATGAATTAAATCTCCATTGGCAATATGAATATTCTATGCAAATACATTCAGCTGTACTCGGCTTTTCTTCTATAGTTTGTTATTGGGATGCATGGGTTTGGGTGGTGGTACTAGGGGAAATTTCTTTTGGATCTGGTGTGACTTTTGTTCAGTTCAATATTCTCTAACATGATTTTTGGTTCATCCATTGAATTCAGGTACAAATCGGGTTCAGAAGACCAATACTCATGTTCTACTGGATCTTTTGTCAATTGGAACACCTTCAGCTCAAAGTAGCTTATCTACACTTTATGGTTTATCCTCCACTTAAGATAATAATACATCAATAGGTGCATTAGAGAGATTGTCATCACCTTCAGTGCAATCTGTTCAAGCCTCATCTCCTGTGATGGATTTGTGAGATGGATTTGGGCCCTCTGAGCAAATGCTTGGTATATTCGTCACTACTAATGCGTGAACTATGTTGTGCTATTTAATTTGTTCTCAAAATGTTAATAACTTTCTTCTTAATAAACAGAAGACAGTGGTCCTTCTTATCCATCAATTTTTTAGATAATTATTGTTTATATGGTTTCATTAATATAGAAAGGGTAATTTCATGCAGTTGAACTGGTAGAAATATTTATGTGGTTGTCAAAATTCATCTATTAATTGTTACATTTGCTAAGTTAATTTCGAAGGTTTTTAGATATACAATTTATTTGTGTTCACAACATACTAGTATTAGGATGTACGGATGTACCCCTCTGTAATCAGTGATCATAACATGATATGTATAATTTTGATATTCGTTACATAACATGATTGTTAATAATGGATTTCGCAATAATACAATCAAAATCTATTGTATCAAACGACAATGTATAGTTGTTGCTAATCGACAACAACATTCGTTGCTTTTGAAAAACAATCAACATCGAACAATATCGTTGCTAATTGATCATAAATTATCCATAACAAAACCAATGACAACGAATAATCTCGTTGCAAATTTAATATATGATAGGTTTTATTTTGCACATTTAGCAACGAATATCGTTACCAAAAAGTATACAATTAGCAACGAAAACTAGTTAAGGCAACAATTTTCATACTATTCAGCAATGGTAAACATCGTTGGCAAATGTGTATCAAACGTAACGAATTTCATTTTTGTTGACAAAAAAAAAGTTTCTTTTCGTTGCCAATTAGGCGGATTTTGCAACGAAAGTTGCTTTTTAGTAACAATTTTTTAATAAATTTGCTACAATATATTTCGTTGCTAAATGATATATGATTTTACACAAAAACAAACTTTCGTTGCGAAATATTTTACTTTCTGCAACGAACAAAATAATTTCGTTGCTAGACAATTAGCAACGCTCATTGCGCAACGGATGGTCCAACGACCGAAAAATCGTTGCAAATGACCTTTGGCAACGAAATTTTGTACCTTTAGCAACGAAAACCATTTGTTACAAAATCACTATTTTTTTGTAGTGACCTTGGATGTAAGGTGATCTAGAAAGCCTTATGATAAGGTAGTGTGACCGTCAATGAAATAAAATTGACATAAATGGTAGGATGATATGCATACTCCTAGGATATTGGTGAGGCTGATTCCCTACCAGATATCCGAAATCAAATGGTTTTAAGTCATTGAAGACTGATAGAACTAAATGAAATATATGGTTCAGGTACAGTACCCTCAGTTATACATCAATTGACATCTTTCAAATCAAACATATTGTGTTTAAATTTTCAAATGAACTTGCTGAGCATTTGTAGCTCATTCTTGCGCATATCTTCTTTGCAACTTTAAATGATAATCCCAGCACCTCTGGTACAGACAAAGAAAAAGGACATGTTTATTAGTTTTAATTTCTGTTCTGAATAATTCAAGTCTTTTATAAGGCTTTGTTGTAATAACGTAGTACTGAGAACAATGTAACCGAACTTAATGATATGTAATATTATCATCCTTTATTACATCGAATGCGTTATACTCTGATCTTTACCTTGTTTAGCATAGTTGTGCTAAGTTAAATATAGTATCTATACGAACTATACATCTGAATGAAGGTATTTGAATGATATTGAAAGTCCTATAAGCTCTGAGGTTACACTTAATGAGCGCCGGTAAGGTGCCATCTTTACCGGAATGCGCCACTCAATTCTATGGACAATCTTATCGTTAATACTGTGAATGTCAGATAGATAGAGAATATTGATATGAAAGAGGTATTCATGAGATATGAATTTATACATCCAAGTGAGGGTATCCAAACACAGATAATGTTCTGGCCGAAATTATCATCTGTTATGGGATACTGTGAACCTTGGATAGATAGAAGTCATATTTTATTGAATATTTATAGTTGTTTAGCTTCACGTGAGCATCAGATCTGCTACAGAGAAGTGTAGAGAATTTGGGGTCGTCACATTCTTAGTACTAAGTTATTACAACAAAGCCTTATAAAAGACTATAATTATTCAAAAACAGTAAATAAAACTAGTAAAAATGTCCTTTTCCTTTGTCTGTCCCAGAAGTGCTGGGAATATCATTTAAAGCTGCAAAGAAGATATGCGCAAGAATGAGCTACAAATGCTCAGCAAGTTCATTTGAAAATTTAAACACAATGTGTTTGATTTGAAAGATGTCAATGATGTATACTGAGGGTTCTGTACATGAACCATATATTTCATTTAGTTCTGTCAGTCTTTAATGACTTAGAACCATTTGAGTTTTGAATATCTGGTAGGGGATCAACCTAAGCAATATCCTAGGAGTATGCATATCATCCTACAATTTGTGGTCAATATATAATCGACATTTTCTGGCCTTCCTATGAAGGCATTTCTATTTTCTCAGTATAAGATGTCTTACCAAACAATTTGGTTTGACACAACAATTTACGCTCGAATAAACAATGTATGAATAATGATTCATTTCTTAAGTTATGCTGAACAAGAAGCAATAACTTTGTATCAATGGATAATAAGATGTATAATACTTGCATAGTATAACAAGGTTTGGAGACTTGCCTTAGCGTAGTTCGATTAACACAATTTCACACAAGGTGTCAGTGTACGTGGTCTACGTTGTCAAATATAAGTGTTAGAACTTATATTAACATGTATTACGCTAATCTAGACAAGTTTCGTTAAGGTCCGACGTTGATTCGGTATCTCGGTCGCAACTTTAGATAGCTAAACACATAGGTTATTCGATAAAACTTCAATTGGAAGCTTAAATATTAGTTTAGATAATGTAATTATCATTTACAATATTTTTATAAGCTTAATATTATTTTTAAATAATTTTTATAAGCTTGGAAGTATTTTTAAATAATTTTACAAGCTTAGGAATATTTTTAAATGATTTAATTATCACTTAGAATAATTTTTAAAACATTAATATGTTATTTAAATAATTTATTTGTCATTTAGAATATTTTTAGATACATAAAATATTATTTAAATGATTTAGTTATCATTTATAATATTTTTAGAAAGATAAAATATTATTTAAATGATTTATTTTATCATTAATAATATTTTTAGAATTTATTTTATCATTAATAATATTTAATTATTACTTATAATAATTTCCAAAGCTTAGTTTAAATATTTAAATGATTTAATTATCATTTTAGAATATTTTTAAATACTTAATATATTATTTAAATGATTTATTTATCATTAATAATATTTAAATATTTAATATTTTATTTAATTATTACATATAATAATTTTATTTTATTTAATATCATTTTTAAATAATTAATATAATTATTTAAATATGATTTAATATCATTTTTAAATAATTAAGATAATTATTAAATGATTTATTATAATTATTATTTATTATTTAATTAAATTAAATAATAAATCAGATTTATATAAAAAAATATTAAAAATAAATTTTTATAATTAAAAATGAATTTTTGAATATAATTATTAATTATTAATAATTATTTAATAATTATTTACTATTTTATAATTTATTTAATTAATTTTTATTGAAAATCCGTCGCTAAAGGGCTTTAGCGACAGTCTTCATAAGGTTTCTAGTTTCTGGGTTTGAAGGATGAATTTCGTGTTCTTCATGAAGAACACTTGGTCAATGTCAAACAGTGACTTTTGACCTCAAATTTCTCTTTGCTGTGTTGATGTTTATGTTTGATTTTTGTTTGTTGTTAAACTAGTATGGCAGAGTATAACGACATGTGAAAATTACACTCAAATTATATCATATCATGCTAGATAATTCATGGTCAAACTACCCCGTTCATAACTGTTCTTGAGTTTCTGGGTTACCTAGAAACTCAGTCAGTCATAACGGTCAACGTGGTTTGACCGCTTATAACTTTGATTCTATGTTAGCTTAATGTGTTTTAATGATTTATACTTGTAGATTACATGGCAAAGAACAGCTACAAACATTTAAACCTCAAAAATTATCTCACATGATCAAGATCTAGGCTTGACAAAGTCTTGTCAGACTCTGTCAGGACCTTCAAACGATTTCTGGGTTACCTAGAAATCAGTTTGCATGGGGTCGGTCAATGGTTTTTTTGACCATTAATAACTTTTCATCCTAGAGATAATTTTAAACCATTCTACCAGTTGGATCTTAAAGCTAACATGGCATACTAACAATTCATGCTTTAAAAACACATCAAACAAACATTTTAAGCCGATCAAAAAGCTCTGACAAAGTAGCTTGTCAGACTGTTCTTGACTGCCAAGAACAGTTTTGCTATTTTTGCTTAATTTTGATATCTAGATGTTATAAAAAACATGATTTAACCGCCCAGATCACTTAATAACATGTTTAATAAGTATTCCTAAACACTAAAACATAAAATCTAATTCAACCTTAAAGATCTAGCAATAAATTAGGGTTTATGCACCTTTTTCTTCAAATTTTTGATCTCTGATCTTTGCTACTGATCTTGTGATTGCAGAGGTTTGTTATGGCTGGTAATATAAGTGTTTAGGTTTCAAAATTTCGTAGGTCTAATGGTCAGCTTGATGTTCTATTTATAGCAAATTTGAAATTAGGGTTTCTAGGTCATTTTTACTAACTTGCCCTTATAAATATCTTGACCACTTAACTTGTGCTACTTGAAATCTGATCTATATCACCTACTTGTGCTGGAGTGTGTTAAGCACAAGCTTGCACACTCCTAGCTTAATTTCTATTGGTTTAAATTTTATTTTTGATTTATTTACTTACTAATTAAATCTAGATTTTTGTTAATCATGATTAGGATGTAGAATTTTATCATTTAATATAATATTATATTAACTCCGAAGCACGACAAATCACTTTGTCATTTCGAAGCACGACACAACAGCTTACAAAAATAATTTGCCGAGACGCTTCTCGATGAATTCGCCGGAAGCACGACAAATCATTTTGTCCGTGCAAGCACGACACAGCTGCTTGGCGAAATTTTTTTTATTTGACCTAATTCTTAATTAGAATACACAATCACATAATACAAAGTCCGAACATGAAATTTCATTTATTAAACACATAATTTACATATACAAATCTTATTAGGGTTCAGAATATTACAGTTGTGCCGTTTCCAGTTCATTCTGGAGCGCAGCTGCGCCCAAACCCAGAAAGTCGTTTCTGGGGTTCAGCGCAGCTGCGTCGTTTCCCAGTTCATTCTGGGCGCAGCTGCGCCGGACAGCAGAATCTGAAAAATAATTTTTTCTTCAATTAAAATAAATGGTTTATTTAATTGATATAAGTTTAGAATAAAGGAGTTTATTCACATATGAAATAGGATTCCATGTTTCCTAGAATAAAGGAGTTTATTCACATATGGAATAGGATTCCATGTTTCCTTAAAAATAAAGATGTTTATTTTGATAAGGAATAGGATTTAACATATTTTATTTTTTCAAGCAATTTTAAGTTAAAATAAAGGAGTTTATTTTGAACTTGAAATTGGTTTTCATGTTAATTAAAATAAAGGAGTTTATTTTGATTTAGAATTTGATTAAAAATAAAGGAGTTTATTTTTATTCAAAATTGGATAAAATAAAATAAATAAGTTTATTATGATTTAAATTTTGATTAAAATAAAGGAGTTTATTTTTGTTTCAAAATTGGATTTCTAGTAAACTTTTAATTGCCCATTAAATGATATCAATGCATATATGGAATGGTTTTATTATTCATGAGATGAATGTTATTTATCGATACATATGGAGATATGTATGATAATAAATAGGGATTGATTATGGACTATTGTCCAATGTGTGATTGGATTTATTTTAGTGGATGCTTGAATGAATGAGTTTTTTATAAATGGGTTCTGCGTACCTCGTCTTCTCTAATTTTTCTTAATGTAAATTCTATCTCCCTTATATGTACTTCCCCTTGACTGCTAATCAAGGTTTCTATTTATTGTAAATAGTTTATGTAATAGGTTTAGTTAGAATTACTTGAAGAATTGGAGACAAAGGAGCAAGGAGCGCTTGAAGACCCGTTTGTAATGGAGCCCGAGATTTAAATGTAATAGTTATATTTAAATTTTGTTCTTACACCCTAGGTTTGACCTTTTGGTTCACTTGGTGGCTCTAATGAACCAAACTAGAATAAAAGTCCATAATCAATCTGGGTAGAATATAGTATTCTATATGTGACGCCCCCAAATTCGGGTCTCCAAATACCCGGATCCGGTCATCACGATCCAATACAAACATTCACCTCTAACAACATATGGTAACTAAAATGCGGAATATAATAAACATACGTTGTTCATTACAAAGGTGTTACTAGTCCCAGAATACAAAAACCTTAAACACTTACACAAATCCATACCCTAAATAAAAGTTAGGTTTTAAATTACATTAACAACAATTAACTCTACGTAATTTAAAATCTGCTACATGAAGTCTATTACTTCATCTTTTCTTTTCCCTTGTTCTTCCCTGACGTCTCGGGTTTAGCTGCAATAAAGTCATGATATAGCAAGAATGAGCAACGAGTTTGCTCAGCAAGTTTAAAGCACAACAATAAGGATATATCATGATGAAGGGAATGTAGAAGGAGAATTCAGCAATTATCAGAAGCAATAACAACAAATGCTTTTAGAACAATTGGTAGTCGAATAGACTTTGAACAATAACTTCCAAAGGAGTCAATAGCTGGTTGACCCTCTGGTTACTGGCTACAGAATAAGTACTTGAGGGGATCAGCCTCGCGTACGCTATGTATATGCATAACATTTAACTCTGCTATTGGTACCTTATATATGGTATCTGGGGTACTTCCCTATAATAAAAGGGGTGTTCATACAGTCCAAGAATCCTTACCATCGATTGGTTCGGATAGCTTTTATAAATTTCCACATACTTGCCTGACCGAACAAGGGTCCAGACTTAACCATGAATAGTTCACAAATTTCTGTATTTAAATAAATATACGAATTCAAATGCACGAGTGCGAATGCCAATGAATACATAGATGTGGAATAATTTTAAAAGTAATTAGACCACTTAAAGCATGCTTGGAGATAAGATTCAAGCTTAAAGAATAACTTGCAATAATATATACCTTTTGCATGAATTAAAAATAATGCATAAGGTTTAGAAATTTGCTCAATGTAAAAGTTGAGTAAGGAAGAACTTGCCTGTTTGCTCAGCTACAATTAAATCCTAGCTTTAATTAATTGATCTTGGGTGACCTATCATTGGATAAAGTCGACTTATCAATTAATATGGCATGGTTGTATATTGACACACCTTACTATACCATTTACTTAGCAGGTAAAATTCACCATCTATATTTAATTACTATTTAACATTAGCTAAACAGAAATTAATTAATAATCTTTAGCTATTAAAATGATGGTAGCTAATCATGATTACTATTCTTTGATTTCTCAGATTTATTACCCTTATCTGTCTCTGAATATGGTTTAACAATCCTTATTTATTATTTATAATTTAAATAATAAATTTATTTTGGTTTAAAGACAACAGAAAAACAATTGATCGTTTATTTACCTTCATTGCGCTTAATTACTGTTTACCTTAGGGGTAATTGGGTAATCATTAACCTTGTTCTTTATTCTACATTAATCACATACCTAATACACTTAATTGTTATAAGATAATCCTTAAGTGTTTATCATCATTATTTATTAAGGGCCAAAAATAATTAACTTTACTTATATCTAATTATTATTTATTACCTTTATTTATTATTAACTAGATAAAATAATTATTAACTTTACTTATATCTAATTATTATTTAGGATCAAATAATAATTAAATATTTATTACCTTTATTTATTATTACTAGATAAATAATAAATAATTATTAACTTTACTTATATCTAATTATTATTTAGGATTAAATAATAATTAAATATTTTATTACCTTTATTTATTATTACTAGAATAAATAATTATTAACTTTACTTATATCTAATTATTATTTAGGATCAAATAATAATTAAATATTTATTACCTTTATTTATTATTACAAGATAAATAATAAATAATTATTAACTTTACTTATATCTAATTATTATTTAGGATCAAAATAATAATTAAATATTTATTACCTTTATTTATTATTACTAGATAAATAATAAATAATTATTAACTTTACTTATATCTAATTATTATTTAGGATTAAATAATAATTAAATATTTATTACCTTTATTTATTATTACTAGATAAATAATAAATAATTATTAACTTTACTTATATCTAATTATTATTTAGGATTAAATAATAATTAAATATTTATTACCTTTATTTATTATTTATGGATAATAAATAATTATTTGTTAACCTTGTTCATACTTAATTATTAATTAAATAATAAATTAAATAATAGTTAAATATTTATTATCTTTGTTTATTATTTAATGGTGGATAATAAATAATTATCTCATTAACCCTTATTATTATTAGATATTAAATAATAATTTAACACTTATTATTGTTTTTATTTTCATATTATTATTATTATTATTATATATATTTTTTTTCTTATTAATTATTGACAATTAATAAATAATCCTTAACTTGTTGCTACCCATTGGCCCAACCAATGCCTACCCAAAGCTGGGTTTGATTCCCAGCCACCCCCACGCATGTATATATTCCTACAGAGTACTGTCATAGAAGGTATACCCCCCCCCTTGCTTCAAGTCTTGTAGCAACCATCCTAACCCATTCAACAATTTCCATCTGCTCAACAGTATGCACACCTATTCTAAAGTATGTGACCAGCCCTGCCCCATCACAAGAATAGAAGTAAATGGTGGATATTATAAACTCTGTTACTGTCAGGCAATTAGCATAAAAACAACAATCTGATTTAGGCATTAAGTCGAACATATACTGAGCATTCTAATCCTCTACTTTGACCAGTTCATGAGGTAAAATCATGCTACCGAACCATTTTGGTTCTTCAAAATACAGATTCCCAGCAAGAAACGCAGTACAATCCAATACCATATACTACAACCAACACAGAATGGAAAATTAAACAACTCAGAGACGAAATAACCCAATAAAGAAGAACAACACAATACAAATTTCCCAAAATAAATCCAAACAAAAGTTACACGAAACTGATACCAGATTTTGAAACCTCAAAATTATAATAAGGTTTCCAATTTCATACCAACAACACAATTATACACTGTGTAATCCAATTCGAACAAACTAATACAGTCGCTCTATACCTTTGTGCTGACCGATTTGCCGTTCTTCTTCTCCTCCCAAAGTAAGACACAAAATCGGACATTCAGTGACCAGCCTTCCTTCTGTGATTTCTCTCTGTTAAATTTTTGAACCCTAAATTTCTTTCTGATTTGGGTCTCACCAAGCAAAGGAGAATCGGCAACTTTGGTTTAGGGGTTTGAGGCTCAATTTATAGAGAGGATTTTACCCTAGTTATTTGGGCAATACCCTCAATGACTGGTCAATGACCGGCGGTAGGAGAAGAGTGGCCGCCGACCGATCCCATCGCCAACCTATGAACTCGACGACTTCAACCCTCGAGCGTCGTACCCCCACCGGTCCAATCGCTAAAAACCTGGGACCTTTGGTCCAAGCGATGCCTGCTCGAACGCCCCCTCGAACCCTTAATTAATCCGCCGGTCGGCGCAAGTTGTCGCCGGCGATTGACAGTCTTCTTTTTCTTTTTCCCGTCTCTCGCACGCTCGATTGATGGGTGGTTTAGGTCCAGCTAGGTTCGGCTATGTGAAGCCTACTCCGTCTTCCTCTCGATTGACTGATTGAGGGTTTGATTTCCCCCTTCCCTTGCTCGGTTATTCCTCTCCTAAATCAATTTCTCTCTTCTTGCTGATTTGAACCCAGCATCTGCTCCCAAATTGGTTTCTACCATTTGCCCAAAACGGATCCAACCCGGCTGGCAATTCACTTGGGCTTAACCCAATAGTTGGGCCGGCTGATTTAATTAAAACGGTGGCCCAATTGGAAAATAAGGAGACCTTGGGCTCAGCTCAAATTGGTTTGGCCCAACAGGGAATTAAAAATAGGAACTCAGCCCAATAGGAAATAAAAAGAATTTGGGTTCAACTTAGAAGAAAAGAAATGGGCCAATCTAAATAAAGATTAGTGACCCAAATTAAAATTAATCACATGGCATTTCTAATATTCTAAATTAACTAACTAAACCAATTTATTAATTATTTAAAATATTTATTTTATTCGAATTGTTTAATCCAATAATGATAAACTTATTTATTAATCTTCTTCCAAATTTTCTTGCAATTAAATGTTAGGGTTACTCATTAATTTATTCAAACTATTATTGAGCCCCTTTAAGGCAAAGAAAAATTATTGGACCACGTATTCATATATTTAAATAATAATACCTACATGGATCCAATTAAATTCGCAAAATTAAATAAAACGAATTATATATATCAAAATAAATTAATACAATGTTTAAGAATTTCCTAGACATTACATCCTCCCCCCCTTATAAAAATTCCGTCCTCGGAATTTCATTATAAGGTTACTCAAATAACTGGGGGTAATTAGCTCTCATCTTCTCCTCAAGTTCCCACGTGGCTTCTTCCAACGCGTGATTTCTCCAGAGAACTTTAACAGAGTAAATGATTTTATTCCTCAGCTTCTGCTCTTTTCTATCCAGTATTTGAACAGGAATTTCCTCGTACGATAGATCCTTCTCGACTTGAATTGGCTCATAGGAAATAATATGATTGTAATCTGGCTTATACGGACGCAACACTGATACATGGAACACGTTGTGGATGTGCTCAAGTTCAGGAGGTAATGCTACCTCGTACGCCACTTCACCTATTCTTCTTAATATTTCAAAAGGTCCTATGAACCTAGGGCTCAATTTGCCCTTTTTCCCAAAACGGATCTTCCCTTTCCAGGGAGATACCTTCAGAAACACAAAGCTACCAACTTCAAAGTCTCGTTTCTGACGATGTAAGTCGGCATATTTCTTCTGACGATCCTGGGCTGCTACTAACCGCTGTCTAATTACTCTAACGATTTCCACGGTTTGTTGTACCAATTCTGGTCCCAACAACCTCCGTTCACCAACTTCATCCCAACACAACGGCGTTCGACACTTTCTTCCGTATAACGCTTCGTACGGTGGCATCTCAATGCTAGCATGGTAACTATTGTTGTAGGCGAACTCTACTAGTGGCAAGTGATCGTCCCAGCTGCCACTTAAGTCCATCACAACTGCCCGGAGCATATCCTCTAGAGTCTGAATTGTTCGCTCACTCTGACCATCAGTCTGAGGATGATACGCCGTACTCATTCTTAACTGTGTTCCCAGTCTCTCCTGTAGACTTCTCCAAAAATTTGACGTGAAACGCGGATCTCTGTCAGACACAATGGATATCGGCACTCCATGTCGTGATATTATCTCCTTCACGTAAAATTTTGCCAGCTGTTCCAATTTGTACCTGATCTTGATCGGTAGAAAGTGGGCAGACTTGGTCAAACGATCTACGATCACCCAGATGGCGTCTAGACCCTTTTATGTTGTCGGGAGTCCTACCACGAAATCCATAGTGATGTGCTCCCACGTCCACTCGGGAATCTCTAAGGGTTGCAACAATCCGCTCGGCTGTTGGTGCTCTGCCTTGATCCTTTGACAAGTTAAACATCGGCTGACGAATTCTGCAACTTCCCCTTTCAAATGCGGCCACCAATAATGTAGACGAAGATCTTGATACATCTTGGTGCTACCCAGATGTACCGAAAATCTCGTATTATGGGCCTCCTGTAAAATTTCTTCCCTTAAGTCTGGTACGTAGGGTATCCAGATCCTTCCCTCGAATCTCAGCAATCCTGCGCTGTCAACCTTGTACTTCAATGCTTTTCCCTCCGATAATTGTTTCTTAATGTCAATGCATTCCTCATCAAATTCTTGAGCCTCCTGTATCTTATCCAGTAGAGTCGGACCTACTGTCACGGTGAACACTTTTTTGTCCGCCTCCATTGGGTACCTAACTTCCAGTTCCAGACGTTCAAAGTCCTTTATCAATTCCTCTTGAACTGTCAGCTGCATCAATTTCACCTTGCCTTTCCTGCTTAAGGCATCAGCCACTACATTTACTTTGCCCGGATGGTACAGAATTTCACAGTCGTAGTCCTTGATCAGTTCCAACCATCGGCGCTGCCTCATGTTCAGCTCCTTCTGAGTGAAGATATATTTCAGACTTTTGTGATCTGTATATATCTCGCACTTCTCCCCGTACAGATAGTGCCTCCAAATCTTCAAGGCGAAAACTACCGCTGCTAACTCCAAGTCATGAGTCGGGTAACCCTTCTCATAGTCTTTCAGTTGACGTGATGCGTACGCCACGACCTTGCCGTGTTGCATCAGTATACAGCCCAGACCCTTGTGTGATGCATCGCTATATACTACGAAACCCCCAGTGTTGTCGGGTAAGGTCAACACTGGTGCTTGGCTAAGTCTTTTCTTCAGCTCCATGAAACTCTCCTCACATTTCTCCGACTAAACGAACTTAACTGTTTTCCTGGTGAGATTGGTCAATGGCGATGCTATCTTTGAAAAATCCTGTATGAACCTTCGATAGTATCCTGCCAATCCCAAGAAACTCCGGATCTCTGTCGGCGTCTTCGGCTGTTCCCAGTTGATAACTGCCTCCACTTTTGCTGGGTCCACTGAAACACCATTTTTGTCGATGACGTGACCCATAAATTGTACCCTCTGCAACCAAAACTCACACTTCGAAAATTTTGCGTCCAACTTCTCCTTCCTGAGAGCTTCTAATACAATCTTCAAATGTTCAGCATGCTCCTCCTCCGTCCCTGAATACACCAGAATGTCATCAATGAATACGACTACGAACTTGTCCAAGTGCTGCTTGAATACTCTGTTCATCATATCCATAAATGCTGCTGGTGCATTCGTCAATCCAAAAGACATTACCAGGAACTCGAAGTGCCCATAACGAGTCCTGAATGCAGTCTTCGGAATATCTTCCTGCCTCACCATCAGCTGATGATAGCCTGTTCTTAAGTCAATTTTTGAAAAGTATTTCGCTCCCTTAAGTTGATCAAATAGATCGTCAATCCTAGGAAGCGGATACCTATTCTTAATCGTAACTTTGTTCAACTCCCGATAGTCGATACACAGTCTCATCGAACCATCTTTCTTCTTTACAAACAGAACTGGCGCCCCCCACGGGGACACGCTCGGTCTGATATAACCTTTATCTAATAGTTCCTGCAGTTGCACCATCAACTCTTTCATCTCTACAGGTGCCATTCGATACGGCGACTTCGATATTGGTGCGGTTCATGGTGCCAAATCGATAACGAACTCGGTTTCCCTGTCCGGCGGCAGTCCCGGAAGTTCATCGGGGAAGACATCAGCGAAATCCCTCACGATTGGTATTTGACCCATTTCATCCCCGACCTGACGAGTATCGACCACATGGGCCAAATAACACTCGCAACCTGTCTTAAGTAATCTCCTTGTCTGCATCATAGTAAGACAACAAGATGGTTTTGGTGACTTGCTGCCATAGAATACCACCTTCGACTTATTAGAAGTCTTTAAGTGTACACATTTCTTCTTACAATCAATGACTGCTCCGTGAATTGATAGCCAATCCATTCCCAGGATTACGTCAAACTCTCCCAGTCGAATTGGTATCAAATCCACATTGAGCTTAAATCCTCGCAATTTAGCACAACAATTCCTATGAATGCATTCTACGGGGATAATTTCCTTGTTTGCTACTTCTACGTTCATAGGGTGTTCTAACTTCTCACAAGGTACATTTAACAGACTAGCAAATTCTTCGGAAACAAAAGAGCAAGTAGCACCTGAATCAAATAGCACATATGCATTTATATCATTGATTGGGACGATACCTGACACCACGTCTTTGGATTCCATGGCATCCTGAACAGGCATGTTGAACGTGCGGGCTGTTGGCCTGTTGGCTTGACTGACTGGTGGCCCGTAGTTCAACCGGTTGCTGTTTCCACTGTTGTTTCTTCGGTTGCCACTCCCAGCGTCGCCCTTCCTCTTCGGGCAATCCTTGATCTGATGATCAGGTGATCCACAGGAGAAACAACCTCCTTTCGGCTTATTAGGGCATTGTGGGGCCATGTGCCCAGGTTGTCCACAACGGTAACACACGTTTTTCCCTTTCATGCATTCCCCCGTGTGGTTCTTGCCACAATTGTTGCACCTGCCTGGCCTCTTCACCTCCCCTCCAGATTTATTTCCCCCAGAGGACTGACTCTCGACCCATTTCCGTTTGTTGGGGTTACTGCCCCCGCTGCTTCCTGCCTTCTGGCCCTCATGACCCTTCTTCCTTTCCTGATTATACTTAGCCAGGGCCTCACTGCCACCCTCTGCAATGATCGCCCTCTCCAACAATTCTGCAAATGTCTTGATTTTCAATACCGCAACAGAATGGTATAACCATGGTTTCAACCCTTGCTCAAACCTACGAGCTTTCCTTTCCTCTGTGTCGACTTGGTGAGTTGCAAACCGTGCCAACTCATTAAACTTAGCCGCGTACTCAGCCACAGACATGTTTCCTTGTTTTAGTTCCAGGAACTTGATCTCCATCTCTTGCTTCATGCTCTCTGGAAAGTAATTCTCCAAGAACATCTCCTTAAAGCGTTCCCATGCGACAATGCCTCCCTCCACTCGGCCCCTGTTGGCCTTCCACTAGTAGTTTGCCTCGCCCTTTAACATGAAGGTAGCAAAACTTGTTTTCTGTTCCTCTGCCACCCGTGCTACTTCGAAGACCTTTTTTATCTCCTCGATCCAGGTCTGCGCTTCGATTGGGTTAAGAGTTCCCTTGAACTCGGGTGGTCCAACCAATTTGAAATCTTTAAAATTTGCCAGATGATGCGCTGGCTCGGCTGCTGTTTGGGTTCCTCCAGGTGGCGGTCTTGATTGCATGGCTTCTGCCATCATTTCGGCGAACATTCTCATTGGATTGGTTTGATTCCCAACCTCACTTTCTGACTCTTCAACATGTCGGTTTCGTGGTCGTCCTCTTGGTGTCATGATTGGATAAGGGAAATCCGCTGTCTTTTACCTATAGTTTATATTTTACACAATATGTCATTAAAATGATTAAGGTAAAAATATCTATCAACACATTTGATTTAAATGAAACATCTGCATTTATATTGATATACCACTGTTTGTTACAAGACTAAACCTGTGGCATACTGCTATAAATGCGCCACTGTGTGCCCTATCCATCAATAACCTTTCCCCCAAGACAAAAGTGGGGAATCCTAACCTTTCATCCCTAAAGTCCACAAAAGTTGGGGTTTAACTGTTACCCCAAGCATAAATACAAATATAAAGCTTCACAAGACAACATAAATACGTCCCTAATATAACAAAAAGTGGGACTGACTGTACTAAAGACAAATCAACTGCTCCATCAAGTCACTGACGGATCCGTGCCTACTGACCAGAAGAGAATGCTCCATCCCCTACCCTGCGACGAACAGAGCGGCTAGACTCACCTGCCTCAGTCCGGGGCCTCCTGTAGGCTGCGTCTAAGGCATATCCTAGGGTCTCTATCCTCACTGCGCTGGCCTCCAACCGATCCTCTAACTGATCAACCCTCCTGGCCTCCCTGACCCAGGCCTCTCTGGCATGCATCCTCGCAGACACCTCCAGCCCAGCCTCGAACCTCATAGCCTCCTGCTTCGCCTTCAGGTGGGCGATCTGTAGAACCCTCTGCTCCAGCCTCTCTCTCAGCTCAGCGTTCCGGGCCACCAACTGATGTAGCAGTGGTCCGATCTACTGCGCTGAGGACTCGTAGCCCTGCAGCTGCACCTTCGCCACTCCCAAGTCATGATCGAGCTGATAGGCCAGGTCTCTATACTGGTCCTCTCTGATCTGGTGGGTCTGATTCTGCTCCTCCAGATAAGCTATCCGATCCTCCAGCTCCTCGGTCCTGCTGGTCAGTCCCTCAATGATATCGTCGGCAGTGGACCCCATGCCATCAACATAAACAGGTGGCTCATCTTCCTCGGTCTCGGGGTCCTCCTCCTCAGCATCCGGGTCCTGACTACCGGTCCTCATGATTCTACCTATAACCGGCTCTGGTAGCTCCCTCTGATAGTCCTCCTCTGGCTCGGACTCATCCTGGGGTACTCCCGGGGCAACAGGTGCATAGCCCACTAACTGCTCGGTAACCACAGGTATATCTGTGAATACCTCCTCCTCCTGGACTCCACTGGTCCCTCCTATGTCAGTCATCCTACAATCACACCGAAAATCAACATTAGTACAGCAATAAAATATATTCATTGAAGAAATGAAATTATATTTCGTTGGGTACTACTCGACTCGATGAATTCCCCAATTCATCAAAACCACATATAATAAATCTCCTCGATTTATCTCCTAATACTCAATACGAGTTTACTATGAAGGTTATAACCTAGGTTTCGCAATCCTAAAGTTTATAACCTACGACTTTGATACCAACCTGTGACGCCCCCAAATTCGGGTCTCCAAATACCCGGATCCGGTCATCACGATCCAATACAAACATTCACCTCTAACAACATATGGTAACTAAAATGCGGAATATAATAAACATACGTTGTTCATTACAAAGGTGTTACTAGTCCTAGAATACAAAAACCTTAAACACTTACACAAATCCATACCCTAAATAAAAGTTAGGTTTTAAATTACATTAACAACAATTAACTCTACGTAATTTAAAATCTGCTACATGAAGTCTATTACTTCATCTTTTCTTTTCCTTTGTTCTTCCCTGACGTCTCGGGTTTAGCTGCAATAAAGTCATGATATAGCAAGAATGAGCAACGAGTTTGCTCAGCAAGTTTTAAAGCACAACAATAAGGATATATCATGATGAAGGGAATGTAGAAGGAGAATTCAGCAATTATCAGAAGCAATAACAACAAATGCTTTTAGAACAATTGGTAGTCGAATAGACTTTGAACAATAACTTCCAAAGGAGTCAATAGCTGGTTGACCCTCTGGTTACTGGCTACAGAATAAGTACTTGAGGGGATCAGCC
Source organism: Aralia elata (assembly GCA_034770075.1). NCBI lineage: Eukaryota > Viridiplantae > Streptophyta > Magnoliopsida > Apiales > Araliaceae > Aralia > Aralia elata. The sequence goes on along the minus strand of CM068384.1, from coordinate 59,242,054 downwards.
TCGCGTACGCTATGTATATGCATAACATTTAACTCTGCTATTGGTACCTTATATACGGTACCTGGGGTACTCCCCTATAATAAAAGGGGTGTTCATACAGTCCAAGAATCCTTACCATCGATTGGTTCGGATAGCTTTTATAAATTTCCACATACTTGCCTGACCGAACAAGGGTCCAGACTTAACCATGAATAGTTCACAAATTTCTGTATTTAAATAAATATACGAATTCAAATGCACGAGTGTGAATGCCAATGAATACATAGATGTGGAATAATTTTAAAAGTAATTAGACCACTTAAAGCATGCTTGGAGATAAGATTCAAGCTTAAAGAATAACTTGCAATAATATATACCTTTTGCACGAATTAAAAATAATGCATAAGGTTTAGAAATTTGCTCAATGTAAAAGTTGAGTAAGGAAGAACTTGCCTGTTTGCTCAGCTACAATTAAATCCTAGCTTTAATTAATTGATCTTGGGTGACCTATCATTGGATAAAGTCGACTTATCAATTAATATGGCATGGTTGTATATTGACACACCTTACTATACCATTTACTTAGCAGGTAAAATTCACCATCTATATTTAATTACTATTTAACATTAGCTAAACAGAAATTAATTAATAATCTTTAGCTATTAAAATGATGGTAGCTAATCATGATTACTATTCTTTGATTTCTCAGATTTATTACCCTTATCTGTCTCTGAATATGGTTTAACAATCCTTATTTATTATTTATAATTTAAATAATAAATTTATTTTGGTTTAAAGACAACAGAAAAACAATTGATCGTTTATTTACCTTCATTGCGCTTAATTACTGTTTACCTTAGGGGTAATTGGGTAATCATTAACCTTGTTCTTTATTCTACATTAATCACATACCTAATACACTTAATTGTTATCAAATAATCCTTAAGTGTTTATCATCATTATTTATTAAGGGCCAAAAATAATTAACTTTACTTATATCTAATTATTATTTATTACCTTTATTTATTATTACTAGATAAATAATTATTAACTTTACTTATATCTAATTATTATTTAGGATCAAATAATAATTAAATATTTATTACCTTTATTTATTATTACTAGATAAATAATAAATAATTATTAACTTTACTTATATCTAATTATTATTTAGGATTAAATAATAATTAAATATTTATTACCTTTATTTATTATTACTAGATAAATAATTATTAACTTTACTTATATCTAATTATTATTTAGGATCAAATAATAATTAAATATTTATTACCTTTATTTATTATTACAAGATAAATAATAAATAATTATTAACTTTACTTATATCTAATTATTATTTAGGATCAAATAATAATTAAATATTTATTACCTTTATTTATTATTACTAGATAAATAATAAATAATTATTAACTTTACTTATATCTAATTATTATTTAGATTAAATAATAATTAAATATTTATTACCTTTATTTATTATTACTAGATAAATAATTATTAACTTTACTTATATCTAATTATTATTTAGGATCAAATAATAATTAAATATTTATTACCTTTATTTATTATTACTAGATAAATAATAAATAATTATTAACTTTACTTATATCTAATTATTATTTAGGATTAAATAATAATTAAATATTTATTACCTTTATTTATTATTTATGGATAATAAATAATTATTTGTTAACCTTGTTCATACTTAATTATTAATTAAATAATAAATTAAATAATAATTAAATATTTATTATCTTTGTTTATTATTTAATGGTGGATAATAAATACTTATCTCATTAACCCTTATTATTATTAGATATTAAATAATAATTTAACACTTATTATTGTTTTTATTTTCATATTATTATTATAATTATATTTTTTTTTCTTATTAATTATTGACAATTAATAAATAATCCTTAACTTGTTGCTACCCATTGGCCCAACCAATGCCTACCCAAAGCTGGGTTTGATTCCCAGCCACCCCACGCATATATATATATATATTCCTACAGAGTACTGTCATAGAAGGTATACCCCCCTTGCTTCAAGTCTTGTAGCAACCATCCTAACCCATTCAACAATTTCCATCGGCTCAACAATATGCACACCTATTCTAAAGTCTGTGACCAGCCCTGCCCCATCACAAGAATAGAAGTAAATGGTGGATATTATAAACTCTGTTACTGTCAGGCAATTAGCATAAAAATAACAATCTGATTTAGGCATTAAGTCGAACATATACTGAGCATTCTAATCCTCTACTTTGACCAGTTCATGAGGTAAAATATGCTACCGAACCATTTTGGTTCTTCAAAATACAGATTCCCAGCAAGAAACGCAGTACAATCCAATACCATATACTACAACCAACACAGAATGGAAAATTAAACAACTCAGAGACGAAATAACCCAATAAAGAAGAACAACACAATACAAATTTCCCAAAATAAATCCAAACAAAAGTTACACGAACTGATACCAGATTTTGAAACCTCAAAATTATAATAAGGTTTCCAATTTCATACCAACAACACAATTATACACTGTGTAATCCAATTCGAACAAACTAATACAGTCGCTCTATACCTTTGTGCTGACCGATTTGCCGTTCTTCTTCTCCTCCCAAAGTAAGACACAAAATCGGACATTCAGTGACCAGCCTTCCTTCTGTGATTTCTCTCTGTTAAATTTTTGAACCCTAAATTTCTTTCTGATTTGGGTCTCACCAAGCAAAGGAGAATCGGCAACTTTGGTTTAGGGGTTTGAGGCTCAATTTATAGAGAGGATTTTACCCTAGTTATTTGGGCAATACCCTCAATGACTGGTCAATGACCGGCGGTAGGAGAAGAGTGGCCGCCGACCGATCCCATCGCCAACCTGTGAACTCGACGACTTCAACCCTCGAGCGTCGTACCCCCACCGGTCCAATCGCTGAAAACCTGGGACCTTTGGTCCAAGCGATGCCTGCTCGAACGCCCCCTCGAACCCTTAATTAATCCGCCGGTCGGCGCAAGCTGTCGTCGGCGATTGACAGTCTTCTTTTTCTTTTTCCCGTCTCTCGCACGCTCGATTGATGGGTGGTTTAGGTCCAGCTAGGTTCGGCTATGTGAAGCCTACTCCGTCTTCCTCTCGATTGACTGATTGAGGGTTTGATTTCCCCCCTTCCCTTGCTCGGTTATTCCTCTCCTAAATCAATTTCTCTCTTCTTGCTGATTTGAACCCAGCATCTGCTCCCAAATTGGTTTCTACCGTTTGCCCAAAACGGATCCAACCCGGCTGGCAATTCACTTGGGCTTAACCCAATAGTTGGGCCGACTGATTTAATTAAAACGGTGGCCCAATTGGAAAATAAGGAGACCTTGGGCTCAGCTCAAATTGGTTTGGCCCAACAGGGAATTAAAAATAGGAACTCAGCCCAATAGGAAATAAAAGGAATTTGGGTTCAACTTAGAAGAAAAGAAATGGGCCAATCTAAATAAAGATTAGTGACCCAAATTAAAATTAATCACATGGCATTTCTAATATTCTAAATTAACTAACTAAACCAATTTATTAATTATTTAAAATATTTTAGTTTATTCGAATTGTTTAATCCAATAATGATAAACTTATTTATTAATCTTCTTCCAAATTTTCTTGCAATTAAATGTTAGGGTTACTCATTAATTTATTCAAACTATTATTGAGCCCCTTTAAGGCAAAGAAAAATTATTGGACCACGTATTCATATATTTAAATAATAATACCTACATGGATCCAATTAAATTCGCAAAATTAAATAAAACGAATTATATATATCAAAATAAATTAATACAATGTTTAAGAATTTCCTGGACATTACACTATATGTGCATGCTTACTATGTATATATTATATATTATACAGCATGCTTCGTATGTTAAATAATATGACGCGTATTTTATATATATATATATATATATATATATATATATATATGTGCATGCACGCTAAACAAGATGAGACAAATAATAACAACCCCTCAAAGAAATTATTTTAAGTCCTAAGCGTTCAAAGATATTTGGAATATTGAACATCGCCTTCTAGCATGGTAAAGCAATAGAGTATTAAATATTTAATATGAGTTTGTTGTGTCACCACAAGGCAAGTATTAAATATTTAAGATGTTGCATTATCACATTTGATGCTTATACATAGACTGAACGATGCTGTTTTGTTGTGTCACCACAAGGACAGTATTTTTCTCTTCACATATATGGAAGTGCTAGGTTGGACTTAACTTGGATAATTTTGATTCGGATGTGTCACCACTTGATCAAAATAATCTAAGAGGAAAAATACAAAGAGTTACATAGTGATGTAATTGACAATAGTTGTCTACCTATTTATTTATATATCGTTTGTTGTGTCACCACAAGGTTATATACATTTGAAATGAGATCCTTATTCTCACTAGCAAATCTTTAATTAGATTTGTCGGACTATATAAGGAGGGTAATATAGTTTGATGAAAATAGTGGGAGATACCAATTTAAAATAAAGACCTAATTTATTTTGGTAATTAATTAAAATGAATGTATGCTAAAATGTTGTTAAATTACAAATTCATTTTACAGAATTTTACAATGTTTAATTCACTATCACTGCGTAGCATATTAGATGCTAATTAACCGGACCAAATTAAAAGGACTGGTTAAAGAATTTGAGAATAGTTCTCAAGGCTGAAAAACTATCTTATGTCCTTAATATGCCTATCCCTGCAATGGTTGTATAGACAATGCCTCAGAAGAAAAGATTGCTACTTTTAAAAAGTGACAAGATGATGCACAGTTGACTCAATGCATCATGCTCGCATCCATGAGTAACGAGCTTCAGCGTCAGCATGAAACTATGGATGCTCCTACTGTACTCCGGCACCTTCAAGGAGTTGAAGGGTGAGGAAAGTAGGACTATTAGATATTAGATATCTAAGGAGCTCTTCCAATCTAGAATAACCGATGACACTACAGTATAGACAAATGTCCTAAAATGATCAATATGATTGAACAATTGGGACAACTGGGTTTTATATTGGATGGAGAGTTGATCCAAGATTTGATCTTGCAATCACTTTCGGACTCTTTCTCACAAATTGTTGTGAATTTCCACATGAACAAGCTATATGTCAGCCTGACTGAGTTGCTTAAACATGTTGAAAACTGTAAAGAGACACTTTCCAACCAAGAAAGACCAAGTCTTACTGGTAGATGATTCTTCCAAGAAGCGGAAGAGGGCCAAAGGATCTTCTTAAAAGAAGAACAATTCAGAGAAGGTATAAAGAAAGGCAATAACTAAGGACACTAAGAACAAGACTGATGCAGATAGCAAAGGAGTTTGCTTCCACTGCAATAAGCCTGGATACTAGAAAGGAAACTGTAAGGAGAATCTTACAGAGGCTAACCAGAAGAAGCTTAGTGAAGCTTCGGTTACAGATATAAGTTTGTTCATGATTAAAAAATAAATCTTTCTGTAAGTTAAGGTTATACTTGGGTATTGGATACCGGCTGTAGTTCTCACGTATGCAATCCAATGCAGAGACTAAGCAGAAGTAGAAAGCTAAACAAAGAGTAAGTAATCTTACGTGTGGAGAATGGAGCAATGGTTGCTGCATGAATCGTAGGAACTTATAGTTTAGCGTTGCCTACGGGCAAGTCTATTAAGTTAATAAATTGTTATTATGTTCCCGTTTTCATTAGAAACATTATTTCTTTCCGTTGTTGGACAAGGAAGGTTCTGGTATTATATTTAAGAAGAATTGTTGTTCTATTTATAATGATAATATTTTGTTTGAAACTGGAAGATTACTTGATAGACTTTGTAAACTTGACTTACATGAAAAATAATTTTGCAAATTGAACAAACTAGTAAAAGAAAAGGAGATGGTCATTCAAAGAGTTGAATGTGTGTATTTGATGAAATACAAGTCTGAATCATTTGAAAGGTTCAAAGAATTCAGAAATGAAACAAATTGACAAAGTATCGAAGAAAGAATACTTGCGCAATGAGTTTCTAGATCATCTCAAAATGGTATTTTCTCATAATGGACACCTCCTGATACGCAATAATTGATTGGTGTATTTGAAAGGAGAAATTGTACCTTGTTCGACATGGTGCAGTCTATAATGATTTTTACCGACATTCTAGTATCCATCTAGGGTTATGCCCTAGAAACGACTGCATATCTACAAAATAAGGTAACCTCAAAAATTCGAGCCCAAGACTCCATAAAGGTTATGGATAGGAAAGATTCCTACTCTTAAGTATGTTAAGATAAGGGGTTGTCCAACTTATGTGAAAAGGTTTCAAAGATAAGTTTGGGACAAAATCTGACAAGTGCAGACTTGTAGGATATCCTAAAGAAAGTTTAGGGTATTATTACTATAATCCTACACGCTGCCTTCTTATATAAATGTGTTTATCATTGAAGGAGCTAGTAGGAGGGTAATAGATCTTGAAGGAGTTCAAGAACCACAAAGCACTTTATGTCGAACCGAGGAACCTGTAGATAGACCTATTGTACCACAACCGAATCGTAAATCTGGAAGAGTACCGAAGATACCTGGGAGGTATGGATTCATCATAGAGGATGATGATGAGGTACGCGTCATAGAGGATGATGATCCAGTTATATACGATGAGGCTATGAGTAGAAGACACTCAGAGAAATGGTAGATGGCTATGAAATCCGAAATGGACTCCATGTATGAGAACCAAGTATAGACTCTGGTTACTCCACAAAAGGGCATAGTGCCTAGAGGGTGAATATGGTCTTTAAGAGAAAGACTGGGGCAAATGGCAAGGTGGAGACCTATACGACCAGACTTATTTAAAAGGTTTTTCAAGTCAAGGAGTTGACTTTGATAAAACCTTATTACCGGGTAATGCTCAAGTCCATTTGGATTTTTCTTGTGATTGAAGCTTATTACGAAATCTAGCAAAATGGATGTGGATACGCCCTTCCTCAATGAAGACTTGAGGAGAATGTATGTATGATACAACCAGAGGAATTTGTTTCAAAGGTTGAAGCAAATCATGTATATAAGCTGCAACGATCTATTTATGGATTGAAGCAAGCTTCTCAAAGATGGAACATTCATTTTGATGAGACAATCAAAATAGTTTGATTTTATCAAAAACGAGAATGAACCTAGTGTGTACAAAAGGGTTAGTGGGAGCACTGTGACATTCCTAGTATTATATGTTGATATACTACTGATAAGGAATAACACACCAATGTTACAATCAGTAAAGATAAAATTATCTAAACATTCCTCCATAAATGACTTGGGAGGAGCCTCCTATAAATTGGGGATATAAATCTACATAGATAGATTTAAAAGGATGTTCGGCTTGACCCAAGGAACGTATATTCATTTGATGCTAATGGCGTTTAGCATAGCAAACTCCAAGAGAGGTCTCATGATGATGAGCCATGGAGTGTATCTCTCAAAAATTATCCCCAATTGAAAGAGAGATCGCATGAGTTACTATCATGTATGCAATGAATATACAAGGCTTGATGTTGATCAGTCATATTCTGGAGATGATCACTGTAAGATAGTGATAAACATCTTTAGGTACTTAACCGGTACTGAAGATGTGATCATGATTCATGGTAGGTGATGGACTCCACGGCACGCTTGCGTGAGGTGGTCGTCGCCCGGATCGTTTCCAACAAGTTGATAGGATGGATAGCTTGCAACACCTTAACCCCTCGCCAATATATAGACGGTAATCTTGGTACAATTGCTTGCTTAGGAAATCTGTGTAGGGTAAACACCAACGACACCTCGACCCCTCGCTTATATTAAAGCGGTAACCTCGGTACAATCGACGATTGATGCGGTAGAAGACGCCACACACAACTATGATTGGTTGTATAATAAGTCAATTATGAATCTCAAAGAAGAACTAAGGAACACTTAGGAATTCTCAAAGAACCACAAGTAGAGAAACAAACTCACAATAATATTGATAATGCTGAAAATTGGTATGAAGTTGGTTGTACAAGCCTAGCATCACTTGGTATTTATAGGAACTCATGGTGTGCTAACCCATCACCATAAGTCAAGATCTAACAACTAATAACATCACATGCATCAGCCATCCAAAGAGTTTATCACCCCAAAAATATGTCCATGTGATGTGCTAAAAAGTCCAAATCTGACAACTAATCTGATCAGCACATTGCAAGCTATTTTTGCATTTGAAAACCACCAAATTTGGACTTGGGCAAAGCATGGAAGTTGTAGCCCTAGAAGTGTAGGAAAATTTAGGCTTTTGAATCACCTCATTTGGAGTTTGGAAACTCAAGTTATGGCCAAAATACAAACTGATGTCAAACTAGTCCAAAAGTGCGGAAATGCTGATTCTTTTGTGTCGGTTCGGGTATGCTTGCTTCCAATGTGTTTATGAACTTCGCGTGCTTGTAACCCGTCTCTATAACCTCTATGCTCGATCCAACCTCGGTCCATAATTTATGAATCATCCCGTTAAGTCCTTCTTTGAAGCGTTTAGCTCGTGTCCTCGTAATGGGTCTAAGTGGCATATGCAATGGATCCACTTGTGTTTTGTCAAGGGCTTGTGAGCTAAGGATGCCCTCATCATACCTCTCCTCTTGAAAAGGATTTGTCCTCAAATCTTCACCTACGTCAAACGGGCTTAGATCAGAAACATTGAAAGTTGCACTAACATTATACTCACCGGGTAAGTCCAATTTGTAAGCATTGTTGTTAATGCGTTCAAGCACTTGAAATGGTCCATCTCCTCTTGGAAGTAATTTCGAACGCCTTTGAGCAGGAAATCTTTCCTTACGCATGTGTAGCCATACCCAATCCCCGGGTTCGAAGATTACTTGACGCCGACCCTTGTTGGCCTGTTTGGCATATTGATCCGTCCTCTTCTCAATGTTGAGTCTTGTCTTCTCATGTATCTGCTTAACAAAATCAGCTTTGTTTTTGCCATCCATGTTAGTATACTCAGAAACAGGTAATGGTGACAAATCCAAGGGTGTTAAAGGATTAAAGCCATACACAATTTCAAAAGGTGAGAATTTAGTAGCAGAGTGAACAGACCTATTATAAGCAAACTCAACATATGGTAGACACTCTTCCCAAAGCTTAATATTCTTTTTAATGGTAGCCCTCAATAAAGCAGATAGAATTCTATTAACTACTTCCGTTTGGCCGTCAGTTTGTGGATGACAAGTAGTTGAAAACAACAGTTTAGTTCCTAGTTTACACCACAAAGTTTTCCAAAAATAGCTTAAGCACTTAGCATCTCTATCCGAAACAATTGTTCGGGGCATGCCATGCAAACGTACAATGTCTCTAAAGAATAAATCAGCAACATGGGATGCATCATCAACTTTGTGGCATGGGATAAAATGTGCCATTTTTGAAAATCTATCCACGACCACAAATATAGAATCATGACCATGCTTAGATCTAGGTAAACCCAATACAAAGTCCATAGACAAATCAATCCAAGGTTCACTCGAAATAGGCAATGGTGTGTACAACCCATGGGGTTGAACACGAGATTTAGCTTGACGACATGTAATGCATCTATCACAAATTCTTTCTACATCTCGTTTCATATGGGGCCAATAGAAATGTTCTTTTATCACAGATAAGGTCTTATCAACGCCAAAATGTCCCATCAAACCACCCCCATGTGACTCTCGAACCAATAACTCACGCAAAGAACATGCAGGTATACATAATCGATTCTCACGAAACAAGAATCCATCCATCTTGAAGTATTTACTTATAACATTCTTTTCACAATTTTTAAACTCTTCACAAAAATCATGGTCATTATCATATAATTCTTTGATTTGTTCAAAACCAAGTAATTTTGTGTCAAGAGTATTTAACAACACATACCTTCGCGAAAGAGCATCGGCCACGACATTTTCCTTACCTTGCTTATAGCGAATGACGTATGAAAATGTCTCGATGAACTCCATCCATCGTGCATGTCTCTTGTTCCACTTGTGTTGGCCTTTCAAATATTTCAATGATTCATGATCCATGTGAATCACAAATTCCTTAGGCCACAGGTAATGTTGCCAAGTTTCCAATGACCGAACCAAAGAATATAACTCCTTGTCATAGGTAGGATAGTTCAAAGCTGATCCACTCAATTTTTCACTGAAATATGCCACTGGTGTCGACGCCGGGTTTTCTCGTCTCTCGTCCTTTTCCTATTTTAGCCTTTTGGTTTAGATGATTTTTGGAAAAGGTCGGCATTGATGTCGACGGGGTTTTGAAAGATCGTGTTTTATGATGAGCCAATTAACCAGAGTCGCCAGTTGGTATATTTGAAATGGATGTACCAACTCATCCGAGTTTTCGTTTTTTTTATAAATCGCTGGCTCATATGTGACTCTGAATTAATTGGTCTGCGAATCGAGATTCATAGAGTTCGGGGGCTTGCTTAAGTGAGGGGAAGGTGTTAGGCACCCCTCGACTTCCGTAAAACACGGTTACCGCAATCTTGATACTTTCCTGTCCTTTAATTCATGAAATGTGTGTGTGTGTGCGTGCGTGTGTGTGTGTGTGTGCCTAAATGAATGTTGTAGTGAGTTTATATGTAAGAATTATTTGGGTTTTTTAGGGAAAATCGTGCGTTTAGTTTTGAGAGTGCTTCAAAATGTCTTTTCGGTATTTACGAGAAAGCCCTATTATTTATGGGGAAGGTTTGATTTTGAATGGCAAAAAGTTATGAGATTTTTTATTAAGTGTTGTTTTGGTAAGACATGAATTCGTTAAACCTTAACCAAATAGGAATCGAGATTTATACGTTGCTTTCATAATTGATGGGCAATTTCTAAAATCTCTTTCACCCTATGCATCAAGGTTTAATAAAACGTTTCGTTCTTTTATAAAACCCATTTTTGTGACATTTGAAAATAACCTCTTTTAGCTTTCTCGTAGAATATGAATCAACTTTTATTAGCATTTCCAAATTTTTTAGCCTCGTGATGCTAATATCCTACTTTGACGGATTTTAGAAAAGATCTTTATCGTTTAATCCTTTGAAACCATTTTGGTGTCACGAAATATAATCAAGCATAAACATGCGTTGGGGCTATCCACGGGCATGTAAGCCATCCGAATATCCCCAAACGCCAACAATCACGTATTCCACTAATACGGGGCCTTAAACCCGATTCTCGTCTTAACGTCGTTTTAAGGCCCAACGGTTACATATTACAAAAACGAGCACCTTGAATCTATACATACATCAAAACGTCCATTATCGGATTTGAACCATGGGGTCGCGTTCCTAGGCTCACACGAGATTATGACATGCCCACAAAATGAATACTACATGATTAACCAACCCGGATTTATATAATACACCATGACATCCGAAAATGACAATCTAAATAAATTACACCCGATAAATTATCATAAACAAACTAAAAATTTCATCCATTGGATATCCTCGGGTTATTAGGAAGAATTTTGTTCCGATGGAACCCTCACCCATAATCCCTAATCCATGATTGTTCAACCATATTCTTGAAAATTACAATTTAATTTAGCCACATGACATAATAGAAGTTGCAAAAATAAGGAGATTTTCACCTTGCAAATGATACCAAAATTGTGTAGAAACTTGTATATTGAGTGAAATATGAGATGTATTGATATAATCCAACAACAAGGGAAATTCCTCTCTTTTTCTCTCAATTGTTGCAAGAATTTTTTGCTATTTCTCTCTATTTCTGAGCTAAAACTGCTGCTGATTTCTTCTTCTTCCGCCAAACTGCTCTCTCTCCTCCCTTTTTTTTTCTTCTGCAGGAGGAATGAGCTGAAATAGGCTGGCCAGAGCCAGCCGCAGATTGATCTGCGGCTGGCCGCAGATCCATCTGCGGCTGGCTGGCCCACCTCCCATCGCACTCGGCTGGTAGTGTTGATTTCCTGGTTTCCGTGCTGGCGCACCCACTTGGCCGCAGATCAATCCGCGGCTGGCTGGCTTGACTTTCTTGTTTTTCGTGCTACGCCTCGATTCTCGTGCCATGACGCTGGTTTTCGCTGACAGGCTCATATTTTACAGTCCGGGAATCATTGGGAGGCGTGTCACACCTTTCGGGAATGCCAAATTCGGGTATCCTTATTGTTACGTCAGCTTTGATTGCCAATTACTGCGGTGGTGTCGGGCGCTCGCATTTGGGCCCACTCCTTCGCTCCCGCATGCCGGTTCAATTGACGATTTTGCCCTCTTGTCATGGTTAGTACAGGGAACGCAAAATTTGGGTGTCTACAGCTGCCCCTCTTTATCATGTTCATGCAATGTCTAATGAAATGAACAGGATAAAGAATAGACACTCGATGCATGAATGACAGTGCATAAAGGTGATAATACATACATGATGCAACACAAATGATTTATGATGCCACGTAAGATGCAATTGATGCAAATTATTCAGCAAAAGGTGTCGAGGCTGATGATCGTCTCGTCGGGGCCGGGTATCGTCGCCGGTTCACCCATCACGTAACCCCCGGTTATCGTCGCTGGCTGGTTATCTTGTCGGAGCCGGTTTTCGTCGCCGGACATCCAAATCGTAATCGCCGGTTATCGTCGCCGGTCGATTGTCTCGTCGGGGCCGGTTTTCGTCGCCGGACACCCATCTCGTAACCCCCGGTTATCGTCGCCGGTTGGTTATCTTGTCGGAGCCGGTTTTCGTCGCCGGACATCCAAATCGTAATCGCCGGTTATCGTCGCCGGTCGATTGTCTCGTCGGGGCCGGTTTTCGTCGCCGGACACCCATCTCGTAACCCCCGGTTATCGTCGCCGGTTGGTTATCTTGTCGGAGCCGGTTTTCGTCGCCGGACATCCAAATCGTAATCGCCGGTTATCGTCGCCGGTCGATTGTCTCGTCGGGGCCGGTTTTCGTCGCCGGACACCCATCTCGTAACCCCCGGTTATCGTCGCCGGTTGGTTATCTTGTCGGAGCCGGTTTTCGTCGCCGGACATCCAAATCGTAATCGCCGGTTATCGTCGCCGGTCGATTGTCTCGTCGGGGCCGGTTTTCGTCGCCGGACACCCATCTCGTAACCCCCGGTTATCGTCGCCAGTTGGTTATCTTGTCGGAGCCGGTTTTCGTCGCCGGACATCCAAATCGTAATCGCCAGTTATCGTCGCCGGTCGATTGTCTCGTCGGGGCCGGTTTTCGTCGCCGGACACCCATCTCGTAACCCCCGGTTATCGTCGCCGGTTGGTTATCTTGTCGGAGCCGGTTTTCGTCGCCGGACATCCAAATCGTAATCGCCGGTTATCGTCGCCGGTCGATTGTTTCGTCGGGGCCGGTTTTCGTCGCCGGACACCCATCTCGTAACCCCCGGTTATCGTCGCCGGTTGGTTATCTTGTCGGAGCCGGTTTTCGTCGCCGGACATCCAAATCGTAATCGCCGGTTATCGTCGCCGGTCGATTGTCTCGTCGGGGCCGGTTTTCGTCGCCGGACACCCATCTCGTAACCCCCGGTTATCGTCGCCGGTTGGTTATCTTGTCGGAGCCGGTTTTCGTCGTCGGACATCCAAATCGTAATCGCCGGTTATCGTCGCCGGTCGATTGTCTCGTCGGGGCCGGTTTTCGTCGCCGGACACCCATCTCGTAACCCCCGGTTATCGTCGCCGGTTGGTTATCTTGTCAGAGCCGATTTTCGTCGCCGGACATCCAAATCGTAATCGCCGGTTATCGTCGCCGGTCGATTGTCTCGTCGGGACCGGTTTTCGTCGCCGGACACCCATCTCGTAATTTCACTCAACATGTCAAATGGCCGCAAGGGAGCAAGGTGGGACCCACCAGGGCCAGCCGCGGATGGATCTGCGGGCAGCCGCAGATTGATCTGCGGCCAGCCGCAGATACATCTGCGGCCAAAATCGGGTTGTATATGCGGCGCGCCGCTTCCAGATCTGTCACTTTCAACTTCCAACTCACACAGATTTCTCGCGATTTTTGCTTGTTCGCAAAGGCCTTTTGTCGATTTTTCAACTTTCCTGCAAAAACTGTTCCGGTAGGATTGATCTACACGCTACAGGTAACACTTTGACCGGTCATTTTTCAATTTCGTCAATGTTTTGCTATACATTTGACTATTTGCATGCTTAGAGATAAAATGTATGCTTTACAGTGCTATGTAATGTACTATCATATATACATGCTATGTATTAACTGTGTGGGTCCTATTTTATGTTCATGAGGCGGTCCCACGTATATGTTTGCTCCTTTTTGAAAGAAAATCATGCATTTATGGCATTTTACATGCTTTATTTACACATATGAATGCAAATATGATCTGTTGTGGCCTGGGTTCTTTGAAAAACATGCTTGGATATGCATGGGATGTCCATTTTACAAACGGAACTCTGCCGATTTTTTATTTTTTTTATTTTTATTTTATTTTTATTTTTTTTATATATATACCATAACCATGCATCATGTTGCATTAATTATATGATGAGGCTAGAAATTTAGAATGTTCATTACATAATTTTAAAAGGGAACTTACCTTCTTTCTCGCCCGTTCTATTCCAGCTATGGATCGTGATGCGCCCAGTAGCTCCTCCGCCTCTCGGACTTCGGGTGTTCGCCGTCGTAGGGCTGCACCTGCCCCTATTCCTCCTCGTACCCGTCAGGCTCGTCGCTTGGCGGAGTCTGTCATCCGTCCTGATCACCCGGACGTTGAGGAGGTTGTTCCTCCGGAGGTTGCGGTGGGGGAGCCGTCTTCCAGCACATCAGCTCCCCCCCCTCATCGCGCCCTATCTGGCGCTTCTGTCCAGATACCCGATCTATTGGGTCGGGATCTCAGTCGTCACCCCTCGGCATCTCTTGTTGCTAATGAGGTATACTCGATTTGGCTTTTCATTTGTTCTTGATTTCTCAATTTCCGGTTCTATCTGGATTGACTCATTGGTGATTTTCACAGGTGCCTGAGTTTACCCAGCCGAGGGGTAATTGGTTCAACATTTACTCTCTCTACGCGGCCCTGCATAGTGATTACCGGGAGATGGTGGACTCTTGGGGCTTTCGACATTTCTTCACTATCATCCCCCGTCAGTGCCCCTGGGGTTACATGAGGGCTTTATCCGAGCGATGGTTCCACCATACGCAGTCTCTTCATCTTCTCGACTGCGAGGTCGTGCTGACCCCCTGGGACTGGAGGTACATTACGGGCATAGAGTTCACCGGGTCCCGTGTCCCCCTGGATCTTGATATCACTCCAGTGGAGGTTCGAGCTTTGCTAGGCTTTGCTGCTGATGATCGGGTCTTTAAGGCCCGTAGTATTCGGTCCGGTGCGTTGGCCGTCGATGCTGTTGGGGGTCTATACGCACAGCCTATCCCAGCGGATCAGGGCATTCGTGACATCCTGCTACGGCGCTTGTTCCTGACTATCATGAGGGGTTGTTTCCTAGGGAACAACTCTTCTACCATCCACTTCAGCGTCGTAGGGGCTGTTCGAGATGTAGACCGGATTGGTGACTACGATTGGGGGTCGTTCACTTTTGCTTATTTCCTCCATGGTCTGCGTCTACGCTCAGAGGGACAGACTGATGCCTGGCTCGGTTTCTACCACTTTCTGCTGGTGAGTCCTTTCCTCCTTTCCCTTACTGTATTTCTTTTCATTTCATCTCTTTTCTGTATTTGATAGTGACTCATGCCTTGTCTTGTTTCTATTCACAGTTCTGGGCTTACGAGCGTCTTCCGTGTCTGAGGCCTATCACTACTCTGGGCCCGGACACTTATCCCCGGGGTCGGCGATGGCACCACAGTACTCTGGAGGAGGTCCCCGTGTCGGGCAGCTTTGCACATTGTCGTATTCAGCTGGAGTTGATCACGGCTGCCGATGTCGTCTGGATTCCCTACCTCTCCGAGCATCTGACTGTGGGGTTTGCTGACGGGCATCCCTCCGGCCCTGAGTTCGAGCTTTCCACCCGTCGCCTCACTTTGCAGAGTGTTGGAGGCTGGGTGATGTATCTGGGAGAGCGCGCATTCAGATGCGTCACTGGAGAGATCCGCATTCCGCACTCTCTTTCTTTCACTACTTTCTGGCCGCTGGATTCTCAGCCCTCGGAGATCATGCTCGTCGGGGAGGACGGTCGGATGCTTTCCACAGGCCCCAGTACGAGCGAGGCTTTCAGGACTTGGTGGGTACCTCGTACCATCGGTCCCCAGACCCGGGCTACCTTCTTCCTCGGGGATATGGTCCCCGGCTCGGTGATGATGACTGACTGGGCAGCCTGCGTCCGGAGTCCCACCCACACTGAGCAGATAGACACTTTGACCCGCCAGGTGGAGCAGTTGTCGCTATTTCTTCGGGTGTTAGGCCGGACCCCGGAGGAGGCTTACGCCTACGATCCTGACGGTGCGGGCTATGATGCAGGCCCGAGCTCATCTGATGCCACTGCTCGGCCATATATCCCTGACATGAACTTCGGTCCTCCGACTTCGACGACCCGGGGGGATCAGTTCGAGGACCCCGGTTTCATCGATGAGATTGACTTTATCTAGATCAGGATAGGATAGGGCTTTTGTACCTGTACCTGTTTAGATTTATTTTTCATTTCATGCACTACGTACTGAACTCATTTATTTATTTATGCACAGTTCTTTATCTTTTATCTCTATGAAATTCATTTGCTTTATTATTGTTTGTACGATGCATGCTTTTTATTCATGGATAGAGAATGACCCCTGTACAGTCTTTTTTGATACTATTTTATCACAGATGACGTCCTCAGATGTCGTGGTATGCCTGGATTCCATTCCTCCTACAGGGTTGGTTGGCATCCTCCTCCGTTGGTTGGACAGCTTATCGCCGGCCGACAGGGTCATCGCAGACGGTCTTTTGGGACACTCTCGGTCCTTATTAACCTTTCAGGTGCCAGCGGGCTTTGTGGATGGTATTTTGAGATATTGGGTCCCTGTTCGTCAAGTGTTCAGGCTAGGGACGGTAGAGCTGACCCCCACCCTCGAGGAGTACGGTCGCTTCACTGGTTTGCCTTTGGATAGACCTTGCGCCAGGATCACGTCTGGTCCCATGCGCCGCCAGTTCTTGACTTTTACTGGGTTGCGGAGGGCGGCTCTGCTATCGGCGATCACATCAGATCACCTGGTTCCTCTTCATTTTTTGATTGACCGATTCGGCTCACCTAACAGTTTTTTTGCCGCTTTCCTGGGGATTTTTCTGTATCGGAGGAGCGCTGGGGCGTTTTGAGGCTAGACGTTTTGATGGCCTGTATCATCTCAGTTCTGTACTTGCCCGCGGGACCGGGTCATTTGGACATGCGGGTGGTCGCGGTCGTCAGGGCCCTTCAGGAGGATCACACCATTCTTCCCATGATATTGGCGGATACTTACATGTCAGCCTCATACTGTCAGTCTTTCCGAGGCAGAGTATTCCGAGGGAGCTTGACTTTATTGTACGTGTGGTTCATGAGTCACCTTAGTCCCATCGGCCACTTCCGTCGCCAAGGGTTTTGCTTCAGTCACGACATAGCCACGCAGTTTTCATTTCGTCCTGTGAGCTGTACTGATGCGGCCTCCTGGATAGCATTTCTGTCGGTTATTGAGGATCCTTTTCATCTACTGGTCTATTCGGGTTATTGCTCCTTTATGAGCTTCTTGACTTATGTGCCCGACCTGGACTTCATTCCCATTGCCGGTTTGAGGGGCGTGACGACTTATCATCCCCTGGCGGTCATGGGGCAGTTTGATCAGACACAGGATTTCCACCTCTTCGCGGGTGCGGCCGACTACCGATTCCTTATATCATCCCAGACAGAGAGGGATCTACTGCGGGTATATGATCTTTGGCCTCGTAGGATTCTGACCGAGTATAATGATAGTTGCCCCATCCAGACATTCGCTTATGTGCAATGGTTGCGCGGAGATGCGGATGCAGCTGGTGTGAGTCGGATTGGGACTATTGATGATTCTGGAGTGACTTTCCCAGACGATATCATATATCACTTGATCTCAGCCGATTCTCCCCCTAGTCGGGACACTGAACATAGCCGGATCCGACTGTCTTTGATTGCTATTGAATCTGAGAGGGATGCCGCCATTGCCGAGAGAGATGCTGCTATTCTAGCTAGAGATGCTGCCATAGCCGACAGAGATGCCATTGTTTTTCAGGCTAGGACAGTCCTAGATGCACATTCTGGGACTGTCAGCCGAGCCACTGCCTTGTTGGACCGCATCGACATGATAGGACAACAGATTTCAGGGGATGCTGATGCCTCGGATCTGTCCGCCACCTTATCCATCCTGCTTCAGTTAGTTGCAGATTTGTAGATTGTTTTATTTCCTGCATAGACTATGTTAATTTCATCGGTTATTGAAAAGGAAATCCTGTAACAAAAAGGCTTATATATGTAAACAGGTATTTAAATTTAGTCATTTTCCCTTTTTGTTGTATCGTCGCCCTTCATTGGATCATCATTTTATCCGGTTGATCATGATTTTGACATTTCGCTTTCTTTCTCTTCTCAAGTCTTGATGGAGACTTGACAGATATTGTCGTACCCCTGTCGATTTCATTGGATTGAGTTTCAGACTTTGGCTAACTATTTGGTTTGATCAGGGTTATATCAATTCGGTATGGAACTGATTGGTCGGCTGGTTTCGGGAAAGTTTTGAGGGTTTAGGAAGGTTTATCTGGTTGTTGGGGATTGGTTTTGTTTTAGGGGAAGGATTATTTTAAAAGGGATCGGACCGTGCCGAGATGGCTGCCTACGTACCCCCACAGGTTGGGAGATCAGGTCCTACGTAGTTCGCTCCTCAAAGGAAAAAGGGAATTGAGGATTTAAGCGTAGAATCGCTTCACTGAGTCAGAATTTAGGGGTTGTGGAAATGTCTCACCATCCATTTCTTGCAATATGAGGGCTCCTCCGGATAGCACCTTTTTAATTACAAAAGGTCCCTCCCAGCTTGGGGCAAACTTCCCCTTAGCCTCGTCTTGGCAAGGCATGATTCTCTTTAGCACCAGGTCATTCTCCTTGAATTTCCGAGGTCTTATCCTTTTGTCATATGATCGAGAGATCCTTTGTTGATATAACTGACCGTGCCAAACAGCAGCCACCCTCCTCTCATCAATTAGGGCCAACTGGTCGTATCGACTTTGCATCCAATCCTCCTCGCTTATCTGAGCATCGATCATTATTCTGAGGGACGCCATCTCAACCTCAATTGGCAGGACGGCCTCCATTCCATACACCAAAGCGTAAGGGGTTGCCCCTGTAGAAGTACGCGTTGATGTTCGATATGCCAGTAGGGTGAGGGGTAGCAGATCTGGCCATCCCCGATGATTAGCAGACATTTTTGCCATGATCTTCTTGATGTTCTTATTGGCAGCCTCCACTGCCCCATTCATTTTGGGACGGTAAATGATAGAGTTGAGGTGTTTGATCTTAAACTGGTCGCACAATCCCTTCATGAGGGTGTTGTTCAAATTCTTAGCATTGTCAGAGACCAAAACTTCAGGCTGCCCGTATCGACAAATGACATTATTCCTGATGAACCCAACGATAACCTCCTGAGTGACTTTGGGGAAAGAGGCTGCCTCTACCCACTTGGTGAAATAATCGATCATGACGAAAATGAATCGGTGCCCGTTGCTTGCTTTGGGCTCTATTGGTCCGATCACGTCCATTCCCCACATTGAGAATGGCCACGGGGAGGTCATACAGTGCAGTTCATTGGGGGGCGTATGGATCACATTACCGTGCGCCTGACATTGGTAACACCGTTTGACATGATCCTCACAGTCAGCTTTTAAGGTCAACCAAAAATGCCCTGTTCTCAAAATCTTTTTGGCTAGCATCGGTCCACTCATGTGTGGCCCACACACTCCACCATGTATTTCGTTCATAATCCTTTGGGCCTGCGTCTCATCCACGCACTGCAACAGTCCCAAACCAGCATCTCTCTTGTAGAGTGAATCCCCACTCAAGTAGAACTTCATCGCCATTTTTTGAATCCTCATCCTCTCAGTTCGACTCGCCTGGTCGGGAATGGATCTATCTCTCAGATATTCCCTGATGTTATGATACCAGGGCTGCCTTGTCACCCCCACCTCGTCTGATAACACTGCCACATGTTCCTCATATGCCGGGGCATTCTGTACGGCTATCTCAACCTGCGGAATGTCTTTTCTTTTGATTATGTGGATTACGGAGGCCAGGGTTGCCAATGCATCTGCAAAATCATTCCGACCCCGGGGGATATGTCGAAAAGCGATATCTTCGAACTCTTGCATCAGCTGGGTAACACAACGATGGTATGGGAGTAACCGAAGCTCTTTAGTGTTGTACACCCCGATTGCCTGTCTGATTACCAATTCTGAATCCCCGAACACTGCCAGCCTCCTCACTCCCATGTCGCGGGCCAAGCGGAGTCCCAAGATACATCCCTCGTATTCAGCGGTGTTGTTCGAATTGCTGAAATGCAGTTTAGCGGCCACGGGGTATTGTTCTCCGGTGATAGAGACCAGGACTGCTCCGGCTCCTGCCCCTTCAGCATTCATGGCACCATCAAAATATAACTTCCAGAATTGTCCCTCATCATTGCATTTCGTATCTGACACCCAGAATATGTCTTCGCCCGGTAGAGGAGTTTCTAACGGTTCCATCCCTCCCGACGGCGTCTCGGCCAACTGATCTGCAATTCCCTGCCCCTTCATGGCTTTCTGAGTTACGTATACCATGTCGAACTGCTGTAAGATTAACTGCCATCTTGAAAGTCGACAGTTCAACATGGGCCTTTCAACAATATATTTCAGGGGATCCATTCTCGATATTAGGTACGTAGTATGCCCATGGAGGTAATGCTGTAATCTCCCTGCCGCCCAGGCCAGCGCACAACAGGTCTTCTCGATGGGAGTGTAATTTTGTTCACACTGGCTAAATCTTTTGCTGAGGTAATAGATGGCCTGCTCTTTACCTGCCTCATTCTTTTGTCCCAGCATGCATCCCATCGCGATGACATTGACCGATATGTACATGAACAGGGGGATTCCATCCTTTGGGGGTACCAGCACCGGTGCCTCAGTCAGCTGCTTTTTAATGGTCTGAAAAGCCCCTTGACATTGCTCATTCCATTCTTGGGAAACCCCCTTTCTTAACAACTTGAAAATGGGCTCGCACGTAGTTGTCAAGTGGGATATGAAACGGCTGATGAAGTTTATTCTTCCCAGGAATCCTCTTATCTCCTTCTCTGTGTGAGGTGCCGGCATATCCACAATGGCTTTAATCTTTGCCGGATCCAACTCAATGCCCCGATCACTGACCAGGAATCCCAAAAGCTTACCTGATTGCACTCCGAAAGCACACTTTGCTGGATTGAGCTTCAAATTATACTTTCTGAGCCGATCAAATAGCTTTTTGAGATGGGCTATATGATCAGACTCTACCTTCGATTTCACAATAATGTCATCCACGTAGACCTCTATCTCCTTATGCATCATATCGTGGAATAGGGCCATCATGGCTCTCTGATAAGTAGCCCCAGCATTTGTGAGACCAAAAGCCAATCGTCTATAGCAGAAAGTGCCCCAAGGGGTGATGAATGCGGTCTTTTCCCGATCTTCCTCCGCCACCATTATCTGATGATATCCTGCGAAGCAATCCACAAAAGAGTACATTTCGTACTGGGCTGTGTTATCCACCAGGATGTGTATGAAAGGCACCGGGAAGTTGTCCTTGAGACTGGCCTTGTTTAGATCTCTGTAGTCCACGCATACCCTTACCTTTCCTCCAGGTTTAGCCACTGGGACTACATTGGATAGCCATTCCGGGTAAGTGGACACCATAATGATTCCGGCCCTGAATTGTTTAATGATCTCCTCTTTCACTTTTAAGCTCCACTCGGGTTTCAACTTCCTTAGTTTCTGCTTGACGGGCCTGAAACCCTCCCTGATGGGCAACTGGTGTACCACGATGTCGGTGGACAATCCGATCATATCCTCGTGCGACCAGGCAAAGACATCCTCATATTGTTTTAGCAACTCGGTCATTTCGGTCTTTTGGCTGGTGGTGAGGTCTATCCCTATCTTGAGTTCTTTTGGCTTGTCTGGGGTTCCAATATCAACGGTGATGGTTTGGTCCAAATTGGGTTTGGGTTTATCCTCGACCCATCCTTTGATCTCTTCAGGCGCGTCGTCGTAATCTGTCTCGTCTTGCTCAATGCCCATCAAATCGAAATCCAGCTCAATGTCAAAATCATAATCATCATTCAAATTTGAAAGATCGTTTGTTAGGCAAGGATTACTCAATTTGGTACACCTGACATGGAACAAAATACTTGTCATATATAAATCATTTTCACGACGATCGCATTTTCAAATAACACGAAGGAACGACATAATTATGCAGAAATAAAACAACAACGACAACAATAAACTTCTTCATTCCCCCGTTTTCTGGGGTCCACCACCCTGACGTCGGGTTTCACCCTTGTTTGGATATCATTGGTTTCATGGTCCAGTTGTTGACTGTCAGGTCAGATGAAATGCGCTGGATAAAAGGGGGCCTCACATCGGACACTTCCCCGATGATTACGGATACGTCGCCTGAGTCCTCCCTCCTATCCTCTCCAGGAATAATCAGCCCCGCCCAATCGATGACAGGCACAACTCGTTGGGCCACCGGTGGTGCGATAATATTCGTCCCCTCCCTACTGCTTGTTGATCGTCCGGGGATATAGCATTTGGTTTCAAACTCTTTCGCGACCTCCTGAAGGAAACTTTCCCTCCGGACCGACTCATTATGTGCGGGGGTTAACTCTTCATTCCCTGCCCCAATCACAGGCTCGCTGATCCCCTGCTCATTGTCGATTTTGGTCCCTGGACTGCCAGCTAGTCGAATCGGAGTCGCACCCTGACGGTGTCTCCGTGCTGCGCCCATATGGTATCCCAACCCTGCTTTGCCTATCTGCCGTGGTAATTGGATGGGCTTGGTGATTCCCTGACTGCTCTTTCCTAACCCCTGTCCAGGCTGGAAGTTCATTTTTATCATTTCCTTTGCCACAAAGGTAAGTTCTGGAGAGACCCTTGGTTTCATGGCTGGAGCCCCCAGGCATCTAGGTTGGGGAGTGCTAATCTCCAGCGCTTGAAAACTGGCTGGTGCCGCCGACTCATCCACATTGATCACTGGTAGGCCACCCCTGGGAGGAGAATGGTCATCACATTCGGCCGAGATTGTTACCAGATTTCCATTGATGATTAGCTTGATTTGTTGGTGGAGCGTAGAAGGCACTGCCCCGGCCATGTGTATCCACGGCCTCCCCAGTAATAGGTTATAACTGGCGGTGATGTCTAGGACCTGGAAAGAGATATCAAAAGTACAGGGTCCTATTTCCACTAGTAATTCTATTTCCCCAATTCTATCCCTTCGGGAACCATCGAAAGCTCGCACCACCACGTGACTGACCCGTAGGCGCTTGGGATTAATGTTCATCTTCTGCAATGTGCTGAGGGGACAAATATTTAATGCCGATCCCCCATCAATCAATACCCCATTCATGATATACCCCGAGGAGATTACCGCAATATGTAACGGTTTCCGGTGTCCCCTTCCTTCCTTGGGTATGTCCTCATCCGTAAAGGATATTACATCGTTCTCCAATAGGTGGCCCACCAGCTGGGCGAAACCTTCCTCACTAATTTCCTTGGGCACGTATGCCTCCTCCAGAACCTTCGTCAAGGTCCTGCAATGCTTATTGGATGACAACACCAGGTCCATGACTGATGTTAAGGTTGACTCCTCATTTAAAATCTGAATCCCCCTCGTTTCCGGATGATCCATCCTTCTCAAGAATTCTATGGCCCTGTCCTCGGAAATCTCTTCATTTTTTTTCTTTTGGCTTTCAAGGACTCGCCCGGGAAGATATAAGGGGTTCCCCTTTGTCGTCACAGAAGCACAACTGGCCGCTTCCTCTGGCGTTCCCCCATAATTCCAGGGTACCGTCTTTAGACTACTGATAGGGATTTGCGGCCTCGCGGCAAGGATGAGGGGCCTCGGAGCTGTCAACTTGACAGGTCCCCCCGTGCTATTCGGACTCACCCCCATCAATCTGATGGGCACTCCCCGTGCACTCCCATGCTCACGCATCACGTTGATCATCCCCTCAATTTCCTGCACATAGTTTAACCTCGGCGGCCCCCCAGCTTCACTGTCATCCGTCATATTGACCCCCCCTCCATCATGTCTTGGCAGGGGATTTGCTTTAACATTCGGGGAGTCTGGCTGTTCCACCACAATTTCCCCACTGTCAATCAGGTTTTGGATTCGATGCTTCAGCGTCCAACAGTCTTGTGTATCATGGCCAGGGGAGCTGGAGTGGTATGCACATCGCTTGCTCGGGTCAAACCTTCTACCCTTTGGGTCACTCGGTGGTGCCAGACCAACTATTTTCTTTTGGGCTACTAATACCGCTAATACTCGTTCAAGCGGCTCCCCGAGCGGGGTGAATACTCGATTTTGCGAGGCCTCATATCTCCTTCGTCCCTCTGCTCTTTGATCTGTGAAATTGGGCTGTCGGGATGGCCCTACCCTCTGCACCTGTACCGGAAGATGGCTTTCTGCCTTTTTGGACGAGCCCTGAAGGATGAGGGAAACGTCCTCCTCTTTTTTCTTTTGCACCCTTCGGGAAGTGCTGCCATAATTACCGCTCTGGATCTGTTCTGCAGCCGTTTCCAAAGCCGTTGAGATCCCGAATTTTGCCGGATTTCAAACCCATGTCCACCATCTCTCCGTGTTTTAACATTTCGGCGAAAGGCCTACCAATCCCCGATATGACTCGTTCATAATACGGTGCCTCTTGAATGTCTACAAAAGTCATCACCATCTCCGACTCGCTCATCGGAGGGTTCACTTGCGCGGCCATGCCCCTCCATCGTTGCACATATTCCCTGAAGGATTCCCTAGGCTGCTTCTTAACTTTTGTCATTTGGTACCTGTCAGGGGCCATCTGGGCCTGAAAGCTGTATTGGGTTAAGAAAGTATGGGCCAATTCCTCCCAGTTGTGGATTCGGGCGTTGTCAAGGCGGGCGTACCAGATCCTCGCCTCCCCGGTTAAGCTTTTCTCGAATAGCTGCATCCTCAACCCCTCGTCCTCGGCATAAGACCCGAGTTCTCCAATGTATATTTTCAAATGCGTGTAGGGGTCTCCCTTTCCATTGTATTTTTCAAACTCGGGGACTTTGAACTTTTCTGGATATCTGGTTCCGGGGAAAACACACAGATCCGAGTAATTGACCCTACCCAGGGAGCCTATGCCTCGCAGAGATTGGATGGTCTCCTCTATGTGTCTCATTTTTTTCCGAAGGTCGTCAGTGTCCCCTTCCTCTGGGATAGTAATCACTGTCTTGTGAGGTATGGGAACGGCCCTTGGAATGACTGGCTCATCCTTGAGTAGGGGTTGGTCATCTTTAAACAGGTTTGCACCATTCTTAGGAGGATTCTGGTCACCTCCTGGTGGCGGTATATTATGCGGTCCCTGGTTTGATGAATCCTGTCTGACTAGGAACTGCTCTTTTAGCATTGTGGCCATTTCCATCATCTGCCTTTTAAAGTCATCAAACTCTTCCCGAGATATGGAACTATGATTGGGAAGATCAGCCATTTCAGAAGTAGAGGCCTGGGCTTTCTTAGACTGCGAACGGGTTTGAGGAGCAATCCTGCGAAACAACGGTTCGAAGTTTAGTCCTGGAAAATGAAAGGATACGGATGCATGCTAAAGCTGTAACATTTGTGTTTTGGGTTTTTTAATCTTTTTCTGCAAAACAGCATGTTAGTAGTCCCTTATTGCAATAATAAATGCCATCATGACTTGTTATGCTTCCCCAGCTGTTCTCTGCAAAACGCAGCGGTTAGTAATCTTTTGACAGAAAGGGAGGTATATATGAATGGGACCATGACATTTATACGCATGAATGTAAGAAGGCATGAAGAGACTTTTCCTGCGTTGGGTTAATCTGAGGCTGACCTATCCTAGGGTTACTCTCACGGGCTTTTCGGCATGAAGGTCCCCAAATCTTCGCAATCTACTCGTTTGAGCCCTTTCGATTGGAGCGGATTTGGGTGGTGCGTTTCCTGAGCCATCTCCGGGGAGCAGCCCCTTCGAGTCCAGTAATAAGCAACCGACAGGTTCGCCTCAAGAGGAGGTACTCTCTCAACATACATTCACATTCATCGTCCTCACCGTTATGCAAATGATTACTCAAAAGTAAAGCAATTCCATTCAAATCATTCATTTATTCGACAAAACACGCATTCACACAACACAAGTAAAAAATAAAAATATCGCACGCACACACATTTTATGAATTTTAAAGGATAGGATAACATCATGATTTGAACGCGGCTTAAGCCCTCTAATGTCCCCAGCAGAGTCGCCATCTGTCGACGCCGGGTTTTCTCATCTCTCGTCCTTTTCCTATTTTAGCCTTTTGGTTTAGATGATTTTTGGAAAAGGTCGGCATTGATGTCGACGGGGTTTTGAAAGATCGTGTTTTATGATGAGCCAATTAACCAGAGTCGCCAGTTGGTATATTTGAAATGGATGTACCAACTCATCCGAGTTTTCGTTTTTTTTATAAATCGCTGGCTTATATGTGACTCCGAATTAATTGGTCTGCGAATCGAGATTCATAGAGTTCGGGGGCTTGCTTAAGTGAGGGGAAGGTGTTAGGCACCCCTCGACTTCCGTAAAACATGGTTACCGCAATCTTGATACTTTCCTGTCCTTTAATTCATGAAATGTGTGTGTGTGTGCGTGCGTGTGTGTGTGTGTGTGCCTAAATGAATGTTGTAGTGAGTTTATATGTAAGAATTATTTGGGTTTTTTAGGGAAAATCGTGCGTTTAGTTTTGAGAGTGCTTCAAAATGTCTTTTCGGTATTTACGAGAAAGCCCTATTATTTATGGGGAAGGTTTGATTTTGAATGGCAAAAAGTTATGAGATTTTTTATTAAGTGTTGTTTTGGTAAGACATGAATTCGTTAAACCTTAACCAAATAGGAATCGAGATTTATACGTTGCTTTCATAATTGATGGGCAATTTCTAAAATCTCTTTCACCCTATGTATCAAGGTTTAATAAAACGTTTCGTTCTTTTATAAAACCCATTTTTGTGACATTTGAAAATAACCTCTTTTAGCTTTCTCGTAGAATAGGAATCAACTTTTATTAGCATTTCCAAATTTTTTAGCCTCGTGATGCTAATATCCTACTTTGACGGATTTTAGAAAAGATCTTTATCGTTTAATCCTTTGAAACCATTTTGGTGTCACGAAATATAATCAAGCATAAACATGCGTTGGGGCTATCCACGGGCATGTAAGCCATCCGAATATCCCCAAACGCCAACAATCACGTATTCCACTAATACGGGGCCTTAAACCTGATTCTCGTCTTAACGTCGTTTTAAGGCCCAACGGTTACATATTACAAAAACGAGCACCTTGAATCTATACATACATCAAAACGTCCATTATCGGATTTGAACCCACGGGGGGGTTCGGTCGCGTTCCTAGGCTCACACGAGATTATGACATGCCCACAAAATGAATACTACATGATTAACCAACCCGGATTTATATAATACACCATGACATCCGAAAATGACAATCTAAATAAATTACACCCGATAAATTATCATAAACAAACTAAAAATTTCATCCATTGGATATCCTCGGGTTATTAGGAAGAATTTTGTTCCGATGGAACCCTCACCCATAATCCCTAATCCATGATTGTTCAACCATATTCTTGAAAATTACAATTTAATTTAGCCACATGACATAATAGAAGTTGCAAAAATAAGGAGATTTTCACCTTGCAAATGATACCAAAATTGTGTAGAAACTTGTATATTGAGTGAAATATGAGATGTATTGATATAATCCAACAACAAGGGAAATTCCTCTCTTTTTCTCTCAATTGTTGCAAGAATTTTTTGCTATTTCTCTCTATTTCCGAGCTAAAACTGCTGCTGATTTCTTCTTCTTCCGCCAAACTGCTCTCTCTCCTCCCTTTTTTTTTCTTCTGCAGGAGGAATGAGCTGAAATAGGCTGGCCAGAGCCAGCCGCAGATTGATCTGCGGCTGGCCGCAGATCCATCTGCGGCTGGCTGGCCCACCTCCCATCGCACTCGGCTGGTAGTGCTGATTTCCTGGTTTCCGTGCTGGCGCACCCACTTGGCCGCAGATCAATCCGCGGCTGGCTGGCTTGACTTTCTTGTTTTTCGTGCTACGCCTCGATTCTCGTGCCATGACGCTGGTTTTCGCTGACAGGCTCATATTTTACAGTCCGGGAATCATTGGGAGGCGTGTCACACCTTTCGGGAATGCCAAATTCGGGTATCCTTATTGTTACGTCAGCTTTGATTGCCAATTACTGCGGTGGTGTCGGGCGCTCGCATTTGGGCCCACTCCTTCGCTCCCGCATGCCGGTTCAATTGACGATTTTGCCCTCCTGTCATGGTTAGTACAGGGAACGCAAAATTTGGGTGTCTACAACTGGCTTTCCTTCTTGCATTAACACAACTCCAATGCCTAATCCTGAAACATCACATTCAATTTCAAAGGTCTTAGTGAAATTAGGCAATACAAGTAAAGGAGCGTTAGTTAATTTTTCTTTAATCAAATTAAACGCTTTTTCCTGTGCATCACCCCACTTGAATCCTACACTCTTTTTGATTACTTCGGTGAGTGGTGTTGTGACTTCGCTGAAGTTCCTTACAAACCGTCTATAGAAACTTGCGAGCCCATGGAAGCTACGAACTTGACTGACATTCGTAGGAGTTGGCCATTCTTGGATTGGACGTACCTTTTCTTCGTCAACCTGTACTCCCTGTGCACTAACAACAAAGCCAAGGAACACAACTCGATCCGTACAAAATGTGCATTTGTCCATATTAGCATACAATTTTTCTTTCCGAAGCACTTCTAGGATAGATTTTATATGCAATGCATGCTCTCTTAAATCTTTACTGTAGATCAAGATATCATCAAAGTAGACAACTACAAATTTTCCAATGAAGGATCGCAAAACATGGTTCATTAATCTCATTAATGTGCTAGGAGCATTAGTTAAACCAAAGGGTAAGACTAACTACTCGTATAATCCATATTTTGTTTTAAAAGCAGTTTTCCATTCATCACCCTCATGCATTCTAATTTGATGATAACCACTCTTTAAATCTATTTTAGAAAACACACAAGATCCATGTAATTCATCTAACATATCATCTAACCTAGGAATGGGATGCCGATACTTTACCGTGATGTTATTTACCGCTCGACAATCAATGCACATGTGCCACTTCCCATCTTTCTTAGGTACTAAAATAACTGGAACCGCACATGGACTCATGCTTTCTCTCACGAACCCCTTGTCCATTAGCTCGTCAACTTGCCTTTGCAATTCCTTCGTTTCCTCGGGATTGCTTTGGTATGCCGGGCGATTTAGAATGGTCGCGCCGGGGACAAAGTCAATTTGATGTTCAATTCCCCGAATTGGTGGTAATCCTTGGGGAAGCTCCTCGGGAAATACATCCTGATAATCCTGCAAAAGAGTAGAAATAACACTAGGCAATAAAGTTTTATTAGCGTTAGTATTCAAAAGTGCCTCCCTATACCGAAGTACAATCATTGGCTTTTTAGAATCCAAAGCTCGCCTTACATCACTCCTTTTTGCAAAAATATTTGTTTTTCTCTCTTCTCCTTTCTTTTTTTCTCTCTCTTTTGTTTTCTTTTCATGATCTCTCTGTAAGTGTATTTGATCCTCATGCACCTGTTTTGGTGACATAGGACACAAGGTAACTTTTCTTTGATTGTGAACAAAAGAGTACTCATTAGTAAAACCGTCGTGTTTTACTCGCCGATCGAACTGCCAAGGTCTCCCAAAGAGTAAATGACCTGCCTGCATAGGAACTACATCACAAAGGATCTCATCAACATACTTCCCAATTGTAAACGGTACTGATACTTGCTTGGTAACTTTGATGTCGCCGCTGTCATTGACCCACTGCAATCGGTATGGGTGAGGATGTTTGGATGTTGTAAGTCCCAATTTCTCCACCATTGTGATGCTTGCCACATTTGTACAACTCCCACCATCAATTACAACACAACAGATCTTACCATTTACCATGCATCTAGTATGAAATAGATTCTCTCTTTGCTCGCTGCTTTCTTCCTTTACCTCTGTACTAAGCATTCTCCGTGTAACTAACACTTCGCCATGCATAGCAACCTCTCTATCTTCCTCCAACGGTGGCATAGAGTCATTGTCACTATCTTCTTCCTCGGTCTCCAAATCCCCATTATCAAGCACTAACATAGTTCTTTGATTTGGGCATTGATTTGCAATATGTCCCCTGCCTTGACATTTAAAACATACAATATCTCGATTATGACTAGTAGAAGGTGTATTAGTTTTACCTTGCACCACTTGATTAGCCGCTCCCTGCTTGATTTCTGGCTTTGGCTTGAAAACAGTTGGCTTTTCCTCACGCTTCACATTATTGGATTTCCATGATGAACCTGTGGTAGTGTTTATTCGCTGGCCACCTCTCCTCTTAAGTTGCTTCTCTATTTTGATAGCCATGTGCACCATGTCTTCCAATACCACATAATGTTGACGCTCCACCAAATCTGCAATATCCCAATTTAAACCTACTGAAAATCGGGTCATGGTTGCCTCATTATCCTCGTCGATGTCAGCTCTAGACATTAGCATTTCCATTTCTTTGAAGTAGTCCTCCACACTCTTGTTTCCCTATCTCAAATTTTGTAAGTTTCGAAACAGATCTCGATAGTAGTGGCTTGGGACAAACCGCTTTTTCATTACAGCTTTCATTTCTACCCAAGTCTCTATTAGACGTTCTCTGCACCTCCTTCGGCTGGTCATCAATTGATCCCACCAAGTAACTGCATACTCTGAAAATTCGGTAGCTGCAATCCTAACTTTCTTGAGTTCCGAGTAGTTATGACAGTCAAAGATCCACTCCATTTTCTTCTCCCACTCTAAATATGCCTCGGGGTCACTCCTGCCTTGGAATGTGGGAATTTTCATTTTGATGCTATCGAGATTGTTGTCCTCTCGATTTCGGCCGCCTCTATCCTTTGCAAAATGTCTCCTAGGGATAAGGTCAATTTCCCGATCCTCTTCCTCGCTAAACCTTTCATCATAGTAATTTGTCTCCGCTAGCCTTGCTTCCTTTTGTTGGGTCTTTCCTTTTGGGCGCCCACCCGGAGGGATTTGAGTTTGTTCCCCTCGAGTGACACTCAATTGATCGATGCGATCATGCACTTGTTCAATAGCCATCCCCAATTGTCTAGAAAATTCTTTCATCATAGCCTCCATCATGAGTTTTGGGTCAAAATTCGATGTAGAAGGTTCATTTTCAATTGTCTTATCTCTTGTGTTAGACATATTTCCTGCAAAACAAAGATTAGTAGAAAGCAAATTCCTCATCACTTCCTTGCGTGTTTCACTCAAACAATATATCACACAAATATGAAACGCTCGTGTATCACACAAATGGCTTTTACCCTCTAGTAATCTCACTACTCTTGCCTTTTTCCGCTCGTAGTTCTCTCTAATAGGTTCTTTTGGAATTCACACAAATGTTACCTCAATTTTCCAATTTCAATCCAATAAGAACTTATCAAGAATACAATATAGAAGGTATGACTCTCGGAATACCAACAAGACTTCACAATTGTCAAATATGATTCTTTGTAAATGAAATCCCAATAATAGCAATCAACAATAATAATTTTCTGCAATATATTTTCTGCAGTTTTTTTTTGACTAAAATCCAACAATAAAAGTAAAGATAAGTAACTTGATAGGAACTTAGCTTTGATACCAAATGATGGACTCCACGGCACGCTTGCGTGAGGTGGTCGTCGCCCGGATCGTTTCCAACAAGTTGATAGGATGGATAGCTTGCAACACCTTAACCCCTCGCCTATATATAGACGGTAATCTTGGTACAATTGCTTGCTTAGGAAATCTGCGTAGGGTGAACACCAACGACACCTCGACCCCTCGCTTATATTGAAGCGGTAACCTCGGTACAATCGACGATTGATGCGGTAGAAGACGCCACACACAACTATGATTGGTTGTATGATAAGTCAATTATGAATCTCAAAGAAGAACTAAGGAACACTTAGGAATTCTCAAAGAACCACAAGTAGAGAAACAAACTCACAATAATATTGATAATGCTGAAAATTGGTATGAAGTTGGTTGTACAAGCCTAGCATCACTTGGTATTTATAGGAACTCATGGTGTGCTAACCCATCACCATAAGTCAAGATCTAACAACTAATCACATCACATGCATCAGCCATCCAAAGAGTTTATCACCCCAAAAACATGTCCATGTGATGTGCTAAAAAGTTCAAATCTGACAACTAATCTGATCAGCACATTGCAAGCTTTTTTTGCATTTGAAAACCACCAAATTTGGACTTGGGCAAAACATGAAAGTTGTAGCCCTAGAAGTGTAGGCAAATTTAGGCTTTTGAATCACCTCATTTGGAGTTTGGAAACTCAAGTTATGGCCAAAATACGAACTGATGTCAAACTAGTCCAAAAGTGCGGAAATGCTGATTCTTTTGTGTCGGTTCGGGTATGCTTGCTTCCAATATGTTTATGAACTTCGCGTGCTTGTAACCCGTCTCTATAACCTCTATGCTCGATCCAACCTTGGTCCATAATTTATGAATCATCCCGTTAAGTCCTTCTTTGAAGCGTTTAGCTCGTGTCCTCGTAATGGGTCCAAGTGGCATATGCAATGGATCCACTTGTGTTTTGTCAAGGGCTTGTGAGCTAAGGATGTCCTCATCAGTAGGTCTGAATAAAAACTAGAGGGCTTAACAGACTCTAGTTTTTCAGACTGACCAAGACGATAACAAATCCACTTTAAAGTAAATCGTTACCTTGGAAGGTGGTGCAGTGAATTGGAAAGGTTCCAAACAGTAAAGAGTTGCTAGTTTAGTGACAAAGACAAAGAATATAACTGTAAATGAAGCTACAAGTTGACTGTTTGGATGAAAAGTTCATCACAGAACTAGGAATAGTTCCTAAGTCTCATCTTGAATTCAAACATGTGTTGCGGCACTTTCATTTGATTAGTGGAATCATTGTAAGAGGATAAGTCACTATAGAGATAGTGGACTCTCGAGAACAACATTGCATATCCATCTACTGAAGCTTTATCCAACAGCAGGATGATCGTCACTTAGAGAAGAAGGGTATTAGATACTATGGCGATTGGCTTTAGTGCAAGTGGGAGATTGAAAGTAGTATGCACACAAGCCAATCATATTTGATATGATGTAGCATATACTTTCTTATTCGTTTATTAAAGGCATTTTACTTTATCTGCATGGTGCTGTTATATTAAATGTGATAAACCCATAGTTTTGAGCAATGCTTTTAGAATCATGATGGTGATCATGCTAATGAGATCTAAATTCTAGATAGCTCACAAACTAAAATCGTTCCTAATCGTTGGATTACTAAAAAGGAGATTAGTGAATTCGGATATATTAGTCCATACGTTGCTTGCTCTTATGAAGAGGATGATTGATCTCATAATCATTTGTGTGGAGACACTAAAGCAAGTATGTAGGTGCTTATTAGAGAATAAGTTCACTGAACGTGGCTCGCTAAGGAATACCTAATGGAGTTTTACTCGCCTGTCAATAGGAATTCCTCTAGTGATAGTAGTACAAGTGATCCTTGGACTTGAGATCATCATAGTATATTGTGTATGATGAGTTATACTTTGACATGTCCCTTAAGACCCTTAGGGTATATCAAAGGGTATGATTGGGTATAATAAGTTATACATGGAGATAGGTGAATGATCAACAAAGAATCTACCACTTCTAGTAAAAGGAGAGAATGTCCTATGTGATTCGATAAATGACGACTCAGAAGTCTTTGGCCAAAGCATAATGAAATTAGAAAGGAGTTTCTAATTTGCATTATCAGAGTTGTTCATTTGAGAATCGAAATACATATAATTAAATAAATAAGACGTGACAGTAATTCCATGTCTTATATTTAATTGGGACATTGTATGGCAGAAGGATTGAATTGTACAGTAACTACTCACTGAAAGGTTCTTTTATGATTAATGTTGAAATCTATATTATCTGGAAAGTCGTTGATCGCTAAGAGGGCTTACCCTTATTGTAGAATAAATATTATTTAAATAAATTAAATAGTTTAATTTATTTATTTCAATAAGATTAGAATTGTTCTAATTGATTTATTCACAACCAGTTTAATATGGAGAACCTAAAGGGTCATACCGCAAAAAAGAAAATATTTGTTTAAGAAGTAAATGGCATAATTGTAATAATAAGTTAAGTGTATTTAATTTAATCTATGGAGATAGAATAAATTAAATAGCTTAATATTTATTATTTAATATTTTAGAAATATTAAATATAAATTAATAAGAGGAGTCTTATTATTATTACTATTATTATTATTTAGTTCCTAAAAGGTTTGGGAATTAATTAATAAAAGTACTCTCATAAATTTCTAATTGGATTAGGAGTTTAATTAATTAAAGGAGTTTAATTAAAATAAAAACCCTAATCCTAAATAGTTTAGGAGGGTTCCCTATATCTATAAATAAGAGGAGTCTTATCATGATTTGGGGTTAGACAGTTACACACTCTTGCGTTAGATTGTGGAGAGTACTTACAATTTCTATAGAGATAGAAACTAGAGTTTTGCCAATACCCATCTTCCTGAACAACTATTATTCCTTGGTGGATCACCTCTAGAGGCCAAACACTTGGGTGGCTAACGTTGATGAAAGGAAGGAATTTAATCGGTGAAATTCAAGGAGAACGCAAAGGAATTGGAGGTGAACTTGTACTCGAGGAAGCACGGTTCTACGAGGGTATAATTTCTTAATCTCTATCTCTTTCGTTAATTGATAATTGAACACAAGGAAAGATCATGGTGATGGTTTGCATGAAAAATTTTAAAATCCGTTTTATCGCGCTTTCGCACTATTTATGTAATTTGATTACATGTTCGCGTTATATACAAACCTAACAAAAACCTTTGCGAATATCTTTAAGAAAAATTTAATTCTTCTTAGGTAATTAGAAGGGGTGTTGTCAGTGACTCAGCATGGGAGAAGGGGGAGAAATTGCACACTTTCATGTTCAGAGTATTTTCCGAATGAGTAGGCAGTGCCTACTAAGTAAAGCTTTCTTGAAGAGGTTGGGTTCATTCTTTTTTGGCGCCCACCCTTTATTTATTTAGATGATGGGACAAAGCAAGCCCTAGGAAAGCCTGGGATCTAATTGGGCCTCATATTGTCAATTTCATTTAAGATATTTTTAGGACATGCCTTGTTCTTGAAGAGCTGAATCGTACTAATATCGGTCTTATTCCAACAAATATTGGCCCCGCAAAAATCGATCACTTTAGACCTATTAGCTTATGTAATACACTTTACAAGATAGTTACTAAGATCTTAGTTAATCGACTGAGCCCTTTCCTAAACTCGTTTATCACTCCCAATCAAGAGGGGTTTGTAGAAGGTAGGAGAGCCTCGGATAATTATATCCTAGCTAATGAAATCCTCAATTCTATCAAATCCAAAAGAGGGAAATGAGCCTTTGTTTTAGCTAAACTTGATTTATCTAAAGCATATGATAGGATATCTTGGGAGTTTGTGAAAGGAATGATGAGTGGGTAATTTACCCATGAATTGAGTATTTTTGGGCTTAATATATTGTTAGTTTTAAAGTTATTTAGTACATTTTACTTGTTTTTGTTTTATTTTGCAGGTAAATGCAGCGTAGGGGCAAGATGGTAATTTTTGGCAAAAGAAGGGGCATTAGTGTAATTTCTTCCAACACATCAGCGCCGCAACACTACTCCAGGAACAAATCCTAATGCCGGGGCACTGGGAGTCAGGGAAGGATGGTCGAATTTCTTTTCAAGTGGGTTTTTGATGCAAATTTCCTACTCAGTTTTTGCGACGCCACCAAATCCAGGTTTTCTAACCTTGAATTCAGTGCTCACAATCCATCATCATCATACACCTTCTACAAACTATTGCGGAATAATAAACATACATTGTTCATTTCAATAAGGTTCTACATTAAATCCTAAGGTCTAACAACCTTAACTTAATACATACCTTAATAATCTAAAAAGGTTTACAAAATAAATTACATCAGATAATCTAATAAATTAAACATGCATAAGATTTTTAATCTTGGACTTTTCCTTTTCCTTTGTCTTTCATCTTCGAACATTCAGGCTTTGCTGAAATAAACGCCATGATATAACAAGGGTGAGCAACTAATTCGCTCAACAAGTTTAATTACAAGGGTGATATATCATGATTAGAAAAAATTTAACTTTCGAATTTTCAACAATGTATAACAATTGTGAAAGAATAAGAATTCAAGTTTCAATAAATGAAAAATTAAGATGAGTGGTCAACAATGATCATGAACGTATACGGAGATTGTCAATATTTAAACTGGTCCTCCTAATAAGTTTTGGTAAGCGAGAGGATCAACCTCTCATACGCCGCGAATATGCATAATCACTTAATAAACGGGCAAACAATTATTTTCCAATATAATGCCTTAATAAAAGTTATTCTTTTTCTCAGTCTAAGAGTCCATACCAATCAACTGGTTTGGAACAACTTTTTAAAACATATCTGAATCAACAAATTTAAATATAATTGGTCTAGCTGATACAACTAACTGAGACCTGTCTCATAAACAGTTCATGAATAAAAGAACTTTAATTTATTTCACAGTTCAAATAATAGAACAGGAAATCAATTGCACAAAGTGCGAATATCAACAATCATTATGGATGTGGAATAATTAACAATAATTATTCACTAACATGCTTTGAAAATAATAACTCAAGTTTCAGTTAAGGAACTTGCCTCGTCTGCGGACTACTTCTTCTATTTATCAGAGTCGGGTAACTCCGGATTCTTATCTTTATAACTCTTTAAGATTCTTCTTTAAATCTTCTTTATCTTCTTCTAATCTTAATAATGAATTTCCTAAATTCATCTCTTAAAACTTTAATTCGATTTGAGTTTATTTCTTATCATCCTTTACACTATATTCAGGATACTGGATTTTAAAATTCAGCTTACTAGATTAATAAATTCGGTTTACTGGATTACCGAATACAGTTTACTAGATTAACGAATATAGTTTGTTGAATTAACGAATTCAGCTTACTATATTAATTCTCAAAACTTATCTATCTTTTTCTTTACTTAATAATGAATTTTTCAAATTCATCTCTTAGCACTTTAAACTCTATTTGAGTTTATTCCTTATCCTCATCTCTACGGTTATAGCCTAAGGTACTCCTACCTAAGGTTTATAACCTATCAACTCTGATACCAATTGTAAAGCCCCCAAATCCGGGTCCCTTGAACCTCAGACCTGGTGCGTCATGATACATCATCTTCATACACATTCTATAAACTAACGCGAAATATATAAACATACATTGTTTATTTCAAATGATTTTACAACCTTTTCCAAGGTCTACAACCTTAACTTAATACATACCTTCAATAACTAAAAATGTTTACAATAATCATTTGCATATGATAACAAAATAGTTAAATGTTCATATGAAACTATTCTCCAACTTTGCCTTTGACTTTATCCTTCTTCGAACACTCGGCTTAACTGAAATATTATCATGATATATCAAGGGAGAGCAACTACTTTGCTCAGCAAGTTTAAATACAATAAAGATATATCATGATTGAAAGAAAGAATAAGCTTCTGAATTTTCAACAATATATAATGATTGTGAAAGAGTATGAATCGAAGTTCAATACTTGAATAACTAAATCAATAATACTGTGTGGCCAACAATGACCATGAACAAATACTTTGGTAATGAAGGTGATCAGCCTTTCATGCCCGATAAACATATAAGATTTGCACTAAGTGCGAATAACAATAATTATCATGGATGTGGAATAATTGACAATAATTAAACCACTAGCATGCTTGGAACATAATACTCGAGTTTGAGTTAGGAAACTTGCAATAACGTAAAAAGTTTAGGGTTATGAACTTGCCTTGTCCGTCGATTACTGCTACGCAATCTAATTTAATCTCTTATGAAAGACCCATCATTTATAAGATTGATCTTTCAATCAGCATATCATATCTTAACTCATAATACAACTATTCTTATAATAAATTGTCTAACATTTAGCCACATAATCAAATATTAGATAATTCCTTAACCTATTAATAATATTATCGTCATTTGATAATATTTTAATTACTTAATAATATCTTAATCCATTTCTTAATATTATTAATCTCTTAATAATATCTTAATCCATTTCTTAATATTATTAATCACTTAATAATATCTTAATCATTTACAAATATTATTAATCACTTAATAATATTTTAATCACTTATTAATATTATTAATCATTTAATAATATTCAAATCATTTACCAATATTATTAATCATTTAATAATATTTCACTCATTATCTAATATTATTAATCATTTAATAATATTTAACTCACTTCTTAATATTATCAAGCATTTAATAATATTTTATTCAATTACTAATATTATTCATCCTTTAATAACATCTTACTCATCTCATAATATTATTCATCATTTAATAATATTTTAATCTCTTACTAATATTTTTAATCATTTAATAATATTTTAATCATTTATAAAACTCATAAATAATTTAATTTAATTGTTTATTCATTACTATATCTTTTATCTTTAACAAACATAAAATGCCATACACATAACATTTTACTAAAAATGACTAAAATACCCTTACATAATCTGATCATATCATATTAAGGGTCATTTGTCAATAAAATCATATTTACATAATTTTTA
The DNA here is from genome assembly GCA_034770075.1 of Aralia elata. Lineage (NCBI taxonomy): Eukaryota > Viridiplantae > Streptophyta > Magnoliopsida > Apiales > Araliaceae > Aralia > Aralia elata. The sequence goes on along the minus strand of CM068384.1, from coordinate 59,203,080 downwards.
ACTTCATTTAACATAGTTTTCTCATTTATTCAAAAGTTAAATAAAGGCATAAAAAATACCAAAACCATTCAGAAAATTTTTCTTTTCTGGAAATAATCAGAATATGGTTCCCTTATGAACATATAATTTTTCTGAAAATTTTCAATTTCATTTACTATTTTTAAATGATCCAAAACAGTTCAAAATGATTATATTTATCATAAATTATTTCTTTGTCCAAACATTATGAAATTTACACGGTATACTCCTGTTATGAACATATAACTCTAGTCCCGCTTACTTTTAAAAATATAATTTCTTATAAAATCCATAACTGTCATTCTATATATCCACAAATTACCATCTTTGGACAGGACCTTCATAACATAGTATATTAACATTCCAAATTTTTCTAGAATTTTTAGAGCAATAAAAGTGGACGAAAATGCCTCTTTTTAAAACTGACCTGTAACAGTTTTCTTTCTATTTCTCTTTAAGATCGACTGTTTTCACCAAAACAGTTGCAATTTCTTGTACAGTTAATATATTTGAGTTCTACCACTTGGGTTTATTAGCCAACTTACATATCTAACATTTTTTTTGGCGGATCGCAAAAAGAATGTATAGATTTTAAATGGTACCCATATAAAGTAGCTAAAAGCTAGGGTTTTCTAATTAAAAGAAAAACTAGTTTCCTTTTCTTTTGCTTTTCAAAGAAATCAACACCTAACATGGCACGATCTACTCATAAAATACTCTAAAACTTATAGATTTAAGCTTTTAGAGTTCAAAAAACATAGCTTGATATTTCATCAAAAACAAATCAAATGAAATACATAAACTAAATATTTAGAGTTTGATTTTTATACATTTCTTCCATCTTGATTTCTTTTTCTTTCTTCCTCTCTCTTCTTCCTCTTCCCATGGTTGGTCCCTCTCTCCTCTTTCTTCCTCATGGGCTCGGCAGCCCTCGTTCTTTTTCTCTCTCTTTTCTATTTTCTCTCTTAGTTTTTTAGGATAAAGGAAGTAAACTTCTATTTTAACCAAGTGTAAAGCTATTTACATTTAGCAATTATGTGTAGATACATCTTGTGTATCTACACTAAATCTCTCACATATCTCCATCTTCCATTACTTACAATCTTGGGAAAATAAAGTAGCCTAATAAATTGGTGACACCTAAGTGGAGTTGGTCACCTAACTTTGACAAAAAAAAATAACATTACATGGCCAAATACTCCCTCCTTGTCCGGATCCATTCCACTCCTTTTTGCCCCAATTTTTGATTTTTTTATTGCTTTATTATTTTAAAATGACTTAAAAGTCCCTCCCAAGTTGGGCTCCCATTTAATTCATTTGGGCTTTCCAATTTAATTGTTTGGGCATGACAATTAACATATGTCCAATGCTTTAATTTTATCTTAGCCTAATTATTTAATTAGAGTTTCTAGTCCACTCATTTTGGACTTTAAATAATTACTCATGTAAATTTAATTATATAACCCAATTAGACTTGCTTTAATTAGGTTAATATAATTTAATAAGTTGAGATAAATAAAATAAATCTCTTAAGTTAGTTTACTAGTATGTATTTTAAATACTAGAAATCTTCAATAAATATAACCCTTAGGTTATTTAATTCCCATACCTAATATTAGGTTACAAGGCTTTCTTTTTAATGCTCATTACAAATAAATATATATACATACTTATATATATATATATATATATATATATATTCATTAAATCACATACTCCACATAATTCACATAAATCACAAAGTATTTACTTCATTTATAAATAATTAATATTCTCATTGGGTTAAACATTTTATTCAATGTCTATTAAAACACCTTTATTTGGTTTGCTATATTCAATATGCCTTTTCCATTATTCTTGTATGATTAATTTAATTAATCATTCCTCTCGTTTGGCAAAAATATAAATTTCACATCACCAGTATATATATATATATATATATATATATATATATATATATATATATATACACACACACACGCGCGTTCAATCTAATCTTATAACATCTCTTTATTTAAAAAATTTATTTCCTTAATAAATATTCCACATACATCATTATAAAATAATCTCTATATTCTTTCAAATATCAAACCGTATAGGTTCTTAAAATTTTTTTAATCAGTCCTTTATTTTAAATCTATGTTTTATTCTTTAACCTTTATTTAATCATTCAAGATTTTATTTATAAATCTTATAAATTTTCAGGTTGTCACATTCACCCCATATTCTAAGAATTTCGTCCTCAAATTACAGCCTACTAATCTTTGCTCCTTTTATTTATCCAAAAATAGGTTTTCAATCACATCTGATTACCACATAGCACATCTCAATATACACATATTCATGCATCTCCAAATACTTGATAGCCTTTTGCCATTTTATACGAAATCTTCTATTATTGTAAAAGGTCCTAAAATTTTCGGACTCAATCTTTTTATGCTTTTGACCCTCTCCGGATTCTAATTTCTTTTCTATTTTTATCTATCCATCTTTGATATCACTTATATCTTACTTTCGATATCCCCTATGCATGTTCTTACTATCATAACACCGCATGTGTTTATTTTAACATCATCTATGTTTATCTTATCTTGACATCACCATTATCTACTTTAATTTAGCCCCACCCATGACTAGCTTCTTATGACACATAACCAATGTTCATTTTATGACACATCACCAGTGTCTGGCTTCTTATGACATATCACTAATGTCTATGACACAACATCAGTGTATGTTCTATTATGATACATCACTAGTTTCTATCTTTTTTATGACATAACACTAGTGTTTATTTCATTATGACATAATACTAGTGTCTGTTTTGTTATGACACATCACCAATGTCTGGCTTTTTATGACACAACACTAGTCTCTAATAATTTATGACACAACACTAGTGTCTGTTTTCTTATCATGACATCCTCTATGTCTTTTTGCTAATTCTTGATTAACAATACCCTTTTTATTTAGGGTTGACCATTTCTAACCCACTCTAGAGTTTAATATCCTGGCCCTTTTTCTGGCATTCTATACTTAAGCTCATCCTCTTAAATTAACATATTTTAATAGTAATAGGTGTATTACTATTCTTTTATGATGAATACCTAAATTCATCTCTAATATTATTAATGCTCAACATACCAACAACAATTAGTTCCTTAATATTCCTATATCCTGGTATAGTTCGTCAAACGTACCATACTTTATGTGTTTAGAAACTTTTCACAAAAATATGAGTTTAGGAACTTGTCCTAGCAATACGTAGTCCAAGAACAGATCAAGGACTGTCCATACGCTTAGGGGTTCAAAAACATACCATATGATTGTGAGTCACAAACTTACCATAAGCATGAGTTTTAAGAACTCGCTCATAACCTTACATCCTCTACCTATTTGTTATACACATGACAAAAGAATTACCTTCTCAACATACAAATAGCGAACAACGCGACACTAGGTTTCAATGATTATCAATATAGGAAGCTAACTGGTTGTCGAACCAAACACAATCCCCTACCCATACAAGGAATTGGTCAACTCGACCACTAATCAATATAGGAAGTTAAGCGGTTGTTAAACCAAGGACAAATCTCTTGCCCATACAAGAAATTATTCAACTCAACCACTATATCGATATAGGAAGCTAAGTGGTTCTCAAACCAAGCATAAATTCTCCGCCCATACAAGGAATCGTACAACTCAGCCACTAACATGAGTCCTCAATTGAAAACTCACATAATCCTAGTCTTATCTTTCTCTTTGCTCAATACAAACTTTCAATTCATATCCCATCATTTACAACTCCTTCTGGGTTTTATCTCCGTACTATCTTCTAGTACCTTTTTCGTACAATAATTCTGCTATAAAATCATTCAATTGATCATCTATCATTCCATGTCTTAATCAGATCACGTTGTGATCTTTCTTATAATCGTGTTATATTATGATATTGTTTTGTTTTACGATCTTCTTATCTTTCCCTTTAATCATGTTATATTATGATTTCCTTTAGGCTTTTAGTCTTATAGACTTTGTCTATTCATCATTACTCGTCATCTTTATTATCAGAGTCGAGTAACTCCAGATTCTTATCTTTATAACTCTTTAAGATTCTTCTTTATCTTCTTCTAATCTTAATAATAAATTTTCTAAATTCATATCTTAACACATAAACTCGATTCGAGTTTATTTCTTATCATCTTTTACATTTTATTCAGGATACTGGATTTTAAAATTCAGCTTACTGGATTAATGAATTCGGTTTGCTGGATTAACAAATACAACTTATTGGATTATCGAATATAGTTTGCTAGATTAACGAATACAGTTTGCTGAATTAACGAATTCAGCTTACTATATTAATTCTCAAAACTTATCTATCTTTTTCTTTACTTAATAATGAATTTTTCAAATTCATTTCTAGCACTTTAAACTCTATTTGAATTTATTCCTTATCCCCATCTTTACGGTTATAGCCTAAGGTACTCCTACCTAAGGTTTATAACCTATCAGCTCTGATACCAATTGTAAAACCCCCAAATCCGGGTTCCTTGAACCTCAGACCTGGTGCGTCACAATACATCATCTTCATACACATTCTATAAACTAACGCGGAATATATAAACATACATTGTTTATTTCAAATGATTCTACAATCTTTCCCAAGGTATACAACTTTAACTTAATACATACCTTCAATAAATAAAAATGTTTACAATAATCAGTTGCATATGATAACAAAATAGTTAAATGTTCATATGGAACTATTCTCCAACTTTGTCTTTGACGTTATCCTTCTTCGAACACTCGGCTTAACTAAAATATTATCATGATAAAGCAAAGGTGAACAACTACTTTACTCAGCAAGTTTAAATACAATAAAGATATATATCATGATTGAAAAAAAAAATAAGCTTTCGAATTTTCAACAATATATAATGATTGTGAAAGAGTATGAATCGAAGTTCAATACTTGAATAACTAAATCAATAATACTGTGTGGCCAACAATGACCATGAACAAATACTTTGGTAATGAAGGTGATCAGTCTTTCATACCTGATAAACATATAAGACTTGCACTAAGTGCGAATAACTATAATTATCATGAATGTGGAATAATTGACAATAATTAAACCACTAGCATGCTTGAAACATAATACTCGAGTTTGAGTTAGGAAACTTGCAATAACGCAAGAAGTTTAGAGTTAGGAACTTGCCTTGTCCGTCGATTACTGCTACACAATCTAATTTAATCTCTTATGAAAGACCTATCATTTATAAGATTGATCTTTCAATCAACATATCATATCTTAACTCATAATACAACTATTCTTAAAATAAATTATCTAACATTTAACCACATAATCAAATATTAGATAATTCCTTAACTTATTAATAATATTATCGTCCTTTGATAATATTTTAATCACTTAATAATATCTTAATCTATTTCTTAATATTATTAATCACTTAATAATATCTTAATCCATTTCTTAATATTATTAATCACTTAATAATATCTTAATCATTTATAAGTATTATTAATCCCTTAATAATATTTTAATCACTTATTAATATTATTACTAATATTATTAATCATTTAATAATATTCCACTCATTATCTAATATTATTAATCATTTAATAATATTTAACCCACTTCTTAATATTATCAACCATTTAATAATATTTTATTCAATTACTAATATTATTCATCCTTTAATAACATCTTACTCATCTCATAATATTATTCATCATTTAATAATATTTTAATCTCTTACTAATATTATTAATCATTTAATAATATTTTAGTCATTTGTGAAACTCATAAACAATTTAATTTAATTGTTTATTCAGTACTATATCTTTTATCTTTAACAAACATAAAATGTCATACACATAATATTTTACTAAAAATGACTAAAATACCCTTACATAATCTGGTCATATCATATTAAGGGTCATTTGTCAATAAAATCATATTTACATAATTTTTAACTTCATTTAACATAGTTTTCTCATCTATTCATAACTTAAACAAAGGCATGAAAAATACCAAAACAATTCAGAAAATTTTCTTTTCTAGAAATAATCAGAATAGGTTCCCTTATGAACATATATTTTTCTGGAATTTTTAAATTTTATTTACTATTTTTAAATGTTCCAAAACAGTCCGAAATGGCTACATTTATCATAAATTATTTCTTTGTCCACAAATTATGAAATTTACACGGTAGACTCCTGTTATGAACATATAACTTCAGTAAAACGTTTACAATTTTCTGAGTTTCACACAAAAAGTTATTCCCGTTTATTTTTAAAAACACACTTTCTTATAAAAGCCATAACTCTCATTCTATACATCCAAAAATTACCATCTTTGGACAAGACCTTCATAACATAGCATATTAACATACTAAATTTTTCCAGAGTTTTTAGAGTAACAAAAGTGGACGAAAATGTCCCTTTTTGAAACTAACCTGTAACAGTTTTCTTTCTATTTTTCTTTAAGATGGACTGTTTTCACCAAAACAGTTGCCATTTCTTGTATAATTAATATATTTGAGTTCTACCACTTGAGTTTATTAGCTAACTTACATATCTAATATCTCTCTTTAGCAGATCGCAAAAAAAATGTATAGATTTCAAATGGTACCCATATAAAGTAGCTAAAAGCTAGGGTTTTCTAATTAAAAAAAAAACTAGTTTCCTTTTCTTTTGCTTTTCAAATAAATTAACACCCAACATGGCATGATCTACTCATAAAATATTCTAAAACTTGTAGATTTATGGTTTTAGAGTTCAAGAAACATAGCTTGATATTTCATCAAAAACAAATCAAATGAAATACATAAACTAAATATTTAGAGTTTATTTTTATACCTTTCTTCCTTCTTGATTTCTTTTTCTTTCTTCCTCTCTCTTCTTCCTCTTCCCATGGTTGGTCCCTCTCTCCTCTTTCTTCCTCATGGGCTAGGCAGCCCTCCTTCTTTTTCTCTCTCTTTTCTATTTTCTCTCTTAGCTTTTTAGGATAAAGGAAGTAAACTTTTGTTTTAACCAAGTGTAAAGCTATTTACATTTAGCAATTATGTGTAGATACATCTTGTGTATCTACACTAAATCTCCCACATATCTCCATCTTCTTTCTCTAATATCTCTTCTATTACTTGCAATCTTGGCAAAATAAAGTGGCCAAATAAATTGGTGACACCTAAGTGGAGTTGGTCACCTAACTTTGACAAAATAAAATAACATCACATGGCCAAATACTCCCTCCTTGTTCGTATCCATTCCACTCCTTTTTGCCCCAATTTTTGATTTTTTTTATTGCTTTATTAGCTTAAAATGACTTAAAAGTCCCTCCCAAGTTGGACTAAGTTTTGGGCTCCCATTTAATTCATTTGGGATTTCCAATTTAATTGTTTGGGCATGACAATTAACATATGTCCAATGCTTTAATTTTATCTTAATCTAATTATTTAATTAGAGTTTCTAGTCCATTCATTTTGGACTTTAAATAATTACTCATGTAAATTTAATTATAAAACCCAATTAGACTTGCTTTAATTAGGTTAATATAATTTAATAAGTTGAGATAAATAAAATAAATCTCTTAAATTAGCTTACTAGTATATATTTTAAATACTAGAAATCTTCAATAAATATAACCCTTAGGTTATTTAATTCTCATTTCTAATATATAATATTAGGTTACAAGGCTTTCTTTTTAATGCTCATTACAAATAAATATATATACATACTTTTATATATATATATATATATATATATATATATTCATTAAATCACATACTCCACATAATTCACATAAATCACAAAGTATTTACTTCATTTATAAATAATTAATATTCTCATTGGGTTAAACATTTTATTCAATGTCTATTAAAACACCTTTATTTGGTTTGCTATATTCAATATGCCTTTTCCATTATTCTTGTATGATTAATTTAATTAATCATTCCTCTCGTTTGGTAAAAATATAAATTTCACATCACCAGTGTATATATATATAATATATATATATATATATATATATATACACACACACACACACACACACGTTCAATCTAATCTTATAACATCTCTTTATTTAAAAAATTTATTTCCTTAATAAATATTCCTCATATATCATTATAAAATAATCTCTATATTCTTTCAAACATCGAACCGTATAGGTTCTTAAAAAAAATTAATCAGTCATTTATTTTAAATCTAGGTTTTATTCTTTAACCTTTATTTAATCATTCAAGATTTTATTTATAAATCTTATAAATTTTTGGGTTGTTTGACAACCCAGATTTTTTGAGAATAAAATTGAAATAAGGATTTAATAAAATTTTTATTATGAGGTGTAGCGAGTTGAATGTAAAATATATATGTGCTATATATTTTTTTTATGTGACTTATGTGATAAGAGAATAAATATATGTGTATTATATATTTATTATAGATTACACGATGAGATGAGGTCTAATAGCTAGCCAAAACTAATTAATTTGATTAGTATGGACTAACTGTCGAAGCGTATAATTGTATAGAAGGAACTTAAACTCGAATTTAAGTTCGGAGTGAGCTGTAATGATGATGAGGAAGAAAGAAAGAAGAATGTAACGATCTTAAGTCGTGGGTAGCTTGGTAATTCAAGTTTATGAATATTATTGAATAAAATAAACTTTCATTAATAATATTATGTGTTAAGCGTTTAAAGGTTATATTATAACCTAGATTATGTGTAGGCGATGATTACTAAGTATGAAAGTTTTCGTACAAGCTAATATGGTGGCTTCGAGAAATATCGCTAGAGTACTATTTATTGAATTAAATAAATAGTTGAAGGATAATATTATTGAACGAATTATTTGTTGTAAAGGCGCTAACCTAAATTATGGGTGAGATATATATGCGATGATGTATATGATTATGGGGAGTTAATCGTGAAGAGCAGCGATCGCGAATCGTGAATACCCTTGTAATTTGGGTTTATTAATATTACTAAATAGATTAAATATTATTTGTTTATGTAATGTGTTTTAAGGTTATTTTATAACTTGGATGATGTCAATGTATGAATTTTTACGCGTTGTTGAACCGTAGGAGTGAATAATTGATTTTTAGAAAGATCGCAAAATCACTATTCACGGGGCACGTTTACCAAGGCACTATTCACGCCAAAATATTTTTACGTCTTTTTTAGTTTCGTTAAGATATATATGCGAGGGAATAATTTTTCCAAGTATCGGAAATTTTATTCGAGCCCGAACTAATTTATTTCGTATCTGAAATGTATTATATGGGTGTTCCGAATAAATGAACAAATCCCATAATTATTATTTTTACGTATCCCAATAATTTATGGGAGTACCCATTTTAAGTTTGAGTAGAGTTATTTACCGAATTTGGTACAAAAGTGGGAGTATTCGGATATATTTTTGTGTATATGTGTACTTATTTTTGCATGTTACACCAAGTGGGAACCAACCAAACTATTTTGGACCAATCAAATGAGAGCATGAGGGGAGTGGTCGGGCAAAGCCTAGCTTTTGTTGGACAAAATGCATAGAGAAGCAAAATGGCCTAACATTGTTCTTCCCCATTTCATTCCTCCCGAAGCTACCACTTCGTCCCCTCCACTTCCATTGCAAACCTTCACTCTTCCTTTCCTAGTCCAGCAGCCAAAGCCAAGAAAAACTCAAGCCAACCAAGCCTATCTGATCATCTTAGCCTCTAGGAAGGATTTACAGAGGTAAAACGCCAACCAAAATTCATTACATTCGATTGTTGTTAAGATTTTTGAGTTTTGAAGGTTTTTGAGCTCTTAAGTTTGTGAGTCGGATTTGTGACGATTCTTGATGTTGTTGTTTGTTATGATTCTTTATAAATATTATTAAGAGACTATATAAGCCATTAATAATATTAAAGTGGAACAAAAACACAAGAAATCCGAACCTTGGCTTAAAGGATGAACTTTGGACATTTTTGGACAAATGGACCTTCGGACGGTTTAAAGAACTGTAACGCTATGATTCCTTGATTGTTTAATTTTTTTGTTGTTGTAATATTGTAGTTCCATGGGTTATCTTCATAACCCAGTTGGAATGAAACAAAAAGATGTAAAAACAAAGATTTGGGTGATAATTTTAGTGAAGAACGCCAAGAACACTAAAATAGAGTAATAACTTGGTACTTTGGCTTAGGATTTGAGCATGTTAAAGTTAATGGGTAGCTCTGAATTTTGGATATGTTGTAGCCCCATAAGTTAGGAGTCCATAGAGTCCGAAATGGACCAATTTGAACGTGTATTGAAGGAGATATAAAGATCGGAAGGAGGAGAGGTCCGATTGCTCGCGCTGGAGAAGCCTGGGAATCTGGGTTCAGCATGAATGGCGCTGCGGCGCCGTTCATAAGGCAAAAATGAGCGCTGCGGCGCCGGACACGTGTCAGGCGCAGACATGTCCGAGTAGACTATTTTGACATCCTGTAGTAAAATGGACATAACTTTCTCATCCGAACTCAGATTGAGGTGATTCAAGATGGTTTGGAAAGAGGAAGAGTAGACCTATAACTTTTGTTCTTTAAGTTTTTCAATTTGAGGTCTGTATCATGGCCTAAGTTGGCCATTTATAGGACTGATGTGTAATTGGAGGCAATCGGAGAGTGTCGGGCATACGCGTAAGCACGTGTAATGCTCCCGACAATGTAAAGTAATGTTCTAAGTTTTAAAACATGATTATTATGATTTATAATGATACTTAACGTTAACCATTGAGTATTAGACAATTCGAATGGGCGTGCTAAGCGTACGCAATCGCGTGTCACTTGAGCGTTCGAATAGGTAAGTGTGGCGTACAGACGTGCAAACGTCGTAACACCGTAACAAGTGTGTATAACCTTATTTAATATTTTGTTTCTAATAATAATGAAACATGATAGAGTGTTATAACCCAATGTATGAGCATGCTAAGCACATGCAAAAGAGGCGAATTAGGCGTGTGACGTGTAAACGTCGAAACGCTGCGTAAAGTGTTAATGAACTTAAATAGTGTTTGGATTTAGACAAAAAGAACATTATAAGATATAGAGTGAGATTATATTAATGTGAACCAATATATGAAGCCTTTTTAGTGGCTAATTGGTGTTTTATTATTAAATAAATTGTGTAGGATATTTGAAGGACGAGCCATCATAATTTGGCAAGGAACGCTTAAGGCAAATTCTTTCAGTAACTTGTTGACTTGTTTAAATGTATTGATGTACATGACGTGATTACTAAATCTTTCACTATTATGTGGATTATATGCGAGCATAATTAAAGTGTGCACAATGTGCAATTATGTGACTATATTGTTTTATGTGGAACTTGAATTTTTATAAATATACAATGTGAGATGCATGAGGTAAGCTATGCGATGTATGATGCATATATATAGATGAATTGCATAAGATTTATAATGCATGAGTAAGATGCATAGTATGAGAATCATGATGCATGGATAAAATGCAAACTTATGTGTTACGTGAAGCATGAAATGTGAAAACTGTTAGTCCTTGCTGAGCCGTCATGCTCATTCTTGCAAAAATAAAACTTTTGCAGATTTAGGATGCAATGCAATTATCTTAATATCGTGATGATAAGGATTAGAGACGCATGGAAACAGGAAGGTTGCTAAATATTCCTTATTGTAATTATTTAGCTGTGATAACGGTATGCAATGTATGTGAATTTAACTGTGTAAACTTTGAGTTAAAAATGGAGGTTATCCATTATAGTAGTAAGACGCGATTATGTTAGTTACTTGTTATAGTAAACTAGAAAGATGATGATGTTGCATAAAGGACATTATAACGAATGTATAGTTATTGGATAATATTGTGGTTATTCAAGGATTGAATAAAGTCAGAATTTGAAACTTGCATTCACATATGAGATATTGTAAAGGATCATGGTATTTATTCAACCTTGATCATAAAGTAGGGTTTAAGGGTTACAAAACCTGGAATTGTAATAAAGAGGGTAATGGTAAGTTTTAATTCCTATTGTTGTAAGGTACAGTTATGTACAACATGAACAATATTAAATTTTGTAAGGTTTATTAAATGATGTATTAGTTAAGGTCTCCGTACCTGGGATTAGATGGAAACATGTTGTAATAATCTTGTAATTACATTCATGTTGTAAAATCATGTTTTAGTACTGGTTTCGAGACTTGGGGCGATAATATTTATATTATATCAATGTAAATATTTTATTATTCCGCAGTGAGTTATTGATAGTATGATGTACGAGTTGCGTAGTGATGCACCGAATTCGAGGATAAGGTAACCCGGACTTGGGGGCGTCACATCACAGGTACCAAAACCGGTATATTCGGTACCAATATTGTATTTTTTAAGTTTTTGGGTTTTGATACTAGTTTGATTTTTCGGTACCGGTTCAATTTTTTACTGATAAACACCCCTAGTTGAGAGATGATTTTGCTAATTTCACAAAAACTTATTTTATTCATCTCATTCAGCTATACTATAAATTTAGAACTTTTCGTTTACTTTTATCAGACAACCCTAATTAGGCATGCACATCAGGCCAAGCCTAGTAGTCCTAGGACTAATCCTGTCTAGGCTTGGTCAAACTAGGCTAGGCTCAGGCTTGAAGTCTGGTCAAACCAAGCCGATCTTTCTCCCTCAAAATCAAGATTAAATAAAGCCTGCAGTCTTTGTTGGTGGTTGTTTGATTTGATGATGACCGTTTGATTGTTTAAATGAAATTATGTCTACGTGATTATGTGTTAATATGACTAAGTGCTTATGTGCATAATTGTCTAAAGTGTGTTTATATGCTGACGTGACTATGTGCTTGTGTGCTAAGGTGATTATGTGCTTATATGTGATCATAATCAATTTATATGAACTATCTGATTGTGTGATTATATGTTTATGTGACAAATGTGACTTGTTAGTAAAATAATTCATTGATGAATGTTGTAAGTTGCATAATTACTTTTGATTAATATTGTTTGATGACATCTCATTGATACATTAATGAGAATTATAAAACTAAAGTTCTAGTGATTCTGAATGTTGTAAAGTCCTTATAAAAGAAATACATGTACAAGGACTTAGAGTATAAAGATCAAGAATTTTAGGATGATCTTATCATAGAGTTACTCTGTATGTTCGTATTGTGAATGTTCTAAGCAGAATAATCTAGACATTCAAAGATTGAATGACCAATGTATACTTGTATACTAAGTTTTGTAAAGTCCTTCAGAGAATTATGTGTACAAGGACTTAGACTAAAAAGATCAAGAATGTTAAGTTGATCTTACTAAATAAATCTGATGTATAGTTATTAGGAATCTTATGTTCGTAAAATCACTCTGCTAGTTCGTAATGTCAAGCTGAATCACAGAGTTAACTTATGATAATAATGCATCAGACAGATCGCAAAGCTTTTGCACCTATCGTAAAGGTCACTTCAATTCTCAGAAACAAACTCGTAAAGTGAACTGATCGCAAAGTCAAGCAAAAGCTCACCAAGCGAAGACTAAACATAGAGTTCTTCAGGAAATCGCAAAGTAGAAGTCAAATCGTAAAGCAACTTTGAGATCGTTCAGTACAGACAAGATCGTAAAGTTACTTGCAGAATCATGAAATAACTAAGATGGTTGAAAAGATAGAAGTTAGCAAAGTCTCCCTTTGCAAACAAAGAAAAGTACATCTTAGAGTTTATATTTCTAACATAAAGATCACCTCAGTTATTAAAGTGCAGATCTGGTCATAAGATAATAGAAGGATATCTAAGCAAAGACTGAACGTAAAGTAGTTCAAACAATCACTGAAGAAACTCAAGGATCGTTTAGAGTGTCAATGATTCAAACGTCTGATCAAAAATTGTAGAGCAGCCAAAAAGTAATTAGAAAAAAAGGAAAGACTGTAAAATCGTAAAGTTGATCATGAAGATGAACATACAATAACAAGCTCACTTATGAATCATAAAGACAATGGAAGAATGAGCAAGTGAAGGTCAATTCGAAGGTACTCTGCCTGGTCGTAAAAGATAAGTCAATTTACAGAGTTATTCAGAGATCATAGAGCAGCAACTTACTTCATAAATCTTCAAAGAAACAACAACATTGTAAAGTTGTCTTCAACAACGTAGAGCTGCGAAGTCTGCCTAAGGTTCTTAATGCACTCATTCATAAAGCAGACAATTTAGCAAATCGTAGAGCTCAACTTTACGATTCTTACTACTCTATCTAGACAACAAGGTCATAGAGTAAAGTCAGGTCTGACAAGGGATCTGACAGAGGAACGTTGCAAATCAGAAGATCCTAAGGTGTCCAGTCATATATCTTTGATGGAAAGTAAATACGTGTCTACCAGCTAGTTTGCCAAAAGTGACCTGTCAAATGAGCAAGAAAAGCTGTAAGTTGATGTGATAGTTCATCGGCCAAAAAGATTACGTTGACACAACAGCTCCAGAAAGTCAACATCAAGGATATTAAATAATTTGCACATTAAATGGTTCCAACGTACACTTTCCAACAAAAAAATTAATAACCAACTATATAAGAGCACCAGTTTTTAAACATAAAGAGGTTGTTGGAGAGATGGTAGACAGACACAAAAAATTGCAGAGTAAAATATCAAGAAAGAACATGTTGAAGCACACTCTACGATCCACCAAGAACACAAAAAACTGAAAGGAAAAAGAAGTAAAAAAGATCAACTCTACTATAAGAGAAGTGTTTAGAGCTGCTAAGTACAAAAAGAAGAGGAGCATAAATGCTAACTTTGAAAGTAGTATGCACACAAGCCAATCATATTTGATATGATGTAGCATATACTTTGTAATCTTATTCATTTATTAATAAAATAATTGATTTTCTTAAAATGCATTTTACATTATCTACATAGTGTTGTCATATTAAATGTGATAAACCCATAGTTTTGAGCAATGCTTTTAGAATCATGATGATGATTATGCTAATGAGATCTAAATTCAAGATAACTCACAAACTAAAATCGTTCCTAATCATTGGATTACTAAAAAGGAGATTAGTGAATCCGGATATATTAGTACATACGTTGCTTGCTCTTACGAAGAGAATGATTGATCTCATAATCATTTGTGTGGAGACACTAAAGCAAGTATGTAGGTGCTTATTGGAGAATAAGTTCACTGAACGTGGCTCGCTAAGGAATACCTAATGGAGTTTTACTCACCTGTCAATAGGAATTCCTCTAGTGATAGTAGTACAAGTGATCCTTGGACTTGAGATCATCATAGTATCTTGTGTATGATGAGTTATACTTTGACATGTCCCTTAAGACCTTTAGGGTATATCAAAAGGTATGATTGGGTATAATAAGTTGTATATGGAGATAGGTGAATGATCAACAAGCCACGTCTAGTAAAAGATGTGAATGTCCTATGTGATTCGATAAATGACAACTCAGTAGTCCTTGGACAAGGTAGAATGAAAGTAGAAAGGAGTTTCTAATTTGCATTATTTAGAGTTGTGCATTTGGGAATCAAAATACATATAATTAAATGAAAGACTTGACAGTAAATACATGTCTTATATTTAATTGGGACATTTTATAGTAGAAGGATTGAATTGTACGGTAACTATGCACTGAAATGTTCTTTTATGATTAATGTTAAAATCTATATTATCTAGAAAGTCGTTGATCGCTAAGGGGGCTTACTCTTTATTGTAGAATAAATATTATTTATTTAAATAAATTAAATAGTTTAATTTATTTATTTAAATATAATTAGAATCGTTCTAATTGATTTATTCATAACCAGTTTAATATGGAGAACCTAAAGGGTCACACCGCAAAAGAAAAATATTTATTTAAGAAGTAAATGGCATAATTGTAATAGTAAGTTAAGTGTATTTAATTTAGTCTATGGAGATAGAATAAATTAAATAGCTTAATATTTATTATTTAATATTTTGGAAATATTAAATATAAATTAATAAGAGGAGTCTTATTATTATTATTACTATTACTATTACTATTATTTAATTCCTAATAGGGATTGTGAATTAATTAATAGAAGTACTCTTTCATGAATTCCTAATTGGATTAGGAGCATAATTAATTCAAGGAGTTTAATTATAATAGAAACCCTAATCCTAAATAGTTTAGGGAAGAGTTTTCCTACATCTATAAATAAGAGAAGTCTTATCATAGATTAGGGTTACACACTCTTGTATTAGATTGTGGAGAGTACTTGTAAGTTCTATAGAGATAGAAACTAGGGTTTTTCCAACACCCATCTTCTTGAACAACTATTCTTCCTTGGTGGATCACCTCTAGAGGCCAAACACTTGGGTGGCTAACGTTGATCAAGCGAAGGAATTTAGTCGGTGGAATTCAAGGAAAACGCGAAGGAATTGGAGGTGAACTTGTACCCGAGAAAGCTTTGATTCACGAAGGTATAATTCTCTATCTCTATCTCTTTCGTTAATTGATAGTTGAACACAAGGAAAGATCATGGTGATGGTTTGTATGAAAAATTTTAAAAACCGTTTTATCACGCTTTCGTTTTAATTATGTAATTTGATTACATGTTTGCGTTATACACAAACCTAACAATGGTATCAGAGCCTAATCTTTGTGTTAATTATTGATTTTGATGATTCCATGTATGAATTGATATGCGATACAATCGGATTTTGGGCAGAAAGTTTTTCCTGAATCTGCTTCGCGGCGCGGCCGCGCCGCTTCCAGTTCATTCTGGAGCGCGGTCGCACCCGAACCCAGAAAACGTTTCTGGGGTGCAGCGCGGCCGCGCCGCTCCTAGTTCAATTTGGAGCGCGGCCGCGCCGGTATGCAGAGTTTGAATTTTTTTTTGTTTTTCTCAATTAACATAAATGGTTTATTTAATTGATAAAATTTTAAAATAAAGATGTTTATTTTATCTGAAATATGATTTCAGATTGCTAAAATTAAAGGAGTTTAATTTTGATTTGGTTTTTGATTAAAATAAAAGAGTTTATTTTGTTTCAAAACTAAATAATAGCAAACTTTTAATTAAGACTCATGTCCTCAAGATGATCAATTTGATTGAACAACTTGGACAACTTGGGTTCGTGATGGATGGGGAGTTAAGTCAGGATTTGATCTTGCAGTCACTCCCGAACACCTCTTCACAATTTATTATGAATTTTCACATGAATAAGTTGGATGTCAGCTTGCCTGAGTTACTTAACATGTTGAAAACTGCAGAAGGTCATTTCTCATCTAACAAGAACCAAGTCTTACTAGTGGATGATTCTTCCAAGAAAAGGAAGAGGCCCAAGGTATCTTCTGAAAAAAAGAAAAACAAGAAGGCTAAGGACAAGGCGAAGAGAAAAGGATAAAAAGAAACCTGATCCTGATAGCAAAGGAATTTGCTACCATTGCAACAAGCCGGGACATTGGAAGAGGAACTGCAAGGAGTATCTTGCGGATCAAAAGCATAAGAAGCTTGGAGAAGCTTCGACTTCCGATCTAAGTTTGTTCATGATTGAAATTAATTTTTCTGAAAGTCAAAATTCTACTTGGGTATTGGATACCAGCTGTGGTTCTCACATATGTAATAATATGCAGGGACTAAGTAGAAGTAGAAAGCTGAACAGAGAAGAAGTCATTTTACGAGTGGGAAATGGAGCAAAGGTTGCTGCATTAGCTATAAGAACTTATTGTTTAGCACTGCCTACGGGCAAATCCATTAGTTTAAATAATTGTTATTATGTTCCAACACTCAATAGAAACATTATTTCAATTTCTGTATTGGATATGGATGGTTTTGATATTATAATAAAGAACAACAGTTGTTCTATTTATAATAAAAATATTTTATATAGTGTTGGCAATTTACTGAATGGAGTTTACATACTTGACTTGCATTAAAATATACTTCAAATTGAACAAACTAAGAAAAGAAAGAGAGATGAAATTAATTATACCTTTATGTGGCACTGTAGACTCGGTCATATCAATGAAACAAGATTAACCAAGTTGTATAAAGATGGACTTTTAGAGCTATCTGATTACGAATCATATCCAACTTGTGAATCTTGTCTCATGGGTAAGATGACTAAATCTCCTTTTAATGGAAAAGGAAAAAGAGTTACAAAGTTGTTAGCGTTGGTACACACAGACGTGGACCTATGACAATGAATGCACGAGGAGGGTATTCTTATTTTATTACTTTCA
Source organism: Aralia elata (assembly GCA_034770075.1). NCBI lineage: Eukaryota > Viridiplantae > Streptophyta > Magnoliopsida > Apiales > Araliaceae > Aralia > Aralia elata. Next base: position 59,184,828 of record CM068384.1, on the reverse strand, counting down.
CTGATGATCATTCTAGATTTGGATATGTGTATTTAATGAAATACAAGTCTGAATCATTTGAAAAGTTTAAAGAATTCAGAAGTGAAGTAGAGAAGCAAACTGGAAAGAGTATTAAAATTCTTCGATCGGATCGAGGAGGGGAATACTTGACCATGAGTTTCTAAGTTTTCTCAAAGAAAATGGTATAATCTCACAATGGACTCCACCAGGGACGCCACAGTTAAATGGTGTATCTGAAAGGAAAAATCGAACATTGTTGGACATGGTTTGTTCCATGATGAGTTATACCGACCTTCTAGTATCCTTCTGGGGTTATGCCCTAGAAACGACTGTATGCCTACTTAACAAGGTACCTACCAAATCCGTTCCAAAGACCCCATATGAATTATGAACAGGGGGGAAACCTAGTCTTAAGTATGTTAAGACTTGGGGTTGTCCAGGTTATGTCAAAAAGTTTGAGCATGATAAGCTGAAGACTAGATCCAATAAGTGTAGATTTGTGGGATATCCTAAAGAAAGTTTAGGATATTATTTTTATCATCCTACTGATCAAAAGGTGTTTGTTGCGAAACACGCTGCCTTCTTGGAAAAGGAGTTTATCCTTGAAGGGATCAGTGGGAGTAAGATATATCTTGAAGAAGTTCAAGAACCACAAAATACTATGGATCAAAGTCAGGTACCTGACCAAATGGAAGAACCTACTGTATCACAACCTACTGTAAATATGGAAGAGTACCGAAGATACCTGATAGGTATGGATTCATCACAGAGGATAATGATGAGCTACACATCATAGATGATGATGATCCATTGACTTATGAAGAGGCTATAAGTAGAAAAGACTCAGAGAAATGGCTAGAAGCCATGAAATCCGAGATGGACTCCATGTATAAAAACCATGTATGGACTTTAGTTTCACCACCTGAGGGCATTAAGCCTATTGGGTGTAAATGGGTCTTTAAGAGAAAGACTGGAGTGGATGGCAAGGTAGAGACCTATAAGGCCCAACTGGTTGCAAAAGATTTCAAACAAAGACAAAGAGTTGACTATGATGAAACTTTCTCACCAGTAGCTATTCTTAAGTCCATTCGGATTTTGCTTGCAATTGCAGCTTATTATGACTACAAAATCTGGCAAATGGACGTGAAAATGACCTTCCTCAATGGAGAGCTTGAGGAGAATGTATATATGATACAACCAGAGGGTTTTGTTTCAACGGTTGCAACAAACCAAGTCTGTAAGCTACAACGATCCATTTATGGATTGAAGCAAACTTCTCGAAGATGGAACATCTGTTTTGATGAGATAATCAAAAAGTTTGATTTTATCAAAAATAAGGATGAACCTTGTGTGTACAAGAAGGTTAGTGGGAGCGTTGTTTCATTCCTTGTATTATATGTTGATGATATATTACTGATAGGGAATGATGTTCCTATGCTACAGTCGATCAAACTTTGGTTATCTAAACACTTCTCCATGAAGGACTTGGGTGAGGCATCCTATATTTTGGGGATAAAGATCTATAGAGATAGATCTAAAAGGATGCTTGGCTTGACCCAAGGAAAGTACATTGACTCCATGCTAAAGAAGTTTAGCATGGAAGATTCTAAGAGAGGTCTCATGCCGATGAGCCATGAAATACATCTCTCCAAGAAACAGGCCCTAAAGACACTTGAGGAGAGAGACCGTATGAGTAAGATTCCTTATGCTTCAGCAATAGGATCTATCATGTACGGTATGATATGTACTAGACCAGATGTCGCTCATGCACTTAGTGTAACAAGCAGATATTAGTCGAATCCAGGAGAAGAGCACTGGAAGGTAGTGTAAAACATCATAAAGTACTTGAGAAGAACTAAGGATGTATTTCTTGTCTACGGTGGGTCTGAATTGATACTAGAGGGCTATACAGACTCAAGTTTTCAAACGGACCAAGATGACAGTAAATCCATTTCAGGGTATGTGTTTACCTTAAACGGTGGCGCAGTGAGTTGGAAAAGTTCCAAGCAGTAAACAATTGTTGATTTAGTGATAGAGGAAGAGTATATAGCTACAAGTGAAGCTGAAGGAAGCTGTTTGGATGAAGAAGTTCATAACTGAACATGGAGTGGTTCCTAGCATTAGAGGAGTCGTACCTTTATTCTTTGACAACACCGGAGATGTTGAGCAGGCTGAGGAACCCAGGTCTCATCAAAAATCCAAACACGTATTACGGTGGTTTCATTTGATTAAAGAGATCATTGAAAGAGGAGATGTCACCTTGGAGCGTGTGGACTCTCAAGACAACATTGCAGATCCATTTACTAAAGCTTTAACACAACAGCAGTTTGATTGTCACTTAGATAAGATGGGTATTAGATACCATGGCGATTGGCTTTAGTGCAAGTGGGAGATTGAAAGTAGTATGCACACAAGCCAATCATATTTGATATGATGTAGCATATACTTTGTAATCTTATTCATTTATTAATAAAAAAATTGATTTTCTTAAAAGGCATTTTACATTATCTACATAGTGCTGTCATATTAAATGTGATAAACCCATAGTTTTGAGCAATGCTTTTAGAATCATGATGGTGATCATGCTAATGAGATCTAAATTCAAGATAGCTCACAAACTAAAATCGTTCCTAATCATTGGATTACTAAAAAGGAGATTAGTGAATCCAGATAGATTAGTACATACGTTGCTTGCTCTTAGGAAGAGAATAATTGATCTCATAATCATTTGTGTGGAGACACTAAAGCAAGTATGTAGGTGCTTATTGGAGAATAAGTTCACTGAACGTGGCTCGCTAAGGAATACCTAATGGAGTTTTACTCGCTTGTCAATAGAAATTCCTCTAGTGATAGTAGTACAAGTGATCCTTGGACTTGAGATCATCATAGTATCTCGTGTATGATGAGTTATACTTTAACATGTCCTTTAAGACCTTTAGGTATATCAAAGGGTATGATTAGGTATAATAAGTTGTACATGGAGATAGGTGAATGATCAACAAAGAATCTACCACGTCTAGTAAAAGATGTGAATGTCCTATGTGATTCGATAAATGACAACTTAGTAGTCCTTGGCCAAGGCAGAATGAAATTAGAAAGGAGTTTCCAATTTGTATTATTTAGAGTTGTGCATTTGGGAATCGAAATACATATAATTAAATGAAAGACTTGACAGTAAATCCATGTCTTATATTTAATTGGGACATTGTATGGTAGAAGGATTGGATTGTACGGTAACTATGCCCTGAAAGATCTTTTGTGATTAATGTTGAAATCTATATTATCTGGAAAGTCGTTGATCGCTAAGGGGGCTTACCCTTATTGTAGAATAAATATTATTTATTTAAATAAATTAAATAGTTTAATTTTTTATTTAAATATAATTAGAATTGTTCTAATTGATTTATTCACAACCGGTTTAATATGGAGAACCTAAAGGGTCACACCGCAAAAAAAATAATTATTTAAGAAGTAAATGGCATAATTGTAATAATAAGTTAAATGTATTTAATTTAGTCTATGGAGATAGAATAAATTAAATATCTTAATATTTATTATTTAATATTTTGGAAATATTAAATATAAATTAATAAGAGGGGTCTTATTATTATTGCTATTATTATTATTTAATTCCTAATAGAGATTGAGAATTAATTAATAGAAGTACTCTCGCATGAATTTCTAATTGGATTAGGAGCATAATTAATTAAAGGAGATTAATTATAATAGAAACCCTAATCCTAAATAGTTTAGGGAAGGGTTTTCCTACATCTATAAATAAGAGAAGTCTTATCATAGATTATGGTTACACACTCTTGCATTAGATTGTGGAGAGTACTTACAATTTCTATAGAGATAGAAACTAGGGTTTTGCCAACACCAATCTTCTTGAACAACTATTCTTCCTTGGTGGATCACCTCTAGAGGCCAAACAATTGGGTGGCTAACGTTGATCAAGCGGAGGAATTTAGTCAGTGGAATTCAAAGAGAACGCGAAGGAATTGGAGGTGAACTTGTACCCGAGGAAGCTTTAATTCACGAGGGTATAATTCTCTATCTCTATCTCTTTCGTTAATTGATAGTTGAACATAAGAAAAGATCATGGTGATGCTTTGTATGAAAAATTTTAAAAACCGATTTATCACGCTTCCGCTTTAATTATGTAATTTGATTGCATGTTTGCGTTATATACAAACCTAACAAACTTGACATCAATCATGAGAAGCTACTGAGTACCAAAAAGAAAGAAGCTTTTGTTAGGTTGTATATAACGCGAGCATGCAATCAAATTACACAAATATAGCGAAAGCGCGATAAAATCGAATTTTAAAATTTTATACAAACCATCACCATGATCTTTCCTTGTACTCAATTATCAATTATACGAAAGATGTAGAGAGTCAGCATCATGCCCTTGTAGAATCGTGCTTCCTCAGGTACGAGTTCAACTCCAAATCCTTCGCGTTCTCCTTGAATTCACCGGTTATATTCCTTCCTTTGATCAACGTTAGCCACCCAAGTGTTTGGCCTCTAGAGGTGATCCACCAAGGAATAATATGTATTCAAGAAGATGAGTGTTAGACCCTAATTTTCTATCTCTATAGAATTTGTCAATACTCTCCCAAATCTATTGGAAGCGTATGTAACCCTAATCCATAATAAGAGTCCTCTTATTTATAGATATAGGCAACCCTCTTAAACTATTTAGGAATAAGATTTTATTTTAATTTAACTCTTTTAACTAATTAAACTCTTAATCCAATTAAGAATTTATGAGAGTACTTTTATTAATTAATTCTCAAACTCTTTTAGGAATTAAATAATAATAATAGTAATAATAGTAATAGTAATAATAATAATAATAATAATAATAATAATAATAATAAGACTCTTCTTATTAATTTATATTTAATATTTTTAAAATATTAAATAATAAATATTAAGCTATTTAATTTATTCTATCACCATAGATTAAATTAAATATACTTAACTTATTATTACGATTATGTCATTTACTTCTTAGATAAATATTTTTCTTTTGCGGTGTGACCCTTTAGGTTCTCCATACGAAATCGGTTGTGAATAAATCAATTAAAACAATTCTAATCTTATTTAAATAAATAAATTAAACTATTTAATTTATTTAATTAAATAATATGTATTCTACAATAAGAGTAAGCCCCTTAGCGATCAACGACTTTCTAGATAATATAGATTTCAACATTAATCATAAAAGAACCTTTCAGTGAATAGTTACCGTACAATTCAATCCTTTAACCATACAATGTCCCAATTAAATATAAGATATGGAATTACTGTCAAGTCTTATTTTATTTAATTATATGTATTTCGATTCTTAAATGCACAACTCTAAATAATGCAAATTAGAAACTACTTTCTAATTTCATTCTGCCTTGGCCAAGATCTACTGAGTTGTCATTTATCGAATCACATAGGACATTCTCTCCTTTTACTAGAAGCGTTAGATTCTTTGTTGACCAATCATTAACTCCATGTACAACTCATTGTACCTAAGCATACCCTTTGATATTCCCTAAGGGTCTTAAGGAACATGTCAAAATATAACTCATCATACACAAGATACTATGATGATCTCAAGTCCAATGGTCACTTGTACTACTATCACTAGAGGAATTCCTATTGACAGACAAGTAAAACTCCATTAGATATTTTTTTAGCGAGTCACGTTCAATAAACTTATTCTCCAATAAGCACCTACATACTTGCTTTAGTGTCTACACACAAATGATTATGAGATCAATTATCCTCTTCCTAAGAGCAAGGAAAGTATGTACTAATCTATCCGGATTCACTAGTCCCCTTTTTAGTAATCCAACGATTAGGAACGATTTTAGTTTTAAGCTTTCTTAGAATTTAGATCTCATTAGCATGATCATTATCATGATTCTAAAAGCATTGCTTAAAACTATGGGTTTATCACATATAAAATAACAGCACCATGTAGATAAAGTAAAATACCTTTAACAGATTAATTCTTTTATTAATAAATGAATAAGATTACAAAGTATATGCTACATCATATCAAATATGATTGACTTGTGTGCATATTACTTTCAATCTCCCACTTGCACTAAAGTCAATCGCCATTGTATCTAATACCCATCTTCTCTAAGTGGCGATCAAACTGTTGTTGGGTTAAAACTTTAGTAAATAGATCTACAATGTTTTCTTGAGAGTCCACACGCTCCAGGGTGACGTCTCCTCTTTTAATGATTTCTCTAATCAAATGAAAGTGTTATAACACATGTTTGGATCCTAGATGAGAGTTAAGAACTATTCCTAGTTCTGTAATAAACTTTTCATCCAAACAAACAAGTTTGCAGTTTCACTTACAACTATATACTTTGTCTTTATCACTAAATCAGTAACTATTTACTGCTTGGAACCTTTCCAACTCACTGCATCACCATTCAAGGTAAACACATACCCCGAATTGGATTTGCTATTGTCTTAATTAGTCTGAAAACTTGAGTCTTTATAGCCCTCTAGTTTCGTATCAGACCACCATATTCAAAAAGCACATCCTTAGTTCTTCTTAAGTACTTTAGGATGTTCTTCACTGTCTTACAGTGATCTTCTTCAGGAATGGACTGATACATGCTTGTCATGCTTACTGCATAAGCAACATCAAGTCTCGTACATATCATTACATACATGACAGTTACTCATGTGATCTCTCTCTTTCAGGTGTCTTTGGGGACAATTTCTTAGAGAGATACTCTCCACCATTCATCAACATGAGACATCTCTTGGAGTTTTCCATGCTAAACTCTTTTAGCATCAAATCAATGTACGTTCATTGGGTCAAGCCAAGCATCCTTTTAGATCTATCTCTATAGATCTTCATCCCCAAAATGTAGGACACTTCTCCCAAATCTTCTATGGAGGAATGTTTAGACAACAATATCTTTACTGATTGTAGCATTGGTGTATCATTCCCTATCAGTAGTATATCAACATATAGTACTAGGAATGTCACTGCGCTCCCACTGACCTTCTTGTACACATTTGGTTCATCTGCATTTTTGATAAAATCAAACTTCTTTGATTGTCTCAGCAAACTGGATGTTCCATCTTCGAGAAGCTTGCTTTAATCCATAAATAGATCGTTGTAGCTTACATACTCAATTTGCTTCAACCTTTGAAACAAATCCTTCTGGCTGTATCATACATATATTATCCTCAAGTCTTCATTAAGGAAGGACGTCTCCACATCCATTTGCCAGATTTCGTAGTCATAATAAGCTGTAATTATAAGCAAAATCCGATTGGACTTGAGCATAGCTACTAGTGAGAAGATTTCATGATGGACAACTCCTTACCATTAATTGAAATCTTTTATCACAAGTCTGGCCTTATAGGTATCCACCTTTCCATCTGCTCTAGTCTTTCTCTTAAAGACCCATATACACCATTTAAGCTTTATGCCTACCAGAGGGTTAACCAAAGTCCACATTTGGTTTTTTATACATGGAGTTCATTTCAGATTTCATGGTCATCTGCCATTTCTCTGAGTGTTTACTACTCATAGCCTCATCGTATATGACTGGATTATCATCTTCTATGATGCGTACCTCATCATCATCCTCTGTGATGAATCTATACCGCCTAGGTATATTTGGTACTCTTCTAGATTTACGATTTGGTTGTGGTACAATAGGTCTATTTACAGGTTTCTCGGTTCGACTTATAGTACTTTGTGGTTCTTGAACTTCTTCAAGATCTATTTTTTCCTGCCACTAGCCCCTTCAAGGATAAACTCCTTTATCAAATAAGGCAGCGTGTTTCGCAACAAACACCATTTGCTTAGTAGGATTATAGAAATAATACCCTAAACTTTCTTTAGGATATTCTAGAAATCTGCACTTGTCAGATCTTGTCCCAAACTAATTTTTTGAAACCTTTTCACATAAGTTGTAAACCCCTAATCTTAACATGCTTAAGACTAAGTTTCCTCCCTGTCCATAACTCATATAGAGTCTTGGGGACGGATTTTGAGGATACCTTATCCAGTAGATATGCAGCCTTTTCTAGAGCAAAACCCAGAAGAATTCTTGAATGTTGGTAAAAATCATCATGGACTGCACCATGTCCAACAAGGTACATTTTCTCCTTTCAAATACACTAATCAATTATTGCGTATCAGGATGTGTCCATTGTGAGAAAATACCATTTTTTTGAGATAATTGAGAAACTCATTGCTTAAGTATTCCCCTCCTCGATCCGATCGAACAATCTTAATACTCTTGCCAGTTTGCTTCTGTACTTCCCTTCTGAATTCTTTGAACTTTTCAAACGATTCAGGTTTGTATTTCATCAAATAGACATATCCAAATCTTGAATGATCATCAGTGAAAGTAATAAAATAAGAATACCCTCCTCGTGCAGTCGTTGTCATAGGTCCACATACGTTTGTGTGTACCAACGCTAACAACTCTGTAACTCTTTCTCCTTTTTCACCAAAAGGAGATTTGGTCATGTTACCCATGAGACAAGATTCATAAGTTAGAAATGATTCATAATCAGATAGCTCTAAAAGTCCATCATTATGAAACTTGATTAATCTTGTTTCATTAATATAACCGAGTTTACAGTGCCACATAAAGGTATAATTAACATTATCTCTTTTCTTTTACTAGTTTGTTCAATTTACAAAATATTTTTCATATAAGTCAAGTGTATAAAGTCCATTAAGTAATCTTTCAGTTCCAAACAAAACATTATCATTATAAATATAACAACCATTGTTCTTAAATATAATGCCAAAACTTTCCTTGTCCAACAACAAAAAGAGACAATGTTTGTAATAAGAATTGGAACATAATAACAACTTATTAACTTAATAGACATGCCCGTAGGCAATGCTAAACTAAAAGTTCCTACGGCTAATGCAATAACCTTTGCTCCATTCCCCACACACATAATTGCTTCCCCTTTGTTTAGCTTTCTACTTTTGCTTAGTCCTTGCATCGAATTGCATATGTGAGAACTACAACCGGTATCCAATACCCAAGTAGAATCTTGACTTACAAAAAGATTTATTTCAAAAGAAACAATTTTTTTAGATGTTGTTTTATCACATTTGATGCTTATAAAGGAATTGAACGATGCTATTTAGTTGTGTCACCACAAGGACGGTGTTTTTCTCTTTACTTATATGGAAGTGCTAGGTTAAACTTAACTTGGATAATTTTGATTCGGATGTGTTAACACTTGATCAAAATAATCTAAGAGGCAAAACTTAAGGAGTTACATGGTAATGTATGTACACAATACTCTTTCTCCATTCCCCACACATCACCATGTAACTCCTTAAGTTTTGCCTCTTAGATTATTTTGATCAAATGTTGACACATCCGAATCAAAATTATCCAAGTTAAGTCTAACCTAGCACTTCCATATAAGTAAAGAGAAAAACACCATCCTTGTGGTGACACAACTAAATAGCATCGTTCAATTCCTTTATAAGCATCAAATGTGATAAAACAACATCTGAAAAAATTAAAATAAGCCTTGTGGTGACACAACAAACTTATAATGATTAATTGATACTCTATCGTTTTATCATGCTAGAAGGCGACGTTCGATATTCCAAATATCTTTGAACGTTACAACTTAATATGATTTCTTTGAGAGTTTTTGTTATTATTTGTCTTATCTTGTTTAGCGTGCATGCAAATATATATAAAATACGCGTCATATTATTTAAAATGCGAAACATGTTGTATAATATATAATATATATATATATATAGTAAATATGCACATATAGAATACTATATTCTACCCGGATTGATTATGGACTTTTATTCTAGTTTGGTTCACTAGAACCACCAAGTGAACCAAAAGGTCAAACCTAAGGTGCAAGAATTGAATTTAAATATAACTATTATATTTAAACCCGGGCTTCATTACAAACGGATCTTCAAGCGCTCATTTTTCCTTTATCTCCAATTCTTCAAAATAATTCTAACTAATCCTATTACATATACTATTTACAATAAATAGAAACATTGATCAACAGTCAAAGGAAAGTACATAGGAGGAAGATAGAATTTACATCAAGAAAAACTAGGGAAGATGAGGTACGCAGACCCCATTTGTAAAACTAATTCATTCATGCATTCTAATAGAATAAAATCCAATCATTCATTGGTCAATAGTCCATAATCAATCCCATTTATTATCATACATATCACCATATGCATCAATAAATAACATTCATCTCATGAATAATAAAACAATTCCATATATGTGTCAACGCCGGGACAATTTTTTCTAATTTCGTTGTTTCTACCCCTTTTTAAGATTTCGATTTATTCATTTTGCTTAAAGGGTGATTTTTAGGAAAAATCCGATATAAATGCCGATAGGGTTTTTGAAAGGTTGATTTTAATGATGGGCCAATTTAGATAGAACCGCCAGTTGGTAAAGTTTTAAATGGATGTACCAACTCATCCGGATTTTAGATTTTTTCACAATATGGCCCAATAAGTGACTTCATAAAATTAGTCTTGAAACTGAGATTCATAGAGTTTGGGGGCTTGCTTAAGCGAGGGAAAGGTGTTAGGCACCCCCGACTTCCGTGAAAATACGATTACCGCATCTTGATGTTTTCTTAAGTGTGAAGTGTATGTGTGTGAGTGTGTGATTTTGAAAGAAATCGTTATCTAGCTTTGGATCAAAATCGTGAGAAATGCGTTATTTTGAAAGCAATTTAAAGCCTCTTTGAACCTATGCACGAGGGATTTGATTTAAAGAAAAGGTTCGTTTTAGTTTAATTGAGAAAACATTTTGGGGCGACGTTTTGGAAAACTTGGTTTTCAAACCCTTCGCCAAATATGAATTGAGATTTTTCGCTAGTTTCAATTTTAATCTAAAATCGTCTTACTAACCCAACGCGATTCGATTTTAAAAGATCATTGTCGTTTCGTTTGGAAAATCATTTTTTGGTGATAAACGGGAAATTAAGCATCAAAATAGGGTTGGGGCGATCCGTGGGCATGAAAGCCATCTCAATAGCCCCGAACACCCACAATCACAATTTTCACTATTACGGGGCCTTAAATTCGATTTTCTCGGGAGAGAACCATCGATATCGTCTTAAGGCCCAAAATTACATGCACAATAAGATCGTATTCTAATATTACATTTGAGTAATCATGTCCATCGTGGGAATTAGGTCAAGATCCAATTTGAGGATCCCGACCCTCGTATTCCTAGGCTCACATTGATAGATAATACATCAAAACTAAGCTTAAAATAAAGATCTAGGAAAGAGCTCTCGTAACCCTTTCTTATAGATCGCATAACCGAAGCCAACATCACGAGGGATTATATGTATTGATGAGATCCGTTAACGGGACTTAGGTCCAAGGATCTAAGATTCCCTAGATCTATTCAATGACATAATCGAGATTTAAATCGAGAAATATATCCCAAACTTGCTATCAGGTGATTCATTTGTTAGAATACGTTGACGACGGGTAGGTGGGACCCCCTCACCACTAGATTTGAATCTAGGATTTTACGAGGTAAGCAAAATAGACTTAAAACATTGAAAATGACTAGATCCACACTAGATCTAAGCCGAATCTAACATAAAGGTTAAAACTTTGAACTTTAAACCGTTAATAAACTAGATTCATGCTAGATCTAGGATGGATCTAGTGAAAAAAAATTCAAACTTTAACAACTTCAAAGCAACACTATTGATAAAAATGATTTAAATCTAAGGGAGATAGATGGAATAACACAATAATCAAGAGATAAACAAACTTTAAGCATAACAATGGACAAAACGGGAGAGATCTAATAGGTCTACATTGGATTAATGAGAAAGATTGAATGTTTCACCTTGGGAAATAAGATTTAGCACTTCCTTGCTTTTAACTGTATATATCTCTAACTAATCTAATGCAAAGTTTGAGAAAATCTAGCAAATCTAGGCTAAATTTTTGAGCTCCTCTCTCTAAAATTCTCGACTTTCTCTCTATAAAAAAAATCCTCTCTTTTGAAAATCTGCTGAAAATCGACATTTATGGGCTTTCTCTGGGCAGCCGCAGGTGCATCTACGACTGGCCCAGGTGGGGCCCACCCACCTTGGTTTTCGTGTCGTGCAGTCGGCTTTCTGTTTTGTTCGCTAAGACGTCCGCAACTTTCAATTCGGGAAGAGTTGGGAGACGTGCCATACCATTTTGTAAAGCTCTTTTTGAGAGCTACGAAATGACATACGGTTTGGTCAATTCCTGGTCTAGGAAGATAAAGCAAAAAGTAGAAATGGATCTTCCAGGGATGCCGACTAGTCCAGCATCATGCTTTGCGTAGTTTGTCACTCGGTGATCGTTGAGACGACTTCATATATGTTGATTTGAGCCCCTAAATCCTCTGTTCAGATGTCTCGTTATTAATAAAAGAATTAATTTATTAAAGTCATTTTCATTATCTACATGGTGTTGTTATATTAAGTGTGATAAACTCATAGTTTTGAGCAATGCTTTTAGAATCATGATGATGATCATGCTAATGAGATCTAAATTCTAGATAGCTTAAAACTAAAATCGTTCCTAATCGTTGGATTACTAAAAGGGATTAGTGAATCCGGATAGATTAGTACATACTTTGCTTGCTCTTAGGAAGAGGATGATTGATCTCATAATCATTTGTGTGGAACCACTAAAGCAAGTATGTAGGTGCTTATTAGAGAATAAGTTCACTTAACGTGGCTCACTAAAGGAATACCTAATGAAGTTTTACTTGCATGTCAATAGGAATTCTTTAAGTGATAGTAGTACAAGTGATCCTTAGACTTGAGATCATCATATTATCTTGTGTATGATGAGCTATACTTTGACATGTCCCTTAAGACCTTTAGGGTATATCAAAGGGTATGATTGAGTATAATAAGTTGTACATGGAGAAAGGTGAATGGTAAACAAAGAATCAACCACTTCTAGTAAAAGAAAAGAATGTCCTATGTGATTCGATAAATGACAACAAAGAAGTCTTTGGCCAAAGCAAAATGAAATTAGAAAGGAGTTTCTAATTTGCATTATTTAGAGTTGTGCATTTAAGAATCGAAATGCATATAATTAAATAAATTAAGACTTGACAGTAATTCCATGTCTTATATTTAATTAGGACATTGTATGGTTGAAGGATTGAATTGTACAATAACTATTCACTCAAAGGTTTTTTTGTGATTAATGTTGAAATCTATATTATCTGGAAAGTCGTTGATCGCTAAGGGGGTTACCCTTATTGTAGAATAAATATTATTTATCTAAATAAATTAAATAGTTTAATTTATTTATTTAAATAAGATTAGAATTGTTTTAATTGATTTATCACAACCGATTTAATATGGAGAACCTAAAGGGTCACATCGCAAAAGGAAAATATTTATTTAAGAAGTAAATGGCATAATCGTAATAATATGTTAAGTTTATTTAATTTATGCAATGGTGATAGTGAAAGTAGTATGCACACAAGCCAATCATATTTGATATGATGTAGCATATACTTTATAATCTTATTCATTTATTAATAAAATAATTAATTTTCTTAAAAGGCATTTTACAGTATCTACATAGTGCTGTCATATTAAATGTGATAAACCCATAGTTTTGAGCAATGCTTTTAGAATCATGATGGTGATTGTAACGATCGGGAATTTTAGATTTCCTTGTAACCCGAGTTATGTATGAATAAAATGAATTATTATTATTATTATTTTTTTTTATATATTAATCTATAATACGTGTTTAGAATTGTGTTACAGCCTAGAAAATGTGCATATGTTAAATTTTATGTGTTGTTGTGTCGTTAGAGTGAATATATCGATTTTGCAAAAATTCATAAAATCACTATTAGCGGGACCCGCTTCCCGAGGCACTATTCACGAGCACTATTCACACCCAAACTTTTTCGTCTATTTCGATTTTTTATTAATTTAGATGAGGCATATATGCTGAGGAATAATTTTTCCAAGTGTCAGAAATTTTATTGGGGTTGATACGTGATTTAATCTGTATCCGAAATGTATATTATGGGTGTTCCGAATAAATGGACAAATCCCATAATAAATATTTTTGCGTGTTCCAATAATTTATGGGAGTACCCATTATAATTTTGGGTAGAGTTATTTACCAAATTTGGTACAAAAGTGGGAATATTCGGGTATATTTATCTGTATATTCGAATTAATTGGTGAGACATTTAAGCCTCAAACCAATTGGGGGAGGCCACGTGTATATTGAGAGCTAATTGGGGGGGAAAGAATAAACATGCACAGTACACCTCAAAACATTCCTTCCGAAGCCACCTTAAACCTCCCATCAGCTCATCTTCTTTCTCCTTCAAACCATCAACATACTTCCCATTTGCAAGTAAGGAGAGAGTTACAGAGAGCTACGTAGAGAGAGAGAAAGGGAAATATAGAAGAAGAATAAGCAAGCTACGGGAAGAAGAAGAAAAGCAAGGAAGGAGGAGAAAGGAGAGAAGGGCACCAAGAGGAAGGAGAGCAGCACTCTAGCAACCATTTCACCCTACACGAAGCTAGCAACAAGAAGGTAACCATGAACCACAACCATTTCTTCTCCACTTGAAGCTTTCATGAGTTTTTACGCTTACATGCTTGAGGGTTGGATTTTTGCTAATTTTTTTTTGTTGATTGGTTGTGTTGAATCTATCATGGAGGTTCTTAAGAAGCTATATAAAACCAAAAACACCCTCACCGTGGAACAAAAACAAGTAAAGATCCGAACCTTGGCTTAAAGGATGAACTTTGGACATTTTTGGACTTTTGGACATTCGGACTGTTAGAGGACTGTAAAGCCTTGATGGTGTGATTATTTTGATTGTTTGTTATTGGAATATTGTACTTCTATCAGTTGTGAAGATATACCAATTTGAATGAACCAAAATGATGCTAAAATGAAGTCACAGTAGCCATTTGTGTGAGATATTTCATGGTTGCGAAAAACAGAGCATGCAGGTTATGTTTTAGCTCAGGATTTGGTCATGTTAATGATTATGGGTCGTCTTGAATTTGTGATATGTTGTAGCCTTGTGTCTTAGGAATCCATAGAGTCCGTAAGGGATGAAATTGATCGAGTGTAGGGGGAGATATAGCAGCTGGAGCAAGGCAAGGTATGACTGTGTCGCTGCTTGCAGGAACAACAGTTCGCTACTGCAACTGCTACTGCATGGCGACTGGACCGGGTCGGGTCGGGCCGGATCGGGTCGGACCCAGTAAAATTTTCCCGCGAGTCTAAAACTTATATTTTTGTACAAAATGATTAAAAACGCTTATATCTTGTTAAAGCTTTATGTGCTTAATTTATACCCGTGTCGAACTAAACGATGTTGTCCTAAGGCGTAAATTGAATTAACGGATTACAAATTACGCTTGGATTTCCAGGGGGCGCTGCCCCCCGACCCCCGCCAGCTCACCGGGGAGCGAGACCCCCGACTGGGTAAGCGTAGTGGCAATCAATGTATTTTAATGATGTGATGACTGTAATGAACCTAGTTCTTTTGTGACAAATATTTATGACGATTTTAATAAACTATGTAGGATATTTTGTTGACGGTACGATTAACGTCAAGTATTAACGCACGTACAAGGCAAGTTTCCTAACTCATACAACTCCTATTTAATTGTGCGAGGTTTCCTTACTCGATTCATTTATTGGGCAAGTGTCGAATTCATTTATCTATCGAGCAAATATTATTTATTGAGCAAGCTTATTGAGCTTCTTGACTCCGTTCAAATTACTTATCAATTTAGCAATTAATGTGCTAGTATTCATACTTCTATTCAAGTATTGCAATGAAAGCCCATTTCATGCAATGTTATATATTGTGTGATTCCAAAGATTATGAATTTTTATTCATTCAAGATATTTTTAAATGCTATCATGCATGTTGTTGAACCTTAAAGTTCTTTATTCCATAGACTGTTTAAAAGCTATGTCAAGGCTAATTGTTTCAGCTAGACACTTATTGATTTGGTTACTAAAGCGAGGTTAAAGTCCTCCAACTATTATATTTGTTAAGTAAAATTGTCCGATCAAATTGTTTTGGTCTGGACTCCCATGTAAAGCTGAGTGGAACAACCCTCACAGCAGGGGAAATTGTATAAACGTCGGGAAACCGACACGCGCGTAAATGGAAAATGTAAGGCTTATGCATAACGCCAGGTATTTTAGGCTGATCACCTATTGTACCAGTTTTTCTTGTGGATTATCGGATGAATTTCCAGTAATTCTAGAATAGAGTTTTGTGCCTTGGTGCACCCTCAGTATTGAATAGTTCCCTTCTTTGGGAAACTTTGAAATCCTTGAATACTTCAGAAATCCTTCGGTCCTTAGTGGCCACTATAACGGTGATGAAAGAAGTTGTTTATTTCCTTGTGTTAGCTAAATTTTTACTCCTGAGAGCTATAAAGTTATTCATGTGATTATTCACTGCTATTATACTTGCGGGGGCAATTTGTTGCTCACCCTTGCTTTCCTTAAAACATTTCAGTTAGTGCGGCACGTGGCGAGAGCTCAGGAAAAGATAAGGGAAAGGAGAAAGCTACGGAGTAGTTGTATTTTGTTGTTCTAGAATTACCGTTTATATTAAGACATATTTACCCTTTTGTATTATGTTATGTTTTGTATTAGTATTGGTTTCGAGACTTGGGACAGGTTTATTTATGTTATATCAATGTAAATATTCCTTTATTCCGCTTTAAGTTATCGATTGTATAATTCTTGTTTTAGATAGTGGCGAACCAGGTCCGTGGCTCAGGTGACCCGGATTTGGGGGCGTCACAGTGATCATGCTAATCAGATCTAAATTCAAGATAGCTCACAAACTAAAATCATTCCTAATCATTGGATTACTAAAAAGGGGATTAGTGAATCCGGATAGATTAGTACATACGTTGCTTGATCTTAGGAAGAAAATAATTGATCTCATAATCATTTGTGTGGAGACACTAACGCAAGTATGTAGGTGCTTATTGGAGAATAAGTTCACTGAACGTGGCTCACTAAGGAATACCTAATGGAGTTTTACTCGTTTGTCAATAGAAATTCCTCTAGTGATAGTAGTACAAGTGATCCTTGGACTTGAGATCATCATAGTATCTTGTGTATGATGAGTTATACTTTGACATGTCCCTTAAGACCTTTAGAGTATATCAAAGGATATGATTGGGTATAATAAGTTGTACATGGAGATATGTGAATGATCAACAAAGAATCTACCACGTCTAGTAAAAGATGTGAATGTCCTATGTGATTCGATAAATGACAACTCAGTAGTCCTTGGACAAGGCAGAATGACATTAGAAAGGAGTTTCTAATTTGCATTATTTAAAGTTGTGCATTTGGGAATCGAAATACATATAATTAAAAAGAATAAGACTTGACAGTAATTCCATGTCTTATATTTAATTGGGACATTGTATGGTAGAAGGATTGAATTGTACGGTAACTATGCACTGAAAGGTTCTTTTGTGATTAATGTTAAAATCTATATTATCTGGAAAGTCGTTGATCGCTAAGGGGCTTTACCCTTATTGTAGAATAAATATTATTTATTTAAATGAATTAAATAGTTTAATTTATTTATTTAAATAAGATTAGAATTGTTCGTTTTATTTAAATAAGATTAGAATTGTTCGTTAAATAGTTTAATTTAATATGGAGAGTACTTGAAATTTCTATAGAGATAAAAACTAGGGTTTTGCCAACACCCAACTTCTTGAATACTTATTTTTCCTTGGTGGATCACCTCTAGAGTCCAAACACTTGGGTGGCTAATGTTGATCAAAGGAAGAAATCTCATCGGTGGAATTCGAGGAGAACACGAAGGACTAGGAGTTGAACTTGTACCCGAGGAAGCTTTGATCTACGAGGGTATAATTCTTATTCTCTTTCTCTTTCGTTAATTGATAATTCAACACAAGGATAGATCATGGTGATTGTTTGTATTAAAATTTTAAAATCCGTTTTATCACGTTTCCGCCCTATTTTTGTAATTTGATTGCATGCTTGCGTTATATACAATTCTAACAGTGGTATCAGAGCCTAATCCTTGTGTTAATTATTGATTTTGATGATTCCATGTATGAATTGATATGCGATACGATCGGATTTCTCGGGCTGGAAAAATTTTCTAAATCTGCATCGCGGCACGGCCGTGCCGCTTCCAGTTCATTCTGGAGCGCGACCGCGCCCTAACCCAGAAAACGTTTCTGGGGGTGTAGCGCGGTCGCGCCGCTCCTAGTTCAATTTGGAGCGCGGCCGCGCTGGTATGCAGAGTTTGAAATTTTTTTTTGTTTTTCTCAATTAACATAAATGGTTTATTTAATTGATAAAAGTTTAAAATAAAGATGTTTATTTTATCTGGAATAGGATTTTAGATTGCTAAAATTAATGGAGTTTAATTTGAATTTGGTTTTTGATTAAAATAAAAGAGTTTATTTTGTTTCAAAACTAAATATTAGCAAAACTTTTGCCCATTAATTGATATCAATGCATATATGGAATGGTTTTATAATTCATGAGATGAATGTAATTTATTGATACATATAGAGATATGTATGATAATAAATAGGGATTGATTATGGACTATTGACCAATGTGTGATTGGAATTGTTTTAGAGGATGCTTGAATGTATGGGTTTTATAAATGGGGTCTGCGTACCTCGTCTTCTCTAATTTTTCTTAATGTAAATTCTATCTCCCTCCTATGTACTTACCCTTGACTTTTGATCAAGGTTTCTATTTATTGTAAATAGTTTTTGTAATAGGACTAGTTAGAATTAATTTTGAAGAATTGGAGACAAATGAGCAAGGAGCGCTTGAAGACCCCTTTGTATTGGAGCCCGGGTTTAAATGTAATAGTTATATTTAAATTTTATTCTTGTACCCTAGGTTTGACCTTTTGATTCACTTGGTGGCTCTAGTGAACCAAACTATAATAAAAGTCCATAATCAGTCAGGGTAGAATATAATATTCTATATGTGCATGATTACTATATATATTATATATATTATCCAACATGCTTCACATGTTAAATAATATGACGCGTATTTTATATATATATGTGCATGCACGCTAAACAAGATGAGACTAATAATAATAAACCCCTCAAAGAAATCATATCAAGTCCTAAGAGTTTAAAGATATTAGGAATGTGACACACCCAAATCCGGGTACTTAATTCCCACTGATTTGGTGTTCACTATTCCATACATTCATGATGAACTACCCATGATAAAAGACAATATAATTAAACTAAATAAATTATCTTCCCACAATAGGGGTTACAACTTAAATCTCTTAAGTAAACAAATCCCAGGTCAACTAACCTTTATTACATCATTGCGAAATTAAAACATAATATTAAATAAGTCTTGTTACATAAATTCATCAAACAAATAACTGTTCGCCAATCTACTTCTGCATCTTGCCTTTGCCCTTACTAATGGACGGCTCATCTGATTTCTCAGCCTTAGCTGCAATGTTTAATGCAAGGGTGAGCAAACAATTGCCCACAAGTATGATAACAATAACATTTATATGATTAACGAAATAGATCTTAACTGAGGAGTAATAGTTTTTCTGAAATCAATCAACAACAAATCAAAGATCTGAAAGTTCAATAGAAAGCTTAGCTCAAGAACTGAATACTGATTTAAGATTAAAAGTGTATCTGAGGGTCATAAGACCTCGAACTATGTCCTAGGTTAACAAGTATTTCTACCGTAACCTTTAACAGTCATGTAGACTATGGACTATCCATCTCGTACTCCGTGGGATCAGCCCTTTGTACAATGTATTGTGCACAAACATTTTAATGCCATTGCGTAATTAATCCCCTATATTAGGGTGGTTCATCTCAGTTTAGCATCAGAATTCGTACCAAAAGAAACTTGGTTTGGAAAAACTTCAAGGTATTCTAAGTCTTTGAAACGCTCATCAACTATGGACTAGCTGAATCAATAAGGGTTTGCTAGTCATTAAAGCATTTGATTCAACAATAGAATCGTATAACAAGATTTATGTTTGAAGTTTGTTAAACAATTCATAATAGATTAGCAAATGACTTGAAAGGTACATAAGCATTTGATACTATAACAACCTTGCTTGAACAATAATAAGCTAAAGTTCATAATCTTGCTCAATGAAAGTAAAGTACGAATCTTGCTTGAGTAAAAGTTAAGTTTGGATAACTCGCTTTCAACGAAATAAAGAGAATAAGGATAGAAAACTTGCCTCGTGCGTAAATTACAGCTTAAAATTCACGTTCCTTAATCAACCTATACATTTCGATTATAAAACGGCAACAACAATTAGTTATAGAATTATATACACTTTAAGATTCGTTCTTACCCTATTTCTTTGTAACATCTTGATTGTCATTTGATATTCAATGAGTATTTGCTTAATAACCATTATAGTATCTCATAAATCATTTAATATCTTAATCTAAGTTTCAAACATGTACATAGCAACATAGTAAGATCACAAAACAAATAGAAAATTTTCAGTTACTGTTTCACTGCTGGGCGGTGGATTTCTTCACAAAACATCGTCGGGGCGAGGACACCGCCTGGGCGACAATTCCAGTTCAATTATGCCGCCAGGGCGACGAGACCGCCGGGGCGACAACACCAGTTCATTTCTACCGCCGGGGCGGTAGACTCGACTGTTACCTTCTACAGTTCGCGAACCAGTGCAATTTCAGACCAAATTTTCCAAATTCTATCATCTGATACATAAAATAAGCATACCCAGACGTCAAACATGATGTAAAATAATTACCCAACATGTTTCTAACAATTCTAACCATTATGAACACATAATCAACCAATTAAAAACCAAAAATTCACTTTTCATGCTCTTTTCCTATACTTTGACACACTTAGTGAAATCAACCACTGTAAACTCGTTTCTAAACCATTTTGATCCGTTCTACTTGCACTCTTTTGTTTTTCATCATGTTATCATAATCAAAAGTCAATTTATTGATTAATAATCTAATTGAACATCATTTTTTATACATATAAGCCATACATGAAAGTGAAACTCTGTAAAAACCAAAAACTCTATTTTAAAGCATGTTTTCATGGATTGATACCTACAAATTGGTTTATAACATCATATAATCACTATTACATGCTTACTATCAATTACAACCAAGTAATTCATACATTTAACAAATAAATTCACATACAGAGGAATAACAGTGAAGAACTCCAAAAACTATAAATAAAGAAGATTAGAATCAATTTATACCTCTTGATTTCTTCTTGGACTTAGTTAGATGATGAGTTAGCAATTCACTTTCTCCCTTTTTGATTTTTCCAGAATTTCTCTAAGCTATCAAATTCTCTCTTCTCAAGCTCTGCTTTTGTTTTCTTCTCTTCTCTTAGGCTTAGAAAACAATTGACGTTCTTACTTTAACGTAACTTGCTTTTAGTTCATCAGTTAAAAGAAACAAAGGGTTAGACCTTGTTTGGCAAACCCAAAATAAGAAAAATAGAATTTCAAAGGTCATTAGGCCTTGTTTGGTTGCACCAAAGAAAAATAATCCATTTTTACCAACCAAGGGTCACAAGGCCTTGTTTGGTTTTACTAAAAATTAACTCTTTTCCATTTATTTTAATAACTCATTATACTATATAGTTTAATTGTCACACTTTCAATTTAGTTAAACCTATTATTAAATAAATCCAATTAAACCTTACTAATTTAATTATAACCTTTATTTGATCAACATCACCATACTAAATAAATTATTTTATTCAAATAAATCCTTTATTCAAAATAACTCATTTATTCATCTAATTTAATTATTAAATTAAATTAGAATAGACACATCCAATTACATTTAAATTACAATTAACATAATTACACTAAAATGAATTACTCCACAATAACTTTATCAATTATTTATTTTACTCATTAAATAAATTAGCCAAAAATATTTATTTAACTCAATAAATATTTTTATTTATTCACAAAAAAATTACATTCGTTACATCCTTCCCTCCTTAAAATGATTTTGTCCCTAGAATCACAACGCAATAAATTCGTCTGTTACATTCTCCCCTCCTTACAAGGATTTTGTCCCCAGAATCGCAATACATGAACTAAACAAATAATTGGGGATAGTTTTGCATCATTTTCTCTTCGAGTTCCCACGTGGCTTCTTCAGCGTTGTGGTTCCTCCAGATTACCTTAACAAAAGCTATAACCTTATTTCTGAGAACCTATTCTTTCCTGTCAATTATCTGCACAGGGACCTCTTCATAGGACAAATCTTTCTCAAATTGTATCGGTTCATATTCTATAATATGTTTATAATCGGGCTTATATGGTCGTAACAGCGATATATGAAAGACATTGTGAATGTGGGCTAACTCGGGAGGTAAAGCTACTTCATAAGCCACATCTCCTACTCTTTTTAGCACCTCAAAAGGTCCAATAAATCGCGGACTCAGCTTACCTTTTTTACCAAATCTGATCTTTCCCTTCCAGGGAGATACTTTGAGCAAAACTGTCGACGTCGAATTCTCTATTCTGTCGGTGTTTATCGGCATATTTCTTCTGCCTATCTTGAGCAGCTAACAATTTAGCTCTTATCACCTTGACGATCTCAGCAGTTTGTTGTACCAGTTCAGGTCCCAATAATTGACGTTCACCAACCTCATCCCAACATAACGGAGTTCTGACTTTCTTCCATATAACGCTTCATAAGGCGGCATTCCAATGCTTGCGTGATAGCTATTATTGTAGGAAAACTCTGTCACACTCCCGAAAATCCACCTGCTAGCTTCTTTTAGCTAGGTCGGATTTCGTGCTGACGTGTATAACCTTATTCAAAACATTCATTAACTTAAAGGTAAAGTACACGATAAGTTTCTATAAAAACTCGTAATATAATTGATTTGAATCGTATATAGAAATCTTAACTTCTAATAATCAGAGTATACTGCGAAAAAGTGATAATATTATAAAATATCATCTGTTCATTGTTACAACATTCCCAGAAAACTTGTTCTTATTACAAATAAGTCTTAAAAGACTTAAAAACAAATCTCCATTTATCTATCTGAGACTTGTAGTATTAGCAACCAGGTAGTTCCCAGGAAAAGAGGGGGCTTTCCGTTAAAACGGCGCGCAATTAAATGACCTAACCCCTTTCCTCGTCAGAACTTTCTAGACATTGCCAATAATGTTAATCTAGCATAGTTTAAATGACTTCTACATCTTCAACTTTCTTTGTACCACCAGAATCGTCTGGTAATTCCTCCTTAGCTGTAATTTGTTTAGGATAATTGCAAGAATGAGCATAAGAATGCCCAACAAGTCTAACAGATATATATATATGAGAAGAGAATCACCTTTTCAAGATATATATACAGAATAAGTTGATACAAGATTTCAACGATTATCAATATAGTGAACTGAGTGGTTCCCTACCCACAAACTAATGAATTAGTTCCCCGTCTCATCACCACTGCTACAATTGTATCAACAGTGTATATCGCTTCTACGATACCTCTCCACTGCGACAAATGTTAACTCAGTGAGTTAGATCGGTTTCCTAACACATCTTAAACTCTTGCCCATATAAGAGAGTTGTTCAACTCAGATACTAACATGGTTTTCAATTGAAATTCAACAATTACTATCACGTTGCACATAAAAGATAACAAGCATGTTAATGCACGGGGTGCAAAAGAAACAATACTTGCATAACAATAAACCTCATAAATAAGACACGTTATTGCACGGAGTGCATTTCAACAATTAAGTAGACTTGCCTGAATATGAATAATATGTTAACGCTAATTTTTCATTCCCCGCTCAATCTTCTGAAGTGTAAGCTTTAGAACTTTTATCCTCCAAGCTTTTCCTTTCCTTGGATTATGCTAGGCTAATTAAGCATTTTAACGATTAAATATTTTAAGTTTTATTTCGGGTATTATAACCGCTTATAAATAAGACTTCTTCTACTATACATGAAATAATTTTAGCATTATAACTGCTTATAGAATGAATATTTTTCAACTATATTTAAAATAAATTAAGCATTATAATTGCTTGCAAAATGAATATTCGTTTACTATGTTTAAAATAAATCGGGCATTATAATTGTTTATAAAATGAATATTCGATTATTATATTTGAGATAATTTCAGCATTATAACTGCTTATAAAATGAATATTTTTACTAAATACTTAAAGAAAATCGGACATAGTAACTCCTTATAAAAGTATATTTTCTAATATATAAGAGAAATAAATCAGACATTATAACTGCTTGTAAATAGGACTTTTGTACTATATACTTAAAATAATTTGGGCATTATAACTGCTTGTAGATAGGACTTTTGTACTATAAACTTAAAATAATTTGGGCATTATAACTGCTTATAAAAGTATATTTTTACTAAATATATAAAGAAGAATGAAAATAATAACCACTAGAGTAATACCTCTTGTAGTTGCTAGCTTTACTTCCAATCGCGCAACGCTTCGATGCTTAGAAAGTAATTTTTATCTCACAATATCTCTCAGAATATAAATATAGAGTGTTTTTGCTCTTGAATTGCTCTTGAAAAATAGTAAGGAATGAATGAATTGAGCTTGCTATTTATAGAAAAATCAAGTTTCACTAATTGCACATTAGGGGCTCGGCTTATTACACTTTGGTACCTAGGTTAATTACACTTTAGTACCTAGCAAATTCTTAGAATATTCTTCTAAGCTCCTCAATAAAAATATCTTACAAGCTCGACAATGCAGCTTGTTACCATAAGCCCGACAAAGCACTATATCAGTTTAAGCACGACAAAGTAGCTTACTAAAAATAATTTGCCGGGATACTTCTTGGTGAAATCGTGGAAAGCACGATAAATCATTTTGTCAATGTAAGCACGACTAAGCAGCTTGACCAAAAATTTTTATTTGACCTAATTCATCGTTTACACTGTCGACGTCGGTTTCTCGTCCTTTCTGATTTTTTGCCTTTTTATTAGATGATTTTTCGGAAAAGGTCGACATTGATGTCGACGGGGTTTTGAAAGATCGTTTTTTATGATGAGCCAATTAACCAGAGTCGCCAGTTGGTATATTTGAAATGGATGTACCAACTCATCCGGGTTTCATTTTTTTATAAATCGATGGCTCATGTGTGACTCCGAATTAATTGGTCTGCGAATCGAGATTCATAGAGTTCGGGGGCTCGCTTAAGCGAGGGGAAGGTGTTAGGCACCCCCCGAATTCCGTGAAACACGGTTACCGCAATCTTGATACTTTCCTATCCTTTAATTCATGACATGTGTATGTATGCGTGTGTGTGTGTGTGCCTTTGTGAATGTGATGGTGAGTTTGCATGAGGAAATCATTTGGATTTTTGGAGAAGTTGTGTTTTCTTTTGGGAGTGCCTTAGAATGTCCTTCGGTTTATACGAGAAAGCTTTATGAGAAAAAACATTGGTTTTTAATTGTCAAAACTGTGAGATTTCATTAAGTGTTGTTTTGGCAAAACAAGAATTTTTCTAAACCTTTGTCAAAAATAGGAATCGAGATCTATACGTTGCTTTCATAATTCAAATGATGGGCAACCTCTAGGATCTCTTTAACCCTATGCACAAAAATTTAATAAAACATTACTTATTCTTATAAAATCATTTTTTTGATGTTTGAAAACGATTTCTTTCTTTAGCCTTCTCGTCAAATAGAAATCGACATTTCATTAGCACCCCCGATTTCTTATCCTCGTGAGACTAATAACCTAGTTTGATTGATTTTATGAAAATTCTTTATCGTTTAGCTTTGAAATCAATTTCGTGTCATAAATCAAATCAAACATTAAAATGCGTTGGGACTATTCATGGGCATGTAAGCCATCAAAATAACCCCGAACGCCCACAATCACATACTTTCACTATGACGGGGCCTTAAACACGATTCTCGCCTTGGCGTCGTTTTAAGGCCCGACGATTACATATGTACAATGAAAACTACATCCTTCTTACTATTTACATCAAAAGACATCCATCATTGGATTTGGACCACGGGGTCGCTTTCCTAGGCTCACAACCAAATTTCCGCACATCCACAACCGGATATTACAAGGAATAACCAACACGGATAATATAATAATATCAAGACATCCTAAAAATAGCGATCTAAAGGAACCGCGCCCAATATAGCACCGTAAAACAAACAAGAATTCAATAAATAAATATCATCGGGTTATTAGGAAGAATTTTGTTCCAATGGAACCCTCACTAATAATCCCTAATTCATTGTTCCACCATAAATTACATGAAAAACTACATGTAATTTGACCAAATGATATGATAGAAATTGCAAAAATAAGAAGATTTTCACCTTGCAAATGAGATCAAAGTGGATGTAAACTTGTGTATTTTGAATAGAAGAAGAAATATATGTGATACAATCCAATCACAAGAATATTATTCCTCTCTTTTTTTCTCTCTTTCTCTCCTATTTTGTTGCAAATCTATGCTATTATTTCCTCAATTCTCAAGCTTGCTGCTACTGTTTCTTTTTCTCTCCGCCTGCTGCTTCAAAACCTTCTCTTCTGCTGAATGAATGAAGGAAGTGCTGAAGTAGGCTGGCTAAGCCCAGCCGCAGAGCCGCAGATCCATCTGCGGCTGGCCTTAGCCTGCTATGCACTCAGCCCGCTATGCACTTTAGTTATTTAATTCTTCTCGGTTTCCGCACCGCACCTCGATTCTCACGTCGTGCTGTCGGTTTTCGCCGAAAGGCCTGTATTTTACAGTCCGGGAATTATCGCGAGACGTGACACATTGTTCGGGAATGCTCATTTCGGATGCCCTTGTTGTCGCGTCGGTTTTGACTGCAATCGTCGCGGTGGCGTCGAGTGTGCGCACTTGTGCCCATTCTTCGCTCCTGCGGGCCGGTTCAATTTGACGATTTTGCCCTCCTGTCACGGTTAGTATACGAAGTGCAAAATTTGGGTGTCTACAACTGCCCCTCTTTATCATGTTTATGCAATGTTAAATGAAATGAACAGGATAAAGAATAGACACTCGATGCATGAATTATAGTGCACAAGAATGACAATACATACGTGATGCAACACATATGACTTATGATGCACGTAAGATGCAAGGCATGCAAATCATTCGTAAAAGGGTGTCAATGCGGATGATCGTCTCGTCGGGGCCGGGTTTCGTCGCCGGTCACCCATCTCGTAATCGCCGGTCGATCATCTCGTCGGGGCCGGGTTTCGTCGCCGGTCACCCATCTCGTAATCGCTGGTTATCGTCGCCGGTCGATCATCTCGTCGGGGCCGGGTTTCGTCGCCGGTCACGCATCTCGTAATCCCCGGTTATCGTCGCCGGTTGGTTGTCTTGTCGGGGCCGGGTTTCGTCGCCGGTCACCCATCTCGTAATCGCTGGTTATCGTCGCCGGTCGATCGTCTCGTCGGGGCCGATTTTCGTCGCCGGTCACCCATCTCGTAATCGCCGGTTATCGTCGCCGGTCGATCGTCTCGTCGGGGCCGGGTTTCGTCGCCGGTCACCCATCTCGTAATCGCCGGTTATCGTCGCCGGTCGATCGTCGCGTCGGGGCCGGGTTTCGTCGCCGGTCACCCATCTCGTAACCCCCGGTTATCGTCGCCGGTCGATCGTCTCGTCGGGGCCGGGTTTCGTCGCCGGTCACCCATCTCGTAATCGCCGGTTATCATCGCCGGTTGGTCGTCTCGTCGGGGCCGGTTTTCGTCGCCGGTCACCCATCTCGTAATCGCCGGTTATCGTCGCCGGTTATCGTCGCCGGTAGATCGTCTCGTCGGGGCCGGGTTTCGTCGCCGGTCACCCATCTCGTAATCGCCGGGTATCGTCGCCGGTCGATTGTCTCGTTGGGGCCGGTTTTCATCGCCGGTCACCCATCTCGTAATTGCCGGTTATCGTCGTCGGTCGATTGTCTTGTCGGGGCCGGGTTTCGTCGCCGGTCACCCATCTTGTAATCGCCGGTTATTGTCGCCGGTCGATCGTCTTGTGAATGCCAGGTCTCGTATCCGGTCACTCGGTTGAATTGAGAAGCCGTGTTTGACACCTGATTCATCAAAATCTCGCATTTTATTATCACATTATGAGTCACATGGGCTTTTGAATCGATTAAGCTTGCAATGGATCTGCGGCTGCTGCAGATTGATCTGCGGCCAGCCGCAGATTGATCTGCCGCCAAGATCGGGCATATAGGCGGCCAGCCGCCTCCCAGATCTATCACTTTCATTCGTACCCCAAGCGATTTTCACACCTTTGCTCGTCCCTTTTGCTGACTTTTCCAATCTTTTCGCAAAAACCGTTCCGGTAGGATCGATCTACACACTACAGGTAACACTTTGACCGTTTGTTTTCTCAATTTCGCCAATGTTTTGCTATACATTTGGCTATTTGCATGCTTAGAGATAGAAATGTATGCTTTACAATGCTATGCTACGTATCATTGTATATACATTCTATGTATCAACTGTATGAGTCCTATTTTATGCTCATGATGCGGTCCCACATACCTGTTTTCCCTTTTTTGAAAGAAAATCATGCATTATGGTCCTTTTACATGTTTCAACTACACATATGGATGCAATTTTGATCTGTTGTGGCTTGGATATATTGAAAATATGTTAGGCTATGCATGGGATGTCCACTTTATAGCCGAAACTCTGCCGATTTTTTTTTTCATATAATAAACATGCATTATGTTGCATTAGTTCTACGATGAGTATTGGAATATTTGTGACATAATTCAAAAAAGGAACTTACCTTCCTCTTCGCCTGTTCTATCCCAGCTATGGATCCTGACGCTCGCAGTTTATCTTCTGCGTCTCGGACTTCAGGCGTTCGTCGTCGTAGGGCTGCACCTGCCCCTGTTTTGCCTCGGACCCGTCAGGCTCGCCGACTTGCGGAGGCTGTCATCCGGCCTGACCATCCTGATGTTGAGGAGGTTATTCTTCTGGAGGTTGCGGCAGAGGGCCCATCCTCCAGCACACCGACCCCATCTCCTCACCGCGCCCTTTCTGGCGCCTCTGTGCAGATACCCGATCTATTGGGTCGGGATCTCAGTCGTCACCCCTCGGCATCTCTTATAGCTAATGAGGTATGCTTAAAGTACTCCTCTGAACTTATTCCCAAATTTTGTTTAGATCTGGACTGATCCATTCATTTTTTGTCACAGGTGCCCGAGTTTACCCAGCCGAGGGGTAACTGGTTCAACATTTACTCCCTCTATACCGCTTTGCATAGCGACTACCGGGCGGTGGTGGATTCCAGGGGCTTCCGTCATTTTTTTACTATCATCCCCCGTCAGTGCCCCTAGGGTTACATGAGGGCCTTATCCGAGCGATGGTTCCACCAGACGCAGTCTCTTCATCTTCTTGACTGCGAGGTGGTGCTGACCCCCTGGGATTGGAGGTACATCACGGGGATAGAGTTTGCCGGGTACCGTGTTCATCTGGATCTTGACATTACTCCAGCGGAGGTCCGGGCTTTATTGGGCTTCGCTGCTGAGGACCGGGTCTTTAAGGCACGTAGTATTCGGTCCGGTGCTTTGGCTGTCGACGCCGTCGGGGGCATATATGCGACGCCCTTCCCTGCAGATCGGGGTACTCGGGACATTTTGCTCCGGCGTCTGTTCCTGACCATCATGAGGGGTTGTTTCCTAGGGAACAACTCCTCTACCATTCATTTCAGCATCGTCGGAGCTGTCAGAGATGTAGACCGGATCGGCGACTATGATTGGGGATCCTTCACCTTCGCCTACTTCCTCCACGGTCTTTGTCTACGCTCGGAGGGTCAGACAGATGCTTGGCTCGGATTCTACCACTTTCTGCTGGTGAGCCCTCTTTTCCTCTTTTCTTACCATACTTCCTTTCATTTCATTTCTCTTTTCTGCATTAGTTGGTTACTCATGCCTTTCCTTGTTTCTGTTCACAGTTCTGGGCCTACGAGCGACTTCCATGCCTGAGGCCCGTCACTACTCTTGGCCTGGACACTTATCCTAGGGGTCGCCGATGGCACCACAGCACCCTGGAGGAGGTCCCAATGTCCTGCAGCTTTGCCCATTGCCGCATTCAGCTGGAGCTGATCACTGCTGCAGAGGTCGTCTGGAGGGTTCACAGATGGGTATCCTACCGGCCCGGAGTTCGCACTTTCCACCCGCCGCCTCACTTTGCAGAGTGTCGGGGGCTGGGTGATGTATCTGGGAGAGCGCACATTCAGATGCGTCACTGGAGAGATCCGCATCCCGCACTCCCTTCCTTTCACTACATCCTGGCCGCTGGATTCTCAGCCTTCGGAGATCATGCTCGCAGGGGAGGACGGTCGGATGCTTTCTACGGGTCCCAGTACGAGTGAGGCTTTCCGTACTTGGTGGGTGCCCCGTACCATCGGTCCTCAGACCCGGGCCACTTTCTTTCTTGGAGACATGGTTCCCGGCTCGGTGATGATGACTGATTGGGCCACCTGCGTTCGAACTCCCACTCATGCCGAGCAGATTGCCACTTTGACCCGCCAGGTGGAGCAGCTGTCGCTGTATCTTCGGGTGTTAGGCCGGACCCCAGAGGATGCTTACGCCTACGATCCTGACAGTGCGGGTTATGATGCAGGCCCGAGCTCATCTGATGCCACAGCGCAGCCATACATTCCTGACATGAATTTTGGTCCTACGACTTCGACGACCCCAGGGGATCAGTTCGAGGATCCCGCTTTCATAGATGCCATTGACTTTGTTTAGATCATGATAGGATAGGGCTTTTGTACCTGCACCTATTTAAATTTATTTTTTTTCCATTTTTATCATTATTATATGCACTATGTACTGAACTCATTTGTTTTATTTATGCACATTTTTTTTATCTCTATGAAATTCATTTGCTTTATTATTAGTTGTATGATGCATGCTTTTTTTTTCATGGATAGAGAAATGACCCCTGTACAGTCCTTTTGATACTATTTTGTTACAGATGTCGCCCTCAGATGTCGTGGTACGTTTGGATCCCATTCCTTCCACAGGGTTGGTCGGCAGTCTCCTCCGCTGGTTGGACAGTTTGTCGCCGGCTGACAGGGTTGTTGCAGATGGTCTCTTGGGACACTCTTGGTCCTTGTTATCCTTTCAGGTGCCCGCTGGCTTTGTGGAGGGTATTCTGAGCTATTGGGCCCCCGCCCGTCAGGTGTTCAGGTTAGGGACCGTAGAGCTGACCCCCACTCTCGAGGAGTATGCTCGCTTTACCGGCTTGTCCTTGGACGGTCCTTGCGCCAGGGTCACAGTTGGTCCCATGCGCCGTCAGTTCTTGACTTTCACTGGGTTGCGGAGGACAGCTCTGCTATCGGTGGTCACATCAGACCATCTGGTTCCTCTTCATTTTTTGATTGACCGATTCGGCTCACCTGACAATTTTCGCCATTTCTCTGGTGACTTTTCCATATCTGAGGAGCGCTGGGGCACCTTGAGAGTAGACGTTTTAATGGCCTGTGTCATCTCGGTTTTGTATCTGCCTGCCGGACCTGATCTGTTGGACATATGAGTTGTCGCGGCCGTGAGATCCCTTCAGGAGGATCACACCATCCTTCCTATGATATTAGCAGATACTTACATGTCAGCCTCATATTGTCAATCTTTCCGAGGCAGAGTATTCAGAGGGAGCTCGACTTTGCTATACGTGTGGTTCATGAGTCATCTTAGTCCCATTGGCCATTTCCGTCGCCAAGGGTTTTGCTTTAGTCATGACATAGCCACGCAGTTTTCGTTTCGTCCTGTGCGCTGTATTGATGCGGCTTCCTGGGTAGAATTCTTGTCGGTTATTGAGGATCCTTTTCATCTCCTGATCTACTCGGGTTATTGCTCCTTTATGAGCTTCTTGACTCACGTGCCCAACCTGGATTTCATCCCCATTGCTAGCTTGAGAGGCGTGACGACCTATCATCCCCTGGCAGTTACAGGGCAGTTTGATCAGACACAGGATTTTCACCCTTTCACGGGTGCAGCCGCCTACCGATTCCTTATATCATCCCAGACAGAGAGGGATCTACTGCGGGTATACGATCTTTGGTCTCACAGGATCTTTGCCGAATATAGTGAGAGCTGCCACATCCAGACATTTGCTTACGTGCAGTGGTTGCGTGGAGACTCGGATCCGGTTGGTTTGAGTCAGACTGGGGCCTTTAATGATTCTGGAGTGATTTTCCCAGATGACACCACAGACCACTCCATCTCAGCTGATTATGCCCCTAGTCGGGTTACTGAGGATACCCGGTTACGCCTGGCCTTGATTACTACTGAAGCTGAGAGGGATGCCGCTCTTGTCGAGAGAGATAATGCCATTTTGGCTAGAGACGCTGCCATTGCTGACAGAGACGCCATTGTTTTTCAGACCAGGGTAGTTGTAAATGCTCATTCTGAGACTGTCAGCCGAGCCACTGCTTTGTTGGACCGCATCGACATGATGGGACAGCATATTGCAAGGGACGCTGATGCTTCGGATCTATCCACCAGTTTATCCATCCTGCTTCAGTTAGTTGCAGATTTGTAGATTGTTTTATTTCCTGCATAGGCTATGTTAATTTCATCGGTTATTGAAAAAGAAATCTTGTAACAAAATGACTTATATATATAGACATGCATTTAAATTTAGTCATTTTCCCTTTTATCGTATCGTTGCCCTTCATTGGATCCTCATTTTATCCCGCTGGCTATGATTTTGACATTTCGCCTTCTTTCTCTTCTCAAGTCTTGATGGAGATCTGACAGATATTGCCGCACCCCTGTTGATTTCCTCGGATTGAGTCTCGGATTTTGGCTCATTGTTTGGTTGGGCTCAGGGTTATGTCATCTTGAGATTAAGCTTATTGGTCGGCTGATCTCGGAAAGGCTTTGAGGGTGTAGGAAGGTTTATCTGGCATATTGGGAATTGGCTTTGTTTAGGGAAAGGATTATTTTTAAAAGGGATCGGACCGTGCCATGATTGTAGACACCCAAATTTTGCACTTCGTATACTAACCCTGGCAGGAGGGCAGAATCGTCCATTGAACCAGCCTACGAGAGCGAAGGATGGGCACAAGTGAGAACACTCGACCCCACCGCAACGATTTGCAAATCAGAACCAACATGACAACAAGGCCGTCCGAAATGAGCATTCCCGAATGATGTGGCACGTCTCCCAGTAGTTCCCAGACTGCAAAATACAAGCCTTTCGGCGAAAAACCAACGTCACGACACGAGAATCGAGGCATGGCCCGAAAATCGAGAAAATCAGCCCACCCAACCGCGGATTGATCTGCGGCCAATGATTAAAATAATTCAAGTGCGTGGCGGGCGGCTGAGCGGCTGAAGTGCGCGGCGGGCGCGGGGAAACCAAGGCCAGCCGCAGATCAATCTGCGGCTGCCCTAGACCAGCCTATTTCAGCTCAGTTTCTTCATTTCATCCAGAGGGCAGCAACAGCAAAGAGAGGAGGAGGCGGAGAAGAAGAAAAACAGCACAGCAGCAGCTCAAAAATAGGGAGAAAAATAGCAAAAATTTGCAACAAAATAAGAGAGAAAAGAGAGGATTTATACTTCTTTTGTGAGATTATATCCAAGATAATTTCTACTCTATTGATATACTCAAATTTGCACACATCTTGGTGATATTTGCAAGATGAAAAGACCATTTCTATAGCAATTTTTGCATATCATTTTGTTAATCTTCTTGTCCATTGGGTTATGTGAAATGTAGTTTTCTTGCATATTGTTGTGGATCCATGGATTGAGGACTATTAGTGAGGGTTCCAAATGGAACGAAATTCTTCCTAATGGCCCGATGATATCCATTTGGCGATTTTAGCTTGTTTAATTTTTGTAGTATCCATTCCGTAGGTGTGTATAAATTGTGGATGTGATCCTAGGAACGCGACCCCGTGGTCCAAATCCGATGATGGACAATGTTGATGTATGTAATCCTTTATTGTAAATTGTAATCGTCGGGCCTTAAAACGATACTAAGTTGAAAATCGGGTTTAAGGCCCCCGTAATAGTGAAGTATGTGATTGTGGGCGTTGGGGTTATTTAGATGGCTTACATGCCCATGAATAGCCCCAATGCGTTTTAATGCTTGATTTGATTTACGACCTAAAATTGATTTCAAAGCTAAACAAGGAAGACTTTCATAAAATCAATCAAACTAGGTTATTAGCACCACGAGGCGTAAAAATTGAAAGTGCAAATGAATGTTGATTCCTCTTTAACGAGAAGACAAAGAAAAAATCGTTTTCCAAAACATCACACAAAATGATTTTATAAATAAATGACGTTTTATTAAACCGTTGTGCATAGGGTTAAAGAGATCCTAGAAATTGCCGTCATTCTGTGAAAGCAACGTATAGATCTCGATTCCTATTTTGACGAAGGTTTAAAAACTCTTGTTTTGCCAAAACAACACCTAATGAAAACCTTACAGTTTTGACAAATAAAATCATAACTTTCTCATAAAGCTTTCTCGTGTATGACGAAAAGACATTCCAAAGCGTCCTCAAATTAAAGTACGACTTTCCCTAAAAATCCAAATGATTCTTTTATACAAACTCACCACAACATTCACATAGGCACACACACACACACACACATACACACACACACATTCATGAATTAAAGGATAGGAAAGCATCGAGATTGCGGTAACCGTGTTTCACGGAAGTCGGGGGGTGCCTAACACCTTCCCCTCGCTTAAGCAAGCCCCCGAACTCTATGAATCTCGGTTTGCAGACCAATTAATTTGGAGTCACATATGAGCCAGCGATTTACGAAAACGAAACTCGGATGAGTTGGTACATCCATTTCAAATATACCAACTGGCGACTCTGGTTAATTGGCTCATCATAAAAAACAATCTTTCAAAATTCCGTCGACATCAATGCCGACCTTTTCCGAAACATCATCTAATCAAAGGGCTAAAATTGGAAAGGGACGAAAAACCGGCGTCGACAGCTGGCGACTCTGCTGGGGACATTAGAGGGCTTAAGCCGCTTTCAAATCTTGATGCTATCCTATCCTTTAAAATTCATAAATGTATATGTATGTGCGATATTTTGACTTGTTTTACTTATTGTTGTAAAAAATTACATGCAGAATCCGCTCAATCGAAAGGATTCAGACGAGTAGATTGCGAAGATTTGGGGACCTTCATGCAGAAAAGCCCGCGAGAGTAACCCTAGGGTAGGTCAGCCTCTGATAAACCTAACGGAAGGGAAACTTCTTCATACCCTTTTATCGTTCAGTCAAATAAATAAATGTCATGTAAATGACATACAACTGTCATACCATCATCATCGTAATAAATATGTCTTGTATCATGTGATTACATCACCTGCACATATAAAGAGAATACTGACTTGGTTTTGCAGGAAGGCCATCCATACCACGTACCAAGGTTTTCTAAAACTTCTGAATACTATCCTGTCATCGAACACTGACCTTGTTTTGCAGGATAAGATTAGAGAACCGAAAAAAAAAAGAAAAAAGAAAAAAAAAAGAAGAAAAAAATGAATAATAATCAGGCATCAGTGTTGACATGCATCTGCTAACTTGTAACTGGCACAGTACTAAACTACGGCCCTTGTTTGTTTTGTGAGATTGCCCCTAGGACTCAACTGAGAGGCCGTAAAGTCCATACTCCACCCATCCAAATGGCAGAAGCCGGTAGCCATGAAATTACAGTTCTGCCACTTCAACAATACGGCCGAATGCGAGGGATGCATCCTAGGACTGAGATTAGCCCTGGAAATTGCGGTACAGACTTGTCCGGCCTATGAGGATCAGATCGGAGAGATCTCCCATAGTGACGCCCCTCCTAAATGGGCTTGGTATCAAAACATTAAAGAGTTCCTCCAAGACAGCTCCTCTCCCAAAAATGCAGATCTGACCGAGAAAAGAGAATCCAAAGATTGGGCAGTGAAATTCTTCCTAAGCAGAGACGATTTACGTAAATGGGACTTAGCTACGGGACTGCTGAGATATCTGGAAGCCGAAGAAGCCCATAGATTAATGAACAAAGTACATGGCGATGTGTGCGGAGCCCATATGAGCGGAACATTTTTGGCAAAGAAAATCATGTGAACGGGTCACTACTGGCTAACCACGAAAACTGACTGCGATACTCATGTCAAGAAATGCCATCAATGCCAGATCCATGCAATGCGATCCATGCACCCCCTAATGAGCTCCATTGCTTGAACTCACCGTGGTCGGTTGGACCGTGCAGCAGGTGATATCCAGGAAGGGGTAAATCCAGGATGATAGCAGTGAATCCCGGCCAGTAGAAGATCAATGGGTTTTAAAATTCTGAGTTTTATTTCAAATCCCTGCACGCTCATGTCACTTTGTCATGTTATCCAAAAAGAAGATCATGTGCTGAAATGTTTTATATATATGACAAGCATGTCTGTTTTATTTTAGGTACCCCGATTTGAGGCATTCTAGCCTGACAAGCAATAGGCCAAATTTGAAGGAGGATCACGATTTTGGTATAGAGCTAGATTTCGATCTGATGGAGATCGAGCAGGGCGAGACATATATCGACAATACGCCTGACAAGATCAAAGGATGGGTCGAAGACAAACCCAAACCCAACTTGGATCAAACCATAGCCATCAAACATCAGAACCCCTAACAATCACAAAGAACCCGGAGTAGGGGCAAATTCATCCAAAAAAAAAAATCTCAAATCCCCCAGACCTTTCAACAAGTCAAAGGACGGGATCTTCTGTTAGCCCAGTGAAATACCGATGTAACCAGTACGAGGGAGATCACAAGAAAAGCAACTTAACACTGGGGCATTTGTCAACTACCCAGGAAATGATGACGTGCAAATTGGCACCCATGCAACAATCCCATCAGCATGCACCATCATCATCAAATGCTACCTCATGTCAATATTCAACGGTACGATCATCTGGCATTTGTCAAGCATAGTTTTCCCGGGATACGATGACCCGCGTGAAAGGGGATTTTATTTGACTTGATAGGAATCGGATTAACTCTGACAAGCAACCGTGGAGCACGATCGTGAGTATGATTAGACGAAGAAGGCTATTCAACCTTTTGATCGGGTACAAAGCCTTAATCCAAAACAACGTTTGCGACAGAATCGACCTCATGTGACAGCCTTCACTTTGCATTTGCACAAACTTTCAGTTGTGGGGTATAAAACTATGACGATGTTGATGGCAATTAACACGTAGTCAGACAGTCAATAATTATCAAGCTAATATCAAGAAGTTAGATGATAAATGATTATCAAGCTAATGTTTCTAATCGTGGCCTGGGTTATTCGAGTAATTAAGCCCGAGGGGTGTCTCTACACCTGGTGCCCTAAAGCCATCTGGTTTGGGAGTCGCTGGCCCAACAGTCGTTACAGTGGTAACTCAGAGCCTAAAAAAACGAGCATTACAGTAGAGGAGGCCCGAGCAGATTCGAATCGTGGCATGGGCTACTCGAGTAATTAAGCCTAAGGGGTGTCTCTGCATCTGGTGCCCTAAAGCCGTCTGGTTTGGGAGTCACCGGCCTAACACTCGCTACATGGGTAACTCAAGCCTAAGAAAACGAATCTTGCGCAAGGTCACGCAAAGAATGAATGGTGCAGACCACCAGCTTGTCTCGAACCGTGGCCTTTGTTACTCGAGTAAATAAACCCAAAGGGGTGTCTGTACACCGAATGCCCCTAAACCGTCTAGTTCGGGAGTCATTGGTCCAAAACTCGTTAAATGGGTGACTTTGAATAGCCTAAGAAAACGAGACAAGTGAAGTGAGCTAATAAAAAGAAAAGATAATACGAAAAAACTCTCGGCCTTAAACAAGAAGTCATAGAAGAGAAACCCCTACTGAGTGCTGCATCGCACAGTGCATTTGTCATATGACGTCAATCCTGCTAAAAACATTGTCAAGAATGAAGACAGGATACCTTTGAAGAGGGAAGGTAGTTCTTTTGAATTCGACCTTACTCATATACAATGACCATGAATGCTTGAAGGTGTTCTCACGATTTCATAACTCGTTAAATAGAAAATCCTCAACTCACGAGGGATTGAAAATAACTTCCAATCTAGTACATTCACGGTTCACAACTTGCTAGATTGTGCGATCAACATATATTCAATTTCATGTGCTTTAACTGCATTTTTGTCGAGATTTTAATATCTTTGTGTTGAACTAACACTAACGGCCCGAGCCTTCAAGTTTTGGCATTTGTTAGTCATCTGATATGCAGGATCTTACAGAGCTGTGGATAACTCAGCACGGTCAACATCGCGAGTTTTCGATAGAAATTCTTGGTAACAACACGCGCCAAGGCTGGGGCAGTTAAGAATCGTGAAATGGAAGGAAGCTGAGGCTGCACAGAACTTCTCATTGGGCCTCTCCCCAATCCTGACTATCACTGCCTTGACATCCAAATGATCCACGTGCATGAGCATATACAAGGATGATATAATGCGGGACAACAGCATATCGGCCATCAAAAATGATCAAAAGGCCAAGGAGCCAACATAGCTGTCGATCATCACAGAGAGCGAAACAGACTGCCTCAACTCGATGAAATGAAGACGACCAAGAAACAGGCAGAGTACCAAACCAATGTTGAAGTCTAGAAACTACACTTCACGACGAGGCGTGATCCAATCAAATGTTGGCAAACAACGACGACTGTCGAATCGTATCATTTGACTCAACAGGGGTCATTTCTATCTAAACATATGTTGTGCACATTCATCTGTCCATAACATATCTGCCAGATCATGCATAACATCTTTTTCATGCATACAGGTACGATCAAAATAAAAATCTTCAGGAAAGTACAAGCACGTCGCTTTCAACCTCACGAATGATCAGACTGTGATGGCTTTTGCGGGATGGTACGTGGACGATGTTGGTGGGAGATCCAGGACATGAAGCCGATCACACATCCCATTTCAAAAAAAAAAAAAATCACTCAAAACCAATCAACGACCCCTGGGAAGGGCTGGTATCCAACCAATCAATGACCCCTGGGAAGGGCTGATATCCAACCAACAGACGACCCCTGGGAAGGGCTGGTATCCAACCAACAGATGACCCCTGGGAAGGGCTGGTATCCAACCAATCAATGACCCCTGGGAAGGACTGGTATCCAAACAATCAGTGACCCCTGGGAAGGGCTGGTATCCAAACAATCAGTGACCCCTGGGAAGGGCTGGTATCCAAATGAGAAGTGAACCTGGGAAGGCATCCAAGCAAACCACAAAAAAGTGGTGAGCAAACCTGGAAAGGCATCCAAGCAAACCACAACAAGGTGGTGAGCAAACCTGGGAAGGCATCCAAGCTAACCACAACAAGGTGGTGAGTGAACCTGGGAAGGCATCCAAGCTAACCACAACAAGGTGGTGAGTGAACCTGGGAAGGCATCCAAGCAAACCACAACAAGGCGGTGAGCAAACCTGGGAAGGCATCCAAGCAAACCACAACAAGGTGGTGAGAAAACCTGGGAAGGCATCCAAGCAAACCACAACAAGATGGTGAGCACCCTGGGAAGGGCTGAGATCCAAACACTAACACCCTGGGAAGGGCTGAGATCCAAACAACTAACCACCTTGGGAAGGGCTGAGATCCAAACACTAACACCCTGGGAAGGGCTGAGATCCAAACAACTAACCACCCTGGGAAGGGCTGAGATCCAAGACAATCGACTGGCGACGATACCGGGCGGTTACGAGATGGGTGACCGGCGACGATACCCGGCCCCGACAAGACAATCGACCGGCGACGATAACCGGCGATTACGAGATGGGTGACCGGCGACGAAACCCGGCCCCGACAAGACGATCGACCGGCGATGATAACCGGCGATTACGAGATGGGTGACCGGCGACGAAACCCGGCCCCGACAAGACGATCGACCGGCGACGATAATCGGCGATTACGAGATGGGTGACCGGCGACGAAACCCGGCCCCGACAAGACGATCGACCGGCGACGAAACCTGGCGATTACG
This sequence comes from Aralia elata, assembly GCA_034770075.1. Taxonomy (NCBI): domain Eukaryota; kingdom Viridiplantae; phylum Streptophyta; class Magnoliopsida; order Apiales; family Araliaceae; genus Aralia; species Aralia elata. Next base: position 59,144,725 of record CM068384.1, on the reverse strand, counting down.
AGATGGGTGACCGGATACGAGACCCGGCCCCGACGAGACGATCGACCGACGACGAGACCCGACGATTAAGAAATGGGTGACCGGATACGAGACCCGGCCCCGACGAGACGATCATCCGCATTGACACCCTTTTACGAATATTTTGCATGCCTTACATCTTGCGTTGCATCATAAGTTGTATGTGTTGCATCATGTATGTATTGTCATTCTTGTGCACTGTCATTCATGCATCGAGTGTCTATTTCTTTATCTTGATCATTTCATTTAACATTTCATAAACATGATAAAGAGGGACAGTTGTAGACACCCAAATTTTGCACTTCGTATACTAACCATGGCAGGAGGGCAGAATCGTCCATTGAACCAGCCTACGAGAGCGAAGGATGGGCGCAAGTGCGAACACTCGACCCCACCGCAACGATTTGCAAATCAGAACCAACATGACAACAAGGCCGTCCGAAATGAGCATTCCCGAATGATGTGGCACGTCTCCCAGTAGTTCCCGAACTGCAAAATATAAGCCTTTCGGCGAAAAACCAATGTCACGACACGAGAATCGAGGCATGGCACGAAAATCGAGAAAATCAGCCCACCCAGCCGCGGATTGATCTGCGACCAATGATTAAAATAATTGGGCGCGGGGAAACCAAGGCCAGCCGCAGATCAATCTGCGGCTGCCCTAGACCAGCCTATTTCAGCTCAGTTTCTTCATTTCATCTAGAGGGCAGCAGCAGCAAAGAGATGAGGAGGCGGAGAAGAAGAAAAACAACACAGCAGCAGCTCGAAAATAGGGAGAAAAATAGCAAAAATTTACAACAAAATAAGAGAGAAAAGAGAGAAAAAAGAGAGGATTTATACTTCTTTTGTGAGATTATATCCAAGATAATTTCTACTCTATTGATATACTCAAATTTGCACACATCTTGGTGATATTTGCAAGATGAAAAGACCATTTCTATAGCAATTTTTGCATATTATTTTGTTAATCTTCTTGTCCATTGGGTTATGTGAAATGTAGTTTTCTTGCATATTGTTGTGGATCCATGGATTGAGGACTATTAGTGAGGGTTCCAAATGGAACGAAATTCTTCCTAATGGCCCGATGATATCCATTTGGCGATTTTAGCTTGTTTAATTTTTGTAGTATCCATTCCGTAGGTGTGTATAAATTGTGGATGTGATCCTAGGAACGCGACCCCGTGGTCCAAATCCGATGATGGACAATGTTGATGTATGTAATCCTTTATTGTAAATTGTAATCGTCGGGCCTTAAAACGATACTAAGTTGAAAATCGGGTTTAAGGCCCCCGTAATAGTGAAGTATGTGATTGTGGGCGTTGGGGTTATTTGGATGGCTTACATGCCCATGAATAGCCCCAATGCGTTTTAATGCTTGATTTGATTTATGACCTAAAATTGATTTCAAAGCTAAACAAGGAAGACTTTCATAAAATAAATCAAACTAGGTTATTAGCACCACGAGGCGTAAAAATTGAAAGTGCAAATGAATGTTGATTCCTCTTTAACGAGAAGGCAAAGAAAAAATCGTTTTCCAAAACATCACACAAAATGATTTTATAAATAAATGACGTTTTATTAAACCGTTGTGCATAGGGTTAAAGAGGTCCTAGAAATTGCCGTCATTCTGTGAAAGCAACGTATAGATCACGATTCCTATTTTGACGAAGGTTTAAAAACTCTTGTTTTGCCAAAACAACACCTAATGAAAACCTTACAGTTTTGACAAATAAAATCATAACTTTCTCATAAAGCTTTCTCGTGTATGACGAAAAGACATTCCAAAGCGTCCTCAAATTAAAGTACGACTTTCCCTAAAAATCCAAATGATTCTTTCATACAAACTCACCACAACATTCACATAGGCACACACACACACATGCACATACACACACACACATTCATGAATTAAAGGATAGGAAAACATCGAGATTGCGGTAATCGTGTTTCACGGAAGTCGGGGGGTGCCTAACACCTTCCCCTCGCTTAAGCAAGCCCCCGAACTCTATGAATCTCGGTTTGCAGACCAATTAATTCGGAGTCACATATGAGCCAGCGATTTACGAAAACGAAACTCGGATGAGTTGGTAAATCCATTTCAAATATACCAACTGGCGACTCTGGTTAATTGGCTCATCATAAAAAACAATCTTTCAAAATCCCGTCGACATCAATGCCGACCTTTTCTGAAACATCATCTAATCAAAGGGCTAAAATTGGAAAGGGACAAAAAACCGGTGTCGACAGTGATGGCTGCCTACGTACCCCCACAAGTTGGGAGATCAGGTCCTACGTAGTTCGTTCTCAAAGAAAAAGGGGAACTGATGATTCAAGCATAGAACCGCTTCACCGAGTCGGAATTGAGGGGCTGTGGAAATATCTCACCATCCATTTCTTGCAAGATGAGGGCTCCTCCGGATAGCACTTTCTTAATCACAAATGGTCCTTCCCAGTTTGGGGCAAACTTTCCCTTGGCTTCGTCTTGGCAAGGCATGACTCTCTTTAGCACCAGGTCATTCTCCTTGAACTTCCGAGGTCTCATCTTTTTGTCGTATGATCGAGAGATTCTTTGCTGATATAGCCGACCGTGCAAAACAGCAGCCACCCTCATTTCATCAATTAAGGCCAATTGGTCGTATCGACTTTGCATCCAATCCTCCTCGCTTATCTGAGCATCGATCACTATTCTGAGGGACGCCATCTCAACCTCAACTGGCAGAACAGCCTCCATTCCATACACCAAAGCGTAAGGGGTTTCCCCTATAGAAGTACGCGTTGACGTTCGATATGCTAACAGGGTGAGGGGTAGCAGATCCGGCCATCCCCGATGATTAGCAGACATTTTCGCCATGATCTTCTTGATGTTTTTATTTGCAGCCTCCACTGCCCCATTCATCTTGGGACGGTAAATAACAGAATTGAGGTGTTTGATCTTAAACTGGTCGCACAATCCCTTCATGAGGGCGTTGTTCAAATTTTTGGCATTGTCGGATACCAAGACCTCAGGCTGCCCGTATCGACAAATGACATTATTCCTGATGAAACCGACGATGACCTCCTGAGTTACTTTGGGGAAAGAAGCTGCTTCCACCCATTTGGTGAAGTAATCGATCATGACGAAAATGAATTGGTATCTGTTGCTTGCTTTGGGCTCTATCGGTCCGATTACATCCATCCCCCAAATTGAGAATGGCCAAGGGGAGGTCATACAGTGCAGTTCATTGGGAGGCGTATGGATCACATTACCGTGCGCCTGGCATTGATAACACCGTTTGACATGGTCATCGCAGTCGGCTTTCAGCGTTAACCAATAATGCCCCGTTCTCAAGATCTTTTTGGCCAGCATCGGTCCACTCATGTGTGGCCCACACACCCCACCATGTATTTCATTCATAATCTTTTGGGCCTGCGTCTCGTCTACGCATTGCAACAGTCCCAACCCAGCATCCCTCTTGTAGAGTGAATCCCCACTCAGGTAAAACTTCATTGCCATCTTTTGAATCCTCATCCTCTCAGCTCGGCTCGCCTAGTCGGGAATGGATCTATCCCTCAGATATTCCCTTATGTCGTGATACCAAGGCTGCTTTGGCAGAACCACCTCGTCTGATAATACTGCAACATGTTCCTCGTATGCCGGGGCATTCTGTACTGCTATCTCAATCTGTGGAACGTCCCTGTTCTTGATTATGTGGATTAAGGAAGCCAAAGTTGCCAATGCATCGGCAAAATCATTCCGTCCACGGGGGATATGTCAGAAAGCGATATCTTCGAACTCTTGCATCAATTGGATAACACAACGATGGTATGGGAGTAACCGGAGCTCTTTCGTGTTGTACACCCCGATCGCCTGTCTGATTACCAGTTCGGAATCCCCAAACACCGCCAGTCTCTTCACTCCCATATCGCGTGCAAAACGGAGTCCCAATATACATCCCTCGTATTCAGCTGTGTTGTTTGAATTACTGAACTGTAATTTAGTGGCCACAGGGTATTGCTCTCCGGTGATAGAGACCAGGACTGCTCCGGCTCCTGCCCCTTCAGCATTCATGGCACCATCAAAATACAGCTTCCAGAATTGTCCCTCGTCATCGCATTTCGTGTGTAACACCCAGAATATGTCTTCGCCCGGCAGAGGAGTTTCTAACGGCTCCATCCCTCCTGATGGCGTTTCTGCCAACTGATCTGCAATTCCCTGCCCTTTCATGGCTTTCTGAGTTACGTACACCATGTCGAACTGTTGTAAGATTAACTGCCATCTTGACAGTCGACAGTTCAGCATGGGCCTTTCAAAGATATATTTCAAGGGATCCATCCTCGATATCAGGTACGTGGTATGCCCATGGAGGTAGTGCTGCAATCTCCCTGCAGCCCAGGCCAGAGCACAACAAGTCTTCTCGATGGGAATGTAATTCTGTTCACATTGGCTAAATCTCTTGCTGAGGTAGTAGATGGCCTGCTCTTTACCTGCCTCATTCTTTTGTCCTAACATATATCCCATCGCGATGGCATTGACCGATATATACATAAACAGAGGGATCCCGTCCTTCGGGGGTACCAGCACTGGTGCCTCTGTCAGCTGCTTTTTAATGGTCTGAAAAGCCTTCTGACATTGCTCATTCCATTCCTGGGAAGCACCTTTCCTTAACAGTTTGAAAATTAGCTCGCATGTAGTCGTCCGGTGGGATATGAAGCGGCTGATGAAGTTTATTCTTCCGAGGAATCCTCTTATCTCCTTCTCTGTGTGAGGTGCCGGCATATCCACAATGGCCTTAATCTTTGCTGGATCCAACTCAATGCCTCGATCACTAACCAGGAATCCCAAGAGCTTACCCGACTGCACTCCAAAAGCACACTTTGCTGGATTGAGCTTCAAATTATACTTTTTGAGCCGGTCGAATAGCTTTTTAAGATGGGTTATATGGTCAGACTCTACCCTTGACTTCACGATAATGTCATCCACGTAGACCTCTATCTCCTTATGCATCATGTCGTGGAACAGGGCCATCATGGCTCTTTGATAAGTGGCCCCCGCATTTGTGAGACCAAAAGCCAATCGTCTATAGCAGAAGGTGCCCCAAGGGGTGATGAACGCGGTCTTTTCCCGATCTTCTTCCGCCACCATTATCTGATGATATCCCGCAAAGCAATCAACAAAAGAGTACATCTCGTACTGGGCTGTGTTATCCACCAGGATGTGTATGAAAGGCACCGGGAAGTTATCCTTGAGACTGGCCTTATTTAGATCTCTATAATCTACACATACCCTCACCTTCCCTCCAGGCTTAGCCACTGGGACTACATTGGACAACCATTCTGGGTAAGTGGACACCATAATGATTCCCACCCTGAACTGTTTGATGATCTCTTCCTTCACTTTTAAGCTCCACTCTGGTTTCAACTTTCTTAATTTTTGCTTGACAGACCTGAAACCCTCCTTGATGGGCAACCGGTGTACCACAATGTCGGTGGATAATCCGATCATGTCCTCATGAGACTAGGCAAAGACATCCTCATATTGGCTTAGCAACTCAATTATTTCTGCTTTCTGGCTAGGGGTAAGGTCCATCCCTATCTTGAGTTCTTTTGGCTTGTTCGGGGTTCCGATATCTATGGTGAGGGTTTGGTCTAAGTTGGGTTTTGGTTTATCCTCGACCCATCCTTTGATCTCATCAGGCGCGTCGTCGTAATCTGTCTCGTCTTGCTCAATGCCCATCAAATCGAAATCCAGCTCAATGTCAAAATCATAATCATCATTCAAATTTGAAAGACCGTTTGTTAGGCAAGGATTACTCAAATTGGTACACCTGACATGAAACAAAATACTTGTCATATATAAGTTATTTTCCACAACGATCACATTTTCAGATAACGTGAAGAAACGACATAATTATGCAAAATACAAAACAACAAACAAAAATAAACTTCTTCATCCCCATCCTCTGGGGTCTACCACCCTGATGTCGGGTTTTACCCTTGCTTGGATATTACTGGTCTCATGGTCCAGTTGTCGATGGTCAGGTCAGATGAAATGCGCTGGATGAAAGATGACTTCACATCGGCCACTTCCCCGATGACTACGGCCACGTCGCCTGAGTCCACCTTCCTATCTCCTTCAGGAATAATTAGCCCTGCCCAATCGATGACAGGCATACCTTGTTGGGCTTCCGGTGGTGTTACAACATCCGTCCCCTCTCCATTGCTTGTTAATTTTCCGGGGATATAGCACCTGGTTTCAAACTTCTGCGCGACCTCCTGTAGGAAACTTTCCCTCCTGGTCGACTCATCACTTGCGGGGGTTAATCCTTCATTCCCCGAACCAGTCACAGGCTCGCTAGTCCCCTGTTCATTGTTGACCTTGGTCACCGGACTGCCAGCCAGTCGAATCGGAGCCGCACCTTGATGATGTCTCCGTGCTACGCTATCCCAACCCTGCTTTACCTATCTGATGGGGTAGTTGAATGGGCTTGGCGATTCCTTGACTGCTCTTTCCTAACCCTTGTCCAGGTTAGAAATTCATTTTCATCATTTCCTTTGCAACGAAGGTAAGTTCTGGAGAGACCTTAGGTTTCACGGCTGGAGCTCCCAGACATCTGTAGTGGGGAGTGCTAATTTCCAGTGCTTGAAAACTGGCAGGTGCCGCCGACTCGTCCACATTAATCACAGGCAGGCCATTCCTAGAAGGAGAAGGGTCATCACACTCTGCTGAGATCGTTACCAGATTTTCGTCGATGATTAGTTTGATTTGCTGGTGTAGCGTGGAAGGAACTGCCCCGACCATGTGTATCCACGGCCTCCCCAATAACAGGTTATAACTGGCTGCAATGTCTAGGACTTGGAAAGAGATATCAAAAGTACAAGGTCCTATTTCCACCGGCAATTCTATCTCTCCAATTGTATCCCTCCGGGAACCATCGAAGGCTCGCACCACTATATGATTGGCCCGTAGGCGCTTGGGATTGATGTTCATCTTCTGCAATGTACTGAGGGGACAGATATTCAACGCCGATCCCCCATCAATCAGCACCCCATTCATGATATAACCTGAGGAGATTACCGCAATATGTATCGGTTTGCGATGCCCCCTTCCCTCCTTGGGGATATCGTCATCTGTAAATGATATCACATCACTCTCCAACAGGTGGTCCACCAGATGGCCGAAACCTTCCTTGCTAATTTCTTTGGGAACGTATGCCTCCTCCAGGACTTTCGCCAGGGTTCTGCAATGATCATTGGATGATAACACCAAGTCCATGATTGATGTTATGGTTGACTCCTCGCTTAATATCTGGATCCCTCTTGCTTCCGGATGATCCATCTTCTTCAAGAATTCTATGGCTTTCTCCTCGGAGATCTCTTCATTTTTCTTCGTTTTGTTCTCAAGGACACGCCCAGGAAGATACAAAGGATTCCCCCTTGTCGTCACAGAAGCACAACTGGCCGCTTCCTCTGACACCCCCCCTTAATTCCATGGTACCGTCTTTAGACTGCTGATAGGGATTTGCGGCCTCGCTGCAAGGATGAGGGGTTTCGGGGCCGCCAACTTAACAGGTCCCTCCGTGGTATTTCTACTTACACCCACCAACCTAATGGGCGCCCCCCGTGCACTTCCGTGATCACTTATCATGTTGATCATTTCCTCAATCTTCTTCACATAGTTCAGCCTTGATGGCCCCTCGGCTTCACTGGCCTCCGCCACATTGACCCCCCCTCCATCATGCCTTGGCAGGGGATTGACCTTAACATTTGGGGAGTCCGGCTGTTCCACCACAATTTCCCCACTATCAATCAAGTTTTGGATTCTGTGCTTCAACGTCCAACAATCCTGCGTATCATGACCAGGGGAACCTGAGTGGTATGCGCATCGCTTGCTTGGGTCAAACCTTCTTCCCTTCGGGTCACTTGGGGGTGCCAAATTGACTATCTTCTTTTGAGCTATCAACACCGCTAGAATCCGCTCAAGAGGATCCCCGATTGGGGTGAATACTCGATTTTGCGAGGCCTCGAATCTCCTTCGCCCCTCCGCCCTCTGATCAGTGAAGTTAGGCTGTCAGGATGGCCCCACTCTCTGTACCTGTACTGGAAGATTGTTTTCTGCCTTTCTAGGTGACCCCTGAAGGATGAGGGAAACATCCTCCTCCTTTTTCTTTTGCACCCTACGGGAAGTGCTGCCATAATTTCCACTCTGTATTTGTTCTGCAGCCGTTTCCAAAGCCGTGAAATCCCGAATCTTACCAGACTTCAGACCCATATCCACCATTTCTCCGTGTTTAATCATCTCGGCAAAAGGCCTGCCAATCCCTGATATAACCCGCTCATAATAAGGGGCCTCTTGAATATCTACGAAGGTCATCACCATCTCCGACTCGCTCATCGGGGGATTCACTTGGGCGGCCATACCCCTCCATCGTTGTGCATAATCCCTGAAGGATTCCCTGGGTTGCTTCTTAACTTTCGTCATTTGGTATCTATCAGGGGCCATTTGTTCCTGGAAGCTATACTGTGTTAAGAAGGTGTGGGCCAACTCCTCCCAATTATGGATCCGGGCATTGTCAAGACGGGCATACCAGATTCTTGCCTCTCCCGTCAAACTCTTTTGAAAAAGTTGCATCCTTAGACCCTCGTCTTCTGCATAAGATCCCAACTCCCCAATGTATATTTTCAGATAAGTATAAGGATCCCCCTTCCCATTGTATTTTTCAAATTCGGGGATTTTAAATTTCTCTGGATATCTGGTTCCGGGGAAGACACAAAGATCTGAATAGTTCACCCTGCCTAGGGACCCTATGCCCTTCATAGATTGGATAGTTTCCTCCATTTGTTTCATTTTCTTTCGCAGGTCATCAGTATCTCCCTCTTCCAGGATATTAATCACTGTCTTGTTCGGTACGGGAATGACCTTTGGGACGACTGGCTCGCCCTTAGGTTGGGGTGGATCCTCTTTAGGTGGATCCTGTCGAGGTATCAATTGTTCCTTCAGCATTATGGCCATCTCCAACATTTGTTTTTTAAAGTCATCAAACTCCTCCCTAGATATGGAACCAGGATTAGTAGTTGGGAGATCAGCCATTTCAGATGTAGAGTTTTTGGCCCTTCTAGACTGCAAACGTGTTTGAGGAGCAATCCTACAGAAACAACGGTTCGAAGTTTAGTCCTGGGCAATTAGAGGATATGGATGCATGCTAAAGCTGTAACTTTCGTGTTTTTTGGGTTTTTTAATCTTTCCCTTTAAAACAGAAAGTTAGTAGTCCTTTAATGCAATAACAAATGCTAAACATGACTTTATTATGCTTCCCCAGTTGTTCCCTGCAAAACATAAAGGTTAGTAATTTTCTCTTGACAGTAGGGGAGGCCTTTATGAATTTTTGAATGGGATCATGACATTTATATGCGCGAATGTAAAAAGGCATGAAGAGATTTCTCCTGCGTTGGGTTAATCTGAGGCTGACCTATCCTAGGGTTACTCTCACGGGCTTTTCGGCATGAAGGTCCCCAAATCTTCGCAATCTACTCATCTGAGTCCTTTCGATTGGATCGGATTTGGGTGGTGCGTTTCCTGAGCCATCTCCGGGGAGCAGCCCCTTCGAGTCCAGTAATAAGCAACCGACAGGTTTGCCTCAGGAGGAGGTACACTCTCAACATACATTCACATTCATCGTCCTCACCGTATGCAAATGATTATTTTAAAGCAAAACAATCCCATTCAAATCATTCATTTATTGGGCAAAACACACATTCATACAACAAAAGTAAAAAAATCAAAATATCGCACATACACACATTTTATGAAATTTTTAAAGGATAGGATAACATCAAGATTTGAACGCGGCTTAAGCCCTCTATTGTCCCCAGCAGAGTCGCCAGCTGTCGACGCCGGTTTCTCGTCTTTTCCGATTTTTTGCCTTTTTATTAGATGATTTTTCGGAAATGGTCGGCATTGATGTCGACGGGGTTTTGAAAGATCGTTTTTTATGATGAGCCAATTAACCAGAGTCGCCAGTTGGTATATTTGAAATGGATGTACCAACTCATCCGGGTTTCATTTTTTTATAAATCGATGGCTCATGTGTGACTCCGAATTAATTGGTCTGCGAATCGAGATTCATAGAGTTCGGGGGCTCGCTTAAGCGAGGGGAAGGTGTTAGGCACCCCCCGACTTCCGTGAAACACGGTTACCGCAATCTTTATACTTTCCTATCCTTTAATTCATGAAATGTGTATGTGTGCGTGTGTGTGTGTGTGTGCCTTTGTGAATGTGATGGTGAGTTTGCATGAGGAAATCATTTGGATTTTTGGAGAAGTTGTGTTTTCTTTTGGGAGTGCCTTAGAATATCCTTCGGTTTATACGAGAAAGCTTTATGAGAAAAACATTGGTTTTTAATTGTCAAAACTGTGAGATTTCATTAAGTGTTGTTTTGGCAAAACAAGAATTTTCTAAACCTTTGTCAAAAATAGGAATCGAGATCTATACGTTGCTTTCATAATTCAAATGATGGGCAACCTCTAGGATCTCTTTAACCCTAAGCACAAAAATTTAATAAAACATTACTTATTCTTATAAAATCATTTTTTTGATGTTTGAAAACGATTTCTTTCTTTAGCCTTCTCGTCAAATAGAAATCGACATTTCATTAGCACCCCCAATTTCTTATCCTCGTGAGACTAATAACCTAGTTTGATTGATTTTATGAAAATTCTTTATCGTTTAGCTTTGAAATCAATTTCGTGTCATAAATCAAATCAAACATTAAAATGCGTTGGGGCTATTCATGGGCATGTAAGCCATCAAAATAACCCCGAACGCCCACAATCGCATACTTTCACTATGACGGGGCCTTAAACACGATTCTCGCCTTGGCGTCGTTTTAAGGCCCGACGATTACATATGTACAATGAAAACTACATCCTTCTTACTATTTACATCAAAAGACATCCATCATCGGATTTGGACCATGGGGTCGCTTTCCTAGGCTCACAACCAAATTTTCGCACATCCACAACCGGATATTACAAGGAATAACCAACATGGATAATATAATAATATCAAGACATCCTAAAAATAGCGATCTAAAGGAACCGCGCCCAATATAGCACCGTAAAACAAACAAGAATTTAATAAATAAATATCATCGGGTTATTAGGAAGAATTTTGTTCCAATGGAACCCTCACTAATAATCCCTAATTCATTGTTCCACCATAAATTACATGAAAAACTACATTTAATTTGACCAAATGATATGATAGAAATTGCAAAAATAAGAAGATTTTCACCTTACAAATGAGATCAAAGTGGATGTAAACTTGTGTATTTTGAATAGAAGAAGAAATATATGTGATACAATCCAATCACAAGAATATTATTCCTCTCTTTTTTTCTCTCTTTCTCTCCTATTTTGTTGCAAATCTATGCTATTATTTCCTCAATTCTCAAGCTTGCTACTACTGTTTCTTTTTCTCTCCGCCTGCTGCTTCAAAACCTTCTCTTCTGCTGAATGAATGAAGGAAGTGCTGAAGTAGGCTGGCTAAGCCCAGCCGTAGATTGATCTGCGGCTGGCCGCAGATCCATCTGCGGCTGGCCTTAGCCCGCCATGCACTCAGCCCGCCATGCACTTTAGTTATTTAATTCTTCTCGGTTTCCACACCGCACCTCGATTCTCACGTCGTGCTGTCAGTTTTCGCCGAAAGGCCTGTATTTTGCAGTCCGGGAATTACCGCGAGACGTGACACATTGTTCGGGAATGCTCATTTCGGATGCCCTTGTTGTCGCGTCGGTTTTGACTGCAATCGTCGTGGTGGCGTCGAGTGTGCGCACTTGTGCCCATTCTTCGCTCCTGCGGGCCAGTTCAATTTGACGATTTTGCCCTCCTGTCACGGTTAGTATACGAAGTGCAAAATTTGGGTGTCTACATACACTATATAATCACAAAACACCTGCTTCGAAATATCATTTCGATCTTTATTAAGCACAAAATTCGAATCTCATTAGGGCTTAAGGTTTTTAAACTTCTCGATACCTAATTTTAGGTTACTAAATTAACCTCTAACCATATATGTTCGTATTTATAAGCCTTATAAAAATTCAGGGTATTACATTCACCCTACTTCAAAGAATTTCGTCCTCGAAATTAACTTTACAGCTAACTTTAGTCATTCAATATCATATTTATAAGTTCTATAAATATTCAGGATATTACATTCTCTCCTCCTTATAAGAATTTCATCCTCGAAATTCTAGTGTAAGCATTTTTTAACTTTCTTTTTACGAGTTTTTTTTTCTATCCCAAAAATTTTACGTAGGCTATATCCTAAGGTACTCTTACCCTAGAGCTATAACCTAACGCTCTGATACCAAAATGTCACACCCCCGAAAATCCACCTGCTAGCTTCTTTTAGCCAGGTCGGACTTCGTGCTGACGTGTATAACCTTATTCAAAACATTCATTAACTTAAAGGTAAAGTACACGATAAGTTTCTATAAAAACTCGTAATATAATTGATTTGAATCGTATATAGAAATCTTAACTTCTAATAATCAGAGTATACTGCGGAAAAGTGATAATATTATAAAATATCATCTATTCATTGTTACAACATTCCCATATAACTTGTTCTTATTACAAATAAGTCCTAAAAGACTTAAAAACAAATCTCCATTTATCTATCTGAGACTTGCAGTATTAGCAACCAGGCAGTTCCCAGTAAAGAGGGGGCTTTCCGTTAAAACGACGCGCAATTAAATGACCTAACCCCTTTCCTCGTCAGAACTTTCTAGACATTGCCAATAATGTTAATATAACATAGTTTAAATGACGTCTACATCTTCAACTTTCTTTGGTGACCTGCCAGGAACGAAGAATCGTCTGGGTTAATTCTCTTTAAGCTGTAATGGGGTTGGTTTAGGATAAATTGCAAGAATGAGCAATAAGAATGCCCAACAAGTCTAACAGATATATACTATATATATATTATATATATATGAGAAGAGTAATCAGGGGGGGGGTACACCTTTTCAAGATATATATTCAAAATAAGCTGAACAATGATTTTCAATGATTAAATCAATATATGGTGAACTTAGTGGTTCCCCATCCCAAGAACTAATGAATTAGTTCCCCCCGTCTCATCACCACCTGATTAACCATATCTGGGGATCAACAGTTGATAATATCCGCCTTCTCTACGATACCCTCTCCACTTGTCGACAAATGTTAACTTAGTGGAGATTTAGATCGGTTTCCTTAATCACATCTTAAACTCTTGCCCATTAAACAAGAGAGTTGGGCAACTCCAGATACTAACATGGTTTGGTCAATTGGGGAATCTAAACAATCACTAAATCACGTTGGCACATATATAAAATGGATAGAACCAAGCATGTTAATGGGCAACGGGGTGCAAAACGGAAAATCAATTACTTGCATAACAATAAATCCTCATAAATAAGACATACGTTGGTTTGCAACAGGAGTGCATTTCCAACAATTAAGTAGACTTTTGGCCTGAATATGCGATAATAGGAGTGTTAACGCTAAAGTTGGGATTTCAATTCCACTGCTCAAGTCTTCTGGAATGTGTAAAGGCTTTATGAAACTTTTATCCTCCAAGCTTTTTCCTTTCCGTGGATTTTGCTAGGCTAATTAAGCATTTTAACGATGTAAATATTTTAACTTTTATAGTTGGGTCTTATAACCGCTTAGTAAATAAGACTTCTTTATACTATACATGAAATAATTTTAGGCCATTAATAACTGCTTATCAGAATGAATATTTTTTCAACTATATTTAATATTATAAAAGGTAAGCATGCGTATAATTGCTTGCAAAATGAATTGATTCGTTTACTATGGTTATGTAAATAAATCGGGGCAATTATAACTACTTATTAAAATGGATATATTCGATTATTGTATTTGAGATGAATTTCATCAGCGTTATAACTGTTTGAAGTAAAATGAATTTATTTTTTACTAAAATACTTGAAGCAAGGAAAATCGGGGAACCATAGTAACTGCTTATAAAAGTATATTGTTCCTAAATATATAAGAGAAATAAATCGGGACGATAGACACTGCCTTGTAAATAGTACTTTGTGGTACGAGATTACTTAAAATGAATTTGGGGTATTATAAACTGTCTTGTAAATAGGACTTTGTACTATATAACTTAAAATAATTTGGGTATTATAACTGCTTGTAAATATGACATTTGGTAACTATATACTTAAAATAATTTGGGACATTATAACTGCGTTGTAAATAGGATCTTTGTATATATACTTACAATAATTGATTTATATGCTTATAAAAGTATATTTTGTACTAAATAATATTAACAGAAGAAAATGGAAAATAATAACCACTAGAGTAATACCTCTGTTGTAGTTGCTCCGAGCTTTACTTCTCAACTTCGCGCAACGGCTTCGATGCTTAGATAAGTAATATTTTTAATCTCACAATATCTTCTCAATCAATATTCTAAATCTAGAGTGTTTTGCGTGGCTTGAACTGTCTTGAAAATATAGGTAGGGGAATGATTATGAAACCTGAGCTTGCTATTTATAGAAAAACCAAGTTTCACTAATTGCACATTACGGGGCTCGTACTTATTACACTTGGGGGGACCATAGGTGAATTAAACTTAGTGCCCTTAGCAAATTCTCTAGAATATTTCTTCTAAAGCTCCTCAATGAAAATATCTTACAAGCTCGACAATGCAGCTTGTACACCATAAGCACACAAAGCACTATATCAGTATTAAACACGACAAAAGATAGCTTACTAAAAAATAATTTGCCGGATACTTCTTGGTGTAAAAATGCCGGTTGGAAAGCACGATCCAAATGCATTTTGTCAATGTAAGCACGACTAAGCAGCTTGACCAAAAATTTTTATTTGACCTAATTTCATCGTTTACATTATATAATCCACAAAACACCATGCGTTCGAAATATCATTTCGATCTTTATTAATGCATCCAATAATCGAATACTGCATTAGTGGTCTTGTAAGCGTGGTTTTAAACTTCTCGATACCCCCTTAGAATTTTTAGGTTACTAAATTAACCTCTAACCATAATATGTTCGTATTTATAAGCCCTTCATAAAGATAAATGGGCAGGGGTATTACAAACTGGACTAGTGATAAATGGTCATCCCAGTTTCCTTTGAGGTCCATGACGCACGCGCGTAGCATATCTTCTAACGTTTGTATTGTTCTTTCACTTTGACCATCAGTTTGGGGATGATACGCTGTACTCATTCTCAACTGCGTCCCCATACAAGCTTGCAGACTCCTCCAAAACTTTGACGTGAAACGTGGATCTCTGTCCGACACAATTGAAACTGGAACACCGTGCCTCGAGATAATTTCCTTGACGTATAATTTTGCCAACTGATCTAGGGTGAATCTGATCTTTATTGACAAGAAATGTGCTGATTTCGTCAGTCTGTCCACGATAACCCATATAGCGTCATACCCCTTCTGAGTAGTTGGAAGGCTTACCACAAAATTCATCGTGATATGCTCCCACTTCCATTCTGGTATCTCCAAGGGTTGTAGCAAACCACTTGGCCTCTGATATTCTGCTTTGACTTTCTGACAAGTTAAGCATTTCGCAACACATTTGTCGACGCCGGGTTTTTCTTTTTTCGTCTCGTTCCCTTTTCCTATTTTTAGCCTTTTAGGTGATTTTGGGAAAAAGGTCGGCATTGATGTCGACGGGGTTTTTGAAAGATCACTTTTTATGATGAGCCAATTAACCAGAGTCGCCAGTTGGTATATTTGAAATGGATGTACCAACTCATCCGAGTTTTCGTTTTTTATAAATCGCTGGCTCATATGTGACTCCGAATTAATTGGTCTGCGAACCGAGATTCATAGAGTTCGGGGGCTTGCTTAAGTGAGGGGAAGGTGTTAGGCACCCCTCGACTTCCGTGAAACACGGTTACCGCAATCTTGATGCTTTTCCTATCCTTTAATTCATAAAACGTATATGCGTGCGTGTGTGTGTGTGTGTGCCTAAATGAATGTTGTGGTGAGTTTGTATGAAAGAGTCGCGTGAATTTTTAGGGGAAGTCGTGCTTTTTAAGTGGTTTGGAATGTACCTCGGCTTCTACGAGAAAGCTTTATTCTTTATTAGGAAGGTTTGATTTTTATTGTCAAAAGCTAGGAGATTTTTCTTTAGGCGTTGTTTTGGCAAATCAAGAGTTTTTAAATCTTCGTCAAAATAGGAATCGAGATCTATGCGTTGCTTTCGTAACTCAAAAGATGGGCAACTTCTAGAATCTCTTTAACCCTATGCACAACGGTTTAATAAAACGCCATTTATTTATAAAAATCAATTTGTGTGATGTTTTGTAAAACGATTTTTCTTTGCCTTCTCGTTAAAGAGGAATCGACATTCATTTGCACTTTCGATTTTAAGCCTCGTGATGCTAATACCCTACTTTGATTGATTTTATGAAAATCTTATCGTTTAGCTTTGAAATCAATTTCGTGTCATAGATCAAATCAAGCATAAAAATGCGTTGGAGTTATTCATGGGCATGTAAGCCATCAAAATAAACCCCAAACGCCTACAATCACAATTTTCACTATTTCGGGGCCTTAAAACACTGATTCTCGCCTTAGCGTCGTTTTAAGGCCCAACGTATTACATATTTACAATGAAAATTACGTCATTCCTACTTCTTACATCACGATATGTCCATCATCGGATTTGGACCACGGGGTCGCTCTCCTAGGCTCACAACCATAATTTCTCACAAACATCAAGTAGATACAACAACATGACTAACAACGGGTTGCTTAACGCACCACAATGATTCAAAATTTAACAATCTAAATAGATCAATTCCACCTAATGTATTTATCGTCATAAACGAGCAAAACCTCACCCAATGGATATCATCGGATTATTAGGAAGAATTTTGATCCGATGGAACCCTCTCTAATAATTCCTAATCCATCGTTCCACAATAATTTACGTGAAATCTACATTAATTCAATCAAGTGATATGATAGGAAATTGATATAATAAAAGAGATTTCACCTTGCAATTGATATCCAAATGGATGTGAACTTGATGCATTTGAATAGAAGGAGAAATATATGTGATACAATCAACTCAAGAGATATTAATCCTCACTTTTTCCTTCCTTTCTCTCCTATTTTGTTGCACAAATTATGGTGTTTTTCCTCTCTATTTCCGATTCTTTGCTGCTGTTTTCTGCTGGAATTCTCCCTCTTTCAATTTTCTTCCAACCTCCTGTATGCTGTCCGAGGCTGGGCTTAAATAGGCTGGCCAAAGCCAGCCGCAGATCTATCTGCGGCTGGCCGCAGATGGATCTGCGGCTGGCCAGCTGGCGCGCCTCCCATCGCACTCAACTGGTAGTGCTGATTTCCTGGTTTCCGTGCTGGCGCACCCACTTGGCCGCAGATCTATCCGCGGCTGGCGGGCTTGACTTTCTCGATTTTCGTGCCACGCCTCGATTTTCGTGCCGCAACGTCGGTTTTCGCTGACAGGCTCGTATTCTGCAGTCCGGGAATTTCCGGGGAGGGAGACGTGCCACCTCATTCGGAAATGCCTGCCTCGGACGGCTTTATTGTCACGTAAACTTGGGTTGCCCAAAACATTGCGGGGCAGGTGCCGGGCGCTTGCCCTTGTGCCCGCTCCTTTGCTCCCGCAAGCCGGTTCAATTGACGATTTCGCCCTCCTGTCATGGTTAGTAGAAGGAAACGCAAAATTTGGGTGTCTACAGCTGCCCCTCTTTATCATGTTTATGAAATGATAAATGAAATGAATAGGATAAAGAATAGACACTCGATGCATGAATGACAGTGCGTAAGAATGACAGTACATACATGATGCCACACATATAGCTTATGATGCAACATAAGATGTAATGCATGCAAGTCATTCGTAAGAGTGTCAATGTATCAACCCCTTGGACCGTGTTTGTTAGTCTTTGGGTTCACTCTTTCAATCTATCGTCTCGTTCGGGGCCGGGTAGTATCGTCGTCGGTCCCCCATCTCGCAACCCCCGGTTATCGTCGCCGGTTGGTTATCTTGTCGGAGCCGGTTATCGTCGCCGAACATCCATCTCGTGATCGCCGGTTAACGTCGCCGGTCAATCGTCATGTCGGGGCCGGGTATCGTCGCCGGTCACCCATCGCGTAACCCCCGGTTATCGTCGCCGGTTGGTTTATCTGTCGGAGCCTGGTTATCGTCGCCGGACATCCATCTCGTGATTCGCCGGTTATCGTCGCCGGTCGATCGTCATGTCGGGGCCCGGGTATCGTCGCCGGGTCACCCATCGCGTAACCCCCGGTTATCGTCGCCGGTTGGTTATCTGTCGGGAGCCGGTTATCGTCGCCGGACATCCATCTCATGATCGCCGGTTATCGTCGCCGGTCGATCGTCCTCGTCGGGGCCGGGTATCGTCGCCGGTCACCCATCGCGTAACCCCCGGTTATCGTCGCCGGTTGGTTATCTTGTCGGAGCCGGTTATCGTCGCCGGACATCCATCTCATGATCGCCGGTTATCGTCGCCGGGGTCGATCGTCTCGTCGGGGCCGGGTATCGTCGCCGGTCACCCATCGCGTAACCCCCGGTTATCGTCGCCGGTTGGTTATCTGTCGGAGCCTGGTTATCGTCGCCGGACATCCATCTCGTGATCGCCGGTTATCGTCGCCGGTCGATCGTCATGTCGGGGCCGGGTATCGTCGCCGGTCACCCATCTCGTAACCCCCGGTTATCGTCGCCGGTTGGTTATCTTGTCGGAGCCGGTTATCGTCGCCGGACATCCATCTCACGATCGCCGGTCGATCGTCTCGTCGGGGCCGGGTATCGTCGCCGGTCACCCATCGCGTAACCCCCGGTTATCGTCGCCGGTTGGTTATCTGTCGGAGCCGGTTATCGTCGCCGGACATCCATCTCGTGATCGACGGTTATCGTCGCCGGTCGATCGTTTCGTCGGGGCCGGGTATCGTCGTCGGTCACCCATCGCGTAAACTTTTCACTTCAACACGTCAAATGGCTTCAAGGGAGCAAGGTGGGGCCCACCAGGGCCAGCCGCAGATGGATCTGTGGCCAGCCGCAGATACATCTGCTGCCAAGATCGGGCCTTATAACCAACGCGCCTCCTCCAGATCTGTCACTTTCAACTTGCAATCCTCAGAGATTCTCTCGATTTTTCTTGTTCGCAAGGGCTTTTTGTCGATTTTTCAACTTTCCTGCAAAAACTGTTCCGGTAGGATTGATCTCACGCTACAGGTAACACTTTTGACCGGTCACTTTTCAATTTCGTCAATGTTTTGCTTATACATTTGACTATTTGCATGTTTAGACATAAAATGTATGCTTCACAATGGTTCATGCAATGTACCATCATATATACATGCTATGTATCAACTGTGTGAGTCCTATTTTATGTTCATGAGGCGGTCCCACATATTGTTATTCCTTTTCTGCAAGAGAAACATGCATTACATGATGTAATTACACATATGAATGCGATTTAAATCTGTTTGAGGCTTTGATTGATGGAAAACACGTTTGGCTTATGCCTGGGATGTCCATTTTACAACCGGAAACTCTGCCGATTTTTTTTTTTTTTTTTTTTTTTTATTTTTTTTTGACCCTAACCATGCATCATGGTGCATTAATCATATGATGAGGCTAGAAATTTAGAATGGTTCATTACATAATTTTAAAAGGGAACTTACCTTCTTTCTCGCCCGTTCTATTCCAGCTATGGATCGTGATGCGCCCAGTAGCTCCTCCGCCTCTCGGACTTCGGGTGTTCGCCGTCGTAGGGCTGCACCTGCCCTATTCCCCCTCGTACCCGTACAGGCTCGTCACTTGGCGGAGTCTGTCATCCGTCCTGATCACCCGGACGTTGAGGAGGTTGCTCCCTCCGGAGGTTGCGGTGGAGGAGCCGTCTTCCAGCACATCAGCTCCCCCCACTCATCGCGCCTTATCTGGCGCTTCTGTCCAGATACCCGATCTATTGGGTCGGGATCTCAGTCGTCATCCCTCGGCATCTCTTGTGGCTAATGAGGTTATCCTCGATTCGGCTTTTCATTTGTTCTTGATTTCTCAATTTCCGGTTCTATCTGGATTGACCCATTGGTGATTTTCACAGGTGCCTGAGTTTACCCAGCCGAGGGGTAACTGGTTCAACATTTACTCTCTCTGCGCGGCCCTGCATAGTGATTACCGGGAGATGGTGGACTCTTGGGGCTTTCGACATTTCTTCACTATCATTCCCCGTCAGTGCCCCTGGGGTTACATGAGGGCTTTATCCGAGCGATGGTTCCACCATACGCAGTCTCTCCATCTTCTTGACTGCGAGGTCGTGCTGACCCCCTGGGATTGGAGGTACATTACGGGCATAGAGTTCACCGGGTCCCGTGTCCCCCTGGATCTTGATATCACTCCAGTGGAGGTCCGAGCTTTATTGGGCTTCGGTGCTGAGGATCGGGTCTTTAAGGCCCGTAGCATTCGATCCGGCGCTTTTTGGCTGTACGATTGCCGTTGGGGGTTCTCTGTAACGCACTGCCCATTCCCGGGGGACGGCCCGCGGATCAGTGGCAACCTAGGGACATTCTGCTACGAACGCCTGATTCCTGACCATCATTGGAGGGGTTGTTTTCTGGGGAAACAACTCCTCCCACCAGGCATCATTCATCAGCGATCGTAGGTACGCGGTGCAGAGACGTGGGACCGCATCGGTGACTGATGGACTGGGGGTCCTTCCACCTTTTGCCTATTTCCCTCCATGGCAATGCGTCTTACGCTCAGAGGGGACAGACTGGATGCCTGGCTCGGCTTCTACCCTACTTGTCTGTTGGTAGGACGTCCCTCCTCCTCCTCTCTCTTAACTTGTAGGTTTCTTTTCCTTTCCATCTCTTTTCTGTATTCGATAAGTGACTCATGCTTTGCCTTTGTGTTTTCCTATTCACAGTTCTTGGGCTTCTACGAGCGGCTGGCCATGGTCTGAGGCCTATCATACCTCTGGGCTCCCCCCGGACACCTATGCCTCGGGGTCTGGCGGACTGGCATCACAGTACTACTGGAGGAGGTCCCCGTGCTCGGGCAGCCTTTGCACATTGTCGTATTCATGCTGGAATTTGATCACTGGCTTTTTGCGACGACAGTCGTCTGGATTCCCTACCTCTCCGAGCCATCTGACTGTGGGGTTTTGCTAGGGGGGGGATTGTACGGGCATCCTTCCCGGCCCGGAGTTCGAGCTTTTCGGATTAGCCACACCCGTTTCCGCCTCACTGTTGCAGGGTAGTGTTTGGGAAGGCTGGGTGAATGTAATCTGGGGAGAAGCGCGGCATTCATAGATGCGGTCACTGGGGAGATCCGCATCCCGCACTCCCTTTCTTTGCACTGAACTTTCTGTCCGCTGGATTCTCAACCCAGGGGGGGGGGGGGGGGGGGTAGGGGGGGGGGGGGGGGGGGGTGGGGGGGGGGGGGGGGGGTGGGGGGTGGGGGCATTCGGAGATTCATGCTCGGCCGGTGAGGACGGTCGGAAAGGCTTTCCACATGGCCCCAAGTATCCGATGATTGGATCGGGCTTTCAGGACTTGGGTGGGTAACCTCGTAACCATCGCGTCCCCAGACTCGGGCCACTTTCTTTCTTGGAGGACATGGTTGCGTCCAGGCTCGGTTACGATGACCCGAATTGGGGGGGGCTGCCTGTGTTCCGCGACCAAGCCTACCCACGCATGTGAGCAGATCGCCACATTGACCCGTCAGGTAGTAATGTCCAGTTGTCGCGTGTTTATTTCGGGGGTTGGGCCGGACACCCCGGAGTGAGGCTTACACCTACGATCCTGACGGTGCAGGTTATGTATGCAGGGCCCGAGTTCTATCTGATGCCACAGCGGCATCCCTACATCCCTGATATGAACTTTGGTCCTCCGAGCCCGACGACTCCTAGGGGATCATGTTCGAGGATCCGAGCTTTCATAGATGATACTGATTTTATTTAGACCAGCGATAGGAATAGGGGCCTTTTGCTCATCTGGCACCTGCTTGAGATTTTCTTTTTTCATTTACGCACTATGGTACTGAACTCATTTAAATTTATTTATGCAACAGGTTTTCTTTTTCATTTTATGGGGATTCACCTTTGTTTTATTCTTAACTGTAATGATGCATGCTCTTTTATTAGTGATGGGTAGAGAATGAAACCCCTGTAACAGTCCTGGTTTGTGGGTTTGCATACTAGGGTTTTTTCACAGATGGCCGTCCTCAGATTGCCTTGGTTTCCTGATCGTTTGGATTCCACTCCTCCCACAGGGTTGTGTTGGGCAGCCTCTTCCGCTGGTTTGGACAGATTTGTACGAGTCTACTGCCAAGCAGTATAGGGTTGATCGTAGTAGATGGGGGCGTGCTTTTGGGGGGTCATTGGCTTGGTCCCTTTATTAACCTTCCGGGGGTGCCAGCGGGCTTTGTGGATGGTCTTGCTGAGCTATTGGGCCCCTGCCCCGTCAGGTGTTGTGTAGGTTTGAGGGGGAACAGGTAGAGCTGATCCCCCACCCTTGAGGAGTTTGATGCTCGCTTGCACCGGGCTTGCCGTTGGATGGGGGCCCTGTGCTTATGGGTTACCGTTTGGTTGCCATGCGCCGTCAATTCTTGACTTTCACCGGTTTTGCGGGAGGGCTGTCCTTATTACCACTCCGGTAATCACATCAGACCATTATGGTTCCTCTTCAATTCTTTGATTCGACCGATTTTGGCTCACTCTGACTGTTTCCGTCTTTTTCCTCGGTGATTTTTGCGTCACGGTCCGAGGAGACGGCTTGGGATGCCTTGAGATTGTGGGCGTTCTGGATGGCCTGTGTCATCTCAGTGTTTGTATGTTGCCTGCAGGATCTTGATCATTTGGACATGGGGCGGGGGGAAGTTGTTGCGGCCGTTGGTGGCCCTTAGCGAGGAGAAATCACACCCATTCTCCCCCTATGATATGTGGGGCGGGATACCTATATCGTCGGCCACCTATTGCCTAGTTCCACTTCCGAGGGAGGATTCTTCAGAGGGAGTTCGACCTTATTGTTATATGTGGTTCAGTGAGTCATCTTAGTCCCATCGGCCCATTTCCCGCCCGTCGCCAAGCGGTTTTGGCTTCAGCCATGACATAACCACAGCAGTTTTGCGGCTTCGTCCCGCGAGGTTGGGGACTGATGTGGGGGCCTCCTTGGACATCATTTTTGTATATCATTGGAGGACCCCTTTCATCTATTGGTTTACTCGGGCTTATTGGCTCCTTGCATTGAGCTTCTTGACTCATGTGGCCTGGCATGGGGATTTCATTCCCATTGCTTGGGTTAAGGGGCGTGGTACGAACCTATCATGCCCCTGGGCGGATTATGGGGCAGTTTTGATGCAGGACACCAGGATTTATACCCGCCTTGCGCGGGTGAAGCCGCATACCGATTCCTTATATCATCCCTGTACAGAGAGGGATGCTATTGCATGGGTGATACCAGCTTTGGGATCGCAGCGATCTTTGCTCCGAATTATGAGTGGCGAGCTGTCACATCCAGACATTTGCCTACGTACAGTTGGTTGGTCGGTGGAGACCTGGATTCGGCTAGGGTTTGGTCGAGTCGGACTGGGGGCCATTTTTGATGAATCTGGGAGCCAGTGATGGTTTCATCAGAAGATTCCACAGGAACACATTCCATTTGGGCAGCCGATTCTGGCCGCCGAGTCGGGTCGCCTGAGGATTCCCGACTGCCGCCTGGCCCTGATTTACTACTGAAGCCGAGAGTGGGGATGCCGCCCTTGCCGAGATGAGATGAGGCCATTCGGGCTAGAGATGGCCTGCCATTGCTAATTAGACGAGGCCATTGGTGTATTTCAGACCAGGGCAGTGGTAGATGATTCATTTTGCGGACTGCTCAGCCGAGCTACTGTTTTCTTTACTGGATTCGTATTGATTTGATGGGGGCAGCAGATTAGCAGGAGAGATGCTAGATGCTTCAGATCTATCCACCACCCCCTGTCCATCCGGCTTCGGCTAGTTTCAGATTTGTAGATTATTTTATTTCCTGCAGAGACTATGTTGGTTTCATCTGTTATGGAAAAGAGAAAGCTTGTAATAAAACGTCTTATGTTTAATAGACATGCATTGAAATTTAGGTCGGTGGCCCCGGGTGTCGGTGCTGGTGCCAGCCATTGGAGCAGCATTTTATGCCAACTGACCATGTTGGTGACAGGTCGCCGCGGGCTTTCCCTCAAGACTTGAGGGAGATTTGACAGATTATGTGCCGCACACCCTTGCTGATTTCGTCGGAAATTGAATCTCAGATTTTGGATAACTGTTTGGTGTTGGATCTGGGTATGTATTCTGGGATGAATAATGGTTAGGCAGTTGGTTTCGGGGAAGGTTGGGTGAGGGTGGAGGAAGGTTTTATCTGGCTATCGAAAATTGGTTTTATTTAATGGGAAATAGTAGGATTATTGGGTTTAAAGGATCGGGACCGGCCGCGGCCATGAATCGGCTCTGCCTACGTACCCCCACAAGTTGGGAAGATCAGGTCCTATCGTTAGTTCGCTCTCAAAAGGAAAAAAAGAAACTGATGATTTAAGCGTTTAGAGATAGAATCCGCTTCACCGGGAGTCAGAATGTGAGGGGTTGTGGAAATACCTCACCATCCAATTTCTTGCAATATGAGGGCTCCTCCGGATTAAGCATCCTTTCTTAATCACGATATGTCCCTTCCCAATGTCGGGGGCAAACTTCCCCTTGGCTTCGTCTTGACAAAGACATGACTCTCTTTAGGCACCAGGTCATTCTCCTTGATATTTCCGAGGCCTGATCCTTTTGGTCGTAGATGATCGGGAGATCCTCTGGTGATATAGCTGGCCGTTGCCAATTCAGGCAGCCACACCCCTCCTCTCATCATATTAGGGCCCAATATGGGTCCCGTATCCGACCTTTGCATCCAATTCCTCCTCGCTTATCTGAGCATGCGATCAACTATTCTTATGAGGGACGCCATCTTGCACACTTCAACTATTGGCAGGACAACCGTCCATATACCATTAGATTCCAGGCGTAAGGGGTTGCCCCTGTGGGAAGTACGCGTTGACCCGTTCGGTAGGCTAGCAAGGTGAGGGGTAACAGATCCCCCCCCTGGCCATCCCCGATGATTATGCCAGACATTTTTGCCATAGGATAGGCTTCTTGGATGTTCTTATTGGCACGCCTCCACGTGCCCCATTCCATTTTTGGGACAGACGTAAATAACCAGAATTGAGGGGTGTTTGATCCTTAAACTGGATCGCAACAAACCCCCCTTCAATGAGGGGCGTGTATTCCAAAATTCTGGTGGCATTGTCGGAGAACCAAAAAACCTCCAGGGATTGCCGCATATCGACAAATGACATTATTCCTGATGAAGCTGACGATTGACCTCACCTGTAGTTGACTTTAGGGACAGAAGACTATGCCATCTACCCATTTTGGTGAAATAATCGATTCATCGGACGAAAGTATGAATCGATGGCTCCGTTGCTTGCTTTGGGCCTCTATATGGTTCCGTATTACATCCATTCCCCAACCATTGAAATATGGCCACCGAAATCGGGGGGGGAGGTCATACTGTGCAATTCATTGGGAGGTGTATGGATCACATTACCCGGTGCGCACTGGCATTGGTAACACCGTTTGGAACCATGGATCATCGCAAAATCGGGGCCCTTCAGCGTTTAACCAATAAGATAACCCTGTGCCTCAAAGATCTTTTTTTGGCCATACAAATACGGTCCACTCATATGTGGCCCACACACCCCGCCATGGATTTCATTCATAATCCTTTGGGATTGCGTTTCGTTTACCGCATTGCAACAGTCACCAAACCACCCGGGCATCCCTTTTGTTAAAGTTGAATCGCCACTCAGGTTAAAACTTCCATTCGCCATCTTTTTGAATTCTCATATCTTTGCAAGTCCGATTTGCCTGATCGGGAAGAGGATCTGTCTCTCAGATATTCCCGTGATGTTCGTAGATACCCAGGGCTGTCCTTGTCAACACCAACCTCGTTTGAATAACACTGCCCCACATTTTCCCTCATATTGCCTCCGGGCATTCCTGTACGGTGATCTCAATCTGTTGGACTATCCCTACTCTTGATCCACGTGGATTAAGGAAAGCCAAAGTCCAGCCAATGGCATCGGCAAAATCATTTCGTCCCCGAGGAATACTGGCGGGGAAGGCCGATATTCCTATCGAACTCTTGCATGAGCTGTAGGTGGACACAACTGATGGTATGGAAAGTAACCCGAAGCTCCTTAGTGTTGTATTACCCCGATTGCATTGTCTGATTACCAATTTCTGAATCCCCGAACACCGGGGCTAGTCTTTTTACTCGCCCCAATGTCCACGGGGGCCACATCGGAGGTCCCAAGATATCACCCCTCGTATTCCGCGGTGTTATTTCGAAATTGCTGAAACGAAGTTTAGTGGCCACGGGGTATTGTTCTCCGGTGATAGAGACTAGGACCGCTCCGGCTCCTGCCTCCCCCCCCTCGGCATTCATGGCACCATCAAAATACAGCTTCCAAAATTGTCCCTCGTCATCACATTTTTCGCGCGATAACCCAAAATATATCCTCGCCCGGGAGAGGAGTTTCTAAACGGCTCCATCCCTCCTGCCGGGGCTTCTGCCAACTGATCTGCAATTCCCCTGCCCTTTCATGGCCTTCTGGGTCACGTACACCATGTCAAACTGTTGTAAAATTAACTGCCATCTTGAGAGTCGACAATTCAGCATGGGCCCTTTCGAAAATATATTTCAGGGATCCATTCTTGATATCAGGATACGTTGTATGCCCGTGGAGGTAGTGCTGTAATCTCCCTGCAGCCCAGGCCAGAGCACAACAGGTCTTCTCAATGGGAGTGTAATTCTGCTCACATTGGCTAAATCTTTTGCTGAGGTAATAGATGGCCTGCTCTTTTCCCGCCTCATTTTTCTGTCCCAACATACATCCCATCGCGATGGCATTTACCGATATATACATAAACAGAGGGATCCCATCCTTCGGGGGGGATACCAGCACTGGTGGCCTCCGTCAATTGTTTCTTAATGGTCTGAAAACGCCCTCTGACATTGCTCATATCCATTCTTGGGACACCCCTTTTCTTAACAGTTTAAAAATCGGCTCACATGTAGTTCGTCAAGTGGGATATATAAAACGGCAGATGAAGTTTATTCTCCCCAGGAATCCTCTTCTCTCCTTCTCTGTGTGGGGTGCCGGCATATCCACAATGGCCCTTAATCTTTGCTGGATCCAACTCAATGCCCCGATCACTAACCAGGAATCCCAAGAGCTTGCCTGACTGCACTCCGAAAGCACACTTGGCTGGATTGAGTTTCAAATTATACTTTCTGAGTCGATCAAATAGCCTTTTAAGATGAGTTATATGATCGGATTCTACCTTTGATTTCACAATAATGTCATCCACGTAGACCTCTATCTCCTTGTGCATCATATCGTGGAACAAGGCCATCAGGGCTCTCTGATAAAGTAGCCCCTGCATTTGTGAGACCGAAAGCCAGTCGTCTATAGCAGAAAGTGCCCCAGGGGGTTGATGAATGCGGTCTTTTCCCGGTCTTCTTCCGCCACCATTATCTGATGATAGCCCGCAAAGCAATCCACAAAAGAATACATTTCGTACTGGGCTGTGTTATCTACCAGGATGTGTATGAAAGGCACCGGGAAGTTATCCTTGAGACTGGCCTTGTTTAGATCTCTGTAGTCTACGCATACCCTCACCTTTCCTCCAGGCTTAGCTACCGGGACCACATTGGATAACCATTCAGGATAAGTGGATACCATAATGATTCCCGCCCTGAACTGCTTGATGATCTCTTCCTTCACTTTTAAGCTCCACTCCGGTTTCAATTTCCTTAATTTTTGTTTGACAGGCTTGAAACCCTCCTTGATGGGTAATCGGTGTACCACAATGTCGGTGGACAATCCGATCATATCCTCATGAGACCAGGCAAAGACATCCTCATATTGTTTTAGCAGCTCAGTCATTTCGGCTTTCTGGCTGGGGGTGAGGTCCGTCCCTATCTTGAGTTCCTTTGGCTTGTCAGGGGTTCCAATATCAACGGTGATGGTTTGGTCCAAGTTGGGTTTGGGTTTATCCTCGACCCATCCTTTGATCTCGTCAGGTGCGTCGTCGTAATCTGTCTCGTCTTGTTCAATGCCCATTGTAGACACCCAAATTTTGCACTTCGTATACTAACCTTGACAGGAGGGCAAATTCGTCAAATGGATCGGCCTGCGAGAGCAAAAGATAGGAAAAGTACGGACACTCGACGCCACCATGATAATTTGCAGCCGAAATCAACATGATAGCAGGGCTATCCGAATTTGGCATTCCCGGAAGGTGTGGCGCGCTTCTCAATGACTCTCGGACTGTAAAGCACGAGCCTATCAGCGAAAACCGACGTTGCGGTACGAAAATCGAAGCGTGGCACGGAAATCGAGAAAGTCAAGCCCGCCAGCCGCGGATAGATCTGCGGCCAAGTGGGTGCGCCAGCACGAAAAACCGGGAAATCAGCACTACCAGCTGAGTGCGATGGGATGGCGTGCCAGCTGGCCAGCCGCAGATCTATCTGCGGGCCAGCCGCAGATAGATCTGCGGCTGGCTTTGGCCAGCCCTATTTAAGCCAGCTTCGGCAGCATACAGGAGGTTCAGCATTTTTGGAGAAGAAGGAGATTCCAGCAGCAACAAAGTACGAAAATTGAGAGGAAAAATAGCTAGATTTGCAACAAAAAATAGGAGAGAAAGTGGAGAAAAAAGAGAGGAATAATATTTTGTGATTTGATTGTATCACACATATTTCTTCTTCTATTCAATACACAAGTTCACATCCATTTGGGATAACAATTGCAAGGTGAAATCTCTTTTTATTATATCAATTCCTATCATATCATTTGATTGAATTAAATTTGTAGATTTCATGTAAATTATTATGAAACAATGGATTAGGAATTATTAGAGAGGGTTCCATCGGAACAAAATTCTTCCTAATAATCCGATGATATCCATTGGGTGAGGTTTTGCTCGTTTTATGACGATAAATACATTAGGTGGAATTGATCTATTTAGATTGTTAAATTGTGAATCATTGTGGTGCGTTAAGCAATCCGTTGTTAGTTATGTTGTTATATCTACTTGATGCTTGTGAGAAAATTATGGTTGTGAGCCTAGGAGAGCGACCCCGTGGTCCAAATCCGATGATGGACATATCTTGATGTAAGAAGTAGAAATGACGTAGTTTTCATTGTAAATATGTAATCGTTGGGCCTTAAAACGACGCTTAAGACGAGAATCGTGTTTAAGGCCCCGAAATAGTGAAATTTGTGATTGTTGGCGTATCGGGGATATTTTGATGGCTTACATGCCCATGAATAGCCCGACGCGTGTTTATGCTCGATTTGAATTATGACACGAAATTGATTTCAAAGCTAAATGATAAGATTTTCAATAAAATCAATCAAAGTAGGATATTAGAATCACGAGGTTTAAAATTTGAGAAACGTTAATGAATGTCGATTCCTATCTAACGAGAAAGCTAAAGAAAAATCGTTTTCCAAAACAACACAACGAAATGATTTTATAAATAATTGACGTTTTATTAAATTCTTTGTGCATAGGGTGAAAGAGATCCTAGAAATTGCCCATCATTTTATGAAAGCAACGTATAGATCTCGATTCCTATTTTGACGAAGGTTTAAAACTCTTGTTTTGTTAAAACGACACTTAATGAAAATCCCATAGTTTTGGACAATTAAAAATCAAACCTTTCTCATAAAAAATAAAGCTTGTTCGTGTATACCGAAAAGACATTTCGAAGCGTTCTCAAATTAAAGCACGACTTTCCCTAAAAAAATCCAAATGATTCTTTCGTACAAACTCACCACAACATTCATATAGGCACACACACACACACGCGCGCGCACACGCACACACACATATTTCATGAATCAAAAGGATAGAAAAGCATCAGATTGCGGTAAACCGTGTTTCACGGAAGTCGAGGGGTGCCTAACACCTTCCCCTCACTTAAGCAAGCCCCCGAACTCTATGAATCTCGATTCGCAGTACCAATTAATTCGGAGTCACATATGAGCCAGCGATTTATAAAACACGAAAATTCGGATGAGTTGGTACATCCATTTCAAACATACCAACTGGCGACTCTGGTTAATTGGCTCATCATAAAAACGATCTTTCAAAACCCCGTCGACATCAATGCCGACCTTTTCCAAAAAATCATTAAATCAAAAGGCTAAAATTTGGAAGAGACCAAGAGAACGAGAAAACCCGGCGTCGACAGCTGGCGACTCTGCTGGGGACATTAGAGGGCTTAAACCGCGTTCAAATCTTGATGTTATCCTATCCTTCAAAAAATTTATGAATATGTATGTGCGTGCAACATTTTGACCTATTTTACTTATTGTTGTGTGAATGTGTGCTTTTGTCCAATGAATGAATGATTGAATGGAGTTGATTTACCTTAAAGTAATCATTTGCATACGGTGAGGACGATGAATGTGAATGTATGTTGAGATTGTACCTCCTCCTGAGGCGAACCCGTCGGTTGCTTATTACTGGACTCGATGGGGCTGCTCCCCGGAGATGGCTCAGGAAACGAAGGAAACGCACCACTCAAATCCGCTCCAATCGAAAGGGCTCAAACGAGTAGATTGCGAAGATTTGGGAACCTTCATGCCGAAAAGCCCGTGAGAGTAAACCCTAGGATAGGTCAGCCCCAGATTAACCCAACGCAAAATCAACGCAGGATAAGTCTCTTCATGCCCTTTTACGTTTATACGTATAAATGTCATAATCCCATTGCAACATATTCATATATGCTTCCCCTTTATGTCAAAAGAAAATACTAACCTCTGTGTTTTGCAGGGAACGACACGGGAAGCATAAATCATATCTAGCATGTATTATTTCAATAAAGAACTGCTAACGTGTTGTTTTGCAGAAAAAGATTAAAAAACCCAAAAACACCAAAAATTTATAGCTTTAGCATGCATCCGCATCCTTTCATTGCCCAAAGACTAAACTTCGAACCGTTTGCCTGCAGGATTGCTCCTCAAACCCGTTCGCAGTCTAAGAAAGCCCAGGTCTCTACCTTTGAAATGGCTGATCTTCCCAATCATAGTTCCATATCTCGGGAAGAGTTTGATGATTTTAAAAAGCAGATGATGGAAATGGCCACAATGCTAAAGGAACAGTTCTTGATCAGACAGGATCCGTCAAACCAAGGATCGCATAATATTCCCACGAACCAGGGGATGACCAGAATCCTCCTAAAAATGGTGCAAACCTGCTTAAAAGATGGACCAACCCCGACTCAAGGACGAGCCAAGTCAATCCCAAAGGCCATTCCCATATCTAACAGGACCGTGATTGCTATCCCAGAGGAAGGGGACACGGACGACCTTCGGAAAAAAAATGAAACACATGGAAGGAGACCATCCAATCTCTAAGAGGCATAGGCTCCCTGGGTAGGGTTAATTACTCAGATCTGTGTGTCTTCCCCGGAACCAGATATCCAGAGAAGTTCAAGGTCCCCGAGTTCGAAAAATACAATGGAAAGGGAGACCCCTACACGCACTTGAAAATAATACATTGGAGAACTCGGGTCTTATGCCGAGGACGAGAGGCTGAGGATAGCAGCTATTCCAGAAAAGCTTAACAGGGGAGGCAAGGATCTGGTATGCCCGCCTTGACAATGCCCGAAATCCACAACTGGGAGGAGTTGGCCCATACCTTCTTAACTCAATACAGCTTTCAGGCCCAGATGGCCCCTGATAGATATCAAATGACAAAAATCAAGAAGCAACCAAAAGAATCTTTCAGGGACTATGCACAACGATGGAGGGGTATGGCTGCACAGGTGAATCCCACCAATGAAAACGAGGCGGAAATGGTAATGACCTTTGTGGACATTCAGGAGGCGCCCTATTATGAGCGGGTGAATATCGGGGATTGGGAGACCTTTTGCCGAGATGATAAAACACGGAGAAATGGTGGACATGGGGTTTAAAATCTGGTAAGATCCGGGACCATCACAGCTCTGGAAGTGGTTGCGGAGCAAATCCAGTGTGGAAACTATGGCAGCACTTCCCGTAGAATTCAACAGAAAAAGGAGGGAAGATGTTTCCCTCATCCTGCAGGGATCATCTAGAAAGGCAGAGAACAATCCTCCAGTGCAAATACAGAGAATTGTGCCACCCCGACAACATAATCCTCAATTATCAAAGGTCGGTGCGAACGAAGAAGATTTGAGACAGCAAGAGATCGGGTATTCACCCCGCTTGGGGAGCCTCTTGAACAGATTTTGGGCGGTATTGATTAGCACAGAGAAGGATAGGCGATTTGGCACCCCCAATTGATCCGAAAGGAGGGAGAATTTGATCCGAGTAAGAAGTGTGCGTACCATTCGGGTTCTCCTGGTCATGATACTCAGGAATGCTGGGCTCTGAAGCACAAAATTCAGAATATGATCGATAGCGGGAAGATCGTGGTAGAGCAGCCAGAGGTTATGAAGAAGGACCATGAGTAGATGCCAGTTGTTGTCCCTTATTTTAAAATTTTGCATGATTATGTTATTTTGTCATGTTGTCTTAAAGATGATCATTGCAGGAAAATGCCTTATATATATGACAAACATTTTGTTTCATGCCAGGTGTACTAATTTGAGTGTCTCTTTGCCTAACAAACGATTTTTCAAATTCGAAAGTTGACTACGATTTTGATTATTGGGCTGGATTTCGATTTAATGGGCATTGAGCAAAGATGAGACAGATAATGACGGCACGCCTGACGAGATCAAAGGATGGGTTCGAAGACAAACCCCAAACCCAACCCAAACCAAACCATCACCATAAAAAATTGGAACCCCTGACAAACCCAGAGAGCTCAAAAATAGGAACAGATCTGACCCCTAGCCAGAAAACAGAGCTGTTAAGAGCCAGTATGGAGATATCATTTGCCGATATGGGCAACCTGAGGCCTTAGTCTCCGACAATGCCAAAAATTTGAGCAGTTACCCTTATGAAGGAATTATATGACCAGTTCAAGATCAAACACCTCAATCTTATCATTTTGGCCGTCCTAAGATGAATGGGGCAGTGGAGGCTGCGAATAAGAATATCAAGAAGATCATGGCAGAGAGAGAATGTCTGCTAAACATCGGGAGGCCGGATCTGCTACCTTTCACCCTGCTGGCTACCGAAAATCGGTGCGTATTTCTACAGGGGCAAACCCCTTTACACTCTGGTATACGGAATAGAGGTAGTTCTGCCATTTGGAGGTTGAGATGCTCAGATAAACGAGGGAGGGTTGAATGCAAGGTCGATACGACCAATTGGCCCTAATTGATGAGAAAAGGGTGGCTGCTATTTCACGCGGCCAGTTGTATCAGCAAAGAAATCTCTCGATTCTTACGACAAAAGATAAGACCTCAGAAGTTCAAAAGAAAATGACCTAGTGCTAAAGAAAGGCATGCCTTCTGAAAAAAAAAAAAAAAAAAAAAAAAAAAAAAAAAAAAAAAAAAAAAAAAAAAAAAAAAAAAAAAAAAAAAAAAAACCGAAGCCAAAGGGAAAGCTTGCCCCCGAACTGAAGGGGGGCCTTTTCGTGATTAAGAAGGTGATATCCGAGGAGCCCTCATATTGCAAGAGAGGGATGGAGAGGTGTTTCCATAAACCCCTCAATTCCGACTCGGTGAAGCGGTTCCATTAAAAAAAAAAAAAAAAAAAAAAAAAAAAAAAAAAAAAAAAAAAAAACCAATTCCCAACAACCAGAAAAGCCTTTGAAAGAACCCATTGTCATCATCATTTTCCTCGTCGTTCTTTGAAAGAACGAACTACGTAGGACCTGATCTCCCGACTTGTGGGGGTACGTAGGCAGCCATCGTGACACGGTCCCCATTCCTTACAAAATAATACTTTCTTCTGTCAAAACCAATTTCCCAACAACCAGAAAAGCCTTCCTATACCCTCAAAACCTTCCCGAAGTCAGCCACCTGATCAGCTTCATCTCAAGTGATATAACCCGGACCCCAACCAAACCACTTAGTCAAAAAAAAAAATCTAAGACTCAGTCCGATGAAATCAACAGGGTGTGCGTGGTAGTAGCTGTCAATTCTCCATCAAGACTTGAGAGGAAAAAGAGGGCAAGATATCAAAATCGTGGTTGACTGGATAAAATGAGGATCCGATGAAAGGCAACGATACGAAAAAAGGGGAAAATGACTGAATATAAATGCATGTCTATATATATATAAGTCATTTCGTTTACAAGATTTCCTTTTCGATAACAGATGAAACTGACATAATCTATGCAGGAGATAAAATGATCTACAGATCTGAAACTAACTTAAGCAGGATGGATAAAGTGGTGGATAGGTCTGAAGCATCGGCGTCCCCTGCAATCTACTGCCCCATCATGTCGATACGATCCAATAAAGAAATGGCTCGGCTAACGGTAGTAATCAAGGCCAGTCGGATCCGGCCATCCTCAGCGACCCGACTAGGGGCAAAATCAGCTGAGATGGAATCATATCTGGAGGACATATCCGTAGACTGGGGGGGGAATAAATACCTCTGGGGCGGTGTCATCAGTGAAAAATCACTCAAGAGTCATCAAATACTCCAAACTGACTCAAACCAAACCATGGCAAAGTCTCGGTGCAACCATTGCACATAAGCAGATGGTCCGAATGGGGCAAATCTCACTTCGCCCGACTATGAACTGAACAAAGCAGCGGAAAAGCCTGCCAAATGACCCTGGGAAGGGCTGATATCCAAGCAAACCACGACAAGTTGGTGAGCAACCTGGGAAGGCATCCAAGCAAACCACGACAAGATGGTGAGCACCCTGGGAAGGGCTGATATCCAAGCAAACCACGACAAGTTGGTGAGCAACCTGGGAAGGCATCCAAGCAAACCACGACAAGATGGTGAGGACCCTGGGAAGGGCTGATATCCAAGCAAACCACGACAAGTTGGTGAGCAACCTGGGAAGGCATCCAAGCAAACCACGACAAGATGGTGAGCACCCTGGGAAGGGCTGATATCCAAGCAAACCACGACAAGTTGGTGAGCAACCTGGGAAGGCATCCAAGCAAACCACGACAAGATGGTGAGCACCTTGGGAAGGGCTGATATCCAAGCAAACCACGACAAGTTGGTAAGCAACCTGGGAAGGCATCCAAGCAAACCACGACAAGATGGTGAGCACCCTGGGAAGGGCTGATATCCAAGCAAACCACGACAAGATGGTGAGCACCCTGGGAGGGGCTGATATCCAAGCAAACCACGACAAGTTGGTGAGCAACCTGGGAAGGCATCCAAGCAAACCACGACAAGATGGTGAGCACCCTGGGAAGGGCTGATATCCAAGCAAACCACGACAAGTTGGTGAGCAACCTGGGAAGGCATCCAAGCAAACCACGACAAAGATGGTGAGCACCCTGGGAAGGGCTGATATCCAAGCAAACCACGACAAGTTGGTGAGCAACCTGGGAAGGCATCCAAGCAAACCACGACAAGATGGTGAGCACCCTGGGAAGGGCTGATATCCAAGCAAACCACGACAAGTTGGTAAGCAACCTGGGAAGGCATCCAAGCAAACCACGACAAGATGGTGAGCACCCTGGGAAGGGCTGATATCCAAGCAAACCACGACAAGTTGGTAAGCAACCTGGGAAGGCATCCAAGCAAACCACGACAAGATGGTGAGCACCCTTGGAAGGGCTGAGATCCAAACAAACCACCACAAGGTGGTGAGCAACCTGAGAAGGCATCCAAGCGAACCACAACAAGATGGTGAGCACCCCTGGGAAGGGCTGATATCCAGAAAAAGAAAAAGACAAAAAACAACAAACCCTGGGAAGGGCTGAGATCCAAGATAACCGACCGGCGACGATAACCGGCGATCACGAGATGGATGTCCGGCGACGATAACCGGCTCCGACAGATAACCAACCGGCGACGATAACCGGGGGTTACGAGATGGGTGACCGGCGACGATACCCGGCCCCGACAAGACAATCGACCGGCGACGATAACCGGCGATTACGAGATGGATGTCCGGCGACGAAAACCGGCTCCGACAAGATAACCAACCGGCGACGATAACCGGGGGTTACGAGATGGGTGACCGGCGACGATACCCGGCCCCGACGAGACAATTGACCGGCGACGATAACCGGCGATTACGAGATGGATGTCCGGCGACGAAAACCGGCTCCGACAAGCGGTGTGACACCTGTAGAATCGTATCAAAAGACTGTACAGGGGTCATTTTTCATTTTAAATGTTGTGTCCACATGCATTGAATAAGTGATAATTCTGTACGTGATCCATGCAGGTTAGGTGGCAAGGTCCTAGCCTATCAGAGTCAAAAGCAATGGTTGCCAAGAATGATGTGCGAGGACGAATTCCAAGGATGCCCTTCAAAGCTAGTCAAGAGAATAACTTCCTTTGATGACAATGGGATGGAATAATGTGATTACGAGAGGGTTGACCGGATGCAAGACCCGGCACTCACACGACAATCGACCGGATACGAGACCCGGCGATTACGAGACGGGCGACAGGTTAGGGATTGATGCATTGACACCTTTACAAATGTGTTGCATGCCTTACATCTTGCGTTACATCATAAGTTGTATGTGTTGCACTGTCATTCATGCATCGTGTGTCTACTTCTTTATCATGTTCATTTCATTTAACATTTCATAAACATGATAAAGAGGGGCAGCTGTAGACACCCAAATTTTGCACTTCGTATACTAACCTTGACAGGAGGGCAAATTCGTCAAATGGATCGGCCTGCGAGAGCAAAAGATAGGAAAAGTACGGACACTCGACGCCACCATGATAATTTGCAGCCGAAATCAACATGATAGCAGGGCTATCCGAATTTGGCATTCCCGGAAGGTGTGGCGCGCTTCTCAATGACTCTCGGACTGTAAAGCACGAGCCTATCAGCGAAAACCGACGTTGCGGTACGAAAATCGAAGCGTGGCACGGAAATCGAGAAAGTCAAGCCCGCCAGCCGCGGATAGATCTGCGGCCAAGTGGGTGCGCCAGCACGAAAACCGGGAAATCAGCACTACCAGCTGAGTGCGATGGGAGGCGTGCCAGCTGGACAGCCGCAGATCTATCTGCGGCCAGCCGCAGATAGATCTGCGGCTGGCTTTGGCCAGCCTATTTAAGCCAGCTTCGGCAGCATACAGGAGGTTCAGCATTTTTGGAGAAGAAGGAGATTCCAGCAGCAACAAAGTACGAAAATTGAGAGGAAAATAGCTAGATTTGCAACAAAAAATAGGAGAGAAAGTGAGAAAAAAGAGAGGAATAATATTTTGTGATTTGATTGTATCACACATATTTCTTCTTCTATTCAATACACAAGTTCACATCCATTTGGATAACAATTGCAAGGTGAAATCTCTTTTATTATATCAATTCCTATCATATCATTTGATTGAATTAAATGTAGATTTCATGTAAATTATTATGAAACAATGGATTAGGAATTATTAGAGAGGGTTCCATCGGAACAAAATTCTTCCTAATAATCCGATGATATCCATTGGGTGAGGTTTTGCTCGTTTATGACGATAAATACATTAGGTGGAATTGATCTATTTAGATTGTTAATTGTGAATCATTGTGGTGCGTTAAGCAATCCGTTGTTAGTTATGTTGTTATATCTACTTGATGCTTGTGAGAAATTATGGTTGTGAGCCTAGGAGAGCGACCCCGTGGTCCAAATCCGATGATGGACATATCTTGATGTAAGAAGTAGAAATGACGTAGTTTTCATTGTAAATATGTAATCGTTGGGCCTTAAAACGACGCTAAGACGAGAATCGTGTTTAAGGCCCCGAAATAGTGAAATTTGTGATTGTTGGCGTTCGGGGATATTTTGATGGCTTACATGCCCATGAATAGCCCGACGCGTGTTTATGCTCGATTTGAATTATGACACGAAATTGATTTCAAAGCTAAATGATAAGATTTTCATAAAATCAATCAAAGTAGGATATTAGAATCACGAGGTTAAAATTTGAGAAACGTTAATGAATGTCGATTCCTATCTAACGAGAAAGCTAAAGAAAAATCGTTTTCCAAAACAAACACACGAAATGATTTTATAAATAATTGACGTTTTATTAAATCTTTGTGCATAGGGTGAAAGAGATAATAGAAATAGCAAATCATTTTATTAAATAAACGTATATATCTCGATTCATATTATTACTAATGTTTAAAAATCTTGTTTTTTTTTAAAACTACAATTAATGAAAATCCCATAGTTTTGGACAATTAAAATCAAACCTTTCTCATAAAAAATAAAGCTTGTTCGTGTATACCGAAAAGACATTTCGAAGCGTTCTCAAATTAAAGCACGACTTTCCCTAAAAAATCCAAATGATTCTTTCGTACAAACTCACCACAACATTCATATAGGCACACACACACACACGCGCGCGCACACACACACATTTCATGAATCAAAGGATAGAAAAGCATCAAGATTGCGGTAACCGTGTTTCACGGAAGTCGAGGGGTGCCTAACACCTTCCCCTCACTTAAGCAAGCCCCCGAACTCTATGAATCTCGATTCGCAGACCAATTAATTCGGAGTCACATATGAGCCAGCGATTTATAAAACACGAAAATTCGGATGAGTTGGTACATCCATTTCAAACATACCAACTGGCGACTCTGGTTAATTGGCTCATCATAAAAACGATCTTTCAAAACCCCGTCGACATCAATGCCGACCTTTTCCAAAAAATCATTAAATCAAAAGGCTAAAATTTGGAAGAGACCAAGAGAACGAGAAAACCCGGCGTCGACACCCATTAAATCGAAATCCAGCTCAATGTCAAAATCATAATCATCATTCAAATTTGAAAGACCATTTGTTAGGCAAGGATTACTCAAATGGGTACACCTGACATGAAACAAAACACTTGTCATATATAAATCATTTTTCACGACGATCGCAATTTCAAATAACACGAAGAAACGACACAATTATGCAGAAATAAAACAACAACAAAATAAAACTTCTTCATTCCCCCATCCTCTAGGGTTAACCACCCTGACGTCGAGCTTTACCCTTGTTTGGATATCACTGGTTTCTGGGTCCAATTATCGATGGTCAGGTCAGATGAAATGCGCTGGATAAAGGAAGGCCTCACATCGGACACCTCCCCGATGATTACGGATACGTCGCCTGAGTCCTTCTCCATATCTTCTCCAGGAATAATCAGCCCTGCCCAATCGATGACAGGCACAACTTGTTGGGCTCCCGGTGGTGTGATAACATTCGTCCCCTCCTTACTGCTTGTTGATTGTCCGGGGATGTAGCATTTGGTTTCAAACTCTTTTTGCGACCTCCCGCAGGAAACTTTCCCTCCGGGCCGACTCATTACGTGTGGGGGTTAACTCTTCATTCCCTGCCCCAATCACAGGTCCGCTGATCCCCTGCTTATTGTCGACTTTGGTCAATGGACTGCCAACTAGTCGAATCGGAGTCGCACCCTGACGGTGTCCCCGTACTGCGCCCACATGGTATCCCAATCCTGCTTTGCCTATCTGCTGTGGTAGGTGGATGGGCTCGGTGATTCCCTGACTGCTTTTCCCTAGTCCCTGCCCAGGTTGGAAGTTCATTTTAATCATTTCCCTTGCCACAAAGGTGAGTTCCGGAGAGACCCTTGGTTTCACAGCTGGAGCTCCCAGGCATCTATAATGGGGAGTGCTAATCTCTAGTGCTTGAAAGCTGGCAGGCGCCGCTGACTCATCCACATTGATTACTGGTAGGCCACTCCTGGGAGGAGAAGGGTCATCACATTCGGCCGAGATTGTTACCAGATTCCCATCGATGATCAACTTGATTTGTTGGTGGAGCGTGGAAGGAACTGCCCCGACCATGTGTATCCACGGCCTCCCTAACAGCAGGTTGTAGCTTGCCGTAATATCTAGGACTTAGAAGGATATATCAAAAGTACAGGGCCCTATCTCCACTGGCAATTCTATCTCTCCGATGGTATCCCTCCGGGATCCGTCAAAAGCCCGAACCACCACATGACTGGCACGTAGGCGCTTGGGACTGATGTTCATTTTCTTCAGCGTGCTGAGAGGACATATATTCAATGCCGATCCCCCGTCGATCAGCACCCCATTCATGACATATCCTGAGGAGATTACCGCGATGTGTAGCGGTTTTCGGTGCCCCCTTCCCTCTTTGGGAATGTCCTCATCCGTAAAGGATATTGCATCGGTTTCCAATAAGTGGCCTACCAGCTGGCCGAAACCCTCCTCACTAATTTCTTTGGACACAAATGCCTCCTCCAGAACCTTCATCAGGGTTTTGCAATGCTCACTGGATGACAACACCAAGTCCATGACTGATGTTAGGGTTGATTCCTCATCTAAAATCTGGATCCCCCTCGTTTCTGGGTGATCCATCCTTTTCAAAAACTCTATGGCCCTTTCCTCGGAAACCTCTTCATTTTTTCTCTTTTGGCTCTCAAGGACTCGCCCGGGAAGATATAAGGGGTTCCCCTTGGTCGTCACGGAAGCACAACTGGCCGCTTCCTCTGGTATTCCCCCATAATTCCAAGGTACAGTCTTCAGACTACTGATAGGGAGTTGCGGCCTTGCTGCAAGGATGATGGGCCTCGGGGCTGTCAACTTGACAGGTCCCTCCATGCCATTTGTACTTATCCCTATCAACCTGATGGGCGCTCCCCGTGCACTCCCATGATCATGTATCACGTTGATCAATTCCTCAATTTTCTGCACATAGTTCAACCTTGGCGGCCCCCAGCCTCACTTGCCTCCGTCGCATTAACTCCCCCTCCATCATGTCTTGGCAGGGGATTTGCTTTAACATTCGGGGAGTCCGGTTGTTCCACCACAATTTCCCCACTGTCTATCATGTTTTGGATTCGATGCTTCAACGTCCAGCAATCTTGTGTATCATGGCCAGGGGAACTGGAGTGGTATGCACATCGCTTGCTCGGGTCAAACCTTCTACCCTTTGGGTCAATCGGTGGTGCCAGACCAACTATTTTCTTTTGGGCTACTAATACCGCTAATACCCGTTCAAGCGGCTCCCCGAGCGGGGTGAATACTCGATTCTGCGAGGCCTCATATCTTCTTCGCCCCTCTGCCCTTTGATCTGTGAAGTTTGGCTGTCGGGATGGCCCTCCCCTCTGCATCTGCACCGGAGGATGACCTTCT
This sequence comes from Aralia elata, assembly GCA_034770075.1. Lineage (NCBI taxonomy): Eukaryota > Viridiplantae > Streptophyta > Magnoliopsida > Apiales > Araliaceae > Aralia > Aralia elata. The sequence goes on along the minus strand of CM068384.1, from coordinate 59,103,384 downwards.
GCTTTTCTGGATGACCCCTGTAGGATGAGGGAGACATCCTCCTCCTTTTTCTTTTGGACCCTCCGGGAAGTGCTACCGTAGTTTCCATTCTGTATTTGCTCGGCAGCAGTTTCTAAAGCAGTAAGATCCCGGATTTTACCCGATTTCAACCCCATGTCAACCATCTCTCCATGTTTAATCATTTCAGCAAAGGGTCTTCCAATTCCCGAGATGACCCGCTCATAATACGGTGCCTCCTGAATGTCTACAAAGGTCATTACCATCTCTGATTCGCTCATCGGGGGGGTTACCTGTGCGGCCATGCCCCTCCATCGTTGCGCATATTCCCTGAAGGATTCCCTAGGCTGTTTTTTAACCTTTGTCATTTGGTACCTGTCAAGAGCCATCTGGGCCTGAAAGCTGTATTGGGTTAAGAAGGTATGGGCCAATTCCTCCCAGTTGTGGATTCGGGCGTTGTCGAGGCGGGCATACCAGATTCTTGCCTCCCCTGTTAAGCTTTTCTGGAATAGTTGCATTCTTAACCCCTCGTCTTCGGCATAAGACCCGAGTTCTCCAATGTATATTTTTAAGTGTGTATAGGGGTCTCCCTTTCCATTGTATTTTTCAAACTCGGGAACTTTGAACTTTTCTGGATATCTGGCTCCGGGGAAAACACATAGATCCGAATAATTAACCCTGCCCAGGGAGCCTATGCCCCTTAGAGATTGGATGGTCTCCTCCATGTGTTTCATTTTTCTCCGAAGGTCGTCATTGTCCCCTTCTTCTGGGATAGTAATCACTGTCCTGCTAGGTATGGGAACGGCCCTTGTAATGACCGGCTCGTCCTTGAGTTGGGGTTGGTCATCCTTACCCAGGTTTACAACATTTTTAGGAGGATTCTGGTCACCCCCTGGTGGTGGAATATTATGTGGTCCTTGGCTTGGCGGATCCTGTCTGAGTAGGAACTGCTCTTTTAGCATCGTGGCCATTTCCATCATCTGTTTTTTGAAGTCATCAAACTCTTCCCGAGATATGGAACTATGATTAGGAATATCAGCCATTTCAGATGTAGAATTTTGGGCTCTCTTAGACTGCGAACGGGTTTGAGGAGCAATCCTGCAGAGACAATGGTTCGAAGTTTAGTCTTGGGGAAACGCAAAATGGATGTATGCTAAAACTGTAATTTTTGTGTGTTTTTTGGGTTTTTTGTTTTTTAATCTTTCCCTGCAAAAGAGAAAGTTAGTAGTCCTTTAATGCCATAACCAATGCTAAACATGCTTTATTATGCTCCCCCAACTATTCCCTGCAATTCACAGCGGTTAGTAATCTCTTTCGACACAGAAAAGGGATGTATGAATATTGAATGAGATCATGACATTTAGACATATAAACGTAAAAAGGCATGAAGAGACTTTTCCTGCGTTGGGTTAATCTGAGGCTGACCTACCCTAGGGTTACTCTCGCGGGCTTTTCGGCATGAAGGTTCCCAAATCTTCGCAATCTACTCGTTTGAGCCCTTTCGATTGGAGCGGATTTGAGTGGTGCGTTTCCTGAGCCATCTCCGGGGAGCAGCCCCATCGAGTCCAGTAATAAGCAACCGACGGGTTCGCCTCAGGAGGAGGTACTCTCTCAACATACATTCACATTCATCGTCCTTACCGTATGCAAATGATTACTTTGAAGTAAAGCAAACCCATTAAATCATTCATTCATTGGACAACAACACACATTCACACAACAACAAAAAGAAGTCAAGATGTCGCACGCACATACACATTTATAAATTTTTAAAGGATAGGATAGCATCAAGACCTGACGCGGCTTAAGCCCTCTAATCTCCCCAGCAGAGTCGCCAGCTGTCGACGCCGGGTTTTTCTTTTTTCGTCTCGTTCCCTTTTCCTATTTTTAGCCTTTTAGGTGATTTTGGGAAAAAGGTCGGCATTGATGTCGACGGGGTTTTTGAAAGATCACTTTTTATGATGAGCCAATTAACCAGAGTCGCCAGTTGGTATATTTGAAATGGATGTACCAACTCATCCGAGTTTTCGTTTTTTATAAATCGCTGGCTCATATGTGACTCCGAATTAATTGGTCTGCGAACCGAGATTCATAGAGTTCGGGGGCTTGCTTAAGTGAGGGGAAGGTGTTAGGCACCCCTCGACTTCCGTGAAACACGGTTACCGCAATCTTGATGCTTTTCCTATCCTTTAATTCATAAAACGTATATGCGTGCGTGTGTGTGTGTGTGTGTGCCTAAATGAATGTTGTGGTGAGTTTGTATGAAAGAGTCGCTTGAATTTTGAGGGAAAGTCGTGCTTTGAAAGTGCTTTGGAATGTCCCTCGGCTTCTACGAGAAAGCTTTATTCTTTATTAGGAAGGTTTGATTTTTATTGTCAAAAGCTAGGAGATTTTTCTTTAGGCGTTGTTTTGGAAAATCAAGAGTTTTTAAATCTTCGTCAAAATAGGAATCGAGATCTATGCGTTGCTTTCGTAACTCAAAAGATGGGCAACTTCTAGAATCTCTTTAACCCTATGCACAACGGTTTAATAAAACGCCATTTATTTATAAAATCAATTTGTGTGATGTTTTGGAAAACGATTTTTCTTTGCCTTCTCGTTAAAGAGGAATCGACATTCATTTGCACTTTCGATTTTAAGCCTCGTGATGCTAATACCCTACTTTGATTGATTTTATGAAAATCTTATCGTTTAGCTTTGAAATCAATTTCGTGTCATAGATCAAATCAAGCATAAAAATGCGTTGGAGTTATTCATGGGCATGTAAGCCATCAAAATAAACCCCAAACGCCTACAATCACAAATTTCACTATTTCGGGGCCTTAAACACGATTCTCGCCTTAGCGTCGTTTTAAGGCCCAACGATTACATATTTACAATGAAAATTACGTCATTCCTACTTCTTACATCACGATATGTCCATCATCGGATTTGGACCACGGGGTCGCTCTCCTAGGCTCACAACCATAATTTCTCACAAACATCAAGTAGATACAACAACATGACTAACAACGGGTTGCTTAACGCACCACAATGATTCAAAATTTAACAATCTAAATAGATCAATTCCACCTAATGTATTTATCGTCATAAACGAGCAAAACCTCACCCAATGGATATCATCGGATTATTAGGAAGAATTTTGTTCCGATGGAACCCTCTCTAATAATTCCTAATCCATCGTTCCACAATAATTTACGTGAAATCTACATTTAATTCAATCAAGTGATATGATAGAAATTGATATAATAAAAGAGATTTCACCTTGCAATTGATATCCAAATGGATGTGAACTTGATGTATTTGAATAGAAGGAGAAATATATGTGATACAATCAACTCAAGAGATATTAATCCTCACTTTTTCCTTCCTTTCTCTCCTATTTTGTTGCACAAATTATGGTGTTTTTCCTCTCTATTTCCGATTCTTTGCTGCTGTTTTCTGCTGGAATTCTCCCTCTTTCAATTTTCTTCCAACCTCCTGTATGCTGTCCGAGGCTGGGCTTAAATAGGCTGGCCAAAGCCAGCCGCAGATCTATCTGCGGCTGGCCGCAGATGGATCTGCGGCTGGCCAGCTGGCGCGCCTCCCATCGCACTCAGCTGGTAGTGCTGATTTCCTGGTTTCCGTGCTGGCGCACCCACTTGGCCGCAGATCTATCCGCGGCTGGCGGGCTTGACTTTCTCGATTTTCGTGCCACGCCTCGATTTTCGTGCCGCAAAGTCGGTTTTCGCTGACAGGCTCGTATTCTGCAGTCCGGGAATTTCCGGGAGACGTGCCACCTCATTCGGAAATGCCTGCCTCGGACGGCTTTATTGTCACGTAAACTTGGGTTGCCCAAAACATTGCGGCGGTGCCGGGCGCTTGCCCTTGTGCCCGCTCCTTTGCTCCCGCAAGCCGGTTCAATTGACGATTTCGCCCTCCTGTCATGGTTAGTAGAAGGAAACGCAAAATTTGGGTGTCTACAACATTCAACAACTTCCCTTTTCATATTTGGCCACCAGAAATGTTGCCGAAGATCTTGGTACATTTTTGTACTTCCCGGGTGAACTGAAAATCTTGAACTATGAGCTTCGTTCAAAATCTCTTCTCTGATTTCTTGCACTGACGGAACCCAGATTCTACCTTCAAATCTTAGCAACCCTTCGCTATCGATTTTGAATTTAAACTCCTCACCCTCAAGCACCCTTTTTTGTCTTTTATCACACTCCTCATCCTGGAGTTGCGCTTCCTTTACCTTGTTTACCAAAGTTGGTTGGGTTTCCATCTGTAATAGTTTTTCATTCGGTTCTGCCAGACATTTCACCTCTAACTCCAACTTAGCCATTTCCGCTATGAGTTTCTCCTGAGCGGTTAACAAAGATAACTTCTCACTACCCTTCTTGCTCAAAGCGTCAGCAACCACATTAACATTCCCCGGATGGTATATAATTTCACAATCGTAATCTTTGATCAACTCTATCCATCGTCTCTAACGCATATTTAAATCTTTCTGTGTGAAAATATACTTGAGACTTTTATGATCTGTGTATATCTCACACTTTTCCCCATAGATATAGTGCCTCCAAAATTTTAAAGCAAACTCCACGGCTGCTAGCTCTAGATCATGGGTCAGATACCCTTTCTCATAATCTTTTAATTGGCGCGATGCATAGGTGATAACTTTATCGTTTTGCATCAGCATGCATCCTAACCCCTTGTGCGATGCGTCACTATACACCATAAAATTCCCTGTATTATCTGGTAAAGACAACACAGGTGCAGAACTTAAGCGTCTCTTTAACTCCTAAAAACTTTCTTCGCACTTCTCCGACCAAGCGAACTTCATTGCTTTCCTTGTCAAATTTGTCAATGGAGTGGTGATCCTGGAGAAATCTTGAATAAAAAGCCTATAATAACCCGCCAATCCCAAGAAACTCCTTACTTCTGACGGTGTTTTCGGTTGATCCCAATTCATCACAGCTTCCACTTTTGCCAGATCCACCGAAATCCCGTCTCTATCAATAACATGCCCAAGGAATTGAACACGCTCCAACCAAAATTCACATTTGGAGAATTTCGCATACAATTTCTCCCTCCTTAACACCTCCAGAGTCTCCTTCAGGTGTTCCACATGCTCTTCCTGAGTTTTGGAATATACCAGAATATCGTCTATGAATACTACTACGAATTTATCCAAAAATGGTTTGAACACTCTATTCATTAAATCCATAAACGACGCAGGTGTGTTTATTAGACCAAATGACATAACTAAAAACTTATAGTGGCCATATCTGGTTCGGAATGCTGTCTTTGGTATGTCTTCTTTTCTTACCTTCAACTGATGGTACCCACTTCGCAGATCTGTCTTTGAAAAATATCTCGCTCCCTTTAGCTGATCAAACAGGTCATCAATCCTTGACAACGGATACTTATTTTTAATCGTGACCTTGTTCAACTCTCTATAATCAATGCAAAGACGCATTGATCCGTCTTTCTTCTTAAAAATAACACCGGCGCTCCCCACGGCAAAACGCTCGATTGAATATACTTCTTGTCTAGCAGCTCTTGCAGTTGCACCATCAACTCCTTCAACTCTACCGGAGCCATTCGATACGGGGCTTTTGATATATGGGTTGTTCCCGGTGCTAGATCTATTACAAATTCAATTTCCCTATCTGGCGGTAGTCCTGGCAAATCATCAGGAAACATGTTTGCAAAATCCCTAACTACTGGTATCTCTTCTAGCTTTGCACCCATCTTCCGTGTATCAACTATGTAGGCTAGATATCCTACACATCCCTGCCTCAACATATTCCTAGCCTGCATCATCGTCAGACAACTCGCTTGTCTAGGCGACTTGCTGCCATAAAACACTACTTTTGACGGAGTCATAAGGTTCACATATTTCTTTTGGCAATCAATAATTGCCCCATGATTGAACAACCAATCCATTCCTAGAATAACGTCAAACTCCCCAAGTCGAATTGGGATTAAGTTTACCGTCATCACATGACCCTTAATATCTAACCGACAGTTCTTGTGTACAAACTTAACAGGAATCACTTCCCTATTCGCAATTTTTATGTTCATAGGGTAATCTAACTCTTCGGGAGGTAGCTCTAATTTTCTAGCAAAATCATCGAATATAAAGGAACAAGTACCACCTGAATCAAATAATACATAAGCATTTACATTATTGACCAGAATGATACCTGACACCACTTCCTTGGACTGCACAGCATCCTGCACCGTCATTTTGAATGTTCGGGCGGTAGGTCGATTAGATGGCGTCGGTCTAGTGATAGTTAAGTTGCCTCCACTGCTGTTTCCTTTTCCTCCGCTTGCTCCTCCTGAAGCTTTCTTGGGGCAATCTCGAGCAAAGTGATCATTTGATCCACAAGTAAAACATGCACCCTTTTTCGGACTGGGGCAATTTGGCGCAATGTGACCCTCTTGACCACAATTAAAGCATACCCTCCTGCCATTCAAGTAAACACCCACGTGATTCTTCCCGCAGTTGCTGCACGCCTCCAACTTCTTCTTCTGATTTCCCTGCTGACTTCCCGCAGGAACGTTATCATTCCACTTTCTTTTCTGTCCACTGCCACCATGGCTACCACTTGCCTTATTCTCATTTTCATTCTTCTTCTTCTTTTGCTCCTGATTGTACTTAGACAGAGCATCACTACCTCCTTCGACGATAATTGCCTTCTCAAGCACTGCTACAAACATATTCAATTGGAACATCGAAACCCGACTAAATAACCAGGGCTTCAGTCCCTGCTCAAACCTTCTAGCCTTTCTCTCATCCGTATTGACTTGATATGGCGCAAACCTCGCCAACTCATTAAATCTCGCAGCATACTCAGGCACCGTCATCGTACCCTGCTTTAACTCCAGAAATTGCACCTCCATCTGATTCTGCGCACTCGCCGGAAAATAAGTTTCGAAAAACATCTCCTTGAATCTATCCCATGGAATTACCCCTTGACCACCTCGAGTTTTAATAGCTTGCCACCAATAGCTAGCTTCTGATTTCAACATAAATGTCGCAAACGCAGTCTTTTGGTCCTCACTGACCCTAGCGACGTCAAAAACCTTTTCCATCTCCATGACCCATGTTTGGGCTTCGATCGGATTCATAGACCCTTGAAATTCTGGGGGTCCAACAGCCTTGAAGTCTTTGAAAGTCGTGGCCTGAGCTTGGGGTTGGTTTGCAAATGCTCCCGTTAACAAATCCACCAATTATTGCATTGGATTTGCGTTGGTTTCATCATTGTTGTTTGTAGATCCCTCATGAGTCTGTTGACGTGTTGGTCTTCTTCTTGGCGGCATCTTACTGTTAAGAATTTGTGCCATTAGATTATTGCTCAATTACTTAAGCATTTAAGCCTTAACTTAAACATTTATAAACAATCATATAGCTAGCACATTTGATAAACTTCCGTATTTTATTCATTTACTACTTCAAATCATAACATAGATAGTATCACAGTTATTTACATCATCTGCCCTGAAATCATAAAGTTTCAAGACCACACCATAATTAATCCTTTTTTTATCTCATTTGAGATTTATATCATATTAACGTTCTTAAAAACAACTTATTATTACTGCTACTCGCGACCTATAAAGACATTCCACGTCGCACGACTTCTTCACGCTCTTGCTTCATGATTCGGATCATCGTCCTGCGATCCATCACGTACCACGGTAAATCCTCGAACTGAGTTGGGTAATGAAAAACTCGATCATGTGCCCTATCCATTGCTGTGTGGAAAACATGCTCCATCTCATCCATCTTGGCTTTCTTTGACTGCATCTCATCCTCCATATGGTCTGCATGACCAGCAGCTTTCATCCATGCATCCTCGGCTCTGGCACGCTTTGCAGACTCTTCTCTCAACTTACTTTTCAGTTTCTCCACCTCAGCTGCTAACTCCTCCTTTTGGCTCTCTGCCTGAACCAACTTCCACTCCACGTCCCCAAGACGTATGTCAAACTCCTCAATCTCGTTATTCTTCTGCTCTATGGTGGTCTGATGATCTGCCACCTGCTCCTCCAACTCCTCCACCCTACCCTGCAACTCTATGTTGCGTTCATACACCTGCTCATACATCTGAATACCTAAGGAAGATAATGGTATCTCCTCAGGGTCTTCTTCCTCCTCCTCAATCTCCGCAGGATCCTCCTCAGGATCCTCCTTAGGATCAGTCTCAGGCTCGTACTCAGGACCTACAACTGTGATTAACGGGGATGGCTCCCTCTGTACTAGTTGCTCCTGGACTACATGAACATCTCGGGGCTCCTCCTCCCTAGCCTGACTGGATCCTCCTATATCTGTCATCCTGCCACCAAAATTTTAAATTTAACTACCACTCGATACTACTCGCGAGCATACAAGATGTAGCACATAAGTTATAGCACATAAAGTTTTTTTTTATCTTCAATGAATTCCTTAATTCATTCCTTAGAACTCGATAAGAGTTTTAACACCACTAGATTTTCGTTTCTTAACAAGGCTAACTCCTAAGGTTCCCCACCTAAGGTTCTTAACCTACGGCTCTGATACCAACCTGTGACACCCCCAAATCCGGGTACTTAATTCCCACTGATTTGGTGTTCACTATTCCATACATTCATGACGAACTACCCATGATAAAAGACAATATAATTAAACTAAATAAATTATCTTCCCACAATAGGGGTTACAACTTAAATCTCTTAAGTAAACAAATCCCAGGTCAACTAACCTTTATTACATCATTGCGGAATTAAAACATAATATTAAATAAGTCTTGTTACATAAATTCATCAAACAAATAACTGTTCGCCAATCTACTTCTGCATCTTGCCTTTGCCCTTACTAGTGAATGGCTCATCTGATTTCTCAGCCTTAGCTGCAATGTTTAATGCAAGGGTGAGCAAACAATTGCCCACAAGTATGATAACAATAACATTTATCTGATTAACAAAATAGATCTTAACTGAGGAGTAATAGTTTTTCTGAAATCAATCAACAACAAATCAAAGATCTGAAAGCTTAATAGAAAGCTTAGCTCAAGAATGGAATATTGATTCAAGATTAAAAGTGTATCTGAGGGTCATAAGACCTCGAACTATGTCCTAGGTTAATAAGTATTTCTACCGTAACCTTTAACAGTCATGTAGACTATGGACTATCCATCTCATACTCCGGGGGATTAGCCCTTTGTACAATGTATTGTGCACAAACATTTTAACGCTATTGCGTAATTAATCCCCTATATTAGGGTTGTTCATCTCAGTTTAGCATCAGAATCCGTACCAAAAGAAACTTTGTTTGGAAAAACTTTAAGGTATTCTAAGTCTTTGAAACGCTCATCAACTATGGACTAGCTGAATCAATAAGGGTTTACTAGTCATTAAAGCATTTGATTCAACAATAGAATCGTACAACAAGATTTATGTTTGAAGTTTGTTAAACAATTCATAATAGATTAACAAATGACTTGAAAGGTACATAAGCATTTGATACTATAACAACCTTGCTTGAACAATAATAAGCTAAGGTTAATAATCTTGCTCAATGAAAGTAAAGTATGAATCTTGCTTGAGTAAAAGTTAAGTTTGGATAACTTGCTTTCAACGAAATAAAGAGAATAAGGATAGAAAACTTGCCTCGTGCGTAAATTACAGATTAAAATTCATGTTCCTTAATCAACCTATACATTTCGATTATAAAACGGTAACAACAATTAGTTACAGAATTATATACACTTTAAGATTCGTTCTTACCCTATTTCATTATAACATCTCGATTGTCATTTGATATGCAATGAGTATTTGCTTAATAACCATTATAGTATCTCATAAATCATTTAATATCTTAATCTAAGTTTTAAACATGTACATAGCAACATAGCAAGTTCACAAAACAAATAGAAAATTTTCAATTATTGTTCCACCACCGGGGCGGTGGATTTCTTCACAAAACATCGCCGGGGCGAGGACACCGTTGGGGCGACAATTCCAGTTCAATTACGCCGCCAGGGCGACGAGACTGCCGGGGCGACAACACCAGTTCATTTCTACCGCCGGGACGGTAGACTCGACTGTCACCTTCTACAGTTCGCGAACCAGTGCAATTTCAGACCAAAATTTTCAAATTCTATCATCCGATACATAAAATAAGCATACCTAGACGTCAAACATGATGTAAAACAATTACCCAACATGTTTCTAACAATTCTAACCATTATGAACACATAATCAACCAATTAAAAACCCAAAAATTCACTGTTCATGCTCTTTTCCTATACTTTGACACACTTAGTGAAATTAAACACTATAAACTCGTTTCTAAACCATTTTGATCCGTTGTACTTGCACTCTTTTCATTTTTCATCATGTTATCATAATCAAAAGTCAATTTATCGATTAATAATCTAATTGAACATCAATTTGTTTATAATATAAGCCATACATGAAAGTGAAACTCTGTAAAAACCAAAAACTCTATTTTAAAGCATGTTTTCATGGATTGATACCTACAAATTGGTTTATAACATCATATAATCACTATTACATGCTTACTATCAATTACAACCTAGTAATTCATACATTTAGCAAATAAATTCACATATAGAGGAATAACAGTGAAGAATTCCAAGAACTATAAATAAAGAAGATTAGAATCAATTTATACCTCTTGATTTCTTCTTGGACTTAGTTAGATGATGAGTTAGCAATTCACTTTCTCCCTTTTTGATTTTTCCAGAATTTCTCTAAGCTATCAAATTCTCTCTTCTCAAACTCTGCTTTTGTTTTCTTCTCTTCTCTTAGGCTTAGAAAACAACAGACGTTCTTACTTTAATGTAACTTGCTTTTAGTTCATCAGTTAAAAGAAACAAAGGGTTAGACCTTGTTTGGCAAACCCAAAATAAGAAAAATAGAATTTCAAAGGCCATAAGGCCTTGTTTGGTTACACCAAAGCAAAATAATCCATTTTTACCAACCAAGGGTCACAAGGCCTTGTTCGGTTTAACTAAAAATTAACTCTTTTCCATTTATTTTAATAACTCATTATACTATATAGTTTAATTGTCACACTTTCAATTTAATTAAATCTATTATTAAATAAATCCAATTAAACCTTACTAATTTAATTATAACCTTTATTTGATCAACATCACCATACCAAATAAATTATTTTATTCAAATAAATCCTTTATTCAAAATAACTCATTTATTCATCTAATTTAATTATTAAATTAAATTAGAATAGACACAACCAATTACATTTAAATTACAATTAACATAATTACACTAAAATGAATTACTCCATAATAACTTTATCAGTTATTTATTTTACTCATTAAATAAATTAGCCAAAAATATTTATTTAACTCAATAAATATTTTTATTTATTAACAAAAAAATTGCATTCGTTACAAGGAATATCGAACGTCGCCTTCTAGCATGGTAAAAATGATAGAGTATTAAATATTTAATATGAGTTTGTTGTACACACACAAGGCGAGTATTAAATATTTAATATATTGTTTTATCACATTTGATGTTTATTAAGGAATTGAACATTACTGCTTTGTTGTGCACACACAAGGGCGGTCGTTTTCTCTTCACATATATGGAAGTGCTAGGTTGGACTTAACTTAGATTATTTTAGCTCGGATGTGCACACACGTGACCATTATAATCTAAGAGGCAAAATACTAGGAGTTGCATAGTGATGTAATTGACAATAGTTGTCTACCTATTTATTTATATATAGTTTGTTGTGCACACACAAGGCTATATACATTTGAAATGGGATCCTTATGCTCACTAACAAATCTTTAATTAGATTTGCCGAACTATATATATTGAGGGTAATATAGTTTGATGAAAAAGTGAGAGATATCAATTTAAATAAAGACCTAATTTATTTTGATGATTAATAAAATGAATGTATGCTAAAATGTTGTCTACTTCACATGCAGAATTTAAAAATATCAAACTCACTATCACTGCGTAGCATACTTAATGCTAACAAACTGACCAGACCGAATTACACGGACTGGTTAAGGAATCTGAGAATTGTTCTCACTGCTGAAAAGATTTTTTATGTCCTAAATTCGCCAGTCCCTACAAATGTTGCAGAAATAGCCTCTGAGTAAGAGATTGCTACTTTCAGAAAGTGGCAAGATGATGCAATCTTCGCTCAATGCATCATGCTCGCATCCATAAGTAACGAGCTTCAGCGTCAGCATGAAACCATGGATGCTCCAACTATATTGTTGCACCTCAAAGAGTTGTATGGTGAGCAAAGTAGGACTGCTAGATATCAGATATCTAAGGAGCTCTTTCGATCTCGTATGACCGAGGGCACTACTGTTGAGACTCATGTCCTTAAGATGATTAATCTGATTGAACAACTTGGATAGCTTGGGTTTGTGATGGATGGGGAGTTAAGTCAAGATTTGATCTTGCAGTCACTCCCGGACACCTTCCCACAATTTGTTGTGAATTTTCATATGAATAAGTTGGACGTCAGCTTGCCTGAGTTACTTAACATGCTGAAAACTGCTAAAGGTCACTTCTCATCCAACAAGAACCAAGTCTTACTAGTAGATGACTCTTCCATGAAAAGGAAGAGGCCCAAGGTATCTTCTGAAAAGAAGAAAAATAAGAAGGCTAAGGGCAAGGAGAAGAGAAAGGATAAAAAGAAACCTGATCCAGATAGTAAAGGAATTTGCTACCATTGCAATAAGCTGGGACACTGGAAGAGGAACTGCAAGGAGTATCTTGCGGACCACAAGAAGCTTGGAGAAGCTTCGACTTCCGATCTAGGTTTGTTTATGATTGAAATTAATTTTTTTGAATCTCAAAAATCTACTTGGGTATTGGATATCGGCTGTAGTTCTCACATATGTAATAATATGCAGGGACTAAGCAAAAGTAGAAAGCTGAACAAGGATGAAGTCGTCCTACGAGTGGAAAATGGAGTAAAGGTTGCTGCATTAGCTGTAGGGACTTATTGTTTAGCACGTGGCCTTCGGGCAAGATCATTAATTTAAATAATTGTTATTATGTTCCGACACTCATTAGAAACATTATTTCAATTTTTGTATTGGATATGGATGGTTTTGATATTATAATAAAGAACAATAGTTGTTCTATTTATAATAAAAATGTTTTATATGGTGTTGGGAATCTACTGAATGGACTTTACATACTTGACTTGCATAAAAATATACTTCAAATTGAACAAACTAAGAAAAGAAAATGAGATGATGTTAATTATACCTTTATGTGGCACTGTAGACTCGGTCATATCAATGAAACAAGATTAACCAAGTTCCATAAAGATGGGCTTTTAGAGCTATCTGATTACGAATCATATCTAACTTGTGAATCTTGTGTCATGGGTAAGATGACTAAATCTTCTTTTAGTGGAAAAGGAGAAAGAGTTACAGAGTTGTTAGCGTTGGTACAAACAGACGTATGTGGACCTATGACAACGAATGCACGAGGAGGGTATTCTTATTTTATTACTTTCACTGATGATCATTCTAGATTTGGATATATGTATTTAATGAAATACAAATCTGAATCGTTTGAAAAGTTCAAAGAATTCAGAAGTGAAGTGGAGAAGCAAACTAGTAAGAATATTAAGATTCTTTGATTGGATCGAGGAGGTGAATCCTTGACCAATGATTTTCTAAGTTGTCTCAAAGAAAATGGTATAATTTCACAATGGACTCCACCAGGGACGCCACAGTTGAATGGTGTATCTGAAAGGAGAAATCGAACATAACAAGACATGGTTCGTTCCATGATGAGTTATACCGACCTTCCAGTATCCTTCTGGGGTTATGCCCTAGAAACAGCTGCATACCTGCTTAACAAGATGAAAGTAGTATGCACACAAGTCAATCATATTTGATATGATGTAGCATATACTTTGTAATCTTATTCATTTATTAATAAAAGAATTGATTTTCTTAAAAGACATTTTATATTATCTACATAGTGTTGTTATATTAAATGTGATAAACCCATAGTTTTGAACAATGCTTTTAGAATCATGATGGTGATCATGCTAATGAGATCTAAATTCTAGATAGCTCACAAACTAAAATTGTTCCTAATTGTTGGATTACTAAAAAGGAGATTAGTGAATCCGGATAGATTAGTATATACGTTGCTTGCTCTTAGGAAGAGGATGATTGATCTCATGATCATTTGTGTGGAGACATTAAAGCAAGTATGTAGGTGCTTATTGGAGAATAAGTTCACTGAAGGTGACTTGCTAAGGAATACCTAATGGAGTTTTACTCGACTGTCAATAGGAATTCCTCTAGTGATAGTAGTACAAGTGATCCTTGGACTTGAGATCATCGTAGTATCTTGTGTATGATGAGTTATACTTTGACATGTCCCTTAAGACCTTTGGGGTATATCAAAGGGTATGATTGGGTATAATAAGTTGTACATGGAGATAGGTGAATGATCAACAAAGAATCTACCACATCTACTAAAAGATGTGAAATGAGCTATGCGATTCGATAAATGACAACTCAGTAGTCCCTGGCCAAGGCAGAATGAAATTAGAAAGGAGTTTCTAATTTGCATTATTTAGAGTTGTGCATTTTGGAATCGAAATACATATAATTAAATAAAATAAGATTTGACAGTAAATCCATGTCTTATATTTAATTGGGACATTGTATGGTAGAAGGATTGAATTGTACGGTAACTATTCACTGAAAAGTTCTTTTGTGATTAATGTTGAAATCTATATTATTTGGAAAGTCGTTGATCGCTAAGGGGGCTTACCCTTATTGTAGAATAAATATTATTTATTTAAATGAATTAAATAGTTTAATTTATTTATTTAAATAAGATTAGAATTGTTCTAATTGATTTATTCACAACCGGTTTAATATGGAGAACCTAAAGGGTCACACCGCAAAAGGAAAATATTTATTTAAGAAGTAAATGACATAATTGTAATAATAAGTTAAGTGTATTTAATTTAATCTATTGAGATAGAATAAATTAAATAGCTTAATATTTATTATTTAATATTTTGGAAATATTAAATATAAATTAATAAGAGGAGTCTTATTATTATTACTATTACTATTATTTAATTCCTAATAGGGATTGAGAATTAATTAATAGAAGTACTCTCCCATGAATTCCTAATTGGATTAGGAGCATAATTAATTAAAGGAGTTTAATTTTAATAGAAACCCTAATCCGAAATAGTTTAGGGAAGGGTTATTCCTACATCTATAAATAAGAGGAGTCTTATCATAGATTAGGGTTACACACTTTTGCATTAGATTGTGGAGAGTACTTGCAATTTCTATAGAGATAGAAACTAGGGTTTTGCCAATACCCAACTTCTTGAATATCTATTCTTCCTTGGTGGATCACCTCTAGAGGCCAAACACTTGGGTGGCTAATGTTGATCAAAGGGACGAATCTCATTGGTGTAATTCGAGGAGAACACGAAGGACAAGGAGTTGAACTTGTACCCGAGGAAGCTTTTATCTACGAGGGTATAATTCTTATTCTCTTTCTCTTTCGTTTAATTGATAATTGAACACAAGGATAGATCATGGTGATGGTTTGTATGAAAATTTAAAATCCGTTTTATCACGCTTCCACCCTATTTGTGTAATTTGATTGCATGCTTGCGTTATATACAAACCTAACACAAGATACCTACCAAATCCATCCTAAAGACCCCATATGGGATATGGACAGGGAGGAAACCTAGTCTTAAGCATGTTAAGACTTGGGGTTGCCTAGCTTATATCAAAAGGTTTGAGCATGATAAGCTGAAGACTAGATCCGACAAGTGTAGATTTGTGGGATATCTTAAAGAAAGTTTAGGATATTATTTCTATCATCCTACTGATCAAAAGGTGTTTGTTGCGAAACACGTTGCCTTCTTGGAAAAGGAGTTTATCCTTGAAGGGGTCAATGGGAGTAAGATATATCTTGAAGAAGTTCAAGAACCACAAAATACTACGGATCAAGGGCAGGTACTTGACCAAGTAGAAGAACCTACGGTACCACTACCTATTCGTAAATCTGGAAGAGTACCGAAGATACCTGATAAGTATGGATTCATCATAGAGGATGATAATGAGGTACGCATCATAGATGATGATGATTCATTGACGTACGAAGAGGCTATGAGTAGTAAAGACATGGAGAAATGGCTAGAAGCCATGAAATCCGAGATGGACTCCATGTATGAAAACCAAGTATGGACTTTGGTTTCACCACCTGAGGGCATTAAGTCTATTGGGTGTAAATGGGTCTTTAAGAAAAAGACTGGAGCGGATGGCAAGGTAGAGAGACCTATGAGGCCCGACTGGTTACAAAAGGTTTCAAACAAAGACAAAGAGTTGACTATGATGAAACCTTCTCACCAGTAGCTATGTGTCGACGCCGGGTTTTTTCGTCTTTTGTCCTTTTCCTATTTTAGCCTTTTGGTTTAGGTATTTTTTGGGGAAAAGGTCGGCACTTAATGTCGACGGGGTTTTGAAAGATCGTTTTGTATGATGAGCCAATTAACCAGAGTCGCCAGTTGGTATACTCGAAATGGATGTATCAACTCATCCGAGTTTTCGTTTTTTTATAAATCGATGGCTCATATGTGACTCCGAATTAATTGGTCTGCGAATCGAGATTCATAGAGTTCGGGGGCTTGCTTAAGCGAGGGGAAGGTGTTAGGCACCCCCCGACTTCCGTGAAACACGGTTACTGCAATCTTGGTACTTTCCTATCCTTTAATTCATGAAATGTGTGTGTGTGTGTGTATGTGCGCGCGTGTGTGTGTGTGCCTATGTGAATGTTGTGGTGAGTTTGTATGAAAGAATCATTTGGATTTTAGGGAAAGTCGTGCTTTAATTTGAGAGTGCTTTGGAATGTCCTTCGGCTTCTACGAGAAAGCTTTATTCTTTATTAGGAAGGTTTGATTTTAATTGTCAACACTGCAAGGTTTTTTATCAGGTGTTGTTTTGGCAAACAAGAGTTTTAAACCTTCGTCAAAATAGGAATCGAGATCTATATGTTGCTTTCGTAACTCAAATGATGGGCAACTTCTAGAATCTCTTTAACCCTATGCACAACGGTTTAATAAAACGCCATTTATTTATAAAATCATTTTTGTGACATTTGGAAACAACTTCTCTTTAGCTTTCTCGTAAAATAAGAATTGACTTTCATTAGCATTTTCAATTCTTAGCCTCGTGATGCTAATATCCTACTTTGATTGATTTTAGAAAAATCTTTATTGTTTTGGCTTTGAAATCTTTTGTTTGGTGTTACAAATCAAATTAAATATCAAACGCGTAGGGGGCTATTCACGGGCATGTAAGCCATCAAAATATCCCCGAACGCCAACAATCACATATTTCACTACTACGGGGCCTTAAACCCGATTCTCGCCTTAGCGTCGTTTTAAGGCCCAACGATTACATGTTACAAAAACGAGCAACTTGAATCTATTACATACATCAAAACGTCCATCATCGGATTTGGACCACGGGGTCGCGTTCCTAGGCTCACACCCGAAATTACTACATGCCCACAAAATGAATACTACAAAACTAACCAACACGGATTTGCCTAATACACCATGATATTCGAAAATGATAATCTAAATAATTTACACCCAATTAAATCACCAATACTAAGCTAGAGATTTCGTCAATTGGATATCCTCGGGTTATTAGGAAGAATTTTGTTCCGATGGAACCCTCACTAATAATCCCTAATCCATTATCCCACCATAAATTACATGAAAACTACATTCAATTCAACTAAATAATATGATATAAATTGCTATAACAAAGGAATTTTTTTACCTTGCAATCGATCTCAAATGGATGCAAATTTGTGTATTTGTATTGGATGAGGAGTATATTTGATACAATCAAAATCAAAAGAATATAAATCCTCTCTTTTTTTCTCTCTTTTCTTCCTATTTAATGGCAAGATTTTGCTATTTCTTTCCTCTATTTCGTGCTGCTGCTATGCTGAGTTCTCCTTCTTTCAAAACTTCTTCAACTCCCTGTATGCTGAGCGAAAAATGAGCTGAAATAGGTTGGCTGGCCGCCTGCCTTCCACTAGCCTGGTTTCGAGTTCCGTGTTTTCAAAAGGCGCACTCATTGGCCGCAGATCAATCCGCGGCTGGACGGTTTGACTTTCTCGATTTTCGTGCCACGCCTCGATTTTCGTGTCGTAACGTCGGTTTTCACTAACAGGCTCGTTTTTTGCAGTCCGGGAATTTCCGGGAGACGTGCCACCTCATTCGAGAATGCTCGTTTTCGGACGGCTTTATTGTCACTTCAGCTTTGGTCGCCAATCATTGCGGTGATGTTGAGCGTTTGCACTTGTGCCCATTCCATCGCTCTCGCAAGCCGGTTCAATTGACGATTTTGCCCTCCTGTCACGGTTAGTATAGAGAACGCAAAATTTGGGTGTCTACAGCTGCCCCTCTTTATCATGTTTATGCAATGTTTAAATGAAATGAATAGGATAAAGAATAGACACTCGACGCATGAATGACAGTGCACAAGGATGACAATACATACGTGATGCAACACATCTGACTTATGATGCAACGTAAGATGCAATGGATGCAAAATATTCGCAAAAAGGGTGTCAATGCGGATGATCGTCTTGTCGGGGCCAGGTATCGTCGCTGGTCACCTGTTTCGTAATCGCCGGTTATCATCGCCGGTCGATCGTCTCGTCGGAGTCGGGTATCGTCGCCGGTCATGCATCTCGTAATCGCCGGTTATCGTCACCGGTCGATTGTCTCGTCGGGGCCGGGTATCGTCGCCGGTCACCCATCTCGTAACCCCCGGGTATCGTCGCCGGTTGGTTGTCTTGTCGGAGCCGGGTATCGTCGCCGGTCATCCATCTCGTAATCGCCGGTTGTCGTCGCCGGTCGATTGTCTCGTCGGGGCCGGGTATCGTCGCCGGTCACCCATCTCGTAACCCCCGGGTATCGTCGCCGGTTGGTTGTCTTGTCGGAGCCGGGTATCGTCGCCGGTCATCCATCTCGTAATCGCCGGTTGTCGTCGCCGGTCGATTGTCTCCTCGGGGCCGGGTATCGTCGCCGGTCACCCATCTCGTAACCCCCGGGTATCGTCGCCGGTTGGTTATCTTGTCGGAGCCGGGTATCGTCGCCGGTCATCCATCTCGTAATCGCCGGTTATCGTCGCCGGTCGATTGTCTCGTCGGGGCCGGGTATCGTCGCCGGTCACCCATCTCGTAACCCCCGGGTATCGTCGCCGGTTGGTTGTCTTGTCGGAGCCGGGTATCGTCGCCGGTCATCCATCTCGTAATCGCCGGTTATCGTCACCGTTCGATTATCTCGTCGGGGCCGGGTATCGTCGCCGGTCACCCATCTCGTAACCCCCGGGTATCGTCGCCGGTTGGTTGTCTTGTCGGAGCCGGGTATCGTCGCCGGTCATCCATCTCGTAATCGCCGGTTATCGTCGTCGGTCGTTTGTCTCGTCGGGGCCGGGTATCGTCGCCGGTCACCCATCTCTTAACCCCCGGGTATCGTTGCCGGTTGTTTGTCTTGTCGGAGCCGGGTATCGTCGCCGGTCATCCATCTCGTAATCGCCGGTTATCGTCGCCGGTCGTTCGTCTTGTCGGGGCCGGGTATCGTCGCCGGTCACCCATCTCGTAACCCCCGGGTATCGTCGCCGGTTGGTTGTCTTGTCGGAGTCGGGTATCGTCGCCGGTCATCCATCTCGTAATCGCCGGTTATCGTCGCCGGTCGATTGTCTCGTCGGGGCCGGGTATCGTCGTCGGTCACCCGGTCGTATCGAGAAGTCGTGTTCGACGCCCAATTCATCAAAATCTCGTATTTTATTACCACATTGTGAATCAAATGGGTTTCAGAATCGATGGAGCAAGCATTGGACAAGGGGGGACCCACTGGGGCCAGCCGCAGATGGATCTGCGGCCAGCCGCAGATTGATCTGCGGCCAAGATCGGGATTCTTAAGCGGCTCGCCACTTCCAGATCTGTCACTTTCAACTTCGTACCCCACATAGATTCTTGCGATTTTGCTCGTTTGCAAGGGCCTTTTACCGATTTCTCCAACTTTCCCGCAAAAACCGCTCCGGTAGGATCGATCTACACACTACAGGTAACATTTTGACCGTTTGTTTTCTCAATTTTGTCAATGTTTTGCTATACATTTGGCTATTTACATGCTTAGAGATAAAAATGTATGCTTTATAATGCTATGCTATGTATTATTGTATATACATGCTATGTATCAACTGTGTGAGTCCTATTTTATGCTCGTGATGCGGTCCCACATTCTTGTTGTTTCTTTTTTGAAGAAAATCATGCATTAGGGTCCTTTTACATGTTGCAATTACCCATATGAATGCAATTTTGATCTGTTGTGGCTTGGATTAATGGAAAATATGTTTGGCTTATGCCTGGGATGTTCATTTTACAGCCGGAACTCTGCCGATTTTTTTTTTTTTTTTACATGCATCATGCTGCATTAATTATATGATGAGGGTAGGAAATTAGAATATTCGTGACATAATTCAAAAGGGAACTTACCTTCCTCTTCGCCTGTTCTATTCCAGCTATGGATCCTGACACTCCCAGTAGCTCCACCGCGTCTCGGACTTCGGGTGTTCGCCGCCGTAGGGCCGCACCTGCCCCTGTTCTTCCTCGGACCCGTCAGGCTCGCCGCTTGGCGGAGGCTGTCATCCATCCCGATCATCCGGACGTTGAGGAGGCTGTCCTTCCGGAGGTTGCGGCAGAGGGGCCATCTTCTAGCACCCCGGCCCCATCTCCTCACCGCGCCTTTTCTGGCGCCTCGGTGCAGATACCCGATCTATTGGGTCGGGATCTCAGTCGTCACCCCTCGGCATCTCTAGTAGCCAATGAGGTATGCTTAAAGTACTTTTCTGAACTTATTCCCAAATTTTTTTAGATCTGGACTGATCCATTTATTTTTTGTCACAGGTGCCCGAGTTTACCCAGCCGAGGGGTAACTGGTTCAACATCTATTCTCTCTACACGGCCCTGCACAGTGATTACCGCGCGGTGGTGGACTCCTGGGGCTTCCGTCACTTTTTCACTATCATCCCACGTCAGTGCCCCTGGGGTTACATGAGGGCTCTGTCCGAGAGATGGTTTCACCAGACCCAGTCCCTTCACCTTTTGGACTGTGAGGTCGTGCTGACTCCCTGGGACTGGAGGTACATTACGGGCATCGAGTTTACCGGATCTCGCGTCCCTCTGGATCTTGACATCACTCCAGCAGAGGTCCGAGCTTTACTGGGTTTTGCCGCCGATGACCGGGTCTTCAAGGCCCGCAGCATTCGGTCTGGAGCTTTGGCCGTGGACGCTGTTGAGGGCATATACGCAACGCCATTCCCAGCGGAGCAGGGCACTCGTGACATTCTGCTACGGCGCTTGTTCCTGACCATCATGAGGGGTTGTTTCCTAGGGAACAACTCCTTTACCATTCATTTCAGCGTTGTAGGAGCTGTCAGAGACGTAGACCGGATTGGTGACTACGATTAGGGGTCGTTCACCTTTGCTTATTTCCTCCACGGTCTGCGTCTACGTTCGGAGGGACAGACAGATGCTTGGCTCGGATTCTACCACTTTCTGCTGGTGAGCCTTCCTTTCCTCTTTTCTTACTGGACTGTCCTTCATTTATTTCTCTTTTCTGCATTTGTCCGTTACTCATGTTTTTCACTATTTCTGTTCGCAGTTCTGGGCCTACGAGCGTCTTCCATGCCTGAGGCCTATCACTACTCTTGGCCTGGACACTTATCCCCGGGGTCGGCGGTGGCATCACAGCACTCTGGAGGAGGTCCCGGTATCGGGCAGCTTTGCACATTGTCGTATTCAGTTGGAGCTGATCACGGCTGCTGATGTCGTCTGGGTTCCCTACCTCTCCGATCATCTGGCTGTGGGGTTTGATGATGGGCATCCTTCTGGCCCGGAGTTCGAGCTTTCCACCCGTCGCCTCACCTTGCAGAGTGTTGGAGGATGGGTGATGTACCTGGGAGAGCGCTCATTCAGATGCGTTACTGGAGAGATCCGCATCCCGCATTCCCTTCCTTTCACTACCTCCTGGCCGCTGGATTCTCAGCCTTCGGAGATCATGCTCGCAGGGGAGGATGGCCGGATGCTTTCTACGGGTCCCAGTACGAGTGATGCTTTCCGTACCTGGTGGGTTCCCCGTACTATCGGTCCTCAGACCCGGGCCACTTTCTTTCTTGGAGACATGGTCCCCGGCTTAGTGATGATGACTGACTGGGCAGCCTGCGTTCGGAGCCCCACCCATGCTGAGCAGATCGCCACTTTGACCCGTCAGGTAGACCAGCTGTCTCTATATCTTCGGGTGTTGGGCCGGACTCCCGAGGACGCCTATGCCTACGATCCAGACAGTACGGGTTATGATGCAGGCCCGAGCTCATCTGATGCCACAGCGCAACCCTACATTCCTGATATGAACTTTGGTCCTCCGATTTCGACGACCCCGGGGGATCAGTTTGAGGATCCCGCTTTCATAGATGACATTGACTTTGTTTAGATCAGGATAGGAGAGGGCTTTTGTACCTGCACCTGTTTAGATTTCTTTTCCATTTTATGCACTATGTACTGAACTCATTTATTTATTTATGCACAGTTTTATTCTTTTATCTCTTTGAAATTCACTTGCTTTATTATTAACTGTATGATGCATGCTTTTTATTTATGGATAGAGAATGACCCCTGTACAGTCTTTTTGATACTATTTTTTCACAGATGTCGTTCTCAGATGTCGTGGTACGTTTGGACTCCATTCCTCCTACAGGGCTGGTCGGCAGTCTCCTCCGTTGGTTGGACAGCTTGTCGCCGGCCGACAGGGTTATCACAGATGGCCTTTTAGGACATTCTTGGTCCTTACTATCCTTTCAGGTGCCAGCGGGCTTTGTGGAGGGTATTCTGAGCTATTGGGCCCCTGACCGTCAGGTGTTCAGATTAGGGACAGTAGAGCTGACCCCCACTCTCGAGGAGTATGCTCGCTTTACCGGTTTGCCCCTGGACGGTCCTTGCGCCCGGGTCACAGTTGGTCCCATGCGCCGTCAGTTCTTGACTTTCACTTGGTTGCGGAGGACAGCTCTGCTATCGGTGATTACATCAGACCAACTGGTTCCTCTTCATTTTTTGATTGATCGATTCGGCTCACCTGATAGTTTTTGCCATTTCTCTGGTGATTTTTCCATATCTAAGGAGCGCTGGGGCGCCTTGAGAGTAGACGTTTTGATGGCCTGTGTCATCTCGGTTTTGTACCTGCCCGCAGGACCCGATCAGTTGGACATGCGGGTTGTCGCGGCCGTTAGAGCCCTTCAGGAGGATCACACCATTCTCCCCATGATATTGGCGGATACCTACATGTCAGCCTCATATTTCCAATCTTTTCGAGGCAGAATATTCAGAGGGAGCTCGACTTTGTTGTACGTGTGGTTCATGAGTCATCTCAGTCCCATCGGCCATTTCCGTCGCCAAGGGTTTTGCTTCAGCCATGACATAGCTATGCAATTCTCATTTCGCCCTGTGAGCTGTACTGATGTGGCTTCCTAGATAGCATTTTTGTCGGTTATTGAGGATCCTTTTCATCTCTTGATCTACTCGGGTTATTGCTCCTTTGTGAGCTTTTTGACTCATGTGCCCACCCTGGATTTCATCCCTATTGCTGGCTTGAGGGGCGTGACGACCTATCATCCCCTGGCGGTTATGGGGAAATTTGATCAGACACAGGATTTTCATTCCTTCACGGGCGCAGCCGCATATCGATTCCTTATATCATCCCGGACAGAGAGAGATCTACTGCGGGTATACGATCTTTGGTCTTGCAGGATTTTTGCCGAATATAGTGAGAGTTGCCACATCCAGACATTTACTTACGTGCAGTGGTTGCGTGGAGACTCGGATTCGGCTGGTTTGGGTCAGACTGGGGCCTTTGACGACTCTGGATTGATTTTCCCCGATGATACCACAGATCATTCCATCTTAGTCGATTTTGCCCCTAGTCGGGTTACTGAGGATACTCGACTCCGCCTGGCCTTGATTGCTATTGAATCTGAGAGGGATGCTGCCATTGCTGAGAGAGATGCCGCTATTCTGGCCAGAGATGCTGCCATTGTTGACAGAGACGCCATTGTATTTCAGGCCAGGACAGTTATAGATGCTCATTTTGGGACTGTCAGCCGAGCCACTGCTTTGTTGGACCGCATCGACATGATGGGACAGCAGATTGCAGGGGACGTTGATGCTTCGGATCTATCCACCACTTTATCCACCCTGCTTCATTTAGTTGCAGATTTGTAGATTGTTTTATTTCCTGCATAGACTATGTTAATTTCCTCGGTTATTGAAAGAGAAATCTTGTAACAAAATGACTTATATATGTAGACATGCATTTAAATTTAGTCATTTTCCCTTTTGTCGTATCGCTGCCTTTCATCGGATCCTCATTTCATCCAGCTAACCATGATTTTGACATTTGGCTTTCTTTCTTTTCTCAAGTCTTGATTGGAGATCTGACAGATATTGCCGCGCACCATGTTGATTTCATCGAATTGAGTCTTAGACTTTGGCTAACTGTTTGGTTGGATCAGGGTTATGTCAATTCGGTATGAAGCTGATTGGTCGGCTAGTTTCGGGAAGGTTTTTGAGGGTGTAGGAAGGTTTGTTTGGCTGTGGGGAATTGGTTTTTCTTAGGGAAAGGATTATTTTTAATGGGATCGGATCGTGCCGTGATGGCTGCCTACGTACCCCCACAAGTTGGGTGATCAGGTCCTACGTAGTTCGCTCCTCAAAGAAAAGGGAGAATTGATGATTCAAGCGTAGAACCGCTTCACCGAATCGGAATTGAGGGGTTGTGGAAATACCTCACCATCCATTTCTTGCAATATGAGGGCTCCTCCGGATAGCACTTTCTTAATCACAAATGGTCCTTCCCAGTTTGGGGCAAACTTCCCCTTGGCTTCGTCTTGGCAAGGCGTGACTCTCTTTAGCACCAGGTCGTTCTCCTTGAACTTCCGAGGTCTCATCTTTTTGTCGTATGATCTAGAGATTCTTTGCTGATATAGCCGACCGTGCAAAACAGCAGCCACCCTCCTTTCATCAATTATGGCCAATTGGTCGTATCGACTTTGCATCCAATCCTCCTCGCTTATCTGAGCATCGATCACTATTCTTAGGGACGCCATCTCAACCTCAATTGGCAGAACAACCTCCATTCCATACACCAAAGCGTAAGGGGTTGCCCCTGTAGAAGTACGCGTTGATGTTCAGTATGCCAGCAGGGTGAGGGGTAGCAGATCTGGCCATCCCCGATGATTAGCAGACATTTTCGCCATGATCTTCTTGATGTTCTTATTTGCAGCCTCTACTGCCCCATTCATCTTAGGATGGTAAATGACAGAATTGAGGTGTTTGATCTTAAACTGGTCGCATAATCCCTTCATGAGGGCGTTGTTCAAATTCTTGGCATTGTCGGAGACCAAAACCTCAGGTTACCCGTATCGACAAATGACATTATTCCTGATGAAACCGATGATGACCTCCTGAGTAACTTTGGGGAAAGAAGCTGCCTCTACCCATTTTGTGAAGTAATCGATCATGACAAAAATGAATCGGTGTCCGTTGCTTGCTTTGGGCTCTATCGGTCCGATTACATCCATCCCCCACATTGAGAATGGCCAAGGGGAGGTCATACAGTGCAGTTCATTGGGAGGCGTATGGATCACATTACCGTGCGCCTGACATTGATAACACCGCTTGACATGATCATCGCAGTCGGTTTTCAGTGTTAACCAATAATGCCTCGCTCTCAAGATCTTTTTGGCCAGCATCGGTCCACTCATATATGGCCCACACACTCCACCATGTATTTCATTCATAATCTTTTGGGCCTGTGTCTCATCTACGCATTGCAACAGTCCCAACCCAGCATCCCTCTTGTATAGTGAATCTCCACTCAGGTAAAATTTCATTGCCATCTTTTGAATTCTCATCTTCTCAGCTCGGCTTGCCTGGTCGGGAATGGATCTATCCCTCAGATATTCCCTTATGTCATGATACCAAGGCTGCTTTGGCAGAACCACCTCGTCTGATAATACTGCAACACGTTACTCGTATGCCGGGGCATTCTGTACTGCTATCTCAATCTGTGGAACGTCCCTGCTCTTGATTATGTGGATTAAGGAAGCCAGAGTTGCCAATGCATCGACAAAATCATTCTGTCCACGGGGAATATGTCGGAAAGCGATATCTTCGAACTCTTGCATCAATTGGACAACACATCGGTGGTATGGAAGCAACCGAACCTCTTTCGTGCTATACTCCCCGATCGCCTGTCTGATTACCAGTTCTGAATCCCCAAACACTGCCAATCTCTTCACTCCCATATCGCGTGCAAAACGGAGTCCCAATATACATCCCTCGTATTCAGCTGTGTTGTTTGAATTACTGAACTGCAATTTAGTGGCCACAGGGTATTGCTCTCCGGTGATAGAGACCAGGACTGCTCCGGCTCCTGCCCCCTCAGCATTCATGGCACCATCAAAATACAGCTTCCAGAATTGTCCCTCGTCATCGCATTTCGTGCTTGACACCCAAAATATGTCTTCGCCCGGTAGAGGGGTTTCTAACGGCTCCATCCCTCCTGATGGCGTTTCTGCCAATTGATCTGTAATTCCCTGCCCTTTCATGGCTTTTTGAGTTACGTATACCACGTCGAACTGTTGTAAGATTAATTGCCATCTTGACAGTCGACAGTTCAGCATGGGCCTTTCAAAGATATATTTCAGGGGATCCATCCTTGATATCAGGTACGTAGTATGCCCATGGAGGTAGTGCTATAATCTCCCTGCAGCCTAGGCCAGAGCACAACAGGTCTTCTCGATGGGAGTGTAATTCTGTTCACATTGGCTAAATCTCTTGCTGAGGTAATAGATGGCCTGCTCTTTACCTGCCTCATTCTTCTGCCCCAGTATACTTCCCATCGCGATGGCATTGACCGATATATACATAAACAGAGGGATCCCATCCTTTGGGGGTACCAGCACTGGTGCCTCAGTCAGCTATTTTTTAATGGTCTGAAAAGCCCTCTGACATTGCTCATTCCATTCTTGGGAAGCACCTTTCCTTAACAGTTTGAAAATTGGCTCGCACGTAGTCGTCAGATGGGATATGAAGCGGCTGATGAAGTTTATTCTTCCGAGGAATCCTCTTATCTCCTTCTCAGTGTGAGGTGCCGACATATCCACAATGGCCTTAATCTTTGCCGGATCCAACTCAATGCCTCGATCACTAACCAGGAATCCCAAGAGCTTACCCGACTGTACTCCGAAAGCGCACTTTGCTGGATTGAGCTTCAAATTATACTTTCTGAGCCGGTCGAATAGCTTTTTGAGATGGGTTATATGATCCGATTCTACCCTTGACTTCACGATAATGTCATCCACGTAGACCTCTATCTCCT
Source organism: Aralia elata (assembly GCA_034770075.1). NCBI lineage: Eukaryota > Viridiplantae > Streptophyta > Magnoliopsida > Apiales > Araliaceae > Aralia > Aralia elata. Next base: position 59,075,864 of record CM068384.1, on the reverse strand, counting down.
TATGGATCATGTCATGGAACAGGGCCATCATGGCTCTCTGATAAGTGGCCCCCGCGTTTGTGAGACCAAAAGCCAATCGTCTATAGCAGAAGGTGCCCCAAGGGGTGATGAACGCGGTCTTTTCCCGATCTTCTTCCGCCACCATTATTTGATGATACCCCGCAAAGCAATCCACAAAAGATTACATCTCGTACTGGCTGTGTTATCCACCAGGATGTGTATGAAAGGCACCGGGAAGTTATCTTTGAGACTGGCCTTGTTTAGATCTCTGTAGTCTACACATACCCTCACCTTTCCTCCAGGCTTAGCCACTGGGACTACATTGGACAGCCATTCTGGGTAAGTGGACACCATAATGATTCCCGCCCCGAACTGTTTGATGATCTCTTCCTTCACTTTTAAGCTCCACTCAGGTTTCAACTTCCTTAGTTTCTGCTTGACAGGCCTGAAACCCTCCTTGATGGGCAACCGGTGTACCACAATGTCGGTGGACAATCCGATCATATCCTCGTGAGACCAGGCAAAGACATCCTCATATTGGCTTAGCAACTCAGTTATTTCTGCTTTTTGGCTGGGGGTAAGGTCTGTCCCTATCTTGAGTTCTTTTGGCTTGTTCGGGGTTCCGATATCTATAGTGATGGTTTGGTCCAAATTGGGTTTGGGTTTATCCTCGACCCATCCTTTGATCTCATCAGGCGCGTCATCGTAATCTGTCTCGTCTTGCTCAATGCCCATCAAATCAAAATCCAGCTCAATGTCAAAATCATAATCATCATTCAAATTTGAAAGACCGTTTGTTAGGCAAGGATTACTCAAATTGGTACACCTGACATGAAACAAAATACTTGTCATATATAAGTTATTTTCCACAACGATCACATTTTCAGATAACATGAAGAAACGACATGATTATGGAAAATATAAAACAACAACAAAAATAAACTTCTTCATCATCCCATCCTCTGGGGTCTACCACCCTGATATCGGGTTTTACCCTTGTTTGGATATCACTGGTTTCATGGTCCAGTTGTCGACGGTCAGGTCAGATAAAATGCGCCGGATAAAAGGTGGCTTCACATCGGACACTTCCCCGATGACCACGGCCACATCGCCTGAGTCTTCTTTCATACCTTCCTTAGGAATAATCAACCCTGCCCAATCGATGATAGGCACCCCCTGTTGGGCTCCCGGCGTGGCAACATTCTTCCCCTCTTCATTGCTTGTTAACTGTCCGGGGATATAGCACTGGTTTTCGAACTTTTTCGCGATCTCCTGTAGGAAACTTTCCCTCTTGGCTGAATCATCATTTGTGGGGGACAAATCTTCACCCCTTGTTCCAGTCACAGGCTCGCTAGTTCCCTATTCACTCTTGACCTTGGTCACCGGACTGCCCACCAGTCGAATCTGAGCCATGCTTTGATGGTGTCTCCGTGTTGTGCCCTCATGATATCCTAAACCTGCTTTGCCTATCTGATGGGGTAGTTGAACGGGCTGGGTGATTCCTTGACTGCTCTTCCCTAACCCCTGTCCTGGTTGGAATTTCATTTTTATCATCTCCTTTGCAACGAAGGTAAGTTCTGGAGAGACCCTATGTTTCACGGCTGGGGCTCCCAGGCATCTGTAGTGGGGAGTACTGATTTCCAGCGCCTGAAAGCTGGCAGGTGCCACCGACTCATCCACGTTAATCACTGGCAGGCCACTCCTGGGAGGAGAAGGGTCATCACATTCTGCCGATATCGTTACCAAATTCCCATCGATGATTAGTTTGATTTGTTGGTGTAGCGTGGAAGGGACTGCCCCGGCCATGTGTATCCACGGCCTTCCCAATAACAGGTTATAGCTGGCCGCAATGTCTAGGACCTGGAAAGAGATATCAAAAGTACAAGGTCCTATTTCCACCGACAATTCTATTTCTCCAATTGTATCCCTCCGGGAACCATCGAAGGCTCGCACCACTACATAACTGGCCCGTAGGCGCTTGGGATTGATGTTCATCTTCTGCAATGTACTGAGGGGACAGATATTCAACGCTGACCCCCCATCAATCAGCACCCCATTCATGATATAACCTGAGGAGATTACCGTAATGTGTAGTGGTTTTCGATGCCCCCTTCCCTCCTTGGGGATATCGTCATCTGTAAATGATATTACATCGCCCTCCAACAGGTGGTCCACCAGATGGCCGAAGCCTTCCCTGCTAATCTCTTTGGGAACGTACGCCTCCTCCAGGACTTTTGCCAGGGTTTTGCAGTGATCATTGGATGATAACACCAAGTCCATGATTGATGTCAGGGTCGACTCCTCGCTTAATACCTGGATCCCTCTTGCTTCCGGATGATCCATCCTCTTCAAGAATTCTATGGCCTTCCCCCTCGCTGTCACAGAAGCATAACTGGCCGCTTCCTCTGACACTCCCCCATAGTTCCATGGTACCGTCTTTAGACTGTGGACAGGGATTTGTGGCCTTGCCGCAAGGATGAGGGGTCTCGGAGCTGCTAACTTGACAGGTCCCTCCGTGATATTTCTGCTTGCCCCTGCCAGTCTAATTGGCGCTCCCAGTGTACCCCTGTGATCACCGATCATGTTGATCATTTCATCGATTTTCTTTACATAATTTAGCCTTGATGACCCCTCGGCTTCATTGGCCTCCGCCACATTGACCCCTCCTCCATCATACCTTGGCAGGGGATTGACCTTGACATTCGGGGAGTCTGGCTTTTCCACCACGATTTCCCCACTATCAATCAAATTCTGAATTATATGCTTCAACGTCCAACAATCCTGCGTATCATGACCCGGGGAACCCGAGTGATATGCACACCGCTTGCTTGGGTCAAACCTCCTTCCCTTTGGGTCACTCGGGGGTGCCAAATTGATTATTTTCCTCTGGGCCATCAATACTGCCAACACCTGCTCAAGAGAATCCCCGAGGGGGTGAATACTCGATTCTGCGAGGCCTCGAATCTCATTCGCCCTTCCGCCCTTTGATCAGTGAAGCTAGGCTGTCGGGACGGCCCCACCCTCTGCACCTGTACTGGAGGATTGCCCTCTGCCTTTCTAGAAGATCCCTGCAGGATGAGGGAAACATCCTCCTCCTTCTTCTTTTGGACCCTACGGGATGTGCTGCCATAATTTCCGCTTTGTATTTGTTCTGCAGCTGTTTCCAAAGCCGTGAAATCCCGGATTTTGCCAGATTTCAATCCCATATCCACCATTTCTCCGTGTTTAATCATCTCAGCAAAGGGTCTTCCAATCCCTGATATAACCCGCTCATAATAAGGAGCCTCTTGAATATCTACGAAGGTCATCACCATCTCCGACTCACTCATGGGGGGATTCACCTGTGCGGCCATACCCCTCCATCGCTGCGCATAATCCCTGAAAGATTCCCTGGGTGGTTTCTTGATTTTCGTCATTTGGTATCTATCAGGGGCCATTTGGGCCTGGAAGCTATACTGTGTTAAGAAGGTGTGGGCCAGCTCCTCCCAATTATGGATCCGGGCGTTGTCAAGACGGGCATACCAGATTCTCGCCTCTCCCGTCAAACTCTTTTAAAAAAGTTGCATCCTTAGACCCTCGTCTTCTGCATAAGATCCCAACTCCCCAATGTATATTTTCAGATGAGTATAAGGATCTCCCTTTCCATTGTACTTTTCAAATTCAGGAATTTTAAATTTCTCCGAATATCTGGTTCCGGGAAAGACACAAAGATCGGAGTAATTCACCCTGCCTAGGGACCCTATGCCCTTCATAGATTGGATAGTTTCCTCCATTTGTTTCATTTTCTTTCGCAGGTCATCATTATCTCCCTCCTCCGGGATAGTAATCACGGTCTTGCTTGGTACGGGAATGACCTTTGGGACGACGGGTTCGCCCTTAGCTTGGGGTGGATCCTCCTTAGGTGGATCCTGTCTAGGTAGCAATTGCTCCTTCAGCATTATGGCCATCTCCAACATCTGTTTCTTAAAGTCATCAAATTCTTCCCTAGATATGGAACCAGGATTAGTAGTCGGGAGATCAGCCATTTCAGATGTAGAGTTTTGGGCCCTTTTAGACTGCGAACAGGTTTGAGGAGCAATCCTACAGAGACAATGGTTCAAAGTTTAGTTCTGGGGAATGAAAAAAATGTGGATGCATGCTAAAGCTGTAAAAATTTTTGTGCTTTTGGGTTTTTTAATCTTTCCCTGTAAAACAGAAAGTTAGTAGTCTTTTAATGCAATAACAAATGCTAAATATAACTTTATTATGCTTCCCCAGCTTGATAGAAAGGTAATTCCTTTTGATAGAAAGGGCAGCATATATGAATGGGATCATGATATTTACATGCGTGAACATAACAGGGTATGAAGAGACTTTTCCTGCGTTGGGTTAATCTGAAGCTGACCTATCCTAGGGTTACTCTCACGGGCTTTTCGGCATGAAGGTTCCCAAATCTTTGCAATCTACTCGTCTGAGTCCTTTCGATTGGAGCGGATTTGGGTGGTGCGTTTCCTGAGCCATCTCAGGGGAGCAGCCCCTTCGAGTCCAGTAATAAGCAACCGACAGGTTCGCCTCAGGAGGAGGTACTCTCTCAACATACATTCACATTCATCGTCCTCACCGTATGCAAATGATTGCTTTAAAGTAAAATCATCCCATTCAAAACATTCATTTATTGGACAAAACACACATTCACACAACCAAAGGTAAATAAAATCAAAATATCGCACGCACACACATATTCATGAATTTTGAAGGATAGGATAACATCAAGATTTGAAAGCGGCTTAAGCCCTCTAAAGTTCCCCAGCAGAGTCGCCAGCTGTCGACGCCGAGTTTTTTCGTCTTTTGTCCTTTTCCTATTTTAGCCTTTTGGTTTAGGTGTTTTTTGGGGAAAAGGTCGGCACTTAATGTCGACGGGGTTTTGAAAGATCGTTTTGTATGATGAGCCAATTAACCAGAGTCGTCAGTTGGTATACTCGAAATGGATGTATCAACTCATCCGAGTTTTCGTTTTTTTATAAATCGATGGCTCATATGTGACTCCGAATTAATTGGTCTGCGAATCGAGATTCATAGAGTTCGGGGGCTTGCTTAAGCGAGGGGAAGGTGTTAGGCACCCCCCGACTTCCGTGAAACACGGTTACCGCAATCTTGGTACTTTCCTATCCTTTAATTCATGAAATGTGTGTGTGTGTATGTGCGCGCGTGTGTGTGTGCCTATGTGAATGTTGTGGTGAGTTTGTATGAAAGAATCATTTGGATTTTAGGGAAAGTCGTGCTTTAATTTGAGAGTGCTTTGGAATGTCCTTCGGCTTCTACGAGAAAGCTTTATTCTTTATTAGGAAGGTTTGATTTTAATTGTCAACACTGCAAGGTTTTTTATCAGGTGTTGTTTTGGCAAACAAGAGTTTTAAACCTTCGTCAAAATAGGAATCGAGATCTATATGTTGCTTTCGTAACTCAAATGATGGGCAACTTCTAGAATCTCTTTAACCCTATGCACAACGGTTTAATAAAACGCCATTTATTTATAAAATCATTTTTGTGACATTTGGAAACAACTTCTCTTTAGCTTTCTCGTAAAATAGGAATTGACTTTCATTAGCATTTTCAATTCTTAGCCTCGTGATGCTAATATCCTACTTTGATTGATTTTAGAAAAATCTTTATTGTTTTGGCTTTGAAATCTTTTGTTTGGTGTTACAAATCAAATTAAATATCAAACGCGTAGGGGGCTATTCACGGGCATGTAAGCCATCAAAATATCCCCGAACGCCAACAATCACATATTTCACTAATACGGGGCCTTAAACCCGATTCTCGCCTTAGCGTCGTTTTAAGACCCAACGATTACATGTTACAAGAACGAGCAACTTGAATCTATTACATACATCAAAACGTCCATCATCGGATTTGGACCACGGGGTCGCGTTCCTAGGCTCACACCCGAAATTACTACATGCCCACAAAATGAATACTACAAAACTAACCAACACGGATTTACCTAATACACCATGATATTCGAAAATGATAATCTAAATAATTTACACCCAATTAAATCACCAATACTAAGCTAGAGATTTCGTCAATTGGATATCCTCGGGTTATTAGGAAGAATTTTGTTCCGATGGAACCCTCACTAATAATCCCTAATCCATTATCCCACCATAAATTACATGAAAACTACATTCAATTCAACTAAATAATATGATATAAATTGCTATAACAAAGGAATTTGTTTACCTTGCAATCGATCTCAAATGGATGCAAATTTGTGTATTTGTATTGGATGAGGAGTATATTTGATACAATCAAAATCAAAATAATATAAATCCTCTCTTTTTTTCTCTCTTTTCTTCCTATTTAATGGCAAGATTTTGCTATTTCTTTCCTCTATTTCGTGCTGCTGCTATGCTGAGTTCTCCTTCTTTCAAAACTTCTTCAACTCCCTGTATGCTGAGCGAAAAATGAGCTGAAATAGGCTGGCCAAAGCCAGCCGCAGATTGATCTGCGGCTGGCCGAAGATCAATCTGCGGCTGGCTGGCCGCCTGCCTTCCACTAGCCTGGTTTCGAGTTCCGTGTTTCGAGTTCCGTGTTTTCAAAAGGCGCACTCATTGGCCGCAGATCAATCCGCGGCTGGACGGTTTGACTTTCTCGATTTTCATGCCACGCCTCGATTTTCGTGTCGTAACGTCGGTTTTCGCTGACAGGCTCGTTTTTTGCAGTCCGGGAATTTCCGGGAGACGTGCCACCTCATTCGAGAATGCTCGTTTTCGGACGGCTTTATTGTCGCCAATCATTGCGGTGATGTTGAGCGTTTGCACTTGTGCCCATTCCATCGCTCCCGCAAGCCGGTTCAATTGACGATTTTGCCCTCCTGTCACGGTTAGTATAGAGAACGCAAAATTTGGGTGTCTACACTATGCTCAAGTCCATTCAAATTTTTCTTATAATTACAGCTTATTATGACTACGAGATCTGGCAAATGGACATGAAAACTGCCTTCCTCAATGGAGAGCTTGAGGAGAATGTATATATGATACAGCCAGAGGGTTTTGTTTCAACGGTTGGAACAAACCAAGTCTGTAAGCTACAACGATCCATTTATGGATTGAAGCAAGCTTCTCGAAGATGGAACATCCGTTTTGATGAGATAATCAAAAGGTTTGATTTTATCAAAAATGAGGATGAACCTTGTGTGTACAAGAAGGTTAGTGGGAGCGCTGTTTCATTCCTTGTATTACATGTTGATGATATATTACTGATAGGGAATGATGTTCCTATGCTACAGTCGATCAAAATTTAGTTATCTAAACACTTCTCCATGAAGGATTTGGGTGAGGCATCCTATATTTTGGGGATAAAGATCTATAGAGATAGATCTAAAAGGATGCTTGGCTTGACCCAAGGAAAGTACATTGACTCGATGCTAAAGAAGTTTAGCATGGAAGATTCCAAGAGAGGTCTCATGCCAATGAGCCATGGAATACATCTCTCCAAGAAACAGGCCCCAAAGACACCTGAGGAGAGAGACCGTATGAGTAAGATTCCTTATGCTTCAGCAATAGGATCTATCATGTATGATACAAGGAGTTACATAGTGATGTAATTGACAATAGTTGTCTACCTATTTATTTATATATAGTTTGTTGTGCACACACAAGGCTATATACATTTGAAATGGATCCTTATTCTCACTAGCAAATCTTTAATTAGATTTGTCGAACTATATATATTGAGGGTAATATAGTTTGTTGAAAAAGTGTGAGATACCAATTTAAATAAAGATCTAATTTATTTTGATGATTAATAAATTGAATGTATGCTAAAATGTTGTATACTTCACATGCAGAATTTAAAATGTCAAACTCACTATCACTGCGTAGCATACTTGATGCTAACAAACTGACCGGACCGAATTACAAGAACTGGTTAAGGAATCTGAGAATTGTTCTCACTGCTGAAAAGATTTCTTATGTCCTAAATTCGCCAGTCCCTGCAAATGTTGCAGAAACAACCTCTGAGGAAGAGATTGCTACTTTCAGAAAGTGACAAGATGATGCAATCTTGGCTCAATGCATCATGTTCGCATCCATAAGTAACGAGCTTCAGCGTCAGCATGAAACTATGGATGCTCCTACTATATTGTTGCACCTTAAAGAGTTGTATGGTGAGCAAAGTAGGACTGCTAGATATCAGATATCTAAGGAGCTCTTTCGATCTCGTATGACCGAGGGCACTGCTGTTGAGACTCATGTCCTTAAGATGATCAATCTGATTGAATAACTTGGATAGCTTGGGTTCGTGATGGATGGGGAGTTAAGTCAAGATTTGATCTTGCAGTCACTCCCGGACACCCTCTCATAATTTGTTGTGAATTTTCACATGAATAAGTTGGACGTCAGCTTGCCCGAGTTACTTAACATGCTGAAAACTGCTGAAGGTCATCTCTCATCCAACAAGAACCAAGTCTTACTAGTAGATGACTCTTCCAAGAAAAGGAAGAGGCCCAAGGTATCTTCTGAAAAGAAGAAAAACAAGAAGGCTAAGGGCAAGGAGAAGAGAAAGGATAAAAAGAAACCTGATCCAGATAGCAAAGGAATTTGCTACCATTGCAATAAGCCGGGACACTGGAAGAGGAACTGCAAGGAGTATCTTGCGGACCAAAAGAAGATTGGAGAAGCTTCGACTTCCGATCTAGGTTTGTTCATGATTGAAATTAATTTTTCTAAATGTCAAAATTCTACTTGGGTATTGGATACCGGCTATAGTTCTCACATATGTAATAATATGCAGGGACTAAGCAGAAGTAGAAAGCTGAACAAGGATGAAGTCGTCCTACGAGTGGAAAATGGAGCAAAGGTTGTTGCATTAGCTGTAGGAACTTATTGTTTAGCACTGCCTTCGGGCAAGTTCATTAGTTTAAATAATTGTTATTATGTTCCAACACTCATTAGAAACATTATTTTAATTTCTGTATTGGATATGGATGGTTTTGATATTATAATAAAGAACAACAGTTGTTCTATTTATAATAAAAATGTTTTATATGGTGTTGGTAATCTACTGAATGGACTTTACATACTTGACTTGCATGAAAATATACTTCAAATTGAACAAACTAAGAAAAGAAAAAGAGATGATGTTAATTATACTTTTATGTGGCACTGTAGACTCGGTTATATCAATGAAACAAGATTAACCAAGTTGCATAAAGATGGAATTTTAGAGTTATCTGATTACGAATCATATCCAACTTGTGAATCTTGTGTCATGGGTAAGATGACTAAATCTCCTTTTAGTGGAAAAGGAGAAAGAGTTACAGAGTTGTTAGCGTTGGTACACACAGACGTATGTGGACCTATGATAACGAATGCACGAGGAGGGTATTCTTATTTTATTACTTTTACTAATGATCATTCTAGATTTGGATATGTGTATTTAATGAAATAAAAATCTGAATCGTTTGAAAAGTTCAAAGAATTCAGAAGTGAAGTAGAGAAGCAAACTAGTAAGAGTATTAAGATTATTTGATCAGATCAAGGAGGTAAATACTTGACCAGTGAGTTTCTAAGTTATCTCAAAGAAAATGGTATAATCTCACAATGGACTCCACCAGGGACGCCACAGTTGAATGGTGTATCTGAAAGGAGAAATCGAACATAACAAGACATGGTTCGTTCCATGATGAGTTATACCGACCTTCCAGTATCCTTCTGGGGTTATGCCCTAGAAACGGTTGCATACCTGCTTAACAAGATACCTACCAAATCCGTCCCAAAGACCCCATATGAGATATGGACAGGGAGGAAACCTAGTCTTAAGCATGTTAAGACTTGGGGTTGTCCAGCTTATGTCAAAAGGTTTGAGCATGATAAGCTAAAGACTAGATCCGACAAGTGTAGATTTGTGGGATATCCTAAAGAAAGTTTAGGATATTATTTCTATCATCCTACTGATCAAAAGGTGTTTGTTGTGAAACACGCTGCCTTCTTGGAAAAGGAGTTTATCCTTGAAGGGGTCAATGGGAGTAAGATATATCTTGAAGAAGTTCAAGAACCACAAAATACTACGGATCAAAGTCAGGTACCTGACCAAGTAGAAGAACCTACTGTACCACTACCTATTCGTAAATCTGGAAGAGTACCGAAGATACCTGATAGGTATGGATTCATCATAGAGGATGATGATGAGGTACGCATCATAGATGATGATGATCTATTGACTTACGAAGAGGCAATGAGTAGTAAGACTCAGAGAAATGGCTAGAAGTCATGAAATCCGAGATGGACTCCATGTATGAAAACCAAGTATGGACTTTGGTTTCACCACCTGAGGGCATTAAGCCTATTGGGTGTAAATGGGTCTTTAAGAAAAAGACTGGAGCGGATGGCAAGGTAGAGACCTATAAGGCCCGACTGGTTGCAAAAGGTTTCAAACAAAGACAAGGAGTTGACTATGATGAAACCTTCTCACCAGTAGCTATGCTCAAGTCCATTCGGATTTTGCTTGCAATTGCAGCTTATTATGACTACGAGATCTGGAAAATGGACATGAAAACGGCCTTCCTCAATGGAGAGCTTAACGAGAATGTATATATGATACAACCAGAGGGTTTTGTTTCAACGGTTGGAACAAACCAAGTCTGTAAGCCACAACGATCCATTTATGGATTAAAGCAAGCTTCTCGAAGATGGAACATCCGTTTTGATGAGATAATCAAAAGGTTTGATTTTATCAAAAATGAGGATGAAACTTTGATGAGTGGGTTTTATACCTACGAATCAGGTATTGTTAGACTTAATTATTGTGGTCTTTAAGTATTTTTAGTATTATTTTATTTGTTTCTGTGTTTATTTATTGTAGGTTGGAGGGGTAAAAGGGTAAATTTGGAGCTTAAAATACACTTGGTGGCATTTTTATGAATTCTTGGACATGAGCTAGCGCCAGCAGCGCTAGGGCAAGCGCCAGCAGCTCTAGGGCAAGCGCCAGCAGCGCTACACAAGACTTAGCTACTGCACCCAAGCGCCAGCAGCGCCCAACCAAGCGCCAACACCGCCCAACCTAGCGCCAGCAGCGCTAGGCCACGATTTTGGTTGCTAAGGTTCAGCTGGAAAGGAAAAGGAAGCCGATTCGAAAAAGGATTCTATTCAATATTGATCAGATAGTGAGAAGGAAACCCTAAGAGAGAACTTGGATATTTTTATGATTATTATTCTACTTTTCTAGAGCTAGTTTTGTGGAGTTTATACTGTGGATTATTATTCTTCAAGTGCTGGATATTAATGTGGATTGAACTTTACTTTGGATTTTATTCTTCAATTGGGTTTGATCAATCTAATTCTTCTTACTTCAATTGATTGTTTATTCTCCATGTTTATTTTTGATCCCATAATGGCTTTTGGTTCAGACATGAACTAATCTCCATTATGGGATTCTAACGGATTTTAGTATGTAGTCTAAATATAAGCTTGATTGTTAGATTGTTTTGCATATCATAAGGAATTTCTATCATGATTGTTTTGCATGTATGAATGCTTGATCACCATTCGATTTCAGTACTTGTATGGAATTGAAAAATAACATATAAGTATGGATTGTAATCATGATAGCTTGCGAATATGAGACTTAATTGGATAACTTAATATTTTGTGAGTCAGATAGAAATATACTGTTTCACCGTAAGAGTCAAAATAAGGGCTTGTGCTTAAAATCAATATAATTGCAATTTCACATAGAAATATAGTGATTTTGGTTATAGTGGTGATTACATGGTGTCTATCAAGTATGGATATTATGTAAGTAGGTCATAATGCATTGACAAATGATTATGTCTATTTCAGTGTCCTTGGCTACTTTTCTGTGACATGTGAACTTACTAGCATGATAGTGGTAATTAGATGAACTATTAAATGAAGTTAGGATCCCATTAATTCCAAGCTTGATATATTTCGTTAGTATTTGCATATTTAGTTATTAATTGATATAGAAATAATTTTGTCACCAAAAGTAAGTCAATAGTTTAAGCAAATAAGTATAGTGATAGAACTGATGCATAGTGATTTAATTTAACCTTGTCTCTGTGGGACGATACTCTACTTCCTCTGTATTACTTGTTGACCACGTATACTTGCGTGAGTTAAAGCTCTTTTATTTAAGACTTAAAAAGAGGCAACAAGTTTTTGGCGCCGTTACCGGGGACAGGCGTTAGATTTTTATTATTATCATCAGTTTTAAGCTATATTGTTTGACTTAGACAAATCTAATCTTTTCTCATTTCTATTTTTATTTTTGTATTGGTTTCAGGTACTTGTAGAATTTTTATGCACACACGATCATCCAACTCAGAATTAACACCAGCTCAGGATAATATTGACGGAAGAGGTTGGAAAGCAAGAGTGCGTAGGAATTTGCAAGCACAGTTAGAAAGAACTATTCCGAAGATGGCGGAGGAACAGAGAATTGAGCAAAGAGAGGAACATAAAGCTTTAAGGGACTATTCCATGCCAAACATCACTGGATTGCAGTCTAGCATAGTCAGGCCGGCAATATCAGCAAATACCTTTGAGATTAAACCAGGAACCATTCAAATGGTGCAGAATTCGGTCCAGTTTGGGGGTGCTACTACAGATGATTCTAATGAGCATCTTTTGAGTTTCATTGAAATTTGTGATACATTCAGATACAACGGGGTGACGGAGGATGCCATTCGACTAAGACTGTTTCCATTAAGGGATAGAGCAAGAAGTATGCTTCATTCTTTGCCTTCAGGATCAATAACTACATGGGAGGACTTAGCACAGAAGTTCTTAGCCAAGTTTTTCCCCATGGCGAAAACTGCAAAAATGAGGACAGCAATCTCTCAATTCGAGCAACAACAGGGTGAGTCCTTATACGAGGCTTGGGATAGGTACAAGGAGATGCTAACGAAGTGTCCACATCATGGGATGCTAGATTGGATGGTGATCAACACATTTTCTAATGGATTGGGATGGCAGTCTAGGCAGATGGTAGATGCAGCTGCAGGTGGAGCTTTAGGGGCAAAGAGCTATGACGGGGTCGCACTCAACAGATCAATGTGCTATCAACTCGGAGTCGGTGCAGTATGTGAACACTTATAAGAGAGACCAGGGTCAGTTTCAGAACACATACCACCCCAACAACCACAATCATCCAAACTTTAGTTGGTCAAATAATCAAGGAAATCAGCAACAACAGTTTCAGCAGAATCAACAGTTTCCATCTCAGCCAGTGCAACAACAGTTTACTCCACGACCACCTTTTCCACCGGGATATTCTCAACAACAACAACATCAGACTCCAAATGCACCTCAGCAAGAAAAGAAATCAGAAATGGAGGAGATGATGTTAAAGTACATGGTAAATACAGAGGTGATGATCAAAAGCCAGGCAGTGGCTATTAAAAATCTGGAAGCTCAGATGGGGCCAATTGCGACTATACTTAACAGCAGGCCCCAGGGTTCATTGCCAAGTAACACAGAGGCAAATCCACGGAGAGAAGGTAAGGAACAGTGTCAGGCCATTACACTAAGATCGGGAAAGCAATATTCAGGAAATGCACCGAACACAGCAGCACCGAGTTTACAAGGGGATGACACTGGGGTAGAAACTGAGATAGAAATTGAAGCTGAACAGAAAGAGAAGAAGGATGACTACGAGTTAGTAGAGAAGGAGAAAGCTAGTTCAGATAAGAAGCTTGTGAATACAGTACCACAAGTTCACCCTCGAGTTCCATATCCGCAAAGATTGAATAAGCAGAGGGATGATAAACAGTTCTGAAAGTTTTTGGAGGTTTTTAAGAAACTGTAGATCAACATACCCTTCGCGGAGGCATTGGAACAAATGCCAAGTTATGCAAAGTTCATGAAGGGTATACTGTCGAGGAAGAGAAGGTTAGACGAATTTGAGACAGTGGCTTTGACGGAGGAATGCAGTGCGGTGCTTCAGCGTAAATTACCTCCAAAGCTGAAAGATCTGGGCAGTTTCACAATCCCATGCACGATCGGAAAGATGAGCTTCGATAAATGTTTGTGTGATCTTGGGGCAAGTATCAACCTAATGCCGTTGTCAGTATTCAGTCAGTTGGGATTGCTGGAACCAAGACCAACAAATATCTCTCTGCAGTTAGCCGATAGATCTATCACATATCCACGGGGGATAGTGGAGGACCAACTGGTGAAAGTGGACAAATTTATCTTTCCGGCGGACTTCATCATTCTGGATTATGAGGAAGACAAGAATATACCAATCATACTAGGAAGACCATTCCTAGCCACGGGGAGGACTTTGATAGACGTGCAGAAAGGGGAGCTCACAATGCGTGTACATGATCAGGAGGTGAAGTTTAAGGTTTTCAAGGCAATGAAGCTTCCCACTGATGAAGAAGAATGCTTCAGAGTTGACTTAGTGGATAGTATAGTGAATGATGACGGGGAGAGTTACTTGAACTATGAACCACTGCAGAGAGCAATTGCTGAAGATTTAGAATTGGAGGATGAAGAATGTGACGAACTTGAACTTAAACCACTTCCAGAACATCTCAGGTATGCATTTTTAAATAAAGATTCAAAGCTACCTGTGATTATTTCTTCTGCACTAACATCTTTTCAGGAGGAAAAACTGCTACGAGTGCTTAGAGAGTTTAAATTCAGCTATTGGATGGACCATAGCCGATATCAAGGGGATAAGATCTTCTTTTTGCCTGCATAAGATCCTGCTGAAAGATGGTAGCAAGCCGTCGGTTGAGCAGCAAAAAAGGCTTAATCCGATATTGAAAGAAGTGGTCCAGGATACAGGAAAAGTTGAATCAAATGATGATAGTTATTTTTTGCCAATGGATGAAGATAAGTTTAGGGGTTTTCAAACGTACGATGATGCCAAGGAATTCAAAGAAAAGACTAAGAGGAGGCATGCAATGATATTTTTTGCGATTGAACCAGAATGAGATTCAGAGACAGTCAAGCTAATTGACTATAACTTAGCGCTATGTGGGAGGCAACCCAGCGTTTTAATTTTCTGTTTTGTTTTTGTTTATTTAATTAATTTTGTTTTAAAAAAAAGGGAAAAAGAAAAAAAAAAGGGTTTCTGTAACTGATTTTGGGATTTGGGTTGATGTGTGTGCAGGTAGAAGCTTGAATTGGACAAAAATTGACTAAGTGTGCCTATAAGCGCTGGCATCGCCCACTCCAGTACAATCCTCAGTGCTAGAAGCGCTCGGTAGGGAAACTTAAAAAAAAAAATGAAAAAAAAATTTCAAAAACACTAGGTCGGGCTTAATGGGGGCACAATGCACAAAAGCAAGAACATAATACCAAGATTTGCTTTCTCTTTCACCAAGCCAAATTGCAATCCTTTAGCAGGACCATTCCAATTTTCTCCAGCTCCTCCTCTTTCTATTTACCCACCACCTGACTCGCCTCCTGATGCGGATGATGATGATGATGACGCTGCCGATGGTAGTGAATTTGAGTATTGTTCTTCATCAGGGGAGTCCTCTGTTCTTACTGTTTTATTCTTTTTCAATGAGGGCATTGTCTTGTTCAGTTTGGGGGGTAGTTTTTTTATTTTGTTTCATGCGTTTAGTTTTTTTGTTTTCTTGTGTTTATGCATGATGCATGGTAGTGGCATTGCGTTTTAGGTTGTGTTATGCATTTAGTTTTCATGAATTAAGCATGAATTGATATAATATCTAATGTGGCCAATGATAAGACTGGTTTCATGGTTTTAACTTGAGAAGAATTGAAAACTAGTGCTTAGTGATGACTTTGATTAGGTAGTGAAGTTTAACCTGTCTGAAACTTTTGTTAGTAAGGAAAGCACATAATCAATTGTTTTGATCAATTTAATTCAAATTGTTGCATAATTTTCTTCTGGTGGAAGATTTGGGTTAGAACTTGATAATATCGGTGAAACGTCCATTAAATGAAAAACAGGCAAGAATCTAAGTTTGGGGGAATCTTGGGGTTTGAAAAAAAGAAGAAGAGAAATTTGAAAATTTTGAACCTTTCCTAATTGAAGAATGGATCATGTGGTGGGTTGAGATGGAGCGTAAAACGCACTCACTCATAAACACATGGAACGAGATGGAGCATAAAACGCACTCGTTCAAAAGAAAGTGAGATGGAGCATAAAATGCACTCATTAAAAAGAAAAAAATACTGTTTGAATTCTTGGGGAAGGGTTTACAAAGGATTTAAATGTGTTAAATAACCTTCGTGATACCCTTTTGCTTAGTGATTGCTTGAATCAGTTGAATTGGTTGTGTTCACGGGTTGAATTGGATTGCAATTTAAAGTTTTCTTCTAAGAAGTCAATTATGTGATGGATTTGAATTGTAATTGATTGAAATGGTTGATATTCACACACCCACGACATGGGTAATGACAGTGTAACTTAACTACTTGGTTAGGGTTAGAAACTTTGCATTGGTTAGAGATTCTACTTAAGTATTGTATGATATCTTTGAGGCCTGGTGTTGGATACTATGTTGGTTGGTTGTTTAATTCGTAGGCATGATAGTTAGTTTGCATTTGTATCATTGCATTGCTTGGGGACAAGCAATTGGTTAAGTTTGGGGGTATTTGATGAGTGGGTTTTATACCTACGAATCAGGTATTGTTAGACTTAATTATTGTGGTCTTTAAGTATTTTTAGTATTATTTTATTTGTTTTTGTGTTTATTTATTGTAGGTTGGAGTTGGAGGGGTAAAAGGGTAAATTTGGAGCTTAAAATACACTTGGTGACATTTTTGTGAATTCTTGGACAAGAGCTAGAGCCAGCAGCGCTAGGGCAAGCACCAGCAGCGCTACACAAGACTTAGCTACTGCACCCAAGCGCCAGCAACGCCCAACCAAGCGCCAGCAGCGCCCAACCTAGCGCCAGCAGCGCTAGGCCACGATTTTGGTTGCTAAGGTTCAGCTGGAAAGGAAAAGGAAGCCGATTCGAAAAAGGATTCTATTCAATATTGATCAGATAGTGAGAAGGAAACCCTAAGAGAGAACTTGGATATTTTTATGATTATTATTCTACTTTTCTAGAGCTAGTTTTGTGGAGTTTTATACTGTGGATTATTATTCTTCAAGTGCTGGATATTGATGTGGATTGAACTTTACTTTGGATTTTATTCTTCAATTGGGTTTGATCAATCTAATTCTTCTTACTTCAATTGATTGTTTATTCTCCATGTTTATTTTTGATCCCATAATGGCTTTTGGTTCAGACATGAACTAATCTCCATTATGGGATTCTAAACGGATTTTAGTATGTAGTCTAAATATAAGCTTGATTGTTAGATTATTTTGCATATCATAAGGAATTTCTATCATGATTGTTTTGCATGTATGAATGCTTGATCACCATTCGATTTCAGTACTTGTATGGAATTGAAAAATAACATATAAGTATGGATTGTAATCATGATAGCTTGCGAATATGAGACTTAATTGGATAGCTTAATATTTTGTGAGTCAGATAGAAATATACTGTTTCACCGTAAGAGTCAAAATAAGGGCTTGTGCTTAAAATCAATATAATTGCAATTTCACATAGAAATATAGTGATTTTGGTTATAGTGGTGATTACATGGTGTCTATCAAGTATGGATATTATGTAAGTAGGTCATAATGCATTGACAAATGGTTATGTCTATTTTAGTGTCCTTGGCTACTTTTCTGTGATATGTGAACTTACTAGCATGATAGTGGTAATTAGATGAACTATTAAATGAAGTTAGGATCCCATTAATTTCAAGCTTGATATATTTCGTTAGTATTTGCATATTTAGTTATTAATTGATATAGAAATAATTTTGTCACCAAAAGTAAGTCAATAGTTTAAGCAAATAAGTATAGTGATAGAACTGATGCATAGTGATTTAATTTAATCTTGTCTCTGTGGGACGATACTCTACTTCCTCTGTATTACTTGTTGACCACGTATACTTGCGTGAGTTAAAGCTCTTTTATTTAAGACTTAAAAAGAGGCAACAAGTTTTTGGCGACGTTGCCGGGGGACAGGCGTTAGATTTTTATTATTATCATCAGTTTTAAGCTATATTGTTTGACTTAGACAAATCTAATCTTTTCTCATTTCTATTTTTATTTTTGTATTGGTTTCAGGTACTTGTAGAATTTTTATGCACACACGATCATCCTACTCAGAATTAACACCAGCTCAAGATAATATTGTTGGAAGAGGTTATAAAGCAAGAGTGCGTAGGAATTTGCAAGCACAGTTAGAAAGAACTATTCCGAAGATGGCGGAGGAACAGAGAATTGAGCAAAGAGAGGAACATAAAGCTTTAAGGGACTATTCCATGCCAAACATCACTGGATTGCAGCCTAGCATAGTCAGACCGGCAATATCAGCAAATACCTTTAAGATTAAACCAGGAACCATTCAAATGGTGCAGAATTCGGTCCAGTTTGGGGGTGCTACTACAGATGATCCTAATGAGCATCTTTTGAGTTTCATTGAAATTTGTGATACATTCAGATACAACGGGGTGACGGAGGATGCCATTCGACTAAGACTGTTTCCATTAAGGGATAAAGCAAGAAGTTGGCTTCATTCTTTGCCTTCAGGATCAATAACTACATGGGAGGACTTAGCACAGAAGTTCTTAGCCAAGTTTTTCCCCATGGCGAAAACTGCAAAAATGAGGACAGCAATCTCTCAATTCGACCAACAACAGGGTGAGTCCTTATACGAGGCTTGGGATAGGTACAAGGAGATGCTAACGAAGTGTCCACATCATGGGATGCTAGATTGGATGGTGATCAACACATTTTTATAATGGATTGGGATGGCAGTCTAGGCAGATGGTAGATGCAGCTGCAGGTGGAGCTTTAGGGGCAAAGAGCTATGACGGGGTCGCACTCAACAACAGATCAATGTGCTATCAACTCGGAGTCGGCGCAGTATGTGAACACTTATAAGAGAGACCAGGGTCAGTTTCAGAACACATACCACCCCAACAACCGCAATCATCCAAACTTTAGTTGGTCAAATAATCAAGGAAAATCAGCAACAACAGTTTCAGCAGAATCAACAGTTTCCATCTCAGCCAGTGCAGCAACAGTTTACTCCACGACCACCTTTTCCACCGGGATATTCTCAACAACAACAACATCAGACTCCAAATGCACCTCAGCAAGAAAAGAAATCAGAAATGGAGGAGATGATGTTAAAGTACATGGCAAATACAGAGGTGATGATCAAAAGCCAGGCAGTGGCTATTAAAAATCTGGAAGCTCAGATGGGGCAAATTGCGACTATGCTTAACAGCAGGCCCCAGGGTTCATTGCCAAGTAACACAGAGGCAAATCCACGGAGAGAAGGTAAGGAACAGTGTCAGGCCATTACACTAAGATCGGGAAAGCAATATTCAGGAAATGCACCGAACACAGCAACACCGAGTTTACAAGGGGATGACACTGGGGTAGAAACTGAGATAGAAATTGAAGCTGAACAGAAAGAGAAGAAGGATGACTACGAGTTAGTAGAGAAGGAGAAAGCTAGTTCAGATAAGAAGCTTGTGAATACAGTACCACAAGTTCACCCTCGAGTTTCATATCCGCAAAGATTGAATAAGCAGAGAGATGATAAACAGTTCTGAAAGTTTTTGGAGGTTTTTAAGAAACTGCAGATCAACATACCCTTCGCGGAGGCATTGGAACAAATGCCAAGTTATGCAAAGTTCATGAAGGGTATACTGTCGAGGAAGAGAAGGTTAGACGAATTTGAGACAGTGGCTTTGACGGAGGAATGCAGTGCGGTGCTTCAGCGTAAATTACCTCCAAAGCTGAAAGATCTGGGCAGTTTCACAATCCCATGCACGATCGGAAAGATGAGCTTCGATAAATGTTTGTGTGATCTTGGGGCAAGTATCAACCTAATGTCGTTGTCAGTATTCAGTCAGTTGGGATTGCCGGAACCAAGACCAACAAATATCTCTTTGGAGTTAGCCGATAGATCTATCACATATCCACGGGGGATAGTGGAGGACGTACTGGTGAAAGTGGACAAATTTATCTTTCCGGCGGACTTCATCATTCTGGATTATGAGGAAGACAAGAATATACCAATCATACTAGGGAGACCATTCCTAGCCACGGGGAGGACTTTGATAGACGTGCAGAAAGGGGAGCTCACAATGCGTGTACATGATCAGGAGGTGAAGTTTAAGGTTTTCAAGGCAATGAAGCTTCCCACTGATGAAGAAGAATGCTTCAGAGTTGACTTAGTGGATAGTATAGTGAATGATGACGGGGAGAGTTTCTTGAACTATGAACCACTGCAGAGAGCAATTGCTGAAGATTTAGAATTGGAGGATGAAGAATGTGACGAACTTGAACTTAAACCACTTCCAGAACATCTCAGGTATGCATTTTTAAATAAAGATTCAAAGCTACCTGTGATTATTTCTTCTGCACTAACATCTTTTCAGGAGGAAAAACTGCTACGAGTGCTTAGAGAGTTTAAATCAGCTATTGGATGGACCATAGCCGATATCAAGGGGATAAGATCTTCTTTTTGCCTGCATAAGATCCTGCTGAAAGATGGTAGCAAGCCGTCGGTTGAGCAGCAAAAAAGGCTTAATCCGATATTGAAAGAAGTGGTCCAGGATACAGGAAAAGTTGAATCAAATGATGATAGTTATTTTTTGCCAATGGATGAAGATAAGTTTAGGGGTTTTCAAACGTACGATGATGCCAAGGAATTCAAAGAAAAGACTAAGAGGAGGCATGCAATGATATTTTTTGCGATTGAACCAGAATGAGATTCAGAGACAGTCAAGCTAATTGACTATAACTTAGCGCTATGTGGGAGGCAACCCAGCGTTTTAATTTTCTGTTTTGTTTTTGTTTATTTAATTAATTTTGTTTTAAAAAAAAGGGAAAAAGAAAAAAAAAAGGGTTTCTGTAACTGATTTTGGATTTGGGTTGATGTGTGTGCAGGTAGAAGCTTGAATTGGACAAAAATTGACTAAGTGTGCCTATAAGCGCTGGCATCGCCCACTCCAGTACAATCCTCAGTGCTAGAAGCGCTCGGTAGGGAAACTTAAAAAAAAAAGGAAAAAAATTTCAAAAACACTAGGTCGGGCTTAATGGGGGCACAATGCACAAAAGCAAGAACATAATACCAAGATTTGCTTTCTCTTTCACCAAGCCAAATTGCAATCCTTTAGCAGGACCATTCCAATTTTCTCCAGCTCCTCCTCTTTCTATTTACCCACCACCTGACTCGCTTCCTGATGCGGATGATGATGATGATGACGCTGCCGATGGTAGTGAATTTGAGTATTGTTCTTCATCAGGGGAGTCCTCTGTTCTTACTGTTTTATTCTTTTTCAATGAGGGCATTGTCTTGTTCAGTTTGGGGGGTAGTTTTTTTATTTTGTTTCATGCGTTTAGTTTTTTTGTTTTCTTGTGTTTATGCATGATGCATGGTAGTGGCATTGCGTTTTAGGTTGTGTTATGCATTTAGTTTCATGAATTAAGCATGAATTGATATAATATCTAATGTGGCCAATGATAAGACTGGTTTCATGGTTTTAACTTGAGAAGAATTGAAAACTAGTGCTTAGTGATGACTTTGATTAGGTAGTGAAGTTTAACCTGTCTGAAACTTTTGTTAGTAAGGAAAGCACATAATCAATTGTTTTGATCAATTTAATTCAAATTGTTGCATAATTTTCTTCTGGTGGAAGATTTGGGTTAGAACTTGATAATATCGGTGAAACGTCCATTAAATGAAAAACAGGCAAGAATCTAAGTTTGGGGGAATCTTGGGGTTTGAAAAAAAGAAGAAGAGAAATTTGAAAATTTTGAACCTTTCCTAATTGAAGAATGGATCATGTGGTGGGTTGAGATGGAGCGTAAAACGCACTCACTCATAAACACATGGAACGAGATGGAGCATAAAACGCACTCGTTCAAAAGAAAGTGAGATGGAGCATAAAATGCACTCATTAAAAAGAAAAAAAAACTGTTTGAATTCTTGGGGAAGGGTTTACAAAGGATTTAAATGTGTTAAATAACCTTCGTGATACCCTTTTGCTTAGTGATTGCTTGAATCAGTTGAATTGGTTGTGTTCACGGGTTGAATTGGGTTGCAATTTAAAGTTTTCTTCTAAGAAGTCAATTATGTGATGGATTTGAATTGTAATTGATTGAAATGGTTGATATTCACACACCCACGACATGGGTAATGACAGTGTAACTTAACTACTTGGTTAGGGTTAGAAACTTTGCATTGGTTAGAGATTCTACTTAAGTATTGTATGATATCTTTGAGGCCTGGTGTTGGATACTATGTTGGTTGGTTGTTTAATTCGTAGGCATGATAGTTAGTTTGCATTTGTATCATTGCATTGCTTGGGGACAAGCAATTGGTTAAGTTTGGGGGTATTTGATGAGTGGGTTTTATACCTACGAATCAGGTATTGTTAGACTTAATTATTGTGGTCTTTAAGTATTTTTAGTATTATTTTATTTGTTTTTGTGTTTATTTATTGTAGGTTGGAGTTGGAGGGGTAAAAGGGTAAATTTGGAGCTTAAAATACACTTGGTGACATTTTTGTGAATTCTTGGACAAGAGCTAGAGCCAGCAGCGCTAGGGCAAGCACCAGCAGCGCTACACAAGACTTAGCTACTGCACCCAAGCGCCAGCAACGCCCAACCAAGCGCCAGCAGCGCCCACCCTAGCGCCAGCAGCGCTAGGCCACGATTTTTGGTTGCTAAGGTTCAGCTGGAAAGGAAAAGGAAGCCGATTCGAAAAAGGATTCTATTCAATATTGATCAGATAGTGAGAAGGAAACCCTAAGAGAGAACTTGGATATTTTTATGATTATTATTCTACTTTTCTAGAGCTAGTTTTGTGGAGTTTATACTGTGGATTATTATTCTTCAAGTGCTGGATATTGATGTGGATTGAACTTTACTTTGGATTTTATTCTTCAATTGGGTTTGATCAATCTAATTCTTCTTACTTCAATTGATTGTTTATTCTCCATGTTTATTTTTGATCCCATAATGGCTTTTGGTTCAGACATGAACTAATCTCCATTATGGGATTCTAACGGATTTTAGTATGTAGTCTAAATATAAGCTTGATTGTTAGATTATTTTGCATATCATAAGGAATTTCTATCATGATTGTTTTGCATGTATGAATGCTTGATCACCATTCGATTTCAGTACTTGTATGGAATTGAAAAATAACATATAAGTATGGATTGTAATCATGATAGCTTGCGAATATGAGACTTAATTGGATAGCTTAATATTTTGTGAGTCAGATAGAAATATACTGTTTCACCGTAAGAGTCAAAATAAGGGCTTGTGCTTAAAATCAATATAATTGCAATTTCACATAGAAATATAGTGATTTTGGTTATAGTGGTGATTACATGGTGTCTATCAAGTATGGATATTATGTAAGTAGGTCATAATGCATTGACAAATGGTTATGTCTATTTCAGTGTCCTTGGCTACTTTTCTGTGATATGTGAACTTACTAGCATGATAGTGGTAATTAGATGAACTATTAAATGAAGTTAGGATCCCATTAATTTCAAGCTTGATATATTTCGTTAGTATTTGCATATTTAGTTATTAATTGATATAGAAATAATTTTGTCACCAAAAGTAAGTCAATAGTTTAAGCAAATAAGTATAGTGATAGAACTGATGCATAGTGATTTAATTTAATCTTGTCTCTGTGGGACGATACTCTACTTCCTCTGTATTACTTGTTGACCACGTATACTTGCGTGAGTTAAAGCTCTTTTATTTAAGACTTAAAAAGAGGCAACAAGTTTTTGGCGCCGTTACCGGGGACAGGCGTTAGATTTTTATTATTATCATCAGTTTTAAGCTATATTGTTTGACTTAGACAAATCTAATCTTTTCTCATTTCTATTTTTATTTTTGTATTGGTTTCAGGTACTTGTAGAATTTTTATGCACACACGATCATCCTACTCAGAATTAACACCAGCTCAAGATAATATTGTTGGAAGAGGTTATAAAGCAAGAGTGCGTAGGAATTTGCAAGCACAGTTAGAAAGAACTATTCCGAAGATGGCGGAGGAACAGAGAATTGAGCAAAGAGAGGAACATAAAGCTTTAAGGGACTATTCCATGCCAAACATCACTGGATTGCAGCCTAGCATAGTCAGACCGGCAATATCAGCAAATACCTTTGAGATTAAACCAGGAACCATTCAAATGGTGCAGAATTCGGTCCAGTTTGGGGGTGCTACTACAGATGATCCTAATGAGCATCTTTTGAGTTTCATTGAAATTTGTGATACATTCAGATACAACGGGGTGACGGAGGATGCCATTCGACTAAGACTGTTTCCATTAAGGGATAAAGCAAGAAGTTGGCTTCATTCTTTGCCTTCAGGATCAATAACTACATGGGAGGACTTAGCACAGAAGTTCTTAGCCAAGTTTTTCCCCATGGCGAAAACTGCAAAAATGAGGACAGCAATCTCTCAATTCGACCAACAACAGGGTGAGTCCTTATACGAGGCTTGGGATAGGTACAAGGAGATGCTAACGAAGTGTCCACATCATGGGATGCTAGATTGGATGGTGATCAACACATTTTATAATGGATTGGGATGGCAGTCTAGGCAGATGGTAGATGCAGCTGCAGGTGGAGCTTTAGGGGCAAAGAGCTATGACGGGGTCGCACTCAACAGATCAATGTGCTATCAACTCGGAGTCGGTGCAGTATGTGAACACTTATAAGAGAGACCAGGGTCAGTTTCAGAACACATACCACCCCAACAACCGCAATCATCCAAACTTTAGTTGGTCAAATAATCAAGGAAATCAGCAACAACAGTTTCAGCAGAATCAACAGTTTCCATCTCAGCCAGTGCAGCAACAGTTTACTCCACGACCACCTTTTCCACCGGGATATTCTCAACAACAACAACATCAGACTCCAAATGCACCTCAGCAAGAAAAGAAATCAGAAATGGAGGAGATGATGTTAAAGTACATGGCAAATACAGAGGTGATGATCAAAAGCCAGGCAGTGGCTATTAAAAATCTGGAAGCTCAGATGGGGCAAATTGCGACTATGCTTAACAGCAGGCCCCAGGGTTCATTGCCAAGTAACACAGAGGCAAATCCACGGAGAGAAGGTAAGGAACAGTGTCAGGCCATTACACTAAGATCGGGAAAGCAATATTCAGGAAATGCACCGAACACAGCAACACCGAGTTTACAAGGGGATGACACTGGGGTAGAAACTGAGATAGAAATTGAAGCTGAACAGAAAGAGAAGAAGGATGACTACGAGTTAGTAGAGAAGGAGAAAGCTAGTTCAGATAAGAAGCTTGTGAATACAGTACCACAAGTTCACCCTCGAGTTTCATATCCGCAAAGATTGAATAAGCAGAGAGATGATAAACAGTTCTAAAAGTTTTTGGAGGTTTTTAAGAAACTGCAGATCAACATACCCTTCGCGGAGGCATTGGAACAAATGCCAAGTTATGCAAAGTTCATGAAGGGTATACTGTCGAGGAAGAGAAGGTTAGACGAATTTGAGACAGTGGCTTTGACGGAGGAATGCAGTGCGGTGCTTCAGCGTAAATTACCTCCAAAGCTGAAAGATCTGGGCAGTTTCACAATCCCATGCACGATCGGAAAGATGAGCTTCGATAAATGTTTGTGTGATCTTGGGGCAAGTATCAACCTAATGTCGTTGTCAGTATTCAGTCAGTTGGGATTGCCGGAACCAAGACCAACAAATATCTCTTTGGAGTTAGCCGATAGATCTATCACATATCCACGGGGGATAGTGGAGGACGTACTGGTGAAAGTGGACAAATTTATCTTTCCGGCGGACTTCATCATTCTGGATTATGAGGAAGACAAGAATATACCAATCATACTAGGGAGACCATTCCTAGCCACGGGGAGGACTTTGATAGACGTGCAGAAAGGGGAGCTCACAATGCGTGTACATGATCAGGAGGTGAAGTTTAAGGTTTTCAAGGCAATGAAGCTTCCCACTGATGAAGAAGAATGCTTCAGAGTTGACTTAGTGGATAGTATAGTGAATGATGACGGGGAGAGTTTCTTGAACTATGATCCACTGCAGAGAGCAATTGCTGAAGATTTAGAATTGGAGGATGAAGAATGTGACGAACTTGAACTTAAACCACTTCCAGAACATCTCAGGTATGCATTTTTAAATAAAGATTCAAAGCTACCTGTGATTATTTCTTCTGCACTAACATCTTTTCAGGAGGAAAAACTGCTACGAGTGCTTAGAGAGTTTAAATCAGCTATTGGATGGACCATAGCCGATATCAAGGGGATAAGATCTTCTTTTTGCCTGCATAAGATCCTGCTGAAAGATGGTAGCAAGCCGTCGGTTGAGCAGCAAAAAAGGCTTAATCCGATATTGAAAGAAGTGGTCCAGGATACAGGAAAAGTTGAATCAAATGATGATAGTTATTTTTTGCCAATGGATGAAGATAAGTTTAGGGGTTTTCAAACGTACGATGATGCCAAGGAATTCAAAGAAAAGACTAAGAGGAGGCATGCAATGATATTTTTTGCGATTGAACCAGAATGAGATTCAGAGACAGTCAAGCTAATTGACTATAACTTAGCGCTATGTGGGAGGCAACCCAGCGTTTTAATTTTCTGTTTTGTTTTTGTTTATTTAATTAATTTTGTTTTAAAAAAAAGGGAAAAAGAAAAAAAAAAGGGTTTCTGTAACTGATTTTGGATTTGGGTTGATGTGTGTGCAGGTAGAAGCTTGAATTGGACAAAAATTGACTAAGTGTGCCTATAAGCGCTGGCATCGCCCACTCCAGTACAATCCTCAGTGCTAGAAGCGCTCGGTAGGGAAACTTAAAAAAAAAAAGAAAAAAAATTTCAAAAACACTAGGTCGGGCTTAATGGGGGCACAATGCACAAAAGCAAGAACATAATACCAAGATTTGCTTTCTCTTTCACCAAGCCAAATTGCAATCCTTTAGCAGGACCATTCCAATTTTCTCCAGCTCCTCCTCTTTCTATTTACCCACCACCTGACTCGCCTCCTGATGCGGATGATGATGATGATGACGCTGCCGATGGTAGTGAATTTGAGTATTGTTCTTCATCAGGGGAGTCCTCTGTTCTTACTGTTTTATTCTTTTTCAATGAGGGCATTGTCTTGTTCAGTTTGGGGGGTAGTTTTTTTATTTTGTTTCATGCGTTTAGTTTTTTTGTTTTCTTGTGTTTATGCATGATGCATGGTAGTGGCATTGCGTTTTAGGTTGTGTTATGCATTTAGTTTCATGAATTAAGCATGAATTGATATAATATCTAATGTGGCCAATGATAAGACTGGTTTCATGGTTTTAACTTGAGAAGAATTGAAAACTAGTGCTTAGTGATGACTTTGATTAGGTAGTGAAGTTTAACCTGTCTGAAACTTTTGTTAGTAAGGAAAGCACATAATCAATTGTTTTGATCAATTTAATTCAAATTGTTGGCATAATTTTCTTCTGGTGGAAGATTTGGGTTAGAACTTGATAATATCGGTGAAACGTCCATTAAATGAAAAAACAGGCAAGAATCTAAGTTTGGGGGAATCTTGGGGTTTGAAAAAAAGAAGAAGAGAAATTTGAAAATTTTGAACCTTTCCTAATTGAAGAATGGATCATGTGGTGGGTTGAGATGGAGCGTAAAACGCACTCACTCATAAACACATGGAACGAGATGGAGCATAAAACGCACTCGTTCAAAAGAAAGTGAGATGGAGCATAAAATGCACTCATTAAAAAGAAAAAAAAACTGTTTGAATTCTTGGGGAAGGGTTTACAAAGGATTTAAATGTGTTAAATAACCTTCGTGATACCCTTTTGCTTAGTGATTGCTTGAATCAGTTGAATTGGTTGTGTTCACGGGTTTGAATTGGGTTGCAATTTAAAGTTTTCTTCTAAGAAGTCAATTATGTGATGGATTTGAATTGTAATTGATTGAAATGGTTGATATTCACACACCCACGACATGGGTAATGACAGTGTAACTTAACTACTTGGTTAGGGTTAGAAACTTTGCATTGGTTAGAGATTCTACTTAAGTATTGTATGATATCTTTGAGGCCTGGTGTTGGATACTATGTTGGTTGGTTGTTTAATTCGTAGGCATGATAGTTAGTTTGCATTTGTATCATTGCATTGCTTGGGGACAAGCAATTGGTTAAGTTTGGGGGTATTTGATGAGTGGGTTTTATACCTACGAATCAGGTATTGTTAGACTTAATTATTGTGGTCTTTAAGTATTTTTAGTATTATTTTATTTGTTTTTGTGTTTATTTATTGTAGGTTGGAGTTGGAGGGGTAAAAGGGTAAATTTGGAGCTTAAAATACACTTGGTGACATTTTTGTGAATTCTTGGACAAGAGCTAGAGCCAGCAGCGCTAGGGCAAGCACCAGCAGCGCTACACAAGACTTAGCTACTGCACCCAAGCGCCAGCAACGCCCAACCAAGCGCCAGCAGCGCCCAACCTAGCGCCAGCAGCGCTAGGCCACGATTTTGGTTGCTAAGGTTCAGCTGGAAAGGAAAAGGAAGCCGATTCGAAAAAGGATTCTATTCAATATTGATCAGATAGTGAGAAGGAAACCCTAAGAGAGAACTTGGATATTTTTATGATTATTATTCTACTTTTCTAGAGCTAGTTTTGTGGAGTTTATACTGTGGATTATTATTCTTCAAGTGCTGGATATTGATGTGGATTGAACTTTACTTTGGATTTTATTCTTCAATTGGGTTTGATCAATCTAATTCTTCTTACTTCAATTGATTGTTTATTCTCCATGTTTATTTTTGATCCCATAATGGCTTTTGGTTCAAACATGAACTAATCTCCATTATGGGATTCTAACGGATTTTAGTATGTAGTCTAAATATAAGCTTGATTGTTAGATTGTTTTGCATATCATAAGGAATTTCTATCATGATTGTTTTGCATGTATGAATTCTTGATCACCATTCGATTTCAGTACTTGTATGGAATTGAAAAATAACATATAAGTATGGATTGTAATCATGATAGCTTGCGAATATGAGACTTAATTGGATAGCTTAATATTTTGTGAGTCAGATAGAAATATACTGTTTCACCGTAAGAGTCAAAATAAGGGCTTGTGCTTAAAATCAATATAATTGCAATTTCACATAGAAATATAGTGATTTTGGTTATAGTGGTGATTACATGGTGTCTATCAAGTATGGATATTATGTAAGTAGGTCATAATGCATTGACAAATGGTTATGTCTATTTCAGTGTCCTTGGCTACTTTTCTGTGATATGTGAACTTACTAGCATGATAGTGGTAATTAGATGAACTATTAAATGAAGTTAGGATCCCATTAATTCCAAGCTTGATATATTTCGTTAGTATTTGCATATTTAGTTATTAATTGATATAGAAATAATTTTGTCACCAAAAGTAAGTCAATAGTTTAAGCAAATAAGTATAGTGATAGAACTGATGCATAATGATTTAATTTAATCCTGTCTCTGTGGGACGATACTCTACTTCCTCTGTATTACTTGTTGACCACGTATACTTGCGTGAGTTAGAGCTCTTTTATTTAAGACTTAAAAAGAGGCAACAACCTTGTGTGTACAAGAAGGTTAGTGGGAGCGCTGTTTCATTCCTTGTATTACATGTTGATGATATATTACTGATAGGGAATGATGTTCCTATGCTACAGTCGATCAAAATTTAGTTATCTAAACACTTCTCCATGAAGGACTTGGGTGAGGCATGCTATATTTTGGGGATAAAGATCTATAGAGATAGATATAAAAGGATATTTGGCTTGACCCAAGGAAAGTACATTGACTCGATGCTAAAGAAGTTTAGCATGGAAGATTCCAAAAGAGGTCTCATGCCAATGAGCCATGGAATACATCTCTCCAAGAAACAGGCCCCAAAGACACCTGAGGAGAGAGACCGTATGAGTAAGATTCCTTATGCTTCAGCAATAGGATCTATCATGTACGGCATGATATGTAGTGGACCAGATGTCACTCATGTACTTAGTGTAACAAGCAGATATTAGTCGAATCTAGGAGAAGAGCACTGGAAGGCAGTGAAAAACATCCTAAAGTACTTGAGAAGAACTAAGGATGTATTTCTTGTCTACGGTGGGTCTGAATTGAAACTAGAGGGCTATACAGACTCAAGTTTTCAAACGGACCAAGATGATAGTAAATCCGTTTCATGGTACGTGTTTACCTTAAACGGTGGCGCAGTGAGTTGGAAAGTTCTAAGCAACAAACAGTTGCTGATTCAGTGACAGAGGCAGAGTATATAGCTATAAGTGAAGCTGCAAAGGAAGCTGTTTGGATGAAGAAGTTCATAACTGAACTTGGAGTGGTTCCTAGCATTAGAGGAGTCGTACCTTTAGTCTGTGACAACACCGGAGCTGTTGCGCAGGCTAAGGAACCCAGGTCTCATCAGAAATCCAAACACGTGTTGCGGCGGTTTCATTTGATTAGAGAGATCATTGAAAGAGGAGATGTCACCCTGGAGTGTGTGGACTCTCAAGATAACATTGCAGATCCATTTACTAAAGCTTAAACACAACAACAGTTTGATCGTCACTTAGAGAAGATGGGTATTAGATACCATGGCGATTGGCTTTAGTGCAAGTGGGAGATTGAAAGTAGTATGCACACAAGCTAATCATATTTGATATGATGTAACATATACTTTGTAATCTTATTCATTTATTAATAAAAGAATTGATTTTCTTAAAAGGCATTTTACATTATCTACATAGTGCTGTTATATTAAATGTGATAAACCCATAGTTTTGAGCAATGCTTTTAGAATTATGATAGTGATCATGCTAATGAGATCTAAATTCTAGATAGCTCACAAACTAAAATTGTTCCTAATCGTTGG
Source organism: Aralia elata (assembly GCA_034770075.1). Taxonomy (NCBI): domain Eukaryota; kingdom Viridiplantae; phylum Streptophyta; class Magnoliopsida; order Apiales; family Araliaceae; genus Aralia; species Aralia elata. The sequence goes on along the minus strand of CM068384.1, from coordinate 59,044,918 downwards.
ATTACTAAAAAAGGGATTAGTGAATCCGGATAGATTAGTACATACATTGCTTGCTCTTAGGAAGAGAATGATTGATCTCATAATAATTTGTGTGGAGACACTAAAGCAAGTATGTAGGTGCTTATTGGAGAATAAGTACACTGAACGTGGCTCGCTAAGGAATACCTAATGGAGTTTTACTCGCCTGTCAATAGAAATTCTCTAGTGACAGTAGTACAAGTGATCTTTGGACTTGAGATCATCATAGTATCTTGTGTATGATGAGTTATACTTTGACATGTCCCTTAAGACCTTTAGGGTATATCAAAGGGTATGATTGGGTATAATAAGTTATACATGGAGATAGGTGAATGATCAACACAGAATCTACCACGTCTAGTAAAAGATGTGAATGTCCTATGTGATTCGATAAATGACAACTCAGTAGTCCTTGACCAAGGCAGAATGAAATTAGAAAGGAGTTTCTAATTTGCATTATTTAGAGTTGTGCATTTGGGAATCGAAATACATATAATTAAATAGAATAAGACTTGACAGTAATTCCATGTCTTATATTTAATTGGGATATTGTATGGTAGAAGGATTGAATTGTATGATAACTATGCACTGAAATGTTCTTTTGTGATTAATGTTAAAATCTATATTATCTAAAAAGTCGTTGATCGCTAAGGGGGCTTACCCTTATTGTAGAATAAATATTATGTATTTAAATGAATTAAATAGTTTAATTTATTTATTTAAATAAGATTAGAATTGTTCTAATTGATTTATTCACAACCGGTTTAATATGGAGAACCTAAAGGGTCACACCGCAAAAGAAAAATATTTATTTAAGAAGTAAATGACATAATTGTAATAATAAGTTAAGTGTATTTAATTTAGTGTATGGAGATAGAATAAATTAAATAGCTTAATTTTTATTATTTAATATTTTGGAAATATTAAATATAAATTAATAAGAGGAGTCTTATTATTATTATTACTATTACTAATAATTAATAAAAGTACTCTCACCATCCATTAATAGCCATGTTTTTATCCAATTGCCCTTCGGAAGTTGAGGAACCCACCATCCATTGATAGCCATGTAACATTCGAGCGTTTCTCCTCACCAAGGGTCATTGTATCAAGTTCACCTAGCTTGTTACTTTTAGGAACGATCTCATTTAAGAGATTCACATAACTAGGTGATTGTTCCATTATGTCTGTGAAAGGACTGTTGAAATTAAGTTTTTCAAACACAAGTGGATCCTTATCTAACTTTCCATTGATCTCTACTTCATCACAATATGGCTTAATTTGCAAATCGGCTCCCATGTCACATAGAGCTTCGCCTATAACATGACTACTCAATGGGCACGAGACTGCAAAACCACCCAGATCCTTGAGCTTTGGAGGAGAAGGCATATAGGCTATAATCGAAATTAGCTTATCGTCATTTGGGCTCAAGGCTGGATCCTTGGCTTCCTTTTCCTGTTCCCCACTTGTTTCCTCCATATCAAAATCATCATCAATTAGCACGTCTGGTTGTAGGTTTTGCATGGGCAATCCATCAGTTTCTGGAACCATGTCACTAGGCCATTCACCTGGATAGCTATCGTTCAAGGCGATAATAAGTTGTCCCATCTGGTTCTCAAGATTTCGAATCGACATTTCCTGACTTTTCAACATCTCCTCATTCGAAGCCACGATCTTGGACACAAGTTCCTCAAAGTTTGACATCTTCTCTTCTTGAATAGGAGCTTGATCCTGAAAGTCTAGAGTGTATGATTGGCTTGGAGCAAAGGTTTGAATTTGATTATTATGACTCAATGTAAAATCTGAATGATTTTCCCAACTATGATGATAATCATTGGAATAGTCATAACTGTTGGGGTAATAGCCGAAGTCGCCACCATACCATACCAACTTGAAACCAATGGTGCATTGGTGACTCGGATGGTTTCCAGCACAATAATCACAAATCACCACCACACTTTGAATATTGTGTGCTTCTAAAGCATCAACCTTCCTCGAAAGCGTCTCAAATTGTGTTAACAATGCAAAAAATGCATTGAGTCTAGCAATCCTAGTTTCCCTTGGTTAAGTCATACTCATGTACGACCATTGATCAACAAAGTCATCCATGGTGTACCTTCCAAAGAAGAAAACATTAAAACAGAAAAATAAATGATAAAATAAACTAAAAGCAAATTTATATACAAGTTTAAATTAAGACTAATTTGATTATGACTAATATTGGAAACACACTAGAAAAATAATTCCCCGGCAACGGCGCCAAAAACTTGTTGTCCTATTAATATAACGACAATTTATGCGCAATTATACACGGTCAACAAGTAATAAAGAGTAAGTAAAGTATCGATCCCACGAGGAATTATTACTAGTCTTTTTCAAGTATTAACCTTTTATCATCTCAATCTTATTTAAACAAATGATAATTATTTTTGTTGTTTTGCATTAATGAAGATAACAAATAATCAAAGAACTATGAAAAGCTTTAATATAATGAAATCTAATATTAATAAGTCTAAGATTGCAATTTCCCCCAACACTTCATTTAAATATCCTAACTCTCTCTTTTCAACTAGTTAAATCACAAGAACTGTTATCCGAGAAATCACAAGTATATACAAGCCTCTCTCGATGGTCAAATACGTATTTCTCAATGCGGTGTATAAATATATCTCTATTCTACACACTAGCAAGAATCCAATATCAAGAATAACTAACAAGACACGCGTCACCAAATCTCATTAATCACCCTATCAATTATCAACTTTCGCAATAGAAATCATTAAACATGTATTCTCAAATGGATACATGTGGTATTTAGGTATATGTCTATACTAAATACAATCAAATTATCTATTCATGAGGGTAATAAATAAAACACACGTCACTTAATTTCATAAATTACCCATAGGAATATCTAATTTTTCACATGATATCATAACAAGGTCTTAACACTATAATCCATTTCTCAAGTTTATATAGGTTTCCAAGGTAATTACTAGCTAGGTAATTAATATATAAAGCACAAATTATGATATCCAATCACAAATAATTAACCAACACCAAAGAGAGCATTCAATTCAAACTATATATTGGGTTCCATTGAAATCTTAGAAAATTAGTTCTAGTTCATGGTAACTACAAATAACATCATATTCAATTTATACATCATGTTGGATTACAAAATAGAAGGAAAACTAGAGATAAAACTACTTTTGTACATTTTCATATGATGTTTGATGAGTTGAAGATGAATACTAGCTTCTCCTCCTTAATTTTGCAATCCTTGATATTTTTGCTCCTTGCCCTTGCTTGATGTAGCTTGATTTTAGCACTTTGGCCCTCTAATTGGATGTATTTGATAGCTTCCTCTCTCTAGATTTGGTGTTAGATGGTGTTAGAATGTGTTGGAATGTTATTTCAGCCGCCCCCTTGGTGTTTTAAGAGATGGGTATATGAAACTCTAGCTTAGACCCGAGTTTTTGGTCCAAAAATCACAAAATTTGCTGCATCCCGCGACGAGCTCGCCCCGGCGCCAAAAATGGCCTGGGGCGAGCTCGCATCTGTAGCCAAAATTATTTTTGACGTCTGTTGGTAAATTGGCCATAACGTCTTCGTTCGAAGTCGGATAAAGGCGATTAAGGAGGCTATGGAAAGCTAAGAAGTAGCTCTACAACTTCCATAACTAGAGCTCGTCGAGATAATTGCCGGAGCAAGGTTCAAATTAAGCCCGAAGCAACTGTTGTGTAAAAGTCATGCAAAATCCGATCGTAAAATGACCATAACTCTCTCATACAAACTTTAAATTGGATGATTCAAGATGTTCTGGAAAGCTGGGATGAAGATCTACAACTTTCGTTCTTTGAGTAAGGAGAGATTCGGATTGGATCATGGGTCAAATTGAGAGACAAGCAGCTGGAATGCCAAATTCAAGCCAAAAAAACGCATCGATCCAAGTGGCCTTTATTTCAATTCCTACAAAACAAAGTAAAAACACATAAAAGCATACAAAAACATATAAAAGCAATACATCACTACATTTTACAACAATAAGATGAAAACACATAAAACCAAACGAAATAGCTAAAGACTTACAAATTATCAAGGCTAAAAGTACCCAATTTGTGTGTATTAAACACACTCATCACTGCTCTTGAAAAATAGTAAGGAATGAATGACTTAGCTTGCTATTTATAGAAAAATATAGTTTCGCTAATTGCACATTAGGGGCTCGACGTATTACAATTTAGTACTTGATTAATTACACTTTAGTACCTAGCGTGGGTCAGCGTGTGCCTAGCGTGTGCCAGCGTGTGCCAAGCATGTGCCAGCATGTGCCAAGCGTAAGCGCGACAAAGAATCTTGGCACCGTATGCATGACAAAACACTATATCAGTTTAAGCACGACAAAACAACTTGTCAAAAATGAATATACCAACAAGTTCATTGGCGAAAAATTTAATTTTAAGCACGACGTGTCAAGCACGACGTTTTTCGGAGAAAAATTTTATTTGACCTAAATTATCGTTTACACTATAAAATCACAAAACACCTGGTTCAAAATATCATTCCGATCTTTATTAAGCACATATGTTACAAAATTTGAATCTCATTAAGGTTTAAGGTTTTAAACTTCTCGATACCTAGTTTTAGGTTATCCGTTCTAATTCTAAACGTATATAATCGTATTTTCGAATCGTATTAGGTTTTCAAAGATTACCTGAATAGTCGTTCATTAGGTATTTCTAGAGTTTTCATTCTTAATCTAGTTAAGACAATATTTATAATTTTGATAATATTTCGGGGTATTACAATGATTGGGTATAATAATAAGTTGTACATAGAGAAAGGTGAATAGTCAACAAAGAATCTACCACTTCTAGTAAAAGGAGAGAATGTCTTATGTGATTCGATAAATGACAACTCAGAAGTCTTTGCCCAAAACAGAATGAAATTAGAAAGGATTTTCTAATTTGCATTATTTAGAGTTGTGCATTTAAGAATCGAAATGCATATAATTAAATAAAATAAGACTTGACACTAATTTCATATCTTATATTTAATTAGGACATTGTATGGTAGAAGGATTGAATTGTACGGTAACTATTCACTGAAAGGTTCTTTTGTGATTAATGTTGAAATCTATATTACTTGGAAAGTCGTTGATCGCTAAGGGGGTTTACCCTTATTGTAGAATAAATATTATTTATTTAAATAAATTAAATATTTTAATTTATTTATTTAAAAAAGACTAGAATTGTTCTAATTGATTTATTCACAACAGGTTTAATATGGAGAACCTAAATGGTCAGACCGCAAAAGTAAAATATTTATTTAAGAAGTAAATGTCATAATCGTAATAATATGTTAAGTATATTTAATTTATGATATGGTCATATAATAAATTAAATAGCTTAATAATTATTATTTAATATTTTAGAAATATTAAATATAAATTAATAAGAGAAGTCTTATTAATATTATTACTATTATTATTGTTTAATTTTTAAATGGTTTAGGAATTAATTAATAAAAGTATTATCATTAATTCCTAATTGGATTATGAGTTTAATTAATTAAAGGAGTTTAATTAAAAATAAAATCCTATTCCTAAATAGTTTAGGAGAGTTACCTAAATCTATAAATAAGAGAAGTCTTATGATAGATCGGTGATGTGATTTTTCCAATTGTTGGGAGAGTACTTACAATTTTTATATAGATAGAAACTAGGTTTTTGCCAAACACTCATATTCTTGAATACATATTATTCCTTGGTGGATCACCTCTAGAGGCCAAACACTAGGGTGGGTTGCATTGATCAAAAGAAGGAATCTAATCGGTGAAATTCAAGGAGAACGCGAAGGATTTGGAATTAAACTTGTATCCGAAAAAGTTTTGATCTACGAGGGTATGAATCTGATTCTCTATCTCTTTCGTTTAATTGATAATTGAACATAAGGATGATCATGGTGATGGTTTGTAAGAAAAAATTTTAAATCTGTTTTTTATCGCGCTTCCACACTATTTATGTAATTTAATTGCATGTTCGCGTTATATGCAAACCTAACAGTGGTATTAGAGCCAAAGATTGTGCTAATTATCGATTATGTTGATTTCATATGTGTATGGGTATGCGATTGGATCGATTTTTTGGGCAGCAGAAAAAATTTCGGAGTCTGCTAGGCAGCGCGGCCGCGCCGCTCCCAGTTCATTTTGGAGCCCGGTCGCGCCCGAACCTAGAAACCGTTTTTGGGGGTGTAGCGCGATCGCGCCGCTCCTATTTCATTTTGAAGCGCGGTCGCGCCGGTTTGCAGATTTTGAAATTTTTTAATTTTAATTTTATTTATTTCAATGAGTGAAAGGTTTATTTTGAATTGAATATGATTAAAATTAAAAGTTTTATTTTAACTTGGAATTAGATTTGACGTTAACTAAAATAAAGGAGTTTATTCTGTTTTGGAATAGGATTCCATGTTTCCTAAAAAAAAGATGTTTATTTTGATAAGGAATAAGATTCAACATATTTTATTTTTCCAGCAATTTTAAGTTAAAATAAAGGAGTTTATTTTGAACTTGAAATTGGATTCCATGTTAATTAAAATAAAAAAGTTTATTTTGATTTGGAATTTCATTAAAAATAAAGGAGTTTAATTTTTTTTTAAATGGATAAAATAAAATAAAGAAGTTTATTATGATTTAAATTTTGATTAAAATAAATGAGTTTATTTTTGTTTCAAAATTGGATATCTAGTAAACTTTTAATTGCCCATTAAATGATACCAATGCATATATGAAATGATTTTCTTATTAATGGGATGAATGCTATTTATTGATGCATATAATGATATGTATGATAAATAAATAGGATTGATTATGGACTATTGACCAATGGATGATTGAATTTTATTTTATGAGGATGCATGAATGAATGAGTTTTATAAATGGGGTCTGCGTACCTCGTCTTCTCTAATTTTTCTTAATGTAAATTCTATCTCCCTCCTATGTACTTCCCCTTGACTGTTGATCAAGGTTTCTATTTAAATAGTTTATGTAATAGGATTAGTTAGAAATATTTTGAAGAATTAAAGACAAAGGAGCAAGGAGCGCTAGAAGACCCGTTTGTAATGGAGCTCGGGATTTCGGGATTTAAATGTAATAGTTATATTTAAATTCAGTTCTTGCACCCTAGGTTTGACCTTTTGGTTCACTTGGTGGCTCTAGTGAGCCAAACTAGAATAAAACATGTTTCGCATGTTGAGCAATATGACAATATTATATATATATATATATATATATATATATATATATATATATATATATATATATATCTGTGTGTGTGTGTGTGTGCATGCATGCAATATGAGACAAATAATAACAAACCCCTCAAAGAAATCATATTAAGTAATAAACGTTCAAAGATATTTGGAATATCGAACGTCGCCTTCTAGTATGGTAAAGCGATAGAGTATTAAATATTTAATATGAGTTTGTTGTGTCACACAAGACAAGTATTAAATATTTAAGATGTTGCCTTATCACATTTGATGCTTATTAAGGAATTGAACATTACTGTTTTGTTGTGTCACACAAGGACGGTATTTTTCTCTTCAAATATATGGAAGTGCTAGGATGGACTGAACTTGGATAATTTTGATTCGGATGTGTCACACTTGATCAAAATAATCTACGAGGCAAAATACAAGGAGTTACATGGTGATATAATTGACAACAGTTGTCTACCTATTTATTTATATATAGTTTGTTGTGTCACACAAGGCTATATACATTTGAAATGGGATCCTTGTTCTCACTAGCAAATCTTTAACTAGATTTGTTGAACTATATATTGAGGGTAATATAGTTTGATAAAAAAAGTGGGAGATACCAATTTAAATAAAGACCTAATTTATTTTGGTAATTAATAAAATGAATGTATGCTAAAATGTTGTTAAATTACAAATTCATTTACAGAATTTTACAATGTCTAATTCATTATCACTGCGTAGCATATTAGATGCTAATTAACTGGATCGAATTACACGGATTGGTTAAGGATTCTGAGAATAGTTCTCAAGGCTGAAAAGCTATCTTATGTCCTTAATATGCCTATTACTGCAATGGTTGCAGACAATGCCTCAGAGGAAGAAATTGCTACTTTTAGAAAGTGGCAAGATGATGCACAGTTAGCTCAATGCATCATGCTCGCATCCATGAGTAACGAGCTTTAGCGTTAGCATGAAACTATGGATGCTCCTACTATACTCCTGCTCCTTCAAGAATTTGAATGGTGAGGAAAGTAGGACTATTAGATATCAGATATCTAAAGAGCTCTTCCAATCTAGAATAACCGATGGCACTACAGTATAGACAAATGTCCTCAAAAATGATCAATATGATTGAACAACTAGGGCAACTGGGTTTTGTAATGGATGGAGAGTTGATCCAAGATTTGATCTTGCAATCACTTTCGGACTCTTTCTCACAATTAGTTGTGAATTTTTACATGAGCAAGCTAGATGTTAGCCTGCCTGATTTGCTTAACATATTGAAAACTGCTGAGAGTCACTTTCTAACCAAGAAAAACCAAGTCTTACTAGTACATGCCAAAGGATCTTCTGAAAAGAAGAACAATTCAAAGAAGGTATAAGGAAAAGCAAAAATAAAGGACAATAAGAACAAAACTAATGCAGATAGCAAAGGAGTTTGCTTCCACTACAATAAGCCTGGACACTGGAAAAGAAACAGTAAGGAGAATCTTACAAAGACTAACCAGAAGAAGCTTAGTGAAGCTTCGGTTACAGATATAGGTTTGTTGATGATTGAAATAAATCTTTCTGTAAGTCAAGGTTCTACTTGGGTATTGGATACCGGCTGTAGTTCTCACGTATGCAATCCAATGTAGAGACTAAGCAGAAGTAGAAAGCTAAACAAAGTATAAGTAATCTTACGTGTGGGGAATGGAGCAATGGTTGCTGCATTAGCCGTAGGAACTTATAATTTAGCGTTGTCTACGGGCAAGTCTATTAATTTGATAGGTTGTTATTATATTCCAGTTCTCTTTAGAAACATTATTTCTTTCCGTTATTTGACAAGGAAAGTTCTTGTATTATATTTAAAAACAATTGTTACTCTATTTATAATAATAATGTTTTGTTTGAAACTGGAAGATTACATGATGGACTTCGTATACTTGACTTATATGAAAAATAATTTTACAAATTGAACAAACTAGTAAAAGAAAAAGGAGATGGTCATTCAAAGAGTTGAATATGTGTATTTGATGAAATATAAGTCTGAATCATTTGAAAGGTTTAAAGAATTCCAAAGTAAAATAAATTCACAAAGTATTAAGATTCTTTGATCAGATCGAGGAAGGAATACTTGTGCAATGAGTTTCTAGATCATCTCAAAATGGTATTTTCTCATAATGGACACCTCCTGATATGCAATAATTGATTGGTGTATCTAAAAGGAGAAATCGCACCTTGTTGGACATGGTGCAGTCCATGATGATTTTTACCGACCCTCTAGAATCCATCTGAGGTTTTGCCATAGAAACGGGTGCATATCTACAAAATAAGGTAACCTCAAGATCCAGCCCAAGACTCCATAAAAGTTATGGATAGGGAGGATTCCTAGTCTTAAGTATGTTATAATAAGGGGTTGTCCAACTTATGCGAAAAGATTTCAAAAAATAAGTTTGGGATAAAATCTGACAAATGAAGATTTGTGGGATATCCTAAAGAAAGTTTAGGGTATTATTACAATAATCCTACACGCTGCCTTCTTGGATAAAGATGTTTGTCATTGAAGGAGCTAATGGGAGGGTAATAGATCTTGAAGAAGTTCAAGAACCACAAAGCACTATAAGTCGAACCGAGGAACCTGTAGATAAAGCTATTATACCATAACCGAATCGTAAATCTGGAAGGGTACCAAAGATACCTAGGAGGTATGGATTCATCATAGAGGATGATGATGAGGTACACATCATAGAGGATGATGATCCAGTTATATACGATGAGGTTATAAGTACTAGACTCTATGTATGAGAACCAAGTATAGACTCTGGTTATTCCACTGAAAGGCATAGTGCCTATAGAGTAAAATTGGGTCTTTAAGAGAAAGACTGGAGAAAATGGCAAGGTGGAGACCTATAATACTAGACCTGGTTAAAAGGTTTCAAATAAAGTCAAGGAGTTGACTGTGATAAAACCTTATTATCGGGTAATGCTCAAGTCTATTTGGATTTTGCTTGTGATTATAGCTTATTACGAAATCTGACAAATGGATGTGGAGACATCCTTCCTCAATGAAGACTTGAGGGGAATGTATTGATGATACAGCTAGAAGGATTTGTTTCAATGGTTGAAGCAAATCATGTATATGAGCTACAATGATCCATTTATGGATTGAAACAAGCTTCTCAAAGATGAAACATTCGTTCTGATAAGAAAATCAAAAGAGTTTGATTTTATCAAAAACGTGAATGAATCTAGTGTGTACAAAAGGGTCAGTGGGAGCGCTGTGACATTCCTGGTATTATATGTTGATATACTACTGATAAGGAATGACATACCAGTGCTACAATCAGTAAAGATAAAATTGTCTAAACATTCCTCCATGAATAACTTGGGAGAAACATCCTATAAATTGGGGATATAAATCTATATATATAGATTTAAAAGAATGCTCGACTTGACCCAAGGAACTTATATTCATTCGATGCTAAAGGTGTTTCGCACGACAAACTCCAAGACAGGTCTCATGATGATGAGCCATGGAGTGTATCTCTCTAAAATTGTCCCCAATTGAAAGAGAGATCGCATGAGTTACTATCATGTATACAATGAATATACAAGACATGATATTGATTAGTCATATTCTAGAGAAGATCACTGTAAGACAGTGAAAAATATCTTTAAGTACTTAACAGGTACTGAGGATGTGATCACGATTCATGGTGGGTCTGAATTAAAACTAAAGGGTTAAATAGACTCAAGTTTTTCAGACTGACGAAGATAATAACAAATCCACTTTAGGATAAAACGTTACCCTGAATGGTGGTGCAGTGAATTGGAAAAATTCCAAACAGCAAAGAGTTGCTGGTTCAGTGACAAAGACAAAGTATATTGGTGTAAACGAACCTGCAAGTTGATTGTTTAGATGAAAAGTTCATTCTAGAACTAGAAATAGTTCCTAAGTCTCATCTTTGATTCAAACATGTGTTGCGACACTCTCATTTGATTAGAGGAATCATTGAAAAAGGAGAAGTCAATATAGAAATAGTGGACTCTCGAAAACAACATTGCATATCCATTTACTGAAGCTTTATCCAACAGTAGGATGATCGTCACTTAGAGAAGAAGGGTATTAGATACCATGGCGATTGGCTTTAGTGCAAGTGAGAGATTGAAAGTAGTATGCACACAAGCCAATCATATTTGATATGATATAGCATATACTTTGTAATCTTATTCGGTTATTAATAAAAGAATTAATTTATTAAAGACATTTTCATTATCTACATGGTGCTGTTATATTAAGTGTGATAAACCCATAGTTTTGAGCAATGCTTTTATAATTATGATAATGATCATGCTAATGAGATCTAAATTCTATATAGCTTAAAACAAAAATCGTTCCTAATCGTTGGATTACTAAAAGGGGATTAGTGAATCTGGATAGATTAGTACATACTTTGCTTGCTCTTAGGAAGAGGATGATTGATCTCATAATCATTTGTGTGGAGACATTAAAGCAAATATGTAGGTGCTTATTAGAGAATAAGTTCACTGAACGTGGCTTGTTAAAGGAATACCCAATGGAGTTTTACTTGCCTATCAATAGGAATTCCTTAAATGATAGTAGTACAAGTGATCCTTAGACTTGAGATCATCATATTATCTTGTGTATGATGAGTTATACTTTGATATGTCCCTTAAGACCTTTAGGGTATATCAAACGGTATGATTGGGTATAATAAGTTGTACACGGAGAAAGGTGAATGGTCAACAAAAAATCTACCACTTCTAGTAAAAGGAGAGAATGTCCTATGTGATTCGATAAATGACAACTCATAAGTTTGTGGCCAAAGCAGAATGAAATTAGAAAGGAGTTTCTAATTTGCATTATTTAGAGTTGTGCATTTAAAAATCGAAATGCATATAATTAAATAAAATAAGACTTGACAGTAATTCCATGTCTTATATTTAATTGGGATATTGTATGGTAGAAGGGTTGAATTGTAAGGTAACTATTCACTAAAAGGTTCTTTTGTGATTAATATTGAAATCTATATTATTTGGAAAGTCGTTGATCGCTAAGGGGGCTTACCCTTATTGTAGAATAAATATTATTTATTTAAATAAATTAAATAGTTTAATTTATTTATTTAAATAAGATTAAAATTGTTCTAATTGATTTATTCACAACCGGTTTAATATAGAGAACCTAAAGGGTCGCACCGCAAAAGAAAAATATTTATTTAAGAAGTAATGTCATAATCGTAATAATATGTTATATATATTTAATTTATGTTATGGTAATAGAATAAACTTAATAGCTTAATATTTATTATTTAATATTTTAGAAATATTAAATATAAATTAATAAGAGTAGTCTTATTAATATTATTACTATTATTATTATTTAATTTTTAAATGGTTTAGGAATTAATTAATAAAAGTACTCTCATTAATTCCTAATTAAATTATGAGTTTAATTAATTAAAGGAGTTTAATTAAAAATAAAACCCTATTCCTAAATAGTTTAGGAGGGTTACCTAGATCTATAAATAAGAGAAGTCTTATGATAGATGAGTGATGTGATTTTTCCAATTGTTGGGAGAGTACTTACAATTTCTATAGAGATAAAAATTAGGGTTTTTGTGACACCCCCAAATTCAGGTATCAATACCTCGAATTTGGTGCTCACGATAAAGTACATCCATACACCTCTAAACAACATAAATTAACTAATGCGGAATAAATAAACATATGTTGTTCATTACAAAAGGTTTACGACGGTTCCAAGGTGACCTTAAATGGAATACATCACATAATACAATAATATTACAAAACGATTCCACGATTACATAACAAGATAGTTCATATAACTATTCCTTAAGATTTTCTTTGCCTTTGTCCGTTTTGGAACTCCCCAGCTTAACTGCAATAGGTTCATGATATAGCAAGGGTGAACAACGAGTTTGCTCAGCAAGTTTAACAATGGATAATGAAGATATATAATGAATGAATAAGAATAATAGCCGTATAGATCAACAATTTATGAACATTGATGAAATAGCTGATATGACATAATCAAAGTTCAAATGAAACAATGAATATTGATTATTTACTGCTTAGTGGTCCAACCGACCATGAACTTGGCCAAAGAGTCAATCATTCAACTAACTCTTTTAAAAAAAACCTGGCCCCGTCAATTGTACTCGAGGGGATCAGCCTCTTGTACACCATGTATATGCATAACATTTAACTCTGACTGCATCGAATAACCGACACATTAAAACCCCCTAAATAAGGGTTACTCTCTTAGTCCAAGAATCCATACCAACAATCGGTTTGGATAGCTTTTAAAAATAATAACATGTACATGTCCAGTCGAAACAAATGGCGTAGACTATTTCCTTAAACAGTTCATGAATGAAGAACTTAAACATTTCACAGTCCAACAACAGATAATGAATTCAAATGCACAAGGTGCGAATATCAATAATTATCTTGGATGTGGAGTAATTGACAATAATTATTCCACTAATATCATTTAAGAGTGATAACTCGTGTCTGAGTTAGGAAACTTGCAATAATATAGAATACTTGCTCAATAAATAAATCGAGTAAGATAAAACCTGCTCAATAATGAAACTTGCCCAATTATAAAGATTGAGTAAGTTTAAGAACTTGCAATTCATAAGGATAAACTCGCACAATAATAAAAGTTATGCGATTAGGAAACTTGCAACAAGATATAATACTTGCTCAAATATAATCTTGAGTAAGGTAAGAAACTTGCACTATGACGAACGAGAATTTTGTAATTTAATTTAAATATTTATTAAATTGAATAAATATTTTTTCGATGATTGGACTGTTGAATTAATTGATTAATTGATGAATTTGTGGTAGATTAATTTAATTATATGTGTTACATTAGTGAAATTGACATGGAGAATTTTTATATTTGAAGTATGTGTTTAATTGAATTTATTTGATTAAATGTATTATTTAAATAAGTATAATGTTAAGTATAATGTTATTTCTAATTAATTATTATTAATTAGAGATTTAATAATTAATCATATTTAATAAATGAGAATTTTATTTATGTGAATTAATGTAGAATTATTCTATTTTATTTAATTGATTTTAGTAAGATTATTTAGTTGATTAAAGTGTGGCATGAACTATAGTATAAGCTATTTATTAAAATAAACTAGAAGGGGGAATAAATGTGTTAACCAAACAAAGCCTTAAGGGAGGTTGGAGTCAGTTAACCCATTATGGGATTAACTGACACCATGCTGCCTGTTTCATGTTATACGTATTTTAATTTTTTTCTTAAGTTCCTAATAGCTATTACAGAGAGAAAAAGAGAGAAGTTTGAGAGGAATTAGAGAATTGAGAAGGATCCCATTCATTTGTTGCATAATCTAACCATTATTCAAGGTAATTCTTCTTATTTAAGTTTTTAATTTATATTTCTGAAGTTCTTCCATGAATGTATATTTTTGAGTTCTCTGTATTCTCTGTAACTAAATTCCATGGCTTAATTTTTATAAATTGATGAATTGATGTTTGAAAGCATGTATATATGTGTTTTATATGAATTATATATGATTTAGAGTAATTAAATCCATGAAATCATGTGTTAATTTAAGTTCTGAAAAGTTATAGAGTAGTTAGTTACGAGCATGGCTTAAATGTATGAAATTGATACTGGTTTTGCATGTTAATTGGTTAAATTGATGACTAATTATGTTTATGTGCGTAAAAACAAAAAGAATGAAAGTTAAACGGGTTAATTTGGTGTTACAATGAACATGTTATGTATGATTTCATTGAATTTGAAGAAACTTTGTTAAAATGATAAAAAACCTCAAATTTGATTCTTAGATTCATGGTTTATGTGATTTAAGTTGTTAGAATCATGCTAGAAGGCTTGGGTAATGATTATGTATGAATTATAGTTTCTGAGTATGTTTGATTTGACATAAGAATAACAAAATTGGAAATTTTTGGCCTGTTTTTGCGTTCTTCGCGAACTGCAGAAACTAGAATTCGTGATTCTCGCCCCGGCGAGAATTTTGAGAAGGAATTCCTCGCCCCGGCGAGCTCAGTGCAGGAAGAGTTAAATTTTTTCTTTCTTTGTAGTTATGTTATGTCACCCTATGCATGCTTAAAACTTAGATAAATATGTTGAACGAATACCAAGACGGTGAGTTTTAGGAATTCTTAAATATGATATTGCTATGATTAAGTTTATAACTTCGGAAGTGAGATTAATAATCAGAAAACAATTGAGATGTTAGAATGAAAGTTTGATGTGAATGAATCCTGAAGTGTTTATAATGTTGTAACTAATTTTGTTACTGCTTTATAAACCGGATGCATAGGTTGATTAAGGAACGTGTATTTTATTTTGTACTATACGCACAAGGCAAGTTTTCTGAACTTTACTCTTTATTGAGCAAGTTTTCTATTCTTAATCTTATATTTCTTCGAAAGCAAGTTTACTACTCCTAATCTTGTTATTTCGTTGAATGCAAGTATCTTATCCTTAATTGATTATTTTTACACAAGTTCCTGAATTTCATTCTCATATCATGCAAGCTTTATAATGCTATTACTTACTTGAGCACGTTTCTTAACCCTACTTTTCATTGAGCAAGTATCTTATTCTTACTTAACTCTTTACGCAAGTTTTCTATCCTTAACTTGTTATTTATTCGCAAGTTTCTAAACTCTATCTCTTTTACATTAAGTAAGTCTCTAGACCCTACTTTTACACTAAGCTAGTTTTATATCTTTATCTTGTTTATGATTACGCAAGTGTCTAAACTCTAATTTTATATTGAGTAAGTTTCTTATTCCTCTCCTTACATTGAGCAAGTTCTTATTATTTAACTTGTTATCTTTATACAAGTTCTCTAACCCTGGTCTTTGTGGAGCAAATTCCTTTATCATGTGATGAGCAAGTTCTTAGTCTTCTAAACTCCTAAAATTTTATTTTATGTCGTACAAGCTCAAACCTCTGTTTTCATTAGTTAAAGCAAGGTTCCTGAATTATTCTAAGTTAAATTTTCTAATTTATCTTTCTAAATTCTTTCAAAAGCATAGCTTTGTCATGTGATGTTTATTCAGTTGTGAAACGTTATTATTCAACTCTTGAAATTGATTAACATTGTATTAATCCTTTAGCGATTAGAATACTTTAATGATTCAACTAGCACATAGTTGATGAAAATTCTAAAAATTTAAATTTCTTTGAAGACAATTCCAAACCAAACTTATTTTGGTACGAAACCCAATGATCAAGCTGAGATGAACAACCCTGTATCAGGGGAATTATTTTTATAGCAATGCGATAGCGTTAAAATGTTTGCGGAATACATAGTACTAAGGGGTTGATCACCTGGAGTACGAGATGATGGTCCATGTAGTCGTTTAGACTGCTAAAGGTTACAGTAAAAAAAACATCTGTTAACCTAGGACATAGATGATGATTATGGTCATTTAGACTGTTAAAGGTTAAAGTAGAAATACTTGACAACCTAGATGTAGTTCGTGGTCTTGTGACCCTCAGTGTATTCCTTGATGTCGATCTCTGTTATTCAGTTTAATAGTTCATTATTCCTTTGAACTTCTTCTACGTACCTTTGAAGTAAAGTTTATTGTTTCTCGTAAGAATATTTTTACTAACTAAAGTTCAGTCGATTGTGATTCATATGCTATTATTGTACCCTATTATTTTGTGGGCAATTGTTCGCTCACTCTTGCACAAAACAACGCAGATGAAAACAAGAAGTTTGAAGAGCCATTTACAAACAAGGGCAAAGACAAGACGCTGTAATAGTAGATGTTAATTAGTTTTATTTCATAAAGATTTTTGTAATAGACGTGATGGTGTTTATATATGTTTTATGTTTCCGCAATTGATGTAATAAAGGTTAGATGACCTGGGATTGTTTTAGCTATGATGATGTAACCTTCTATGGGAGAAATCATTATTTAAGTTTTATTATATTGCTATTATCTTTTATTGTGGGTAGTTAGATGTGAAAGATCATGAGGTTATTTTGAAAGTGAACACCAAATCTGTGGAATTGAAGTACCCGGATTTGTGGGTGTCACAGGTTGGTATCAGAGCTGTAGGCTATGAACCTCATGTGGGAAAAACATTAGGAAGTAGCCTTTTAGGAATCAAGAAGATACGGAACTCTCCTGAGTTCTAAAGATAAAAGACAATAAAAGACTTTATGTGCTTATGTGTTAATAACCAATGTGTTTATGTGTTGAGTAATGGTCTAGTGCCAAGGGAAGCATTTTCGTTGATGACTATGGTAGGATCAAGCCGATGCTTGTACTTGATCTGGAGAAAAACATGGAGACATGTGAGAAAGAAGAGGAGAATTCCAAGGTGTTACCCTTAACTTTATCGGTGTTGCGATGAACGATTAGATTTATGACAGTAATATAGAGTTATAGGAAAAAGGACGAGGAGTTTGAAAAGATGACAACAATACGACGAGCCGTTCAAGAGCAGAAGAGTGACACGTTTTGAAACCTTACGCACAATTTACAGATGTGGAGCAGAGATTAGCTCAGTTAGAGTATTAAAGAGAATAGCTATTAACTAGGACCGAGGTTACGAAGGATGACTTGAGATAGAAGTCAGTAGAGCGGGCAAGAGCTGAAAACGCGAATGGTTGAAGACTTCTAAACGTATAGATCATGTTGAAAACGAGTCAAGGAAGACCTTTTAGCTGAGAATGAGAAGGTGAAACTTGAGATTCAGAAACTGAAGGATGATTTGAGTGAGGAGTCAGCAGAACGTACTAGAGCAGAGAATGTTTGGATGAACACCGCTCGACGTGCAGAAATTTCCGAAGAAGGCGAACGTGCAAGGAAGGCTAAAATTGAGGAGACAAACTACATCTTTTAGAGAGCGATTGATAGGGCCCAGGCTCGAGTTCTCCACTATCCAGTTCAATTCGAGGACTTACCATCATACATGTTGGATCGCAGGACGATGTTCCGTATTATGGAGGAGGAACGTAGGAATGCAGTTCGACGCCTTTGTAGGCCGTGATAGGAGACGAATTAAAGTTTATGTAAATATTTATGGTAGTTAATGAAGTAAATTTCAGCGTGATTATACACAATGGAATATGACTATTTAACCCTAAAAATTGTTTGATCTTGGGATAGTTGATGTAAATAGTAGTGATGCTGTCTTTCTATGTTTTAGACTTTTGAGTGAATGAAATATCAGTTTTATTTGAAGATGTTATGTGTTAAATGTTTAACCTGAATTGTTTGAGTTAAATGTTGAACACTTAAGAAATTGAGTGATAATCTAATACGCGCATATAATTTTTAAAACAGAGAGATGCCGCCTAGAAAGAGACAGCAACGTCAACAGACCCCCGAGGGATATGCACGTAATAGTGAAGCTGACGTCAACCCAGTACCGCAATTGGTGAATTTGTTAGTAGGAACACTTGCAAGTACTCTGAATGCCTGACTATATAGTCAAATCTCGATGTTTCAACCAAACTCGTTCACAACAGGGTTGGATAGGTCGTTTGTCGAAGAAAGGGAACGTAACATGCTGCCATATAATCAGGAGCAGAGGGAAAAGAAAGGTGAAGGTGGGAATAATACAAGTAATAGCCGTACTAGTAATACTCAGAAAAGAAAGTGGACCGATAATGTTACCGCTGGCAATAAGCAAGCAAAGAAGGTGGAAACATGTAATAACTGTGGAAAGAAGCATGTAGGTGTTTGTTTGAAGGGAAAAAGGGTGTGCTTTAATTGTGGCTTGAAGGGTCACATTGCACCAAATTGTCCGAGTCCGAGGAAAGGAGCATGTTTCACGTGTGGGTCGAAGGAACACTTGGCTAGAGATTGCCCAAAGAAAGCAGCAAGAAAAGCAAGCGGAGGCAAGGTAAGCAACAATAGTGGTAATTTGGTGATTGTCGAATTAGCGCCGCCAAGTCAACCAACCGAACATACATTCGAGATGACGGTGAAGGGCGCAATGCAAGGTACTATTCTGATCAATGATCTAAATGTTGTGTGTTATGTGATTCGAGTGCTACATGTTAAGTTATGTTCGACGAATTTGATAGATATTTTATTTACTTCGAGAAGAGTTAGACCATTTCCTTAATATAGGAATCACGAATAATGTTTCTATGTAGATATTAAAGGTTACATGATGTCAGTAGATTTAATTCCAAGTTGACTCGAGAAAAATCTGAGGTTTTCCTAGGTTTGGATTGGGTATTGAACCATGAAATTTCTTTTTGACCAAATGGGAATAGTAAGGTTAGGTGTTTGAGAGGGTAGGAGGAGAAGTTATTCGGATAGAAAATCGTTTAACTCTATTGAGTTGAGAATATGTTTTTCGTTAATTTCGGAAGTTAGAGATAAAGTTTTGCACGAGCATTTCTTGTCGATCAACAGTCCGTTCAATATTATTTCGGACAAGATATTTCAGTGTCATATGTATCGTATCAAGATTTACGTTTTTCATTAAATTTTTGGATGTTTTGCAAAAATACATGGGAACGCGAAGTAGAAATTAACACAACATACCGTCCTCACACCGACGTGTAGGGCAAAGGAACGACCCGAACGTTAGAAGATATGTTAAGAACTATTACGCATATATTAGCAAACGTCTTACAAAGTGTCGTACGAAAGGAAGTGCAGAGCTCCACTACACTGTCGGAAGATTTGTGAACGTTAACTTCTAGAACCTGAATTAATACAGAAGACTGCAGAAATCGTCAAGTTGGTAAGAGCAAGATTGTTAGCTGCTGAAAACAGACAGAAGAAAGATGCGAATTAACATCGACAAATGTGAGAATTTGAAGCAAGTAGTTTCATTTTCTTGAAAATATCTTCCTGGAATGGGATATAACAATTGGTAAAAATAGAACGTTGAGTCTAAGGTTTCTTTTGTAGTGATAAGAAAAATAGGTGCAGCGACTTGCGACGTTGTTTTACCTACAAAGTTCGAATATATATATATATATATATATATGTGTGTGTGTGTGTGTGTGTGTGTGTGTGTGTATGTATGTATAGTGTGTTTTACGTTTCGGAAGCCAAACTGAGTAGTTAAAACCATAAACATTTTATAAGGTATGAACCTTTGCGATTTGAGAAGGAATTGTTTGTGAAGAACTACTTGTTTAGATAATTGACAAGACATATTATGTTTTCAATAGTAAATAAATACTTTATGTTAGATGATATGGAGAAACCACAATGCTTGAGAAGCTACGTGAAAACTCGAAGATCAGATGATGAGAAATTATCCTCAGTTATTTGTTTAATCTTTGTGTTGCGATTCTGGGGACAGAATCTTTATAAGGGAGGGAGAATGTAACGGAACGAATTAATCGAGTCGTGATTCTGGGGACATAATCCTTTTAAGGGGGGAAAGATGTGACAAACGAGAATTTTGTAATTTAATTTAAATATTTATTAAATTGAATAAATATTTTTTCGATGATTTGACTGTTGAATTAATTGATTAATTGATGAATTTGTGGTAGATTAATTTAATTATATGTGTTACATTAGTGAAATTGACATGGAGAATTTTTATATTTGAAGTATGTGTTTAATTGAATTTATTTGATTAAATGTATTATTTAAATAAGTATAATGTTAAGTATAATGTTATTTCTAATTAATTATTATTAATTAGAGATTTAATAATTAATCATATTTAATAAATGAGAATTTTATTTATGTGAATTAATGTAGAATTATTCTATTTTATTTAATTGATTTTAGTAAGATTATTTAGTTGATTAAAGTGTGGCATGAACTATAGTATAAGCTATTTATTAAAATAAACTAGAAGGGGGAATAAATGTGTTAACCAAACAAAGCCTTAAGGGAGGTTGGAGTCAGTTAACCCATTATGGGATTAACTGACACCATGCTGTCTGTTTCATGTTATACGTATTTTAATTTTTTCTTAAGTTCCTAATAGCTATTACAGAGAGAAAAAGAGAGAATTTTGAGAGGAATTAGAGAATTGAGAAGGATCCCATTCATTTGTTGCATAATCTAACCATTATTCAAGGTAATTCTTCTTATTTAAGTTTTAATTTATATTTCTGAAGTTCTTCCATGAATGTATGTTTTTGAGTTCTCTGTATTCTTTGTCAACTAAATTCCATGGCTTAATTTTTATAAATTGATGAATTGATGTTTGAAAGTATGTATATATGTGTTTTATATGAATTATATATGATTTAGAGTAATTAAATCCATGAAATCATGTGTTAATTTAAGTTCTGAAAAGTTACAGCGTAGTTAGTTACGAGCATGGCTTAAATGTATGAAATTGATACTGGTTTTGCATGTTAATTGGTTAAATTGATGACTAATTATGTTTATGTGCGTAAAAACAAAAAGAATGAAAGTTAAACGGGTTAATTTGGTGTTACAATGAACCTGTTATGTATGCTTTCATTGAATTTGAAGAAACTTTGTTAAAATGATAAAAAACCTCAAATTTGATTCTTAGATTCATGGTTTATGTGATTTAAGTTGTTAGAATCATGCTAGAAGGCTTAGGTAATGATTATGTATGAATTATAGTGTCTGAGTATGTTTGATTTGACATAAGAATAACAAAATTGGAAATTTTTGGCCTGTTTCTGCGTTATTCGCGAACTGCAGAAACTGGAATCCGTGATAGGAGACGAATTAAAGTTTATGTAAATATTTATGGTAGTTAATGAAGTAAATTCCAGCGTGATTATACACAATGGAATATGACTATTTAACCCTAAAGATTGTTTGATCTTGGGATAGTTGATGTAAATAGTAGTGATGTTGTCTTTCTATGTTTTAGACTTTTGAGTGAATGAATTATCAGTTTTATTTGAAGATGTTATGTGTTAAATGTTTAACCTGAATTGTTTGAGTTAAATGTTGAACACTTAAGAAATTGAGGGATGATCTAATACGCGCATATAATTTTTAAAATAGAGAGATGCCGCCTAGAAAGAGACAGCAACGTCAACAGACCCCCGAGGGATATGCACGTAATAGTGAAGCTGACATCAACCCAGTACCGCAATTGGTGAATTTGTTAGTAGGAACACTTGCAAGTACTCTGAATGCCTGGCTATATAGTCAAATCTCGATGTTTCAACCGAACTCGTTCACAACAGGGTTGGATAGGTCGTTTGTCGAAGAAAGGGAACGTAACATGCTGCCATATAATCAGGAGCAGAGGGAAAAGAAAGGTGAAGGTGGGAATAATACAAGTAATAGCCGTACTAGTAATACTCAGAAAAGAAAGTGGACTGATAATGTTACCGCTGGCAATCAGCAAGCAAAGAAGGTGGAAGCATGTAACTGTTAGGTTTGTATATAACGCGAACATGCAATCAAATTACATAAATAGTGCGGAAGCGCGATAAAATCAGATTTTAAAAATTTTATACAAACCATCGCCAAGATCAATCTATGTGCTCAATTAACGATATAAACGAAAGAGAAAGAGAATAAGAATTATACCCTCGTAGAACAAAGCTTCCTCGGGTACAAGTTCAACTCCTAGTCCTTCGTGTTCTCCTCGAATGCTACGGTGTGATTCCTTCCTTTGATCAACGTTAGCCACCCAAGTGTTTGGCCTCTAGAGATGATCCACCAAGGAAGAACAAGTATTCAAGAAGTTGGGTATTTGGCAAAATCCTAGTTTCTATCTCTATAGAAATTGCTCTCCACAATCTAATGCAAGAGTGTGTAACCCTAATCTATGATAAGACCCCTCTTATTTATAGATATAGGAATAACCCTTCCCTAAACTATTTAGGATTTAGGGTTTGTATTATAATTAAACTCCTTTAATTAATAATGCTCCTAATCCAATTAGGAATCCATGGGAGAGTACTTCTATTAATTAATTCTCAATCCCTATTAGGAATTAAATAATAGTAAAAGTAATAATAATAATAAGACTCCTCTTATTAATTTATATTTAATATTTAAAAAATATTAAATAATAAATATTAAGCTATTTAATTTATTCTATCTCCATAGACTAAATTAAATACACTTAACTTATTATTACAATTATGCCATTTACTTCTTAAATAAATATTTCCCTTTTGCGGTGTGACCCTTTAGGTTCTCCATATTAAACCGGTTGTGAATAAATCAATTAGAACAATTCTAATCTTATTTAAATAAATAAATTAAACTATTTAATTCATTTAAATAAATAACATTTATTCTACAATAAGGGTAAGCCCCCTTAGCGATCAACGACTTTCCAGATAATATAGATTTCAACATTAATCACAAAAGAACCTTTGAGTAGATAGTTACCGTACAATTCAATCCTTCTACCATACAATGTCCCAATTAAATATAAGACATGGATTTACTGTCAAGTCTTATTTTATTTAATTATATGTATTTCGATTCCCAAATGCATAACTCTAATTAATGCAAATTAGAAACTCCTTTCTAATTTCATTCTGCCTTGGCCAAGGACTACTGAGTTATCATTTATCGAATCACATAGGACATTCACATCTTTTACTAGACGAGGTAGATTCTTTGTTGATCATTCACCTATCTCCATGTATAACTAATTATACCCAATCATACCCTTTGATATACCCACAAGGTCTTGTCGACGCCGGGTTTTCTCGTCTCTCTAGTCTTTTCCAATTTTAGCCTTTTGATTTAATGATTTTTGGAAAAGGTCGGCATTAATGTCGACGGGGTTTTGAAAGATCGTTTTTTATGATGAGCCAATCAAAAAGAGTCGCCAGTTGGTATATTTGAAATGGATGTACCAACTCATCCGAGTTTTCGTTTTTTTATAAATCGCTGGCTCATATGTGACTCCGAATTAATTGGTCTGCGAATCGAGATTCGTAGAGTTCGGAGGCTTGCTTAAGTGAGGGGAAGGTGTTAGGCACCCCTCGACTTCCGTAAAACACGGTTACCGCGATCTTGATACTTTTCTATCCTTTAATTCATAAAATGTGTGTACGTGCGTGTGTGTGTGTGTGCCTATGTGAATGTTGCGGTGAGTTTGTATGAAAGAAATTATTTTGGGTATTTTATGAAAGAGGCGTGTTTTATTTTGGAGAGTGCTTTAGGATGTCTTTTCCTTTAATACGAGAAAGCCTTATTTTTATGGGAAAGGTTTGATTTTAAATGGCAAAAAGTTATGAGATTTTTATTAAGTGTTGTTTTGGTAAGACATGAATTCGTTAAACCTTAGCCAAATAGGAATCGAGATTTGTACGTTGCTTTCATAATTGATGGGCAATTTCTAGAATCTCTTTCACCCTATGTATCAAGGTTTAATAAAACGTTTCGTTCTTTTATAAAACCCATTTTTGTGACATTTGAAAATAACCTCTTTTAGCTTTCTTGTAGAATAGGAATCAACTTTTATTAGCATTTCCAATTTTTAGCCTGGTGATGCTAATATCCTACTTTGATTGATTTTAGAAAAGATCTTTATCGTTTAATCTTTTGAAACCATTTAGGTGTCACGAAATATAATCAAGCATAAACATGTGTTGGGGCTATCCACGGGCATGTAAGCCATCAAAATATCCCCAAACGCCAACAATCACGTATTCCACTAATACGGGGCCTTAAACCCGATTCTCGTCTTAACATCGTTTTAAGGCCCAACGGTTACATATTACAAAAACGAGCACCTTGAATCTATACATACATCAAAACGTCCATTATCGGATTTGAACCACGGGGTCGCGTTCCTAGGCTCACACGAGATTATGACATGCCCACAAAATGAATACTACATGATTAACCAACCCGAATTTAGATAATACACCATGACATCCGAAAATGACAATCTAAATAAATTACACCCGATAAATTATCATGAACAAACTAAAAATTTCATCAATTGGATATCCTCGGGTTATTAGGAAGAGTTTTGTTCCGATGAAACCCTCATCAATAATCCCTAATCCATGATTGTTCAACAATATTCTTGAAAATTACAATTTAATTTAGCCAAATGACATGATAGAAGTTGCAAAAATAAGGAGATTTTCACCTTGTAAATGATACCAAAATTGTGTAGAAACTTGTGTATTGAGTGAAATATGAGATGTATTGATATAACCCAACAACAAGGGGAAATTCCTCTCTTTTTCTCTCAATTGTTGCAAGAATTTTTTGCTATTTCTCTCTATTTTCGAGCTAAAACTGCTGCTGTTTTTCTTCTTCTTCCGCCAAAACTGCTACCTCCTCTTCTGCAGGAGGAAATGAGCTGAAATAGGCTTGCCAGAGCCAGCCGCAGATCAATCTGCGGCTGGCTGGCCCACCTCCCATCGCACTCAGCTGATAGTGCTGATTTCCTGGTTTCCGTGCTGGCGCACTCACTTGGCCGCAGATCAATCCGCGACTGGCTGGCTTGACTTTCTCGATTTTCGTGCTACGCCTCGATTCTCGTGCCATGACGCTGGTTTTCGCAGACAGGCTCGTATTTTACAGTCCGGGAATCATTGGGAGGCGTGCCACACCTTCCGGGAATGCCAAATTCGGATAGCCTTATTGTCACGTCAGCTTTGATTGCCAATCACTGCGGTGGTGTCGGGCGCTCGCATTTGGGCCCACTCCTTCGCTCCCGCAAGCCGGTTCAATTGACGATTTTGCCCTCCTGTCATGGTTAGTACAGGGAACGCAAAATTTGGGTGTCTACAGCTGCCCCTCTTTATCATGTTCATGCAATATCTAATGAAATGAACATGATAAAGAATAGACACTCGATGCATGAATGACAGTGCACAAAGGTGATAATGCATACATGATGCAACACATATGATTTATGATGCCACGTAAGATGCAATTGATGCAAATTATTCAGAAAAAGGTGTCGAGGCTGATGATCGTCTCGTCGGGGCCGGGTATCGTCGTCGGTTCACCCATCACATAACCCCCGGTTATCGTCGCCGGTTGGTTATCTTGTCGGAGCCGGTTTTCGTCGCCGGACATCCACATCGTAATCGCCGGTTATCGTCGCCGGTCGATTGTCTCGTCGGGGCCGGTTTTCGTCGCCGGACACCCATCTCGTAACCCTCGGTTATCGTCGCCGGTTGGTTATCTTATCGGAGACGGTTTTCGTCGCCGGTCATCCAAATCGTAATCGCCGGTTATCGTCGCCGGTCGATTGTCTCGTCGGGGCCGGTTTTCGTCGCCGGACACCCATCTCGTAACCCCCGGTTATCGTCGCCGGTTGGTTATCTTGTCGGAGCCGGTTTTCGTCGCCGGACATCCAAATCGTAATCGCCGGTTATCGTCGCCGATCGATTGTCTCGTCGGGGCCGGTTTTCGTCGCCGGACACCCATCTCGTAACCCCCGGTTATCGTCGCCGGTTGGTTATCTTGTTGGAGCCGGTTTTCGTCGCCGGACATCCAAATCGTAATCGCCTATTATCGTCGCCGGTCGATTGTCTCGTCGGGGCCGGTTTTCGTCCCCGGACACCCATCTCGTAACCCCCGGTTATCGTCGCCGGTTGGTTATCTTGTCGGAGCCGGTTTTCGTTGCCGGACATCCAAATCGTAATCGCCGGTTATCGTCGCCGGTCGATTGTCTCGTCGGGGCCGGTTTTCGTCGCCGGACACCCATCTGGTAACCCCCGGTTATCGTCGCCGGTTGGTTATCTTGTCGGAGCCGGTTTTCGTCGCCGGACATCCAAATCGTAATCGCCGGTTATCGTCGCCGGTCGATTGTCTCGTCGGGGCCGGTTTTCGTCGCCGGTCACCCATCGCGCGATCTTTTTCACTCAACACGTCAAATGGCCGCAAGGGAGCAAGGTGGGACCCACCAGGGCCAGCCGCGGATGGATCTGCGGGCAGCCGCAGATTAATCTGCGGCCAAGATCGGGATGTATAAGAGGCACGCCGCTTCCAGATCTGTCACTTTCAACTTCCAACTCACACAGATTTCTCGCGATTTTTGCTTGTTCGCAAGGGCCTTTTGTCGATTTTTCAACTTTCCTGCAAAAACTGCTCCGGTAGGATCGATCTACACGCTACAGGTAACACTTTGACCGGTCACTTTTCAATTTCGTCAATGTTTTGCTATACATTTGACTATTTGCATGTTTAGAGATAAAATGTATGCTTTACAATGCTATGTAATGTATTATCATATATACATGCTATGTATTAACTGTGTGAGTCCTATTTTATGTTCATGAGGCGGTCCCACGTATATGTTTGCTCCTTTTTGGAAGAAAATCATGCATTTATGGCATTTTACATGCTTTATTTACACATATGAATGCAAATATGATCTATTGTGGCTTGAGTTCTTTGAAAAACATGCTTGGATATGCATGGGATGTCCATTTTACAAACGGAACTCTGCTGATTTTTTTTTTTTTTTTTTAATGCGCATACCATAACCATGCATCATGTTGCATTAATTATATGATGAGGCTAGAAATTTAGAATATTCGTTACATAATTTTAAAAGGGAACTTACCTTCTTTCTCGCCCGTTCTATTCCAGCTATGGATCGTGATGCGCCCAGTAGCTCTTCCGCCTCTCGGACTTCGGGTGTTCGCCGTCGTAGGGTTGCACCTGCCCCTATTCCTCCTCGTACCCGTCAGGCTCGTCGCTTGGCGGAGGCTGTCATCCGTCCTGATCACCCGGACGTTGAGGAGGTTGTTCCTCCGGAGGTTGCGGTGGAGGAGCCGTCTTCCAGCACATCAGCTCCCCCCTCTCATCGCGCCTTATCTGGCGCTTCTGTCCAGATACCCGATCTATTGGGTCGGGATCTCAGTCGTCACCCCTCGGCATCTCTTGTTGCTAATGAGGTATATTCGATTCGGCTTTTCATTTGTTCTCGATTTCTCAATTTCCGGTTCTATCTGGATTGACCCATTGGTGATTTTCACAGGTGCCTGAGTTTACCCAACCGAGGGGTAATTGGTTCAACATTTACTCTCTCTGCGCGGCCCTGCATAGTGATTACCGGGAGATGGTGGACTCTTGGGGCTTTCGACATTTCTTCACTATCATCCCCCGTCAGTGCCCCTGGGGTTACATGAGGGCTTTATCCGAGCGATGGTTCCACCATACGCAGTCTCTTCATCTTCTCGACTGCGAGGTCGTGCTGACCCCCTGGGACTGGAGGTACATTACGGGCATAGAGTTCACCGGGTCCCGCGTCCCCCTGGATCTTGATATCACTCCAGTGGAGGTTCGAGCTTTGCTGGGCTTCGCTGCTGATGATCGGGTCTTTAAGGCCCGTAGTATTCGGTCCGGTGCTTTGGCCGTCGATGCTGTTGGGGGTCTATACGCACAGCCTATTCCAACGGATCAGGGCACTCGTGACATCCTGCTACGACGCTTGTTCTTGACCATCATGAGGGGTTGTTTCCTAGGGAACAACTCCTCTACCATCCACTTTAGCGTCGTAGGGGCTGTTAGAGACGTAGACCGGATCGGTGACTACGATTGGGGTTCATTCACCTTTGCTTATTTCCTCCACGGTCTGCGTCTGCGCTCGGAGGGACAGACAGATGCCTGGCTCGGATTCTACCACTTTCTGCTGGTGAGCCTTTTTTCCCTCTTTACTTACTGCACTTCCCTTTATTTCATTTCTCTTTTCTGCATTTGTCGGTTATTTCATGCTTTCCACTGCTTCTGTTCGCAGTTCTGGGCTTACGAGCGTCTTCCATGTTTGAGGCCTATCACTACTCTGGGCCTGGACACTTATCCCCGGGGTCGGCGATGGCACCACAGTACTCTGGAGGAGGTCCCCGTGTCGGGCAACTTTGCACATTGTCGTATTCAGCTGGAGTTGATCACGGCTGCCGATGTCGTCTGGATTCCCTACCTCTCCGAGCAACTGACTGTGGGGTTTGCTGACGGGCATCCTTCCGGCCCGGAGTTCGAGCTTTCCACCCGTCGCCTCACTTTGCAGAGTGTTGGAGGCTGGGTGATGTATCTGGGAGAGCGCGCATTCAGATGCGTCACTGGAGAGATCCGCATCCCGCACTCCCTTCCTTTCACTACTTCCTGGCCGCTGGATTCTCAGCCCTCGGAGATCATGCTCGCCGGGGAGGACGGTCGGATGCTTTCCACAGGCCCCAGTACGAGCGAGTCTTTCAGGACTTGGTGGGTACCTCGTACCATCGGTCCCCAGACCCGGGCTACCTTCTTCCTCGGGGATATGGTCCCCGGCTCGGTGATGATGACTGACTGGGCAGCCTGCGTTCGGAGTCCCACCCACATTGAGCAGATAGACACTTTGACCCGCCAGGTGGAGCAGTTGTCGCTATTTCTTCGGGTGTTAGGCCAGACCCCAGAGGAGGCTTACGCCTACGATCCTGACGGTGCGGGCTATGATGCAGGCCCGAGCTCATCTGATGCCACCGCTCGGCCATATATCCCTGACATGAATTTCGGTCCTCCGACTTCTACGACCCGGGGGGATCAGTTCGAGGACCCCGGTTTCATCGATGAGATTGACTTTATTTAGATCAGGATAGGATAGGGCCTTTGTACCTGCACCTGTTTAGACTTCTTTTCCATTCTTATGCATTATGTACTGAACTCATTTATCTATTATGCACATTTCCTTTTTTATCTTTATGGAATTCACTGGTTTTATTTTTTTACTGTATGATGCATGCCTTTTTTCATTCATGGATATAGAATGACCCCTGTACAGTCTTTTTGATACTATTTTTTACAGATGTCGTCCTCAGATGTCGTGGTACGTTTGGATTCCATTCCTCCCATAGGGTTGGTTGGCAGTCTCCTCCGCTGGTTTGACAGTTTACCGCCGGCTGACACGGTTATCGCAGATGGTCTTTTGGGCCATTCCCGGTCCTTATTAACCTTTCAGGTGCCAGTGGGCTTTGTGGATGGTATTTTGAGATATTGGGCCCCTGCTCGTTAAGTGTTCAGGCTAGGGACAGTAGAGCTGACCCCCACCCTTGAGGAGTATGCTCGTTTCACCGGCCTGCCTTTGGATAGACCCTGTGCCCGGGTCGCAGCTGGTCCCATGCGCCGTCAGTTCTTGACCTTCACTGGGTTGCGGAGGACAGCCCTATTACCGGTGATCACATCAGACCATATGGTTCCCCTTCAGTTCTTAATTGACCGATTTGGTTCACCTGACAGTTTTCGACTTTTCTCCGGCGATTTTTCTGTATCTGAGGAGCGCTAGGGCGCTTTAAGAGTAGACGTTTTGATGGCCTGTGTGGTCTCAGTTTTGTACTTGCCCGTAGGACTTGATCAGTTGGACATGCGGGTTGTAGCGGCCGTTCGAGCTCTTCAGGAGGATCACATCATTCTTCCCATGATATTGGCGGATACCTACATGTCAGCCTCATATTGCCAATCCTTCCGCGACCGAGTATTCAGAGGGAGCTCGACCCTGTTGTATGTGTGGTTCATGAGTCATCTCAGTCCCATCGGCCACTTCCGTCGCCAAGGGTTTTGCTTTAGCCATGACATAACCACACAGTTTTCGTTTCAACCCGTGAGCTGTACTGATGTGGCCTCCTGGACATCATTTTTGTCGGTCATTGAGGATCCTTTTCATCTACTGGTCTATTCGGGTTATTGCTCCTTCATGAGCTTCTTGACTCATGTGCCTGACCTGGACTTCATTCCCATTGCTGGCCTGAGGGGCGTGACGACTTATCATCCCTTGGCGGTTACATGGCAGTTTGATCAGACACAGGATTTTCACCCTTTTGCAGGTGCAGCCGCCTACCGATTCCTTATATCATCCCAGACAGAGAGGAATCTATTGCGGGTATACGATCTTTGGTCTCGCAGGATCTCCGCCGAACATAGTGAGGGTTGCCACCTCCAGACATTTGCTTACGTGCAATGGCTACGCGGAGATTTGGATCCGGCTGGTTTGAGTCAGGTTGGGGCCCCTGATGACTTTGTGATGATTTCTCCAAATGACACTACATACCACTCCATCTCTGTCGGTTCTGCCCCAAGTCGGGTTACTGAGGATACCCGACTCCGCCTGGCCTTGATTACTGTTCAAGCTGAGAGGGACGCCGCCCTGGTCGAGAGAGATGATGCCATTCGGGCTAGAGACGCTGCCATTGCTGACAGAGAGACCACTGTATTTCAGACCAGGGCAGTTGTAGATGCTCATTTTGGGACTGTCAGCCGAGCCACTGCTTTACTGGATCGTATTGAAATGATGGGGCAGCAGATTGCAGGAGATGCTGATGCTTCAGATCTACTCACCACCTTGTCCATCTTGCTTCAGCTAGTTTCAGATTTGTAGATTATTTTATTTCCTGCATAGACTATGTTAGTTTCATCGGTTATCGAAAGAGAAATCTTGTAATAAAATGACTTATATATATAGACATGCATTTAATCGTAGTCATTTCCCTTTTGTCGTATCATTGCTTTTCATTGGATCCTCATTTTATCCAGTTGACCACGATTTTGACATTTCGCCTTCTTTCTCTTCTCAAGTCTTGAGGGAGATTTGACAGATATTGCCGTACGCCTTTTGATTTCATCAGATTGAATCTCAAATTTTGGGTAACTGTTTGGTTGGATCAGGGTTATGTCCTTTGGGATGAAGCTGGTTAGGCAGCTGGTTTCGGGAAGGTTTTGAGGGTGTAGGAGGGTTTTATCTGGTTATCGAAAATTGGTTTTGGTGAGGGAAAGGATTATTTTTTAAGGGATCGGACCGCGCCATGATGGCTGCCTACGTACCCCCACAAGTTGGGAGATCAGGTCCTACGTAGTTCGCTCCTCAAAGGAAAAAGGGGATTGATGATTTAAGCGTAGAATTGCTTCACTGAGTCAGCATTTAGGGGTTGTGGAAATGTCTCACCATCCATTTCTTGCAATATGAGGGCTCCTCCGGAAAGTACTTTTTTAATCACAAAAGGTCCCTCCCAGTTTGGGGCAAACTTCCCCTTAGCTTCGTCTTGGCAATGCATGACTCTCTTTAGCACCAGGTCATTCTCCCTGAATTTCCGAGGTCTTATCCTTTTGTCATACGATCGGGAGATCCTTTGTTGATATAACTGACCGTGCCAAACAGCAGCCACCCTCCTTTCATCAATTAGGGCCAACTGGTCGTATCGACTTTGCATCCAATCCTCCTCGCTTATCTGAGCATCGATCACTATTCTGAGGGACGTCATCTCAACCTCAATTGGCAGGACGACCTCCATTCCATACACCAAAGCGTAAGGAGTTGCCCCTGTAGAAGTACGCGTTGATGTTCGATATGCCAGTAGGGTGAGGGGTAGCAGATCTGGCCATCCCCGATGATTAGCAGACATTTTTGCCATGATCTTCTTGATGTTCTTATTGGCAGCCTCCACTGCCCCATTCATTTTGGGACGGTAAATGACAGAGTTGAGGTGTTTGATCTTAAACTGGTCGCACAATCCCTTCATGAGGGCGTTGTTCAAATTCTTAGCATTGTCGGAGACCAAAACCTCAGGTTGCCCGTATCGACAAATGACATTATTCCTGATGAACCCAACGATAACCTCCTGAGTGACTTTGGGGAAAGAGGCTGCTTCTACCCATTTGGTGAAATAATCGATCATGACGAAGATGAATCGGTGCCCGTTTCTTGCTTTGGGCTCTATTGGCCCGATTACATCCATTCCCCACATTGAAAATGGCCACGGGGAGGTCATACAGTGCAGTTCATTGGGAGGCGTATGGATCACATTACCGTGCGCCTGGCATTGGTAACACCGTTTGACATGATCATCACAGTCAGCTTTTAAGGTCAACCAATAATGCCCTGTTCTCAAAATCTTTTTGGCCAGCATCGGTCCACTCATGTGTGGCCCACACACTCCGCTATGGATTTCATTCATAATCTTTTGGGCCTGCGTTTCATCTACGCACTGCAACAATCCCAACCCAGCATCCCTTTTGTAGAGTGAATCCCCACTCAGGTAGAACTTCATCGCCATTTTTTGAATTCTCATCCTTTCAGCTCGGTTTGCCTGGCCGGGAATGGATCTATCCCTTAGATATTCCCTTATGTCGTGATACCAAGGCTGCTTCGGCAGAACCACCTCGCCTGATAATACTGCAACATGTTCTTCGTATGCCGGGGCATTCTGTACTGCTATCTCAATCTGTGGAGCGTCCCTTCTTTTGATGATATGGATTAAGGAAGCCAGAGTTGCCAATGCATCGGCAAAATCATTTCGTCCACGGGGAATATGTCGGAAAGCGATATCTTCGAACTCTTGCATTAATTGGACAACACATCGGTGGTATGGGAGCAACCGGAGCTCTTTCGTGTTGTACACCCCGATCGCCTGTCTGATTACCAGTTCTGAATCCCCAAACACCGCCAGTCTCTTCACTCCCATATCGCGTGCAAAACGGAGTCCCAAAATACATCCCTCGTACTCAGCTGTATTATTCGAATTACTGAACTGCAATTTAATGGCTACAGGGTATTGCTCCCCGGTGATAGAGACCAAGACCGCTCCGGCTCCTGCCCCTTCAGCATTCATGGCACCATCAAAATACAGCTTCCAGAATTGTCCCTCATCATTGCATTTCGTATCTGACACCCAAAATATATCTTCGCCCGGTAGAGGAGTTTCCAACGGCTCCATCCCTCCTGACGGGGTTTCTGCCAATTGATCTGCAATTCCCTGCCCTTTCATGGCTTTTTGAGTTACGTATACCATGTCGAACTGTTGTAAGATTAACTGTCATCTTGAAAGTCGACAGTTCAACATGGGCCTTTCAAAGATATATTTCAAGGGATCCATTCTCGATATTAGGTACGTAGTATGCCCATGGAGGTAATGCTGTAATCTCCCTGCAGCCCAGGCCGGAGCACAACAGGTCTTCTCGATGGGAGTGTAATTCTGTTCACATTGGCTAAATCTTTTGCTGAGGTAATAGATGGCCTGCTCTCTACCTGCCTCATTCTTTTGTCCCAGCATACATCCCATCGCGATGGCATTGACCGATATATACATAAACAGAGGAATCCCATCCTTCGGGGGTACCAGCACTGGTGCCTCCGTCAACTGCTTTTTAATGGTCTGAAAAGCCCTTTGACATTGCTCATTCCATTCTTGGGAAACCCCCTTTCTTAACAGTTTGAAAATGGGCTCACATGTAGTCGTCAAGTGGGATATAAACCGGCTGATGAAGTTTATCCTCCCGAGGAATCCCCTTATCTCTTTCTCTGTGTGAGGCGCCGGCATATCCACAATGGCCTTAATCTTTGCTGGATCCAACTCAATGCCCCGATCACTGATTAGGAATCCTAAAAGCTTACCTGATTGCACTCCGAAAGCACACTTTGCTGGATTGAGCTTCAAATTATACTTTCTGAGCCGATCGAATAACTTTTTGAGATGGGTTATATGATCAGATTCTACCTTCGATTTCACAATAATGTCATCCACGTAGACCTCTATCTCCTTATGCATCATATCGTGGAATAGGGCCATCATGGCTCTCTGATAAGTAGCCCCAGCATTTGTGAGACCAAAAGCCAGTCGTCTGTAGCAGAAAGTGCCCCAAGGGGTGATGAATGCGGTCTTTTCCTGATCCTCCTCCGCCACCATTATCTGATGATATCCCGCAAAGCAATCAACGAAAGAGTACATCTCATACTGGGCCGTGTTATCCACCAGGATGTGTATGAAAGGTACCGGGAAGTTATCTTTGAGACTGGCCTTGTTTAGATCTCTGTAATCTACACATACCCTCACCTTTCCTCCAGGCTTAGCCACTGGGACTACATTGGAAAGCCATTCAGGGTAAGTGGAGACCATAATGATTCCGGCCCTGAATTGTTTAATGATCTCTTCCTTCACCTTTAAGCTCCACTCGGGTTTCAACTTCCTTAGTTTCTGCTTGACGGGCCTGAAACCCTCCCTGATGGGCAACCGGTGTACCACGATGTCGGTGGACAATCCGATCATATCCTCGTGCGACCAGGCAAAGACATCCTCATATTGTTTTAGCAACTCAGTCATTTCGGTCTTTTGGCTGGTGGTGAGGTCTATCCCTATCTTGAGTTCTTTTGGCCTGTCTGGGGTTCCAATATCAATGGTGATGGTTTGGTCCAAATTGGGTTTGGGTTTATCCTCGACCCATCCTCTGATCTCTTCAGGCGCGTCGTCGTAATCTGTCTCGTCTTGCTCAATGCCCATCAAATCGAAATCCAGCTCAATGTCAAAATCATAATCATTATTCAAATTTGAAAGATCGTTTGTTAGGCAAGGATTACTCAATTTGGTACACCTGACATGAAACAAAATACTTGTCATATATAAATCATTTTCACGACGATCGCATTTTCAAATAACACGAAGGAACGACATAATTATGCAGAAATAACAACAACAAAAATAAACTTCTTCATTCCCCCGTTTTCTGGGGTCCACCACCCTGACGTCGGGTTTTACCCTTGTTTGGATATCATTGGTTTCATGGTCCAGTTGTTGACTGTCAGGTCAGATGAAATGCGCTGGATAAAAGGGGGCCTCACATCGGACACTTCCCCGATGATTACGGATACGTCGCCTGAGTCCTCCTTCCTATCCTCTCCAGGAATAATCAGCCCCGCCCAATCGATGACAGGCACAACTCGTTGGGCCACCGGTGGTGCGATAATATTCGTCCCTTCCCTACTGCTTGTTGATCGTCCGGGGATATAGCATTTGGTTTCAAACTCTTTTGCGACCTCCTGAAGGAAACTTTCCCTCCGGACCGACTCATTATGTGCGGGGGTTAACTCTTCATTCCCTGCCCCAATCACAGGCTCGCTGATCCCCTGCTCATTGTCGATTTTGGTCCCTGGACTGCCAGCTAGTCGAATCGGAGTCGCACCCTGACGGTGTCTTCGTGTTGTGCCCATATGGTATCCCAACCCTGCTTTGCCTATCTGCCGTGGTAATTGGATGGGCTTGGTGATTCCCTGACTGCTCTTTCCTAACCCCTGTCCAGGCTGGAAGTTCATTTTTATCATTTCCTTTGCCACAAAGGTAAGTTCTGGAGAGACCCTTGGTTTCATGGCTGGAGCCCCCAGGCATCTGGGTTGGGGAGTGCTAATCTCCAGCGCTTGAAAGCTGGCAGGTGCCGCCGACTCATCCACATTGATCACTGGTAGGCCACTCCTGAGAGGAGAAGGGTCATCACATTCGGCCGAGATTGTTACCAGATTCCCATCAATGATTAACTTGATTTGTTGGTGGAGCGTGGAAGGAACTGCCCCGGCCATGTGTATCCACGGCCTCCCCAATAACATGTTATAACTGGCTGCAATATCTAGGACCTGGAAAGATATATCAAAAGTACAAGGTCCTATCTCCACCAGCAACTCGATTTCTCCAATTGTATCCCTCCGGGAACCATCGAAGGCTCGCACCACCACGTGACTGGCACGTAGGCGCTTGGGATTAATGTTCATCTTCTGCAATGTGCTGAGGGGACAAATATTCAATGTCGATCCCCCATCAATCAACACCCCATTCATGATATACCCCGAGGAGATTACCGCAATATGTAGCGGTTTTCGATGCCCCCTTCCCTCCTTGGGGATGTCCTCATCTGCAAAGGATATTACATCACTCTCCATTAGATGGCCCACCAGCTGGCCGAAACCTTCCTCACTAATTTCTTTGGGCACGTATGCCTCCTCCAGGACTTTTGCCAGGGTTTTGCAGTGCCCACTGGATGATAACACCAAGTCCATGATTGATGACAAGGTCGACTCCTCATTTAAAATCTGGATCCCTCTCGCCTCTGGATGGTCCATCCTCTTCAAGAATTCCATAGCCCTCTCCTCGGATATCTCCTCATTTTTCCTCTTTTGGCTTTCCAGGACTCGCTCGGGAAGATACAAAGGATTCCCCTTTGTCGTCACAGAAGCACAACTGGCCGCTTCCTCCGACACCCCCCCATAATTCCACGGCACCGTCCTTAGAGTGCTGATAGGGATTTGCGGTCTTGCTGCCAGAATGATGGGTTTCGGTGCCGCCAATTTGACGGGTCCCTCCGAGGTATTTCCACTTACACCCATCAATCGAATGGGCGCTCCCCGTGCATTCCCATGATTGCTTATCATGTTGATCATTTCATCCATTTTCTGCACATAATTCAGCCTTGACGGCCCCTCGACTTCACTGTCCTCCGCCATATTGACCCCACCTCCATCATGTCTAGGCAGGGGATTAACCTTAACGTTTGGGGAGTCTGGCTGTTCCACCACAATTTCCCCATTATCAATCAAATTCTGAATTATATGCTTCAAGGTCCAACAATCCTGCGTATTATGACCCGGGGAACCCGAGTGGTAGGCACATCGTTTGCTTGGGTCAAATCTTCTCCCCCTTGGGTCACTCGGGGGTGCCAAATTGATTATCTTCTTTTGGGCCATCAATACGGCCAATACCCGTTCAAGAGGCTCCCCGAGCGGGGTGAATACCCGATTTTGCGAGGCCTCAAATCTCCTTCGCCCCTCTGCCCTTTGATCATTGAAGTTAGGCTGCCGGGATGGCCCCACTCTTTGCCCCTGTACTGGAGGGTTGCTCTCCGCCTTCCTAGAAGATCCCTGTATGATGAGGGAAACATCCTCCTCCTTTTTCTTTTGGACCTTACGGGAAGTGTTGCCGTAGTTACCGCTTTGGATCTGTTCTGCAGTTGTTTCCAAAGCCGTGAGATCCCGAATTTTGCCGGATTTCAAACCCATGTCCACCATTTCTCCGTGCTTTATCATTTCAGCGAAAGGCCTACCAATCCCTGAAATAACCCGCTCATAATACGGGGCCTCCTGAATATCGACGAAAGTCATCACCATCTCTGACTCGCTCATTGGAGGATTCACTTGGGCAGTCATACCCCTCCATCGTTGTGCATAGTCCCGGAAGGATTCCCTGGGTTGCTTTTTAACTTTTGTCATTTGGTATCTGTCAGGGGCCATCTGGGCCTGAAAGCTATATTGGGTTAAGAAGGTATGGGCCAATTCCTCCCAGTTGTGGATTCGGGCGTTGTCAAGGAGGGCATACCAGATCCTCGCCTCCCCTGTTAAGCTTTTCTGGAACAGCCGCATCCTCAACCCCTCGTCCTCGGCATAAGCCCCGAGTTCTCCAATGTATATTTTCAAGTGTGTATAGGGGTCTCCCTTTCCATTGTATTTTTCAAACTCGGGGACTTTGAACTTTTCTGGATATCTGGTTCCGGGGAAAACACACAGATCCGAGTAATTGACCCTACCCAGGGAGCCTATGCCTCGTAGAGATTGGATGGTCTCCTCCATGTGTCTCATTTTTTTCCGAAGGTCGTCAGTGTCCCCCTCCTCTGGGATAGTAATCACTGTCTTGTGAGGTATGGGAACGACCCTTGGAATGACTGGCTCGTCCTTGAGTTGGGGTTGGTCATCCTTACACAGGTTTGCAATATTTTTAGGAGGATTCTGGTCACCCCCCGGTGGTGGAATATTATGTGGTCCTTGGTTTGGCGGATCCTGTCTGAGTAGGAACTGCTCTTTTAGCATTGTGGCCATTTCTATCATCTGCTTCTTAAAGTCATCAAACTCTTCCCGAGATATGGAACTATGATTTGGAAGATCAGCCATTTCAGAGGTAGAGACCTGGGCTTTCTTAGACTGCGAACGGGTTTGAGGAGTAATCCTGCGAAACAACGGTTCGAAGTTTAGTCCCGGAAAATGAAAGGATATGGATGCATGCTAAAGCTGTAACCTTTGTGTTTTGGGTTTTTTAATCTTTTTCTGCAAAACAGCATGTTAGTAGTCCCTTATTGCAATAATAAATGCCATCATGACTTATTATGCTTCCCCAGCTGTTCCCTGCAAAACGCAGCGGTTAGTAATCTTTTGACAAAAAGGGAGGTATATATGAATGGGACCATGACATTTATACGCATGAATGTAAGAGGGCATGAAGAGACTTTTCCTGCGTTGGGTTAATCTGAGGCTGACCTATCCTAGGGTTACTCTCACGGGCTTTTCGGCATGAAGGTCCCCAAATCTTCGCAATCTACTCGTCTGAGCCCTTTCGATTGGAGCGGATTTGGGTGGTGCGTTTCCTGAGCCATCTCCGTGGAGCAGCCCCTTCGAGTCCAGTAATAAGCAACCGACAGGTTCGCCTCAGGAGGAGGTACTCTCTCAACATACATTCACATTCATCGTCCTCACCGTATGCAAATGATTACTCAAAAGTAAAGCAATTCCATTCAAATCATTCATTTATTCGACAAAACACACATTCACACAACAAAAGTAAAAAAATCAAAATATCGCACGCACACACATTTTATGAATTTAAAAGGATAGGATAACATCAAGATTTGAACGCGGCTTAAGCCCCTTAATTCCCCAGCAGAGTCGCCAGCTGTCGACGCCGGGTTTTCTCGTCTCTCTAGTCTTTTCCAATTTTAGCCTTTTGATTTAATGATTTTTGGAAAAGGTCGGCATTAATGTCGACGGGGTTTTGAAAGATCGTTTTTTATGATGAGCCAATCAAACAGAGTCGCTAGTTGGTATATTTGAAATGGATGTACCAACTCATCCGAGTTTTCGTTTTTTTATAAATCGCTGGCTCATATGTGACTCCGAATTAATTGGTCTGCGAATCGAGATTCGTAGAGTTCGGGGGCTTGCTTAAGTGAGGGGAAGGTGTTAGGCACCCCTCGACTTCCGTAAAACACGGTTACCGCGATCTTGATACTTTCCTATCCTTTAATTCATAAAATGTGTGTACGTGCGTGTGTGTGTGTGTGCCTATGTGAATGTTGCGGTGAGTTTGTATGAAAGAAATTCTTTTGGGTATTTTATGAAAGAGGCGTGTTTTATTTTGGAGAGTGCTTTAGGATGTCTTTTCCTTTAATACGAGAAAGCCTTATTTTTATGGGAAAGGTTTGATTTTAAATGGCAAAAAGTTATGAGATTTTTATTAAGTGTTGTTTTGGTAAGACATGAATTCGTTAAACCTTAGCCAAATAGGAATTGAGATTTGTACGTTGCTTTCATAATTGATGGGCAATTTCTAGAATCTCTTTCACCCTATGTATCAAGGTTTAATAAAACGTTTCGTTCTTTTATAAAACCCATTTTTGTGACATTTGAAAATAACCTCTTTTAGCTTTCTTGTAGAATAGGAATCAACTTTTATTAGCATTTCCAATTTTTAGCTTGGTGATGCTAATATCCTACTTTGATTGATTTTAGAAAAGATCTTTATCGTTTAATCTTTTGAAACCATTTAGGTGTCACGAAATATAATCAAGCATAAACATGCGTTGGGGCTATCCACGGGCATGTAAGCCATCAAAATATCCCCAAACGCCAACAATCACGTATTCCACTAATACGGGGCCTTAAACCCGATTCTCGTCTTAACGTCGTTTTAAGGCCCAACGGTTACATATTACAAAAACGAGCACCTTGAATCTATACATACATCAAAACGTCCATTATCGGATTTGAACCACGGGGTCGCGTTCCTAGGCTCACACGAGATTATGACATGCCCACAAAATGAATACTACATGATTAACCAACCCGAATTTATATAATACACCATGACATCCGAAAATGACAATCTAAATAAATTACACCCGATAAATTATCATGAACAAACTAAAAATTTCATCAATTGGATATCCTCGGGTTATTAGGAAGAGTTTTGTTCCGATGGAACCCTCATCAATAATCCCTAATCCATGATTGTTCAACAATATTCTTGAAAATTACAATTTAATTTAGCCAAATGACATGATAGAAGTTGCAAAAATAAGAAGATTTTCACCTTGCAAATGATACCAAAATTGTGTAGAAACTTGTGTATTGAGTGAAATATGAGATGTATTGATATAACCCAACAACAAGGGGAAATTCCTCTCTTTTTCTCTCAATTGTTGCAAGAATTTTTTGCTATTTCTCTCTATTTTCGAGCTAAAACTGCTGCTGTTTTTCTTCTTCTTCCGCCAAAACTGCTACCTCCTCTTCTGCAGGAGGAAATGAGCTGAAATAGGCTGGCCAGAGCCAGCCGCAGATCAATCTGCGGCTGGCTGGCCCACCTCCCATCGCACTCAGCTGATAGTGCTGATTTCCTGGTTTCCGTGCTGGCGCACTCACTTGGCCGCAGATCAATCCGCGGCTGGCTGGCTTGACTTTCTCGATTTTCGTGCTACGCCTCGATTCTCGTGCCATGACGCTGGTTTTCGCTGACAGGCTCGTATTTTACAGTCCGGGAATCATTGGGAGGCATGCCACACCTTCCAGGAATGCCAAATTCGGATAGCCTTATTGTCACGTCAGCTTTGATTGCCAATCACTGCGGTGGTGTCGGGCGCTCGCATTTGGGCCCACTCCTTCGCTCCCGCAAGCCGATTCAATTGACGATTTTGCCCTCCTGTCATGGTTAGTACATGGAACGCAAAATTTGGGTGTCTACAGGTCTTAAGGGACATGTCAACGTATAACTCATCATACACAAGATACTATGATGATCTCAAGTCCAAGGATCACTTGTACTACTATCACTAGAGGAATTCCTATTAACAGGCGAGTAAAACTCCATTAGGTATTCCTTAGCGAGTCACGTTCAGTGAACTTATTCTCTAATAAACACCTACATACTTGCTTTAGTGTCTCCACACAAATGATTATGAGATCAATCATCCTCTTCCTAAGAGCAAGCAATGTATGTACTAATCTATCCGGATTCACTAATCCCCAATTTAGTAATCCAATGATTAGGAACAATTTTTAGTTTGCGAGCTATCTAGAATTTAGATCTCATTAGCATGATCACCATCATGATTCTAAAAGCATTGCTCAAAACTATGGGTTTATCACATTTAATATAACAGCACTATGTAGATAATATAAAATGCCTTTTAAGAAAATCAATTCCTTTATTAATAAATGAATAAGATTACAAAGTATATGCTACATCATATCAAATATGATTGGCTTGTGTGCATACTACTTTCAATCTCCCACTTGCACTAAAGCCAATCGCCATGGTATCTAATACCCATCTTCTCTAAGTGACGATCAAACTGCTGTTGTGTTAAAGCTTTAGTAAATGGATCTGCAATGTTGTCTTGAGAGTCCACACGCTCCAGGGTGACATCTCCTCTTTCAATGATCTCTCTAATCAAATGAAACCGCCGCAACACGTGTTTGGATTTCTGATGAGACCTGGGTTCCTTAGCCTGCGCAACAGCTCCGTTTGTTGTCACAGAATAAAGGTACTGCTCCTCTAATGCTAGGAACCACTCCAAGTTCAGTTATGAACTTCTTCATCCAAACAGCTTCCTTTGCAGCTTCACTTGCAGCTATGTACTCTGCCTCTGTCACCGAATCAGCAACTGTTTGCTGCTTGGAACTCTTCCAACTCACTGCGCCACCGTTTAAGGTAAACACGTACCCTGAAACGGATTTACTGTCATCTTGGTCCGTTTGAAAACTTGAGTCTGTATAGCCCTCTAGTTTCAATTCAGACCCACCGTAGACAAGAAATACATCCTTAGTTCTTCTCAAGTACTTTAGGATGTTTTTCACTGCCTTCCAGTGCTCTTCTCCTGGATTCGACTGATATCTGCTGGTTACACTAAGTGCATGAGCGACATCTCGTCTAGTACATATCATACCGTACATGATAGATCCTATTGCGGAAGCATAAGGAATCTTACTCATACGGTCTCTCTCTTTAGGTGTTTTTGGGGCCTATTTCTTGGAGAGATGTATTCCATGCCTCATCGGCATGAGACCTCTCTTGGAATCTTCCATGCTAAACTTCTTTAGCATTGAGTCAATGTACTTTCCTTGGGTCAAGCCCAGCATCCTTTTAGATATATCTCTATAGATCTTTATCCCCAAAATATAGGATGCCTCACCCAAGTCCTTCATGGAGAAGTGTTTAGATAACCAAATTTTGATCGACTGTAGCATAGGAACATCATTCCCTATCAGTAATATATCATCAACATATAATACAAGGAATGATATAGCGCTCCCACTAACCTTCTTGTACACACATGGTTCATCCTCGTTCTTGATAAAATCAAACCTTTTGATTATCTCATCAAAACGGATGTTCCACCTTCGAGAAGCTTGCTTCAATCCATAAATGGATCGTTGTAGCTTACAGACTTGGTTTGTTCCAACCGTTGAAACAAAACCCTCTG
Source organism: Aralia elata (assembly GCA_034770075.1). NCBI lineage: Eukaryota > Viridiplantae > Streptophyta > Magnoliopsida > Apiales > Araliaceae > Aralia > Aralia elata. The sequence continues at coordinate 59,001,452 of CM068384.1, read as the reverse complement.
GCTGTATCATATATACATTCTCCTCAAGCTCTCCATTGAGGAGGGCCGTTTTCACGTCCATTTGCCAGATCTCGTAGTCATAATAAGCTGCAATTGCAAGCAAAATCCGAATGGACTTGAGCATAGCTACTGGTGAGAAGGTTTCATCATAGTCAACTCCTTGTCTTTGTTTGAAACCTTTTGCAACCAGTCGGGCCTTATAGGTCTCTACCTTGCCATCTGCCCCAGTCTTTCTCTTAAAGACCCATTTACACCCAATAGGCTTAATGCCCTCAGGTGGTGAAACCAAAGTCCATACTTGGTTTTCATACATGGAGTCCATCTCGGATTTCATGGCTCCTAGCCATTTCTCTGAGTCTTCACTACTCATAGCCTCTTCGTAAGTCAATGGATCATCATCATCTATGATGCGTACCTCATCATCATCCTCTATGATGAATCCATACCTCTCAGGTATCTTCGGTACTCTTCCAGATTTACGAATAGGTAGTGGTACAGTAGGTTCTTCTACTTGGTTAGGTACCTGACTTTGATCCGTAGTATTTTGTGGTTCTTGAACTTCTTCAAGATATATCTTACTCCCACTGACCCCTTCGAGGATAAACTCCTTTTCCAAGAAGGCAGCTTGTTTCGCAACAAACACCTTTTGATCAGTAGGATGATAGAAATAATACCCTGATGTTTCTTTAGGGTATCCCACGAATCTACATTTGTCGGATCTAGTCTTCAGCTTATCATGCTCAAACCTTTTGACATAAGCTGGACAACCCCAAGTCTTAACATGCTTAAGATTTGGTTTCCTCCCTGTCCATATCTCATATGGAGTCTTTGGGACGGATTTGGTAGGTACCTTGTTAAGTAGGTATGCAGCCGATTCTAGGGCATAACCCTAGAAGGATACTGGAAGGTCGGTAAAACTCATCATGGATCGAACCATGTCCAACAATGTTCGATTTCTCCTTTCAGATACACCATTCAACTGTGGCGTCCCTGGTGGAGTCCATTGTGAGATTATACCATTTTCTTTGAGACAATTGAGAAACTCATTGGTCAAGTATTCCCCTCCTCGCTCCGATCGAAGAATCTTAATACTCTTACCAGTTTGTTTCTCTACTTCACTTTTGAATTCTTTGAACTTTTCAAACGATTCAGATTTGTATTTCATTAAATACACATATCCAAATCTAGAATGATCATCAGTGAAAGTAATAAAATAAGAATACCCTCCTCGTGCATTCGTTGTCATAGGTCCACAAACATCTGTGTGTACCAACGCTAACAACTCTGTAACTCTTTCTCCTTTTCCACTAAAAGGGGATTTAGTCATTTTACGCATGAGACAAGATTCACATGTTGGATATGATTCGTAATCAGATAGCTCTAAAAGCCCATCTTTATGCAACTTGGATAATCTTGTTTCATTGATATGACCGAGTCTACAGTGCCACATAAAGGTATAATTAACATCATCTCTTTTTCTTTTCTTAGTTTGTTCAATTTGAAGTATATTTTCATGCAAGTCAAGTATGTAAAGTCCATTCAGTAAATTGCCAACACCATATAAAACATTTTTATTATAAATAGAACAACTGTTGTTCTTTATTATAATATCAAAACCATCCATATCCAATACAGAAATTGAAATAATGTTCCTAATGAGTGTTGGAACATAATAACAGTTATTTAAACTAATGAACTTGCCCGAAGGCAATGCTAAACAATAAGTCCCTACAGCCAATGCAGCAACCTTTGCTCCATTCCCAACTCGTAGGACGACTTCATCCTTGTTCAGCTTCCTACTTCTGCTTAGTCCCTGCATATTATTACATATGTGAGAACTACAGCCGGTATCCAATACCCAAGTAGAATTTTGACTTTCAGAAAAATTAATTTCAATCATGAACAAACCTAGATCAGAAGTCGAAGCTTCTCCAAGCTTCTTTTGGCCCGCAAGATACTCCTTGCAGTTCCTCTTCCAATGTCCCGGCTTATTGCAATGGTAGCAAATTCCTTTGCTATCTGGATCAGGTTTCTTATTATCCTTTTTCTTTGCCTTACCCTTAGCCTTCTTGTTTTTCTTCTTTTCAGAAGATACCTTGGGCCTCTTCCTTTTCTTGGAAGAATCATCCACTAGTAAGACTTGGTTCTTGTTGGATGAGAAGTGACCTTCAGCAGTTTTCAGCATGTTAAGTAACTCAGGCAAGCTGACGTCCAACTTATTCATGTGAAAATTCACAACAAATTGTGAGAAGGTGTCCGGGAGTGACTGCAAGATCAAATCTTGGCTTAACTCCCCATCCATCACAAACCCTAGCTGTCCAAGTTGTTCAATCAAATTGATCATCTTAAGGACATGAGTCTCAACAGCAGTGCCCTCGGTCATACGAGATCGGAAGAGCTCCTTAGATATCTGATATCTAGCAGTCCTACTTTGCTCACCATACAACTCTTTGAGGTGCAGCAATATAGTAGGAGCATCCATAGTTTCATGTTGACGCTGAAGCTCGTTACTCATGGATGCGATCATGATGCATTGAGCCAAGATTGCATCATCTTGCCACTTTCTAAAAGTAGCAATCTCTTCCTCAGAGGCTGTTTCTGCAACACTTGCAGGGACTGGCGAATTTAGGACATAAGAAATCTTTTTAGCAGTGAGAACAATTCTCAGATTCCTTAACCAGTCCGTGTAATTCGGTCCGGTCAGTTTGTTAGCATCAAGTATGCTACGCAGTGATAGTGAGTTTGACATTTTTAAATTCTGCATGTGAAATAGACAACATTTTAGCATACATTCATTTAATTAATTACCAAAATAAATTAGGTCTTTATTTTAAATTGGTATCTCCCACTATTTTCATCAAACTATATTACCCTCATTATATAGTTCGACAATTCTAATTAAAGATTTGCTAGTGAGATTAAGGATCCCATTTCAAATGTATATAGTCTTGTGGTGACACAACAAGCGATATATAAATAAATAGGTAGACAACTATTGTCAATTACATCACTATGTAACTCCTTTTATTTTGCCTCTTAGATTATTTTGATCAAGTGGTGACACATCCGAATCAAAATTATCCAAGTTAAGTCCAACCTAGCACTTCCATATATTCGAAAGAAAAACACTGTCCTTGTGGTGACACAACAAAACAGCATCGTTCAGTCTATTTATAAGCATCAAATGTGATAAAGCAACATCTTAAATATTTAATACTTGCCTTGTGGTGACACAACAAACTCATATTAAACATTTAATACTCTATTGCTTTACATTGCTAGAAGGCGACGTTTGATATTCCAAATATCTTTGAACGCTTAGGACTTAATATAATACTTTGAGGGGTTTGTTATTATTAGTCTCATCTTGTTTAGCGCGCATGCACATATATATATAAAATACGCGTCATATTATTTTACATGCGAAGCATGTTGGATAATATATAATATATATAAAATAAGCATGCACATATAGAATACTATATTCTACCTGGATTGATTATGAACTTTTATTCTAGTTTGGTTCACTAGAGCCACCAAGTGAACCAAAAGGTCAAACCTAGGGTGCAAGAATAAATTTAAATATAACTATTACATTTAAACCCGGGCTCCAATACAAACGGGTCTTCAAGCGCTCCTTGTTCCTTCGTCTCCAATTCTTCAAAATTAATTCTAACTAGTCCTATTACAAAAACTATTTACAACAAATAGAAACCTTGATCAGCAGTCAAGGGGAAGTACATAGGAGGGAGATAGAATTTACATTAAGAAAAATTAGAGAAGACGAGGTACGCAGACCCCATTTATAAAAACCCATACATTCAAGCATCCACTAAAATAAATCCAATCACACATTGGTCAACAGTCCATAATCAATCCCTATTTATTATCATACATATCTCTATATGTCTCAATAAATAACATTCATCCCATGAATAATAAAACCATTCCATATATGCATTGATATCAATTAATGGGCAAAAGTTTTGCTAATATTTAGTTTTGAAACAAAATAAACTCTTTTATTTTAATCAAAAACCAAATCCAAATTAAACTCCTTTAATTTTAGCAATCTGAAATCCTATTTCAGATAAAATAAACTCTTTATTTTAAACTTATATCAATTAAATAAACCATTTATTTTAATTGAAGAAAAATAATATTCTTCAGATTCTGCTTACCGGCGCAGCTGCGCCCAGAATGAACTGGGCAACGGCGCAGCTGCGCAGCTCCCCAAAAAAAAACGATTCTGGGTTTCGGCGCAGCTGCGCTCCAGAATGAACTGGAGGCGGCGCAGCTGTGCCGTGTCGCTGATTCAGAAAAAATTTTATTCTGCCCAAAAATTTCGATCCAATCGCATATCAAGCATACATGGAATCATCAATATCGATAATTAGCACAAGATTAGGCGATGATACCACTGTTAGATTTGTATATAACGCGAACATGCAATCAAGTTACATAAATAGTGCGGAAGCGCGATAAAATCAGATTTTAAAAATTTTATACAAACCATCACCAAGATCAATCCATGTGCTCAATTAACGATATAAACGAAAGAGAAAGAGAATAAGAATTATACCCTCGTAGAACAAAGCTTCCTTGGGTACTAGTTCAACTCCTAGTCCTTCGTGTTCTCCTCGAATGCTACGGTGTGATTCCTTCCTTTGATCAACGTTAGCCACCCAAGTGTTTGGCCTCTAGAGGTGATCCACCAAGGAAGAACAAGCATTCAAGAAGTTGGGTATTTGGCAAAATCCTAGTTTCTATCTCTATAGAAATTGCTCTCCACAATCTAATGCAAGAGTGTGTAACCCTAATCTATGATAAGACCCCTCTTATTTATAGATATAGGAATAACCCTTCCCTAAACTATTTAGGATTTAGGGTTTGTATTATAATTAAACTCCTTTAATTAATAATGCTCCTAATCCAATTAGGAATCCATGGGAGAGTACTTCTATTAATTAATTCCCAATCCCTATTAGGAATTAAATAATAGTAAAAGTAATAATAATAATAATAAGACTCCTCTTATTAATTTATATTTAATATTTCCAAAATATTAAATAATAAATATTAAGCTATTTAATTTATTCTATCTCCATAGACTAAATTAAATACACTTAACTTATTATTACAATTATGCCATTTACTTCTTAAATAAATATTTCCCTTTTGCGGTGTGACCCTTTAGGTTCTCCATATTAAACCGGTTGTGAATAAATCAATTAGAACAATTCTAATCTTATTTAAATAAATAAATTAAACTATTTAATTTATTTAAATAAATAACATTTATTCTACAATAAGGGTAAGCCCCCTTAGCGATCAACGACTTTCCAGATAATATAGATTTCAACATTAATCACAAAAGAACCTTTGAGTAGATAGTTACCGTACAATTCAATCCTTCTACCATACAATGTCCCAATTAAATATAAGACATGGATTTACTGTCAAGTCTTATTTTATTTAATTATATGTATTTCGATTCCCAAATGCATAACTCTAATTAATGCAAATTAGAAACTCCTTTCTAATTTCATTCTGCCTTGGCCAAGGACTACTGAGTTATCATTTATCGAATCACATAGGACATTCACATCTTTTACTAGACGAGGTAGATTCTTTGTTGATCATTCACCTATCTCCATGTATAACTAATTATACCCAATCATACCCTTTGATATACCCACAAGGTCTTAAGGGACATGTCAAAGTATAACTCATCATACACAAGATACTATGATGATCTCAAGTCCAAGGATCACTTGTACTACTATCACTAGAGGAATTCCTATTGACAGGCGAGTAAAACTCCATTAGGTATTCCTTAGCGAGTCACGTTCAGTGAACTTATTCTCTAATAAACACCTACATACTTGCTTTAGTGTCTCCACACAAATGATTATGAGATCAATCATCCTCTTCCTAAGAGCAAGCAACGTATGTACTAATCTATCCGGATTCACTAATCCCCAATTTAGTAATCCAATGATTAGGAACAATTTTTAGTTTGTGAGCTATCTAGAATTTAGATCTCATTAGCATGATCACCATCATGATTCTAAAAGCATTGCTCAAAACTATGGGTTTATCACATTTAATATAACAACACTATGTAGATAATATAAAATGCCTTTTAAGAAAATCAATTCCTTTATTAATAAATGAATAAGATTACAAAGTATATGCTACATCATATCAAATATGATTGGCTTGTGTGCATACTACTTTCAGTAACAACTATGGAAAGAAGCATGTAGGTGTTTGCTTGAAGGGAAAAAGGGTGTGCTTTAATTGTGGCTTGAAGGGTCACATTGCACCAAATTGTCCGAGTCCGAGGAAAGGAGCATGTTTCACGTGTGGGTCGAAAGAACACTTGGCTAGAGATTTCCCAAATAAAGCAGCAGGAAAAGCAAGCGGAGGCAAGGTAAGCAACAATAGTGGTAATTTGGTGATTGTCGAATTAGCGCCGCCAAGTCAACCAACCGAACATACATTCGAGATGACGGTGAAGGGCGCAATGCAAGGTACTATTCTGATCAATGATCTAAATGTTGTGTGTTATGTGATTCGAGTGCTACATGTTAAGTTATGTTCGACGAATTTGATAGATATTTTATTTACTTCGAGAAGAGTTAGACCATTTCCTTAATATAGGAATCACGAATAATGTTTCTATGTAGATATTAAAGGTTACATGATGTCAGTAGATTTAATTCCAAGTTGACTCGAGAAAAATCTGAGGTTTTCCTAGGTTTGGATTGGGTATTGAACCATGAAATTTCTTTTTGACCAAATGGGAATAGTAAGGTTAGGTGTTTGAGAGGGTAGGAGGAGAAGTTATTCGGATAGAAAATCGTTTAACTCTATTGAGTTGAGAATATGTTTTTCGTTAATTTCGGAAGTTAGAGATAAAGTTTTGCACGAGCATTTCTTGTCGATCAACAGTCCGTTCAAATCAGATCAGTTAGCACAGTTGTATGTCGAAGAATTATTTCGGACAAGATATTTCAGTGTCATATGTATCGTATCAAGATTTACGTTTTTCATTAAATTTTTGGATGTTTTGCAAAAATACATGGGAACGCGAAGAAGAAATTAACACAACATACCGTCCTCACACCGACGTGTAGGGCAAAGGAACGACTCGAACGTTAGAAGATATGTTAAGAACTATTACGCATATATTAGCAAACGTCTTACAAAGTGTCGTACGAAAGGAAGTGCAGAGCTCCACTACACTGTCGGAAGATTTGTGAACGTTAACTTCTAGAACCTGAATTAATACAGAAGACTGCAGAAATCGTCATGTTGGTAAGAGCAAGATTGTTAGCTGCTGAAAACAGACAGAAGAAAGATGCGAATTAACATCGACAAATGTGAGAATTTGAAGCAAGTAGTTTCATTTTCTTGAAAATATCTTCCTGGAATGGGATATAACAATTGGTAAGAATGGAACGTTGAGTCTAAGGTTTCTTTTGTAGTGATAAGAAAAATAGGTGCAGTGATTTGCGACGTTGTTTTACCTACAAAGTTCGAATATATATATATATATATATATATATATGTGTGTGTGTGTGTGTGTGTATGTATAGTGTGTTTTACGTTTCGGAAGCCAAACTGAGTAGTTAAAACCATAAACATTTTATAAGGTATGAACCTTTGCGATTTGAGAAGGAATTGTTTGTGAAGAACTACTTGTTTAGATAATTGACAAGACATATTATGTTTTCAATAGTAAATAAATACTTTATGTTAGATGATATGGAGAAACCACAATGCTTGAGAAGCTACGTGGAAACTCAAAGATCAGATGATGAGAAATTATCCTCAGTTATTTGCTTAATCTTTGTGTTGCGATTCTGGGGACAGAATCTTTATAAGGGAGGGAGAATGTAACGGGACGAATTAATCGAGTCGTGATTCTGGGGACAGAATCCTTTTAAGGGGGGAAAGATGTGACGAACGAGAATTTTGTAATTTAATTTAAATATTTATTAAATTAAATAAATATTTTTTTCGATGATTTGACTGTTGAATTAATTTATTAATTGATGAATTTGTGGTAGATTAATTTAATTATATGTGTTACATTAGTGAAATTGACATGGAGAATTTTTATATTTGAAGTATGTGTTTAATTGAATTTATTTGATTAAATGTATTATTTAAATAAGTATAATGTTAAGTATAATGTTATTTCTAATTAATTATTATTAATTAGAGATTTAATAATTAATCATATTTAATAAATGAGAATTTTATTTATGTGAATTAATGTAGAATTATTCTATTTTATTTAATTGATTTTAGTAAGATTATTTAGTTGATTAAAGTGTGGCATGAACTATAGTATAAGCTATTTATTAAAATAAACTAGAAGGGGGAATAAATGTGTTAACCAAACAAAGCCTTAAGGGAGGTTGGAGTCAGTTAACCCATTATGGGATTAACTGACACCATGCTGTCTGTTTCATGTTATACATATTTTAATTTTTTCTTAAGTTCCTAATAGCTATTACAGAGAGAAAAATAGAGAATTTTGAGAGGAATTAGAGAATTGAGAAGGATCACATTCATTTGTTGCATAATCTAACCATTATTCAAGGTAATTCTTTTTATTTAAGTTTTAATTTATATTTCTGAAGTTCTTCCATGAATGTATGTTTTTGAGTTCTCTGTATTCTCTGTAAACTAAATTCCATGGCTTAATTTTTATAAATTGATGAATTGATGTTTGAAAGCATGTATATATGTGTTTTATATGAATTATATATGATTTAGAGTAATTAAATCCATGAAATCATGTGTTAATTTAAGTTCTGAAAAGTTACAGAGTAGTTAGTTATGAGCATGGCTTAAATGTATGAAATTGATACTGGTTTTGCATGTTAATTGGTTAAATTGATGACTAATTATCTTTATTGCGTAAAAACAAAAAGAATGAAAGTTAAACGGGTTAATTTGGTGTTACAATGAACCTGTTATGTATGCTTTCATTGAATTTGAAGAAACTTTGTTAAAATGATAAAAAAAACCTCAAATTTGATTCTTAGATTCATGGTTTATGTGATTTAAGTTGTTAGAATCATGCTAGAAGGCTTGGGTAATGATTATGTTTGAATTATAGTGTCTGAGTATGTTTGATTTGACATAAGAATAACAAAATTGGAAATTTTTGGCCTGTTTCTGCGTTCTTCGCGAACTGCAGAAACTGGAATTCGTGATTCTCGCCCTGGCGAGAATTTTGTGAAGAAATTCCTCGCCCCGGCGAGAATTTTGAGAAGGAATTCATCGCCCCGGCGAGCTCAGTGCAGGAAGAGTTAAAAATTTTCTTTCGTTGTAGTTATGTTATGTCACCCTATGTATGCTTAAAACTTAGATAAATATGTTGAACGAATACCAAAACGGTGAGTTTTAGGAATTCTTAAATATGATATTGCTCTGATTAAGTTTATAACTTCGGAAGTGAGATTAATAATCAGAAAACAATTGAGATGTTATAATGTTGTAACTAATTTTGTTACTGCTTTATAAATCGGATGTAGAGGTTGATTAAGGAACGTGTATTTTATTTTGTACTCTACGCATAAGGCAAGTTTTCTGAACTTTACTCTTTATTGAGCAAGTTTTCTATTGTTAATCTTTTATTTCTTCAAAAGCAATTTTACTACTCCTAATCTTGTTATTTCGTTGAAAGCAAGTATCTTATCCTTAATTGATTATTTCTACACAAGTTCCTGAATTTCATTCTCATATCATGCAAGCTTTATAATGCTATTACTTACTTGAGCAAGTTTTTTAACCCTACTTTTCATTGAGCAAGTATCTTATTCTTACTTAACTCTTTACGCAAGTTTTCTATCCTTAACTTGTTATTTATTCGCAAGTTTCTAAACTCTATCTCTTTTACATTAAGTAAGTCTCTAGACCCTACTTTTACACTGAGCTAGTTTCATATCTTTATCTTGTTTATGAGAAGGAATTGTTTGTGAAGAACTACTTGTTTAGATAATTGACAAGACATATTATGTTTTCAATAGTAAATAAATACTTTATGTTAGATGATATGGAGAAACCACAATGCTTGAGAAGCTACGTGGAAACTCAAAGATCAGATGATGAGAAATTATCCTCAGTTATTTGCTTAATCTTTGTGTTGCGATTCTGGGGACAGAATCTTTATAAGGGAGGGAGAATGTAACGGGACGAATTAATCGAGTCGTGATTCTGGGGACAGAATCCTTTTAAGGGGGGAAAGATGTGACGAACGAGAATTTTGTAATTTAATTTAAATATTTATTAAATTAAATAAATATTTTTTTCGATGATTTGACTGTTGAATTAATTGATTAATTGATGAATTTGTGGTAGATTAATTTAATTATATGTGTTACATTAGTGAAATTGACATGGAGAATTTTTATATTTGAAGTATGTGTTTAATTGAATTTATTTGATTAAATGTATTATTTAAATAAGTATAATGTTAAGTATAATGTTATTTCTAATTAATTATTATTAATTAGAGATTTAATAATTAATCATATTTAATAAATGAGAATTTTATTTATGTGAATTAATGTAGAATTATTCTATTTTATTTAATTGATTTTAGTAAGATTATTTAGTTGATTAAAGTGTGGCATGAACTATAGTATAAGCTATTTATTAAAATAAACTAGAAGGGGGAATAAATGTGTTAACCAAACAAAGCCTTAAGGGAGGTTGGAGTCAGTTAACCCATTATGGGATTAACTGACACCATGCTGTCTGTTTCATGTTATACGTATTTTAATTTTTTCTTAAGTTCCTAATAGCTATTACAGAGAGAAAAATAGAGAATTTTGAGAGGAATTAGAGAATTGAGAAGGATCACATTCATTTGTTGCATAATCTAACCATTATTCAAGGTAATTCTTTTTATTTAAGTTTTAATTTATATTTCTGAAGTTCTTCCATGAATGTATGTTTTTGAGTTCTCTGTATTCTCTGTAAACTAAATTCCATGGCTTAATTTTTATAAATTGATGAATTGATGTTTGAAAGCATGTATATATGTGTTTTATATGAATTATATATGATTTAGAGTAATTAAATCCATGAAATCATGTGTTAATTTAAGTTCTGAAAAGTTACAGAGTAGTTAGTTACGAGCATGGCTTAAATGTATGAAATTGATACTGGTTTTGCATGTTAATTGGTTAAATTGATGACTAATTATGTTTATTGCGTAAAAACAAAAAGAATGAAAGTTAAACGGGTTAATTTGGTGTTACAATGAACCTGTTATGTATGCTTTCATTGAATTTGAAGAAACTTTGTTAAAATGATAAAAAAACCTCAAATTTGATTCTTAGATTCATGGTTTATGTGATTTAAGTTGTTAGAATCATGCTAGAAGGCTTGGGTAATGATTATGTTTGAATTATAGTGTCTGAGTATGTTTGATTTGACATAAGAATAACAAAATTGGAAATTTTTGGCCTGTTTCTGCGTTCTTCGCGAACTGCAGAAACTGGAATTCGTGATTCTCGCCCCGGCGAGAATTTTGTGAAGAAATTCCTCGCCCCGGCGAGAATTTTGAGAAGGAATTCCTCGCCCCGGCGAGCTCAGTGCAGGAAGAGTTAAAATTTTTCTTTCTTTGTAGTTATGTTATGTCACCCTATGTATGCTTAAAACTTAGATTAATATGTTGAACGAATACCAAGACGGTGAGTTTTAGGAATTCTTAAATATGATATTGCTCTGATTAAGTTTATAACTTCGGAAGTGAGATTAATAATCAGAAAACAATTGAGATGTTATAATGTTGTAACTAATTTTGTTACTGCTTTATAAATCGGATGTATAGGTTGATTAAGGAACGTGTATTTTATTTTGTACTCTACGCACAAGGCAAGTTTTCTGAACTTTACTCTTTATTGAGCAAGTTTTCTATTGTTAATCTTTTATTTCTTCGAAAGCAAGTTTACTACTCCTAATCTTGTTATTTCGTTGAAAGCAAGTATCTTATCCTTAATTGATTATTTCTACACAAGTTCCTGAATTTCATTCTCATATCATGCAAGCTTTATAATGCTATTACTTACTTGAGCAAGTTTTTTAACCCTACTTTTCATTGAGCAAGTATCTTATTCTTACTTAACTCTTTACGCAAGTTTTCTATCCTTAACTTGTTATTTATTCGCAAGTTTCTAAACTCTATCTCTTTTACATTAAGTAAGTCTCTAGACCCTACTTTTACACTGAGCTAGTTTCATATCTTTATCTTGTTTATGATTACGCAAGTGTCTAAACTCTAATTTTATATTGAGTAAGTTTCTTATTCCTCTCCTTACATTGAGCAAGTTCTTATTATTTAACTTGTTATCTTTATACAAGTTCTCTAACCCTGGTCTTTGTGGAGCAAATTCCTTTATCATGTGATGAGCAAGTTCTTAGTCTTCTAAACTCCTAAATTTTTACTTTATGTCGTACAAGCTCAAACCTCTATTTTCATTAGTTAAAGCAAGGTTCCTGAATTATTCTAAGTTAAATTTTCTAATTTATCTTTCTAAATTCTTTCAAAAGCATAGCTTTGTCATGTGATGTTTATTCAGTTGTGAAACGTTATTATTCAACTCTTGAAATTGATTAGCATTGTATTAATCCTTTAGCGATTAGAATACTTTAATGATTCAACTAGCACATAGTTGATGAAAATTCTAAAAATTTAAATTTCTTTGAAGATAATTCCAAACCAAACTTATTTTGGTACGGAACCCAATGATCAAGCTGAGATGAACAACCCTGTATCAGGGGAATTATTTTTAGAGCAATGCGATAGCGTTAAAATGTTTGCGCAATACATAGTACTAAGGGGTTGATCACCTCGAGTACGAGATGATGGTCCATGTAGTCGTTTAGACTGCTAAAGGTTACAGTAAAAAAACATCTGTTAACCTAGGACATATATGATGATTATAGTCGTTTAGACTGTTAAAGGTTAAAGTAGAAATACTTGACAACCTAGATGTAGTTCGTGGTCTTGTGACCCTCAGTGTATTCCTTGATGTCGATCTCTGTTGTTCAGTTTAATAGTTCATTATTCCTTTGAACTTCTTCTACGTACCTTTGAAGTAAAGTTTATTGTTTCTGGTAAGAATAGTTTTACCAACTAAAGTTCAGTCGATTGTGATTCATATGCTATTATTGTACCCTATTATTTTGTGGGCAATTGTTCGTTCACTCTTGCACAAAACAACGCAGATGAAAACAAAAAGTTTGAAGAGCCATTTACAAACAAGGGCGAAGACAAGACGCTGTAATAGTAGATGTTAATCAGTTTTATTTCATAAAGATTTTTGTAATAGACATGATGGTGTTTATATATGTTTTATGTTTCCGCAATTGATGTAATAAAGGTTAGATGACCTAGGATTGTTTTAGCTATGATGATGTAACCTTCTATGGGAGAAATCATTTTTTAAGTTTTATTATATTGCTATTATCTTTTATTGTGGGTAGTTAGATGTGAAATATCATGAGGTTATTTTGAAAGTGAACACCAAATCTGTGGAATTGAAGTACCCGGATTTGGGGGTGTCACATGCACAATATACAACACTTGTACGAGATAGGAAACCTGCTCAATTATAATTCGAGTAAGGTTTAGGAGAAACTTGCATAATATTCAATATGTGTATAGGATAGGAAACCTGTTCAGTATAATTCGAATAAGTTTAGGAGAAACTTGCACAATATTCAATATATGTATAGGATAGGAAACCTGCTCAATATAATTCAAGTAAGTTTAGGAGAAACTTGCCTGAAACGCTGCTACAATATTACAACACACGCTCCTTAATATCCTACACAATAAAGTACATATACACATAACAATTAGTCACATACTAGATACCAACTAATAGTTTATACTACTCTATGATGTTTCATTCTTATTAGAAACATAACATTAAACAAGATTATACACGCTAGTTACGGTGTTACGACGCTTGTACCTTTGTACGCCAACCTTGCCTATTCGAATGCCCAAGCGACACACATTTGTGTACGCTTAACACGCCCATTCATTTTATCTAATACTTATTGGTTAATAATGAGTATCATTATAATTCATAACATTCATGTTTTAGAACTTAGAACAACATTTTACATTGTCGGGAGCATTACATGTGCTTATACGAATGCCTGACACCCTCTGATTGCCCCCAATTACACATTAGTCCTATAAATAGCCAATTTAGGCCATACTACAGACCTCAAATTGAAAAACTTAAAGAACGAAAGTTGTAGGTCTACTTTTTCTCTTTCCAAAATCTTGAATCACCTAAATCCGAGTTCGTATGAGAAAGTTATGCCCATTTTAGTAAAGGACGTCAAAGCTGATTCTAGCCTAACATTGGCCCGACGTAGTTATGCCCAAAACTTACCTATAATCGGCGTACGTACACCCAAGGCATCTATATCATCAGTGTAAGGGCGGCGTACGTACGCCCATACTCGGTTTCATGCTCTGTTTTCGGGTTCTAGACCTACCTTGCTTCCAATCACAATAACTCCTTCTATACACGTTCAAATTGGTCCGTTCTGGACTCTATGGACTCCTAAAACATAGAGCTACAACATATCAAAAATTCAGAGCTATCCATTAACATTAACATGGATAAATCTTAGGCCAAAGTATCAACTCATGCTGTATTTTTGTGTTCTTGGTGTTCTTTACAAAAATCATCACCAAAACTTTGTTTTAATCCATTTTTACTCCATTCCAACTGGGTTAAACTCATAACCCATGGAAGTACAACATCATAACAATAAACGAATTAAATAAACACGAAATCATAGTTACAAAGTCCTCTAAATCATCCAACAGTCCATGTTCATGTCCAAAGTTTATTGTTCTTCATGTTCTTCATCCTCCTTAAGCATAGGTACGAATTTAGTGCGTTTTTGTTCCACTTTGATGTTATTAATGAAAGTAGTATGCACACAAGCCAATCATATTTGATATGATGTATCATATACTTTGTAATCTTATTCATTTATTAATAAAAGAATTGATTTTTTTAAAAGGCATTTTATATTATCTACATAGTGCTGTTATATTAAATGTGATAAACCCATAGTTTTGAGCAATGCTTTTAGAATCATGATGATGATTATGCTAATGAGATCTAAATTCTAGATAGCTCACAAACTAAAATTGTTCCTAATCATTGGATTACTAAAAAGGGGATTAGTGAATCCGGATAGATTAGTACATACGTTGCTTGCTCTTAGGAAGAGGATGATTGATCTCATAATCATTTGTGTGGAGACCTTAAAACAAGTATGTAGGTGTTTATTGGAGAATAAGTTCACTGAACGTGGCTCACTAAGGAATACCTAATGGAGTTTTACTCGCCTGTCAATAGGAATTCCTCTAGTGATAGCAGTACAAGTGATCCTTGGACTTGAGATCATCATAGTATCTTGTGTATGATGAGTTATATTTTGACATGTCCCTTAAGACCTTTAGGGTATATCAAAGGGTATGATTGGGTATAGTAAGTTGTACATGGAGATAGGTGAATGATCAACAAAGAATCTACCACGTCTAGTAAAATATGTGAATGACCTATGTGATTCGATAAATGACAACTTAGTAGTCCTTGGCCAAGGCAGAATGAAATTAGAAAGGAGTTTCTAATTTGCATTATTTAGAGTTGTGCATTTTGGAATCGAAATACATATAATTAAATAAAATAAGACTTGACAGTAAATCCATGTCTTATATTTAATTGGGACATTGTATGGTAGAAGGATTGAATTGTACGATAACTATTCACTGAAAAGTTCTTTGTGATTAATGTTGAAATCTATATTATCTAGAAAGTCGTTGATCGCTAAAAGGGCTTACCCTTATTGTGGAATAAATATTATTTATTTAAATGAATTAAAGAGTTTAATTTATTTATTTAAATAAAATTAGAATTGTTCTAATTAATTTATTCAGAACCGGTTTAATATGGAGAACCTAAAGGGTCACACCGCAAAAGAAAAATATTTATTTAAGAAGTAAATGACATAATTGTAATAA
This sequence comes from Aralia elata, assembly GCA_034770075.1. NCBI lineage: Eukaryota > Viridiplantae > Streptophyta > Magnoliopsida > Apiales > Araliaceae > Aralia > Aralia elata. The sequence goes on along the minus strand of CM068384.1, from coordinate 58,985,359 downwards.
TAAGTTAAGTATATTTAATTTAATCTATGGAGATAGAATAAATTAAATAGCTTAATATTTATTATTTAATATTTTGGAAATATTAAATATAAATTAATAAGAGGAGTCTTATTATTATTATTATTACTATTATTTAATTCCTAATAGGGATTGAGAATTAATTAATAGAAGTACTCTCTCATGAATTCCTAATTGGATTAGGAGCATAATTAATTAAAGGAGTTTAATTATAATAAAAACCCTAATCCTAAATAGTTTAGGGAAGGGTTATTCCTACATCTATAAATAAGAGGAGTCTTATCATAGATTGGGGTTACACACTCTTGCATTAGATTGTGGAGCGTACTTGCAATTTCTATAAAGATAGAAACTAGGGTTTTGCCAATACCCAACTTCTTGAATACCTATTCTTCCTTGGTGGATCACCTCTAGAGGCCAAACATTTGGGTGGCTAACGTTGATCAAAGGAAGGAATCTCATCAGTGGAATTCGAGGAGAACACGAAGGACTAGGAGTTGAACTTGTACCCGAGGAAGCTTTGATCTACGAGGGTATAATTCTTATTCTCTTTCTCTTTCGTTTAATTGATAATTGAACATAAGGATACATCATGGTGATGGTCTGTATGAAAATTTTAAAATCCGTTTTATCACGCTTCCGCCCTATTTGTGTAATTTGATTGCATGCTTGCGTATTATACAAACCTAACAGTGGTATCAGTGCCTAATCCTTGTGTTAATTATTGATTTTGATGATTCCATGTATGAATTGATATGCGATACGATCGGATTTTTGGGCTGAAAATTTTTTTTGAATCTGCGTCGCGGCACGGCCGCGCCGCTTCCAGTTCATTCTGGAGCGCGAACGCGCCCTAACCCAGAAAACATTTCTGGGGTGCAGCGCGGCCGCGCCGGTGTGCAGACTTTGAATTTTTTTTTTGTTTTTCTCAATTAACATAAATGGTTTATTTAATTGATAAAAGTTTAAAATAAAGATGTTTATTTTATCTGGAATAGGATTTCAGATTGCTAAAATTAAAGGAGTTTAATTTGGATTTGGTTTTTGATTAAAATAAAAGAGTTTATTTTGTTTCAAAACTAAATATTAGCAAAACTTTTGCCCATTAATTGATATCAATGCATATATGGAATGGTTTTATTATTCATGAGATGAATGTTATTTATTGATACATATAGAGATATGTATGATAACAAATAGGGGTTGATTATGGATTATTGACCAATGTGTGATTGGAATTATTTTAGAGGATGCTTGAATATATGGGTTTTTATAAATGGGGTCTGCGTACCTCGTCTTCTCTAATTTTTCTTAATGTAAATTATATCTCCCTCCTATGTACTTCCCCTTGACTGCTGATCAAGGTTTCTATTTATTGTAAATAGTTTATGTAATAGGACTAGTTAGAATTAATTTTGAAGAATTGGAGACAAATGAGCAAGGAGCGCTTGAAGACCCGTTTGTAATGGAGCCCGGGTTTAAATGTAATAGTTATATTTAAATTTTATTCTTGCACCCTAGGTTTGACCTTTTGGTTCACTTGGTGGCTCTAGTGAACCAAACTAGAATAAAAGTCCATAATCAATACGGGTAGAATATAGTATTCTATATGTGCATGATTACTATATATATATATTATATATCATATATAACATGCTTCGCATGTTAAATAATATGACGCGTATTTTATATATATATGTGCATGCGCGCTAAACAAGATGAGACTAATAATAACAAACCCCTCAAAGAAATAATTTTAAGTCCTAAGCGTTCAAAGATATTAGGAATATCGAACGTCGCCTTCTAGCGTGGTAAAACAATAGAGTATTAAATATTTAATATGAGTTTGTTGTACACACACAAGGCGAGTATTAAATATTTAAGATGTTGTTTTATCACATTTGATGCTTATTAAGGAATTGAACATTACTGCTTTGTTGTGCACACACAAGGGCGGTCTTTTTCTCTTCACATATATGGAAGTGCTAGGTTAGACTTAACTTAGATTATTTTAGTTCGGATGTGCACACAATTGACCATTATAATCTAAGAGGTAAAATACAAAGAGTTACATAGTGATGTAATTGACAATAGTTGTCTACATATTTATTTATATATAGTTTGTTGTGCACACACAAGGCTATATACATTTGAAATGGGATCCTTATTCTCACTAGCAAATCTTTAATTAGATTTGTCGAACTATATAATGAGGGTAATATAGTTTGATGAAAATAGTGGGAGATACCAATTTAAATAAATACCTAATTTATTTTGGTAATTAATTAAATGAATGTATGCTAAAATGTTATCTATTTCACATGCAGAATTTAAAAATGTCAAACTCACTATCACTGCGTATCATACTTGATGCTAACAAACTGACCGGACCGAATTACTCGGACTGGTTAAGGAATCTGAGAATTGTTCTCATCGCTGAAAAGATTTCTTATGTCCTAAATTCGCTAGTCCCTGCAAATGTTGCAGAAACAACCTCTGAGGAAGAGATTGCTACTTTGAGAAAGTGGCAAGATGATGCAATCTTGGCTCAATGCATCATACTCGCATCCATGAGTAACGAACTTCAACGTCAACATGAAACTATGGATGCTCCTACTATATTGCTGCACCTCAAAGAGTTGTATGGTGAGCAAAGTAGGTGTAATATTCCGAACCCTAATAAGATTTGTATATGTAAATTATGTGTTTATTAAATGAAATTTCTTATTCCGACTCTGTGTTATGTGATGATATATTCTGATGAACGGCTGCTCAGGTAATCTTTGAAAACTTAATACGATTCGAAAACATTATCGTATACGTTTAGAATTAGAACGTATAACGTAAAATTAGGTATCGAGAAGTTTAAAACCTTAAGCCCTAATGAGATTTGAAGTTTGTAACATATGTGCTTAATAAAGATTAAAATGATATTTCGAAGCAAGTGTTTTGTGATTATATAGTGTAAACGATGAATTAGGTCAAATAAAATTTTTTTGGTCAAGCTGCTTAGCCGTGCTTACATTGACAAAATGATTTGTCGTGCTTTCCACGATTTCACCAAGAAGCATTCCGACCAATTATTTTTGACAAGTTGTTGTGTCGTGCTTAAGAATGACAAAGTGATTTGTCGTGCTTAAAGTAACAAGCTGCATTGTCGAGCTTAAAGATATTTTCATTGAAGAGCTTAGAAGATAGGTTCAATTGCAAGCTGCATTGTCGAGCTTGGAAGATATTTTCATTGAGGAGCTTAGATTGCAAGCTGCATTGTCGAGCTTAAAGATATTTTGATTGAGGAGCTTAGAAGATAGGTTCAACTGCAAGCTGCATTGTCGAGCTTGGAAGATATTTTCATTGAGGAGCTTAGAAGAATATTCTAAGAATTTGCTAGGTACTAAAGTGTAATTAACCTAGGTACCAAAGTCTAATAAGCCGAGCCCCTAACGTGCAATTAGTGAAACTTGGTTTTTCTATAAATAGCAAGCTCAGTTCATTCATTCCTTACTATTTTTTAAGAGCAGTTCAAGAGCAAAAACACTCTATATTTATATTCTGAGAGATATTGTGAGATAAAAATTACTTTCTAAGCATCGAAACGCTACGCGATTGGAAGTAAAGCTAGCAACTACAAGAGGTATTACTCTAATGGTTATTATTTTCATTTTTCTTTATATATATTTAGTAAAAATATACTTTTATAAGCAGTTATAATGCCCAAATTATTTTAAGTATATAGTACAAAAGTCCTATTTACAAGCAGTTATAATGTCCGATTTATTTCTCTTATATATTAGAAAAAATACATTTTTTTAAGCAGTTACTATGTCCGAATTTCTTCAACTATTTAGTAAAAATATTTATTTTATAAGCAGTTATAATGCTGAAATTTTCTCAAATCTAATAGCCGAATATTCATTTTATAAGCAGTTATAATGCTGAAATTTTCTCAAATCTAATAGCCGAATATTAATTTTATAAGCAGTTATAATGCTCAATTTATTTTAAATATAATTGAAAAATATTCATTCTGAAAGCAGTTATAATGCTAAAATTATTTCATATATTGTAAAATAAGTCTTATTTATATGCGGTTATGATACCCGAAATAAAACTTAAAAGATTTAATCGTTAAACGCTTATTTGTCTACATAAACTTATAATCGTATAGAATTTACGACGAACGTTTAGACCATTATATTAACTGTAAAAGATATACGAGACAAGTCTCCAAACCTTGTTACATTTATGCAAGTCTATTAGATCTTGCTATCAATTATTGTGAAGTTATTGCTTCTTGTTCAGCATAACTTAAGAAATGAATCATTATTCATATATTGTTTATTCGAGCGTAAATTATTGTGTCAAACCAAATTATTTTGGTACGGCATCTTATACTGAGAAATGGAACACCTTGATGTAAGGTGAACTGGAAAACCTTAAGATAAGGTGGTGACTGTTGATTATATATCGACATAAATTGTAGGATGATATGCATACTCCTAGGATATTGGTTAGGCTGATCCCCTACCAGATATCCAAAATCAAATGGTTCTAAGTCATTGAAGACTGATAGAACTAATTGAAATATATGGTTCATGTACAGAACCCTCAGTTATACATCATTGACATCTTTCAAATCAAACACATTGTGTTTACATTTTCAAATGAACTTACTGAGCATTTGTAGCTCATTCTTGCATATATTTTCTTTTGCAGTTTTAAATGATAATCCCGGCACTTCTGGGACAGACAAAGGAAAAGGACATGTTTACTAGTTTTATTTACTGTTTTTGAATAATTCAAGTCTTTTATAAGGCTTTGTTGTAATAACTTAGTACTGAGAACGATGTAACCGAACTTAATGATATGTAATATATTATCATCCTTTATTACATCGAATGCGTTATACTCTGATCTTTACTTTCTTTAGCATAGTTGTACTAAGTAAATACAGTATCTATACGAACTATACATCTGAATGAGGGTATTTAAATGATACTGGGAGTTTTGTAAGCGCTGAGGTTACACTTAATGAGCGCCGGTAAGGTGCCACCTTTACCGGAATGCGCCCCTCAGTTCCAAGAACAATCTTATCATTAATACTGTGAATGTTAGATAGATAGGGAATATCGATATGAAAGAAGTATTCATGAGATATGAATCTATACATCCAAGTGAGGGTATCCAAACACAGATAACGTTCTGGCATGAATTATCATCTGTTATGGGATATTGTGAACCTTGGATAGATAGAAGTCATATTTTGTTGAATATTTATAGTTGTATAGTTCCACGTGAGCACCAGATCTGCTACAGGGAAGGGTAGAGAATTTGGGGGCGTCACAAGTTGGTATCACAGCTATAGATTATAGCTCTAAGGTAGTTAGGAATTACCTTAGGATATAGTCATTGAGTCCGTAAAATACTTAATCATACAAAAAATAATCTTAAAAGCTTTATATTATGTGTAAATTTGCTTCGCTTTAATACTAAACAACTATAACTCTTTTGTAGGATGTCAGAGATAAATTGGAATGACCTCCCAGTGATAGACCAACCCATAGTAGGGTGGCTGATAGAGAGTGAGCCAGAAAAGGTTCCAGATTATGAGCCGGCCACTCCCGAGTTATTAGATGCTGAGGAGGAAGAACTTCTGCACGACCAGGAGATATTAGATGCTGAGGAGGCTGAACATCCCATAGATGGACAACTAGTAGATCCTGATCTTAATGAGGAGATTGGAGCGAGTCAGATGATGCATGTCGATAGACACAAGGAGATAGTGACGGGGTTAGTCCAGCAGTCATCCGCAGATCTAGAGGCTGTTAATTTTTGAGCATATGTAGCTGAAGGGTTATTGGAGAGTGAGAAGGATAACACTCGCCGTCTGAGGACACTTCTCCAGAGTGCTCAGAAAGAAAGGCAAGAGGCCCAAATGTATTTATACCGAGCTGACAAGGGATGTCGGGATACATTCCAAGGCTTAGAGCGTCGGGTACTTAGGTATCCCGTCGAGGAGAGGAAGGTAGATTATATGATAGATAGATCAGTGGTCTGTCATATGGTTCAGGATGCTTATAAGGAGACACGTGATCGTTCAGTCTAGTTTAGTACTTAAGTTTGTTTGTTGTAGTTTGTATTATAAAGATTTTGGGTTGTAAAATAGGAAATCCTCTATATTAACTAGTGGTAGTATAAACCACTAGTCGAATATGTAACCGTTCTGCATGTGATATACAAGTTGTGTTTGTACAATCAAATTATTAGTTCTATGTGTAGTATATACTTGTATTTATACTTGTCTTTTCTTTATTTTAGAATCATGGCATCAGGACGAAGAACCCAGACCAGAAATGAGACCAATGAAATAAACCCCAATCAACAACTAGTAGACCTACTATTAGGAGCTTTACAAGGTCATCCACCACACCAGCCAACCCAAATAATCCACATAGGTCAGCATTTAAAGACTTTAAAACCGTTGGACCACCTGAGTTCAAGGGAACTGCGGATCCAGTTGAAGCCCAAACTTGGGTAACTGAAATGGAAAAGTTTTTCACTGTAACCAACGTAAGTGAGGAACAAAAGACAATCTTTGCGACCTTTTTCCTAAAAGGTGAGGCAAACTTTTGGTGGGAAACCACAAAAACCAGGGCCGGTGAAGGAGTAGTTCCTTGGGTAAGATTCAAAGAATTATTCTTTGAAAATTACTTTCCACAAACTATGCAAGACCGAATGGAGGTAAAATTTTTAGAACTAAAACAAGGGAAAATGACTGTATCTCAGTATACAACCAAGTTTAACGAATTGTCTCGTTTTGCCCCACATCAAGTAAACTCTGAGACGAGGAAAACTAGGAGATTTGAGGAAGGGTTGAAACCTCAGATAAGGAGTAGAATATCAATCTTCCAGTTGAAGACATTTTCAGAGATTCTTGAGAAGGCTGTCATAGCTGAGATCGAGATTGAAAATCTTCTCAAATTCCATAAGGAGAAGACGAGTCAGAATAAAGGGGGAAAATTCAAAGGAGAAGTCAGTATAGGGGGTAATAATAACAACAAGAGGAAGTGGGATACCATTTTTTCTACTAACTTTGGGGAGAAGGGTAATAATTACAACAATTACAACAATAATAACAAGGTGGAACGTTGTGCCACATGTGAAAAGAACCATCTGGGAGTATGTCGTAGGAAGGTGGTTAACTGTTATAGCTGTGGTCAGGAGGGCTATTATGCTTCTGATTGTCCTAAGAAGAATAACAATACTATTACTCAAGGCAATCAGAATTATAAATATTATAATTGTGGCGCAACGGGTAACATATCTAGAAATTGCCTAAAGAATAGGAACCAAACTGGGGGAGGGAATCTAACCACAAACAACACCCTCAAACTAACAGTAGCAGGAGCTGGAGGTCAAAGTCGTCCAACCGCCAGAACATTTAATATGATGATGAGGGATGTTGTTGCTTCACAGGACGTGGTGACATGTATCATCCCTATCGACACTTTAAATGCATATGTGTTGTTCGACTCTGGTGCTACTTGTTCATTTGTGTCTAATAGCTTTGCTACCAACTTGAATATGCCATGCGAAGACTTAGACATACCTTTTAATGTAGAGATTGCAAATCGAGAGATAATTCCCGTTAAAACTGTATATAAAGATTGTAATGTAGAGATTAAGGGACACAAGTTTCTTGTGGACCTCTTTCCTATACAGCTAGGGGAATTCGATAGAATCTTAAGCATGGATTGGTTGGTTAATCATAATGCAATGATTGACTGCCATCGGAAACGTGTAAACCTGTTGACTGAGTCGAAGTCAAAGGTAGTGTTAAACGGTGGTTGTTCACCTAAACGATCTCGATGTCTGACAGTAATGCAAGCAGAAAGATTGCTTAGGAAAGGTTGCACAGGTTATTTGGCATATATAGTAGATACTCAAAAGGAAGGAGCAAACCTAGATCAAATACCTGTAGTTAGAGAATTTTCGGATGTGTTTAAAGATGATTTACCAGGTTTACCTCCGGATAGGGAGATCGAGTTTGTTATCGATCTTGCACCTGGTATGGCGCCATTTCGAAGGCACCGTACAGGATAGCACCAGTAGAGTTGAAGGAGTTACTTGTACGGTTACAAGAACTCTTAGACAAGAAATACAGACAACCTAGTGTTTCACCTTGGGGAGCACCGGTGTTGTTTGTCAAGAAGAAGGATGGAACTTTAAGGTTATGCGTTGACTATAGAGAATTAAATAAGTTGACCATAAAGAACAAATATCCTTTACAACGAATTGATGATTTGTTTAACCAGTTGAATGGGGCCAAACACTTTTCGAAGATCGACCTACGATCAGGTTATCATCAGTTAAAGGTAAGAAAAGAAGATGTGCCGAAGACAACGTTTAGGACACGCTACGGACATTATGAGTTTCTTGTGATGTCTTTTGGATTAACAAATGCGCCGGCAGCATTCATGGACTTGATGAACCGAGTGTTTAAACCATGCTTAGACAAATATGTCGTAGTGTTCATCGACGATATTTTAGTATACTCGAGCACAAAGGAGGAGCATGCTGAACACTTAAGGAGTGTATTGGAGATATTATGCAAGGAACAACTTTATGCAAAGTTTTCCATGTGTGAGTTCTGGTTGGAACGAGTCCAGTTCTTGGGTCATGTAATTGACAAGAATAGAATAACAGTGGATCCAGCAAAGATAGAGGCGGTTGTGAATTGGGAACAACCAACAACTCCAACAGAAGTACGAAGTTTTCTTGGTTTAGTAGGGTACTATAGGCGTTTTATACAAGATTTTTCAAAAATAGCAACCCCGCTAACCAATTTAACTCGAAAGATAGTGAAGTACGTCTGGATGGATAAATGTGAAGAAAGCTTTCGAGAATTGAAGAAACGATTGAGCATGGCACTAGTGTTATCTTTACCAGATGATATAGGAGGCCTTGTCATTTATAGTTATGCATCATACAAGGGATTGGGTTGTGTGTTAATGCAACATGGGAAGGTGATTGCGTATGCCTCACGACAACTCAAAGATTATGAGAAGAGGTATCCTACGCATGATCTTGAGTTAGCTGCGGTAGTATTTGCCTTAAAAATCTGGAGACATTACTTGTATGGGGAGAATTGTGAGATATACACAGATCATAAAAGTCTGAAGTATATTTTCACGCAGAAGGAATTAAATATGAGGCAGAGGAGATGGCTAGAGTTGATAAAGGATTTTGATTGTGAACTTTTATATCACCCTGGGAAAGCCAACGTCATAGCAGACGCATTAAGTAGGAAGAACCAAGAAAAGTTGAATATAATAACCAACAACGAGGTACTGATAAAAGAGTTTGACAAACTTGAGATCGAGGTAAGAGTTCTAGTGGATTCTACCCAAAAGTTATTTGTTGTGGAAAATGGTTCAACTTTATTGGAGAGAATCAAGGGATTACAGGAGACTGATATAGAGTGTCAGAAGTGTAAGGCTGAAATAACCCATAAGAAGAATAACAAATTCAGAATGGATAAGGATGGGGTACTCAGGTACGAAGATAGAATTTGGGTACCCTTAGTACAAGAATTGAAAGATGAAATACTGAATGAAGCCCATAGTTCTAAGTTCATGGTACATCCAGGTAGTACAAAAATGTACAAAGATTTAAGCCGACACTTTTGGTGGTCTAACATGAAAAGAGAAATAGCAGAGTGGGTAAGTAAATGTTTAACGTGTCAAAGGGTTAAAGTTGAACACCAAAAGCCGAGTGGACTATTACAACCCTTAGAAATTCCTGAGTGGAAATGGGAACATATTACCATGGATTTCGTAGTTGGTCTCCCAAATACACAGAAAGGTCACAATGCCATTTGGGTAATTATAGATCGTCTTACCAAATTAGCTCATTTTCTACCCATAAAAGTCAACTTTAGTCTTGATCAGTTAGCCAAACTTTACATTAATGAAGTTATTTCTAGACATGGAGTCCCTGTTTCTATAATATCAGACCGAGATCCCCGATTTACTTCACGTTTTTGGACAAGTCTCCAGAAACATTTAGGAACCCAGTTGAGATTAAGCACATACTTCAAAGTGGAGATCACCCACAAATTGACGGTCAAAGTGAGAGAACCATTCAAACATTGGAGGACATGTTGCGCACTTGCATCATGGACTTCAAGGGAAGTTGGGAAGATCCGTTACCTTTGGTAGAGTTTGCCTACAACAATAGCTATCATGCCAACATAGGAATGCCACCATTTGAAGCTCTGTATGGAAGAAAATGTAGGACGCCTTTATGTTGGGACGAAGTCGGTGAATGACAAATGCTAGGACCCGAAATAGTTTAACAAACTGCTGAGGTAGTTCGAATTATACGAGGAAGATTACAAGCGTCTCAAGATCGACAGAAGAAATATGCGGATCAACACAGGAAGCTACAAAATTTCGATATCGGTAGTCACGTGTTTTTAAAAGTTTCTCCGTGGAAAGGCAAAATACGTTTCGCCAAGAAGGGAAAATTGAGTCCGAGATTCATTGGACCATTTCAGATATTGAGAAGGATAAGTGAAGTAGCTTATGAGGTAGGCTTAACATGTTTCATGTGTCCGTATTACGACCATACAAACCCGATTATAAACACGTTATAGATTACGAGCCTATTCAGATCGAAAAAGATTTATCATATGAAGAAGTTCTTATTGAAATCATAGATAGGAAAGAACAACATCTACGCAATAAAGTGATACCTTCAGTCAAAGTTATTTGGAGGAATAAAAACATAGAGGAAGCTACGTGGGAGCTCGAGAGTAAAATGCGAGATAATTACCCACACTTGTTTTTATAATCTGTACTGTAATTTCGAGGATGAAATTCTTATTAGTGGGGGTGAATGTAATATTCTGAACCCTAATAAGATTTGTATATGTAAATTATGTGTTTATTAAATGAAATTTCTTATTCCGACTCTGTGTTATGTGATGATATATTCTGATGAACGGTTGTTCAGGTAATCTTTGAAAACTTAATACGATTCGAAAACATTATCGTATACGTTTAGAATTAGAACGTATAACGTAAAATTAGGTATCGAGAAGTTTAAAACCTTAAGCCCTAATGAGATTTGAAGTTTGTAACATATGTGCTTAATAAAGATTGAAATGATATTTCGAAGCAGGTGTTTTGTGATTATATAGTGTAAACAATGAATTAGGTCAAATAAAATTTTTTTGTCAAGCTGCTTAGTCGTGCTTACATTGACAAAATGATTTGTCGTGCTTTCCACGATTTCACCAAGAAGCATTCCGACAAATTATTTTTGACAAGTTGTTGTGTCGTGCTTAAGAATGACAAAGTGATTTGTCGTGCTTAAAGTAACAAGCTGCATTGTCTAGCTTAAAGATATTTTCATTGAGGAGCTTAGAAGATAGGTTCAATTGCAAGCTGCATTGTCGAGCTTGGAAGATATTTTCATTGAGGAGCTTAGATTGCAAGCTGCATTGTCGAGCTTAAAGGTATTTTCATTGAGGAGCTTAGAAGATAGGTTCAACTGCAAGCTGCATTGTCGAGCTTGGAAGATATTTTCATTGAGGAGCTTAGAAGAATATTCTAAGAATTTGCTAGGTACTAAAGTGTAATTAACATGGGTACCAAAGTGTAATAAGCGGAGCCCCTAACGTGCAATTAGTGAAACTTGGTTTTTCTATAAATAGCAAGCTCAGTTCATTCATTCCTTACTATTTTTCAAGAGCAGTTCAAGAGCAAAAAACACTCTATATTTATATTCTGAGAGATATTGTGAGATAAAAATTACTTTCTAAGCATCGAAGCGCTGCGCGATTGGAAGTAAAGCTAGCAACTACAAGAAGTATTACTCTAGTGGTTATTATTTTCATTTTTCATTATATATTTAGTAAAAATATACTTTTATAAGCAGTTATAATGCCCAAATTATTTTAAGTATATAGTACAAAAGTCCTATTTACAAGCAGTTATAATGTCCGATTTATTTCTCTTATATATTAGAAAATATACTTTTATAAGCAGTTACTATGTCCGAATTTCTTTAACTATTTAGTAAAAATATTCATTTTATAAGCAGTTATATTGCTGAAATTTTCTCAAATCTAATAGCCGAATATTCATTTTATAAGCAGTTATAATGCTCAATTTATTTTAAATATAATTGAAAAATATTCATTCTGTAGGCAGTTATAATGCTAAAATTATTTCATATATTGTAAAAGAAGTCTTATTTATATGCGGTTATGATACCCGAAATAAAACTTAAAAGATTTAATCGTTAAATGCTTATTTGTCTACATAAACTTATAATTGTATAGGATTTACGACGAACGTTTAGACCGTTATATTAACTGTAAAAGATATACGAGGCAAGTTTCCAAACCTTGTTACATTTATGCAAGTCTATTACATCTTGCTATCAATTATTGTGAAGTTATTGCTTCTTGTTCAGCATAACTTAAGAAATGAATCATTATTCATATATTGTTTATTCCAGCGTAAATTGTTGTGTCAAACCAAATTGTTTTAGTACGACATCTTATATTGAGAAATGGAACACCTTGATGTAAGGTGAACTAGAAAACCTTAAGATAAGGTGGTGACTGTTGATTATATATCGACATAAATTGTACGATGATATGCATACTCCTAAGATATTGGATAGGCTGATCCCCTACTAGATATCCGAAACCAAATGGTTCTAAGTCATTGAAGATTGATAGAACTAATTGAAATATATGGTTCATGTACAGAACCCTCAGTTATACATCATTGACATATCTTTCAAATCAAACACATTGTGTTTATATTTTCAAATGAACTTGCTGAGCATTTGTAGCTCATTTTTGCATATATTTTCTTTTGCAGTTTTAAATGATAATCCCGGCACTTCTGGGACAGACAAAGGAAAAGGACATGTTTACTAGTTTCATTTACTGTTTTTGAATAATTCAAGTCTTTTATAAGGCTTTGTTGTAATAACTTAGTACTGAGAACGATGTAACCGAACTTAATGATATGTAATATATTATCATCCTTTATTACATCGAATGCGTTATACTCTGATCTTTACTTTCTTTAGCATAGTTGCACTAATTAAATACAGTATCTATACGAACTATACATCTGAATGAGGGTATTTAAATGATATTGGGAGTTCTGTAAGCACTGAGGTTACACTTAATGAGCGCCGGTAAGGTGCCACCTTTACCGGAATGCGCCCCTCAGTTCCAAGAACAATCTTATCATTAATACTGTGAATGTCAGATAGTTAGGGAATATCGATATGAAAAAAGTATTCATGAGATATGAATCTTTACATCCAAGTGAGGGTATCCAAACACAGATAACGTTCTGGCAGGAATTATCATCTGTTATGGGATACTGTGAACCTTGGATAGATAGAAGTCATATTTTGTTGAATATTTATAGTTGTATAGTTTCACGTGAGCACCAGATCTGCTACAGGGAAGGGTAGAGAATTTGGGGGCATCACAGTAGGACTGCTAGATATCAGATATCTAAGGTGCTCTCCCGATCTCGTATGACCGAGGGCACTGCTGTTGAGACTCATGTCCTCAAGATGATTAATCTGATTGAACAATTTGGACAACCTGGATTCGTAATGGATGGGAGTTAAGTCAAGATTTGATCTTGCAGTCACTCCCGGACACCTTCTCATAATTTGTTGTGAATTTTCACATGAATAAGTTGGACGTCAGCTTGCCTGAGTTAGTTAACATGCTGAAAACTGCTGAAGGTCACTTCTCATCCAACAAGAACCAAGTCTTACTAGTAGATGATTCTTCCAAGAAAAGGAAGAGGCCCAAGGTATCTTCTGAAAAGAAGAAAAACCAGAAGGCTAAGGGCAAGGCGAAAAGAAAGGATAAAAAGAAACCTGATCCAGATAGCAAAGGAATTTGCTACCATTGTAATAAGCCGGGACACTGGAAGAGGAACTGCAAAGAGTATCTTGCAGACCAGAAGAAGCTTGGAGAAGCTTCGACTTCCGATCTAGGTTTGTTCATGATTGAAATTAATTTTTCTGAAAGTCAAAATTCTACTTGGGTATTGGATACCGGTTGTAGTTCTCACATATGTAATAATGTGCAAGGACTAAGCAGAAGTAGAAAGCTAAACAAGGATGAAGTTGTTAGGTTTGTATATAACGCGAACATGCAATCAAATTAAATAAATAGTGCGGAAGCGCGATAAAATCGGATTTTAAAATTTTATACAAACCATCACCAAGATCAATCTATGTGCTCAATTAACGATATAAACGAAAGATAAAGAGAATAAGAATTATACCCTCGTAGAACAAAGCTTCCTCGGGTACAAGTTCAACTCCTAGTTCTTCGTGTTCTCCTCGAATGCTACGGTGTGATTCCTTCCTTTGATCAACGTTAGCCACCCAAGTGTTTGGCCTCTAGAGGTGATCCACCAAGGAAGAACAAGTATTCAAGAAGTTGGGTATTTGGCAAAACCCTAGTTTATATCTCTATAGAAATTGTAAGTACTCTCCACAATCTAATGCAAGAATGTGTAACCCTAATCTATGATAAGACCCCTCTTATTTATAGATCTAGGAATAACCCTTCCCTAAACTATTTAGGATTAGGGTTTGTATTATAATTAAACTCCTTTAATTAATAATGCTCCTAATCGAATTAGGAATCCATGGGAGAGTACTTCTATTAATTAATTCCCAATCCCTATTAGGAATTAAATAATAGTAAAAGTAATAATAATAATAAGACTCCTCTTATTAATTTATATTTAATATTTCCAAAATATTAAATAATAAATATTAAGCTATTTAATTTATTCTATCTCCATAGACTAAATTAAATACACTTAACTTATTATTACAATTATGCCATTTACTTCTTAAATAAATATTTCTCTTTTGCGGTGTGACCCTTTAGGTTCTCCATATTAAACCGGTTGTGAATAAATCAATTAGAACAATTCTAATCTTATTTAAATAAATAAATTAAACTATTTAATTCATTTAAATAAATAATATTTATTATACAATAAGGGTAAGCCCCCTTAGCGATCAACGACTTTCCAGATAATATAGATTTCAACATTAATCACATAAGAACCTTTGAGTAAATAGTTACCGTACAATTCAATCCTTCTACCATACAATGTCCCAATTAAATATAAGACATGGATTTACTGTCAAGTCTTATTTTATTTAATTATATGTATTTCGATTCCCAAATGCACAACTCTAATTAATGCAAATTAGAAAATACTTTCTAATTTCTTTCTACCTTGGCCAAGGACTACTGAGTTATCATTTATCGAATCACATAGGACATTCACATCTTTTACTAGACGAGGTAGATTCTTTGTTGATCATTCACCTATCTCCATGTACAACTAATTATACCCAATCATACCCTTTGATATACCCACAAGGTCTTAAGGGACATGTCAAAGTATAACTCATCATACACAAGATACTATGATGATCTCAAGTCCAAGGATCACTTGTACTACTATCACTAGAGGAATTCCTATTGACAGGCGAGTAAAACTCCATTAGGTATTCCTTAGCGAGTCACGTTCAGTGAACTTATTCTCTAATAAGCACCTATATACTTGCTTTAGTGTCTCCACACAAATGATTATGAGATCAATCATCCTCTTCCTAAGAGCAAGTAACGTATGTACTAATCTATCCGGATTTACTAATCCCCAATTTAGTAATCCAACGATTAGGAACAATTTTAGTTTGTGAGCTATCTTGAATTTAGATCTCATTAGCATGATCACCATCATGATTCTAAAAGCATTGCTCAAAACTATGGGTTTATCACATTTAATGTAACAACACTATGTAGATAATATAAAATGCCTTTTAAGAAAATTAATTCCTTTATTAATAAATGAATAAGATTACAAAGTATATGCTACATCATATCAAATATGATTGGCTTGTGTGCATACTACTTTCAATCTCCCACTTGCACTAAAGTCAATCGCCATGGTATCTAATACGCATCTTCTCTAAGTGACGATCAAACTGCTGTTGTGTTAAAGCTTTAGTAAATGGATCTGCAATGTTGTCTTGAGAGTCCACACGCTCTAGGGTGACATCTCCTCTTTCAATGATCTCTCTAATCAAATGAAACCGCCGCAACACGTGTTTGGATTTCTGATGAGACCTGGGTTCCTTAGCCTGCGCAACAGCTCCATTGTTGTCACAGAATAAAGGTACGGCTCCTCTAATGCTAGGAACCACTCCAAGTTCAGTTATGAACTTTTTCATCCAAACAGCTTCCTTTGCAGCTTCACTTGCAGCTATGTACTCTGCCTCTGTCACTGTATCAGCAACTGTTTGCTGCTTGGAACTCTTCCAACTCACCGCGCCACCGTTTAAGGTAAACACATACCCGGAAACGGATTTACTGTCATCTTGGTCCGTTTGAAAACTTGAGTCTGTATAGCCCTCTAGTTTCAATTCAGACCCACCGTAGACAAGAAATACATCCTTAGTTCTTCTCAAGTACTTTAGGATGTTTTTCACTGCCTTCCAGTGCTCTTCTCCTGGATTCGACTGATATCTGCTGGTTACACTAAGTGCATGAGCGACATCTGGTCTAGTACATATCATACCGTACATGATAGATCCTATTGCGGAAGCATAAGGAATCTTACTCATACGGTCTCTCTCCTCAGGTGTCTTTGGGGCCTGTTTCTTGGAGAGATGTATTCCATGGCTCATCGGCATGAGACCTCTCTTGGAATCTTCCATGCTAAACTTCTTTAGCATTGAGTCAATGTACTTTCCTTGGGTCAAGCCCAGCATCCTTTTAGATCTATGTCTATAGATCTTTATCCCCAAAATATAGGATGCCTCACCCAAA
This sequence comes from Aralia elata, assembly GCA_034770075.1. Classification (NCBI taxonomy): domain Eukaryota; kingdom Viridiplantae; phylum Streptophyta; class Magnoliopsida; order Apiales; family Araliaceae; genus Aralia; species Aralia elata. Next base: position 58,968,426 of record CM068384.1, on the reverse strand, counting down.
TCCTTCATGGAGAAGTGTTTAGATAACCAAATTTTGATCGACTGTAGCATAGGAACATCATTCCCTATCAGTAATATATCATCAACATATAATACAAGGAATGATATAGCGCTCCCACTAACCTTCTTGTACACACATGGTTCATCCTCGTTCTTGATAAAATCAAACCTTTTGATTATCTCATCAAAACGGATGTTCCACCTTCGAGAAGCTTGCTTCAATCCATAAATGGATCGTTGTAGCTTACAGACTTGGTTTGTTCCAACCGTTGAAACAAAACCCTCTGGCTGTATCATATATACATTCTCCTCAAGCTCTCCATTGAGGAAGGCCGTTTTCACGTCCATTTGCCAGATCTCGTAGTCATAATAAGCTGCAATTGCAAGCAAAATCCGAATGGACTTGAGCATAGCTACTGGTGAGAAGGTTTCATCATAGTCAACCCCTTGTCTTTGTTTGAAACCTTTTGCAACCAGTCGGGCCTTATAGGTCTCTACCTTGCCATCTGCCCCAGTCTTTCTCTTAAAGACCCATTTACACCCAATAGGCTTAATGCCCTCAGGTGGTGAAACCAAAGTCCATACTTGGTTTTCATACATGGAGTCCATCTCGGATTTCATTGCTCCTAGCCATTTCTCTGAGTCTTCACTACTCATAGCCTCTTCGTAAGTCAATGGATCATCATCATCTATGATGCGTACCTCATCATCATCCTCTATGATGAATCCATACCTCTCAGGTATCTTCGGTACTCTTCCAGATTTACGAATAGGTAGTGGTACAGTAGGTTCTTCTACTTGATCAGGTACCTGACTTTGATCCGTAGTATATTGTGGTTCTTGAACTTCTTCAAGATATATCTTACTCCCACTGACCCCTTCAAGGATAAACTCTTTTTCCAAGAAGGCAGCGTGTTTCGCAACAAACACCTTTTGATCAGTAGGATGATAGAAATAATACCCTGATGTTTCTTTAGGGTATCCCACGAATCTACATTTGTCGGATCTAGTCTTCAGCTTATCATGCTCAAACCTTTTGACATAAGCTGGACAACCCCAAGTCTTAACATGCTTAAGATTTGGTTTCCTCCCTGTCCATATCTCATATGGAGTCTTTGGGACGGATTTGGTAGGTACCTTGTTAAGTAGGTATGCAGCCGATTCTAGGGCATAGCCCCAGAAGGATATTGGAAGGTCGGTAAAACTCATCATGGAACGAACCATGTCCAACAATGTTCGATTTCTCCTTTCAGATACACCATTCAACTGTGGCGTCCCTGGTGGAGTCCATTGTGAGTTTCTCAATTGTCTTTTCATTTTTATTATAAATAGAACAACTGTTGTTCTTTATTATAATATCAAAACCATTCATATCCAATACAGAAATTGAAATAATGTTTCTAATGAGTGTTGGAACATAATAACAGTTATTTAAACTAATGAACTTGCCCGAAGGCAATGCTAAACAATAAGTCCCTACAGCCAATGCAGCAACCTTTGCTCCATTTCCAACTCGTAGGACGACTTCATCCTTGTTCAGCTTCCTACTTCTGCTTAGTCCCTGCATATTATTACATATGTGAGAACTACAGCCGGTATCCAATACCCAAGTAGAATTTTAACTTTCAGAAAAATTAATTTCAATCATGAACAAACCTAGATCAGAAGTCGAAGCTTCTCCAAGCTTCTTTTGGTCCGCAAGATACTCCTTACAGTTCCTCTTCCAATGTCCCGGCTTATTGCAATGGTAGCAAATTCCCTTGCTATCTGGATCAGGTTTCTTATTATACTTTCTTTTCGCCTTGCCCTTAGCCTTCTTGTTTTTCTTCTTTTCAGAAGATATCTTGGGCCTCTTCCTTTTCTTGGAAGAATCATCCACTAGTAAGACTTGGTTCTTGTTGGATGAGAAGTGACCTTCAGCAGTTTTCAACATGTTAAGTAACTCAGGCAAGCTGACGTCCAACTTATTCATGTGAAAATTCACAATAAATTGTGAGAAGGTGTCCGGGAGTGACTGCAAGATCAAATCTTGGCTTAACTCCCCATCCATCATGAACCCAAGATGTCCAAGTTTTCAATCAAATTGATCATCTTAAGGACATGAGTCTCAACAGCAGTGCCCTCGGTCATACGAGATCGGAAGAGCTCCTTAGATATCTGATATCTAGCAGTCCTACTTTGCTCACCATACAACTCTTTGAGGTGGAGCAATATAGTAGGAGCATCCATAGTTTCATGCTGACGCTGAAGCTCGTTACTCATGGATGCGAGCATGATGCATTGAGCCAAGATTGCATCATCTTGCCACTTTCTAAAAGTAGCAATCTCTTCCTCAGAGGCTGTTTCTGCAACACTTGCAGGGACTGACGAATTTAGGACATAAGAAATCTTTTCAGCAGTGAGAACAATTCTCAGATTCCTTAACCAGTCCGTATAATTCAGTCCGGTCAGTTTGTTAGCATCAAGTATGCTACGCAGTGATAGTGAGTTTGACATTTTTAAATTCTGCATGTGAAATAGACAACATTTTAGCATACATTCATTTAATTAATTACCAAAATAAATTAGGTCTTTATTTTAGATTGGTATCTCCCACTATTTTCATCAAACTATATTACCCTCATTATATAGTTCGGCAAATCTAATTAAATATTTGCTAGTGAGATTAAGGATCCCATTTTAAATGTATATAGCCTTGTGGTGACACAACAAGCGATATATAAATAAATAGGTAGACAACTATTGTCAATTACATCACTATGTAACTCCTTGTATTTTGCCTCTTAGATTATTTTGATCAAGTGGTGACACATCCGAATCAAAATTATCCAAGTTAAGTCCAACCTAGCACTTCCATATATTCGAAAGAAAAACACTGTCCTTGTGGTGACACAACAAAACAGCATCGTTCAGTCTATTTATAAGCATCAAATGTGATAAAGCAACATCTTAAATATTTAATACTTGCCTTGTGGTGACACAACAAACTCATATTAAATATTTAATACTCTATTGTTTTACCATGCTAGAAGGCGACGTTCGATATTCCAAATATCTTTGAACGCTTAGGACTTAATATGATTTCTTTGAGGGGTTTGTTATTATTAGTCTCATCTTGTTTAGCGCGCATGCACATATATATATAAAATACGTGTCATATTATTTTACATGCGAAGCATGTTTGATAATATATAATATATATATAGTAAGCATGCACATATAGAATACTATATTCTACCCGGATTGATTATGGACTTTTATTCTAGTTTGGTTCACTAGAGCCACCAAGTGAACCAAAAGGTCAAACCTAGGGTGCAAGAATAAATTTAAATATAACTATTACATTTAAACCCGGGCTCCAATACAAACGGGTCTTCTCGCGCTCCTTGCTCCTTTGTCTCCAATTCTTCAAAAAATTAATTCTAACTAGTCCTATTACAAAAAACTATTTACAATAAATAGAAACCTTGATCAGCAGTCAAGGGGAAGTACATAGGAGGGAGATAGAATTTACATTAAGAAAAATTAGAGAAGACGAGGTACGCAGACCCCATTTATAAAAACTCATACATTCAAGCATCCACTAAAATAAATCCAATCACACATTGGTCAACAGTCCATAATCAATCCCTATTTATTATCATACATATCTCTATATGTATCAATAAATAACATTCATCTCATGAATAATAAATCCATTCCATATATGCATTGATATCAATTAATGGGCAAAAGTTTTGCTAATATTTAGTTTTGAAACAAAATAAACTCTTTTATTTTAATCAAAAACCAAATCCAAATTAAAGGAGTTTAATTTTAGCAATCTGAAATCCTATTCCAGATAAAATAAACTCTTTATTTTAAACTTATATCAATTAAATAAACCATTTATTTTAATTGAAGAAAAATAATATTTTTCAGATTCTGCTTACCGGCGCAGCTGCGCCCAGAATGAACTGGGCAACGGCGCAGTTGCGCTGCTCACCAGAAAAAACTGATTCTGGGTTTCGGCGCAGCTGCGCCGTGTCGCTGATTCAGAAAAAATTTTATTCTGCCCAAAAATTTCGATCCAATCGCATATCAAGCATACATGGAATCATCAAAATCGATAATTAGCACAAGATTAGGCTCTGATACCACTGTTAGGTTTGTATATAACGCGAACATGCAATCAAATTACATAAATAGTGTGGAAGCGCGATAAATTCGGATTTTAAAATTTTATACAAACCATCACCAAGATCAATCTATGTGCTCAATTAACGATATAAACGAAAGATAAAGAGAATAAGAATTATACCCTCGTAGAACAAAGCTTCCTCGGGTACAAGTTCAACTCCTAGTCCTTCGTGTTCTCCTCGAATGCTACGGTGTGATTCCTTCCTTTGATCAACGTTAGCCACCCAAGTGTTTGGCCTCTAGAGGTGATCCACCAAGGAAGAACAAGTTTTCAAGAAGTTGGGTATTTGGCAAAACCCTAGTTTCTATCTCTATAGAAATTGTAAGTACTCTCCACAATCTAATGCAAGAGTGTGTAACCTTAATCTATGATAAGACCCCTCTTATTTATAGATCTAGGAATAACCCTTCCCTAAACTATTTAGGATTAGGGTTTCTATTATAATTAAACTCCTTTAATTAATAATGCTCCTAATCCAATTAGGAATCCATGAGAGAGTACTTCTATTAATTAATTCTCAATCCCTATTAGGAATTAAATAATAGTAAAAGTAATAATAATAATAAGACTCCTCTTATTAATTTATATTTAATATTTCCAAAATATTAAATAATAAATATTAAGCTATTTAATTTATTCTATCTCCATAGACTAAATTAAATACACTTAACTTATTATTACAATTATGCCATTTACTTCTTAAATAAATATTTCCCTTTTGCGGTGTGACCCTTTAGGTTCTCCATATTAAACCGGTTGTGAATAAATCAATTAGAATAATTCTAATCTTATTTAAATAAATAAATTAAACTATTTAATTCATTTAAATAAATAATATTTATTCTATAATAAGGGTAAGCCCCCTTAGCGATCAACGACTTTCCAGATAATATAGATTTCAACATTAATCACATAAGAACCTTTGAGTAAATAGTTGCCGTACAATTCAATCCTTCTACCATACAATGTCCCAATTAAATATAAGACATGGATTTACTGTCAAGTCTTATTTTATTTAATTATATGTATTTCGATTCCCAAATGCACAACTCTAATTAATGCAAATTAGAAACTCCTTTCTAATTTTATTTTGCCTTGGCCAATGACTACTGAGTTATCATTTATCAAATCACATAGGACATTCACATCTTTTACTAGACGAGATAGATTCTTTGTTGATCATTCACCTATCTCCATGTACAACTAATTATACCCAATCATACCCTTTGATATACCCACAAGGTCTTAAGGGACATGTCAAAGTATAACTCATCATACACAAGATACTATGATGATCTCAAGTCCAAGGATCACTTGTACTACTATCACTAGAGGAATTCCTATTGACAGGCGAGTAAAACTCCATTAGGTATTCCTTAGCGAGTCACGTTCAGTGAACTTATTCTCTAATAAGCACCTACATACTTGATTTAGTGTCTCCACACAAATGATTATGAGATCAATCATCCTCTTCCTAAGAGCAAGCAACGTATGTACTAATCTATCCGGATTCACTAATCCCCAATTTAGTAATCCAACGATTAGGAACAATTTTAGTTTGTGAGCTATCTTGAATTTAGATCTCATTAGCATGATCACCATCATGATTCTAAAAGCATTGCTCAAAACTATGGGTTTATCACATTTAATGTAACAGCACTATGTAGATAATATAAAATGCCTTTTAAGAAAATCAATTCCTTTATTAATAAATGAATAAGATTATAAAGTATATGCTACATCATATCAAATATGATTGGCTTGTGTGCATACTACTTTCAGAAGTCGTCCTACGAGTGGGAAATGGAGCAAAGGTTGTTGCATTAGCTGTAGGGACTTATTGTTTAGCACTGCCTTCGGGCAAGTTCATTAGTTTAAATAATTGTTATTATGTTCCGACACTCATTAGAAACATTATTTCAATTTCTGTATTAGATATGGATGGTTTTGATATTATAATAAAGAACAACAGATGTTCTATTTATAATAAAAATATTTTATATGGTGTTGGGAACCTACTGAATGGACTTTACATACTTAACTTGCATGAAAATATACTTCAAATTGAACAAACTAAGAAAAGAAAAAGAGATGATGTTAATTATACCTTTATGTGGCACTGTAGACTCGGTTATATCAATGAAACAAGATTAACCAAGTTGCATAAAGATGGGCTTTTAGAGCTATCTGATTACGAATCATATCCAACTTGTGAATCTTGTCTCATGGGTAAAATGACTAAATCTCCTTTTACTGGAAAAGGAGAAAGAGTTACAGAGTTGTTAGCGTTGGTACACACAGACGTATGTGGACCTATGACAACTAATGCACCAGGAAGGTATTCTTATTTTATTACTTTCACTGATGATCATTCTAGATTTGGATATGTGTATTTAATGAAATACAAATCTGAATCGTTTGAAAAGTTCAAAGAATTCAGAAGTGAAGTAGAGAAGCAAACTGATAAAAGTATTAAGATTCTTCGATCGGATCGAGGAGGGGAATACTTAACCAATGAGTTTCTCAATTGTCTCAAAGAAAATGGTATAATCTCACAATGGACTCCACCAGGGACGCCACAGTTGAATGGTGTGTCTGAAAGGAGAAATCGAACATTGTTGGATATGGTTCGTTCCATGATGAGTTTAACCGACCTTCTAGTATCCTTCTGGGGTTATGCCCTAGAAACGGCTGCATACCTGCTTAACAAGATACCTACCAAATCCGTCCCAAACACCCCATCTGAGATATGGACAAGGAGGAAACCTAGTCTTAAGCATGTTAAGACTTGGGGTTGTCCAGCTTATGTCAAAAGGTTTGAGAATGGTAAGCTGAAGACTAGATCCGACAAGTGTAGATTTGTGGGATATCCTAAAGAAAGTTTAGGATATTATTTCTATCATCCTACTGATCAAAAGGTGTTTGTAGCGAAACACGCTGCCTTCTTGGAAAAGGAGTTTATCCTCGAAGGGGTCAGTGGGAGTAAGATATATCTTGAAGAAGTTCAAGAACCACAAAATACTCCGGATCAAAGTCAGGTACCTGACCAAGTAGAAGAACCTATTGTACCACTACCTATTCGTAAATCTGGAAGAGTACTGAAACATCCCCTTTTTTCAGTCCGGTTGGATCATGGCAAATGGGTTGAATCATGGCAAACGGATTGGATCTATTCCTAATTGATTTGGGAAATCGGTAAGTGAATTGGGGAAAGCTGAGCAAAGGGATTCAAAACCTCAAATCAGACCAAACCGAGAAGAGGGAATAGGGGTGAGCCAAACCTAGCAACCTAGGGCTTTCAATCAGATGGAACGGGAGAGAAGCGGAGATGTCAAGTGCCGGCAATAGCAGGGAACGAGCCTAGCGACCGGCGGTTATTCATGGACTCGACATGGGCGACCGAGCAACTACAAACGGACCAAGGGTTCTAAGCATTCGGCCATTCGACCGACGGGACTACGCGGCTCGAGGGTGCCGGCCAAAGCTAGCTGGGTATTGATGGGGCTGATGTGAACGATCGGTCGCCTACCTCCCCTCCTACCGTTGGTCCTTGACTCGATCGATTAAGGTATTACCCAGCTAATTGGGTAAATAATTCGTTATAAATTGAAGCCCTAAACCCGAACCAGAGCTGCCGATATTGTGAGCCAAATTAGAGAGAGAGAAATCAGAAGAGAGAAGGAAAAATTCGAAAGGGAATTGGCTGTGAATGTCCGGCTTGGTCACCTACTTTGGGAGAAGGAGAAGGACAGCAGCTAGAAGCCATCGTCGTGTCGACCCAACGCTGAGGTATACCGAGTTGTGACAGTCTTCTTGTGATTTTAGGTTTATTTTTTTTCTTTTCTTTAGTGATGTGCTTGGATTGTATTGTGTTGTTTCTTGTATTGGGTTTGTGTTGAACTTTGGTATTGAAGAACCAAAAGGTTCGGGCAGCATGAATGTGTATAGTAAATAGTCCAGTGTTGTGGCTTAGAATGCCCAGCCTGTGGTTGATGTAATGCCTGAACCAGTATGCATTCCATTTTGATGTTAAGTGCTCTGTCGACAATTCTGTTCGTGTGAAATTCAGCCTTTGGCTGTTCATGGAAACCAAAACCAGTACTGCTATGAATCTGTTTGGAAATTTTTTTTTTGTCTATTGCGTTGAATAATAACTCTGGTTAGTAGGATTTCAAGAGCTTGTTATAATATCGTGATAATAGTGGCTGTTGATTTTGGCAGGAAGGAATGAACATATAATTATTATCATGAGTAAAATTATACAATAATTGAATTATCTTCCAAATTGGTGGTGTAATTCATTGGTTTATTCAAACAAAATAACTAACGAGTGAAGTCTAATTGCTTGATTATTGGTTATTATTTGAACTAATAATGCACTTATAAATTAATTATTTATTACCATTAATTAATAAATAAAGATAATAAATATTTAATTATTATTTAATTAATATTAAATAATATTTAAGTATGAATATAGTTAATAAAATAATTATTTATTGTTTAACATTAAATAATAAATAAAGATAATAAATATTTAATTATTATTTAATTAATATTAAATAATAATTAAGTATGAATATAGTAATAAAATAATTATTTATTATTTAACATTAAATAATAAATAAAGATAATAAATATTTAATTATTATTTAATTAATATTAAATAATAATTAAGTATGAATATAGTTAATAAAATAATTATTTATTATTTAACATTAAATAATAAATAAATATAATAAATATTTAATTATTATTTAATTAATATGAAATAATAATTAAGTGTGAATATAGTTAATAAAATAATTATTTATTATTTAACATTAAATAATAAATAAAGATAATAAATATTTAATTATTATTTAATTATTAAGTATGAATAGAGTTAATAAAATAAGTATTTACTATTTAACATTAAATAACAAATAAAGAAGATACATATTTAATTATTATTTAATTAATAATAATTAAGTATGAGTAAAGTAAATAAATTGATTATTTATTATTTACCATTAAATAATGAATAAAGATGATAATTACTTAATTATTATTGAATTATTATCAAATAATAATTAAGTATGAGTAAAATTCATAAATTAACTATTTAATTAATGTTAAATAAAGAATAAGGGGTAATAATTACTTAGTTACCCTTAAAGGTGAATAGTAATTAAGTGCAAATAAAACTAAATAAGTGATCAATTATTATTTAATTGCTATTTAACCATAATGCACTAATAAAATATTAATTATTTTATAAATAATAAATAAGGATTACTATCCAATAATTAGAGACAAGTAAGGTTTTTAATTTGAATAGCCAAGTAATAAATAAACATGACTAGTTGTTTAAAGTAATAACTAGAGGACATGAATTAAATTCTATTTAACTACTGTCAAATAAAAATTGAATGTTGATGGAATTTGTAGAGTAATGTTAATGGTTAACAAGTGTTTATCACTTAAGAGAAACATTGTTAGTAAATAATTTCTCGGTCTACAGATTAATTAATTATCCTATGGGATTGAGAATGGTCTATTGACTTATATGCTATGTGAATTGTTTATCTGCTAAATAAATAGCATAAGAGGGTGTACCGATATATGATTATGTGATGTTAATTGATGAATCGACTTTATCAAATGATAGGTCGTTCAAGGCCAATTAGTTAAAGCTAAAATTAATTGTAGCTGAGCAAACAGGCAAGTTTCCTTTAACCCTACTCAATTTACATTCGAGCATGATGTGATGTATTATGCAAGTTTCCCTTTCTCCTGAAACTTTACCCTGTGAAATTTTCCTTAATCCTACTCAACTGTATTCGAGCAGGGCACTATTGTATTGTAGCATGAAATTTTATTTCCAAGAATGCGTAAGTGGTTTAATCAACTTACAATTAATCCACATCGATATTATTGACACTCGCACTCGGTGCATTTGAATTCGTACAGTTTTGGGTTCGTACATTTATTCAAGTTCCGTAATTCACGAACTATTTAAGAATGAGTCTGGACCCTTGTTCGGTCAGGCAAGCATGTGAGAATTTATAAAAGCTATCCGGACCAATCAATGGTATGGATTCTTAGACGGAAATGAACACCCCTTTTTATTAAAGGGGAGTACCCCCGGTATCTAATATAAGGTACAAATAGCAGAGTTAAATGTTATGCATATACATAGCGTACGCGATGTCGACGCCGAGAATGTCGCTCCTATGGTGATTATTACCCTTTCCAATCTTTAGCCTTTTGGTTTAGATGATTCTTTTGGAAAAGGTCGACATTAATGTCGACGGGGTTTTGAAAAATCGTTTTATGATGAGCCAATTTGACCAGAGTCGCCAGTTGGTATATTTGAAATGGATGTACCAACTCATCCGAATTTCGTTTTTTTGTAAATCGTTGGCTCATATGTGACTCCGAATTAATTGGTCTGCGAACCGAGATTCACAGAGTTCGGGGGCTTGCTTAAGCGAGGGGAAGATGTTAGGCACCCCCCGACTTCCGTGAAACACGGTTACTGCAATCTTGATGCTTTTCCTATCCTTTAATTCATTAAATGTGTATGTGTGCGCGAGTGTGTGTGTGTCTATGTGAATATTGTGGTGAGTTTGTATGAAAGAATCATTTGGATTTTGATGGAAAGTCGTGCTTTGAGAGTGCTTTAGAATATCCTTCGGCTTCTACGAGAAAGCTTTATTCTTTATTAGAAAGGTTTGATTTTAATTGTCAAAACTGCAAGGTTTTCATTAGGTGTCGTTTTGGCAAAACAAGAGTTTTTAAACCTTCGTCAAAATAGGAATCGAGATCTATACGTTGCTTTCACAGAATGACGGGCAATTTCTAGGATCTCTTTAACCCTATGCACAACGGTTTAATAAAATATCCTTTAATTTATAAAACCATTTCTTGTGATGTTTGAAAACGATATTCTTTAATCTTCTCGTTAAAGATGAATCGACATTCATTAGCACTTCTAATTTCTTATCCTCGTAATGCTAATAACCTAATTTGATTGATGTTATGAAAATCTTCATCGTTTAGCTTTGAAATCAATTTTTTGGTGTTGCAATTCAAATAAAACATTATAACGCGTAGGAGGTTATTCACGGGCATGTAAGCCATCAAAATAACCCCGAACGCCCACAATCACATATTTTCACTATGACGGGGCCTTAAACACGATTCTCGCCTTGGCGTCGTTTTCAGGCCCGACGATTACATATTTACAATGAAGACTACATCGTTCCTACTACCCACATCAAAAGATGTCCATCATCGGATTTGGACCACGGGGTCGCGTTCCTAGGCTCACATCCAAAATGGCCAAACAAACACAATATCCCAAAATGGTAATCTAAACAAACTAAGCACAATACATCATCATAACAAGCTAAATTAATTCACTACATGGACATCCTGGGGTCATTAGGAAGCATTTGTTTCCGTGGAAACCTTCACTAATGGTCCCTAATCCATGTATCCACAACAATATACAAGAAAAATTACATTTCACATAACCCAATTGACAAAAAGATTAACAAAATGATATATCAAAATTGCTATAGAAATGGTCTTTTCACCTTGCAAATAATCCTCACAATGTGTATGAATTTGTATATTGAATAGAGTAGAAGGTATAGGATATATAATCTTACACAAAATATGTAATTCCTCACTTTTTTTCCTCTCTTTTCTCTCTATTTTCTTGCAATTTCTTCCTATTTCTTCCTCTCTTCCCGAGCTGCTGCTGCTGTTTTTTTTCCTCTCTCTCCGCCTGCTCACCCCCTGGATGTTGAATGAAGGAATGAGCTGAAATAGGCTGGCCAGAGCCAGCTGCAGATGGATCTGCGGCTGGCCGCAGATGGATCTGCGGCTGGCCGCAGATGGATCTGCGGCTGGCCGCAGATGGATCTGCGGCTGGCCGCAGATTGATCTGCGGCTGGCTGGCCGCCACCCCTCCACTCAGCTGATTTTCGGTTTCCGTGTTTCGAGTTCCGTGTTTTCAAAAGGCGCACTTATTGGCCGCAGATCAATCCGCGGCTGGCTGGCTTGAATTTCTCGATTTTCGTGCTACGCCTCGATTCTCGTGTCGTGACGTGGGTTTTCGCCGACAGGCTCGTATTTTGCAGTCCGGGAATTACTGGGAGATGTGCCACATCATTCGGGAATGCACATATCGGACAACCTTGTTGTCACGTCGGTTTTGATTTGCAAATCGTCGCGGTGGTGTCGAGTGTTCGTACTTGTCAATCCTTTGCTCTTGTAGGCCGGTTCATTTGACGAATTTGCCCTCCTGTCAGGGTTAGTATACGCAGTGCAAAATTTGGGTGTCTATAGCTGCCCCTCTTTATCATGTTTATGAAATGTTAAATGAAATGAACAGGATAAAGAAATAGACACCCGATGCATGAATGACAGTGCACAAGAATGACATACATACATGATGCAACACATGCAACTTATGATGCAACGCAAGATGTAAGGCATGCAAAATATTCGTAAAGGTGTTAATGGATCAATCCCTGACCGCATTGCTAGTCGTCGGGTTTCATCTTCCAATCAATCGTCTCGTTTGCGCCGGGTCTCGTATCCGGTCGCTCGTCTCGTGATCACCGGGTCTCGTATCCTATTGATCGTCTTGTGAGTGCCGGGTCTCCTATCCGGTCGCTCGTCTCGTAATCGCCGGGTCTCGTCTCCGGTCGATTGTCCTGTGAGTGCCGGGTCTCATATCCGGTCGCTCGTCTCGTAACCGCCGGGTCACGTATCCGGTCGATTATCCTGTGAGTGCCGGGTCTCGTATTCGATCGCTCATCTCGTAACCGCTGGGTCTCATCTCCGGTCGATTATCCTATGAGTGCCGGGTCTCGTATCCGGTCGCTCGTCTCGTAACCGCCGGGTCTCGTCTCCGGTCGATTGTCCTGTGAATGCCGGGTCTCGTCTCCGGTCGCTCGTTTCGTAACCGCCGGGTCTCGTCTCCGGTCGATTGTCCTGTGAGTGCCGGGTCTCGTCTCCGATCGCTCGTCTCGTAACCGCCGGGTCTCGTCTCCGGTCGATTGTCCTGTGAGTGCCGGGTCTCGTCTCCGGTCGCTTGTCTCGTAAGCGCCGAGTCTCGTCTCCAGTCGATTGTCCTGTGAGTGCCGGGTCTCGTCTCCGGTCGCTCATTTCGTAACCGCCGGGTCTCGTCTCCGGTCGATTGTCCTGTGAGTGCCGGGTCTCGTCTCCGGTCGCTCGTCTCGTAATCGCCGGGTCTCATCTCCGGTCGCTCGTTTCGTAACCGCCGGGTCTCGTCTCCGGTCGATTATCCTGTGAGTGTCGGGTCTCGTCTCCGGTCGCTCGTCTCGTAATCGCCGGGTCTCATCTCCGGTCGACTGTCTTGTGAGTGCCGAGTCTCGTATCCGGTCGCTCGTCTCGTAACCGCCGGGTCTCGTCTCCGGTAGATTGTCCTGTGAGTGCCGGGTCTCGTATCCGGTCGCTCGTCTCGTAATCGACGGGTCTCATCTCCGGTCGATTGTCCTGTCGGGGCCGGGTCTCGTATCCGGTCACCCATCTCGTAATCACCGGGTCTCGTATCCGGATGATCGTCTCGTCGAGGCCGGGTCTCGTATCCGGTCACCCATCTCGTAATCACCTTATTCCATCGCATTGTCATCAAAGGAAGTTATTCTCGTGATTAGCTTGAAAGGCATCCTTGGAGTTCGTCCTCGCACATCGTTCTTGGCAGCCATCGCTTTTGACTTTGATAGGCTAGGACCTTGACACCTAACCTGCATGGATCACGTACAGAATTATCATCTATTCACTGCATGTGACACAACATTTAAAATGTAAATTTGATGAAAAATGACCCCTGTACAGTCTTTTGATACTGTTCTACCGATGTCATCATTTGTCGGGGTTTGCTTGGATCTCAGCCCTTCCCAGGGATCGCTCACTTTTTTTGGATATTGGCCCTTCCCAGGGGTTGTTCACCACCTTGTTGTGGTTCGTTTGGATGCCTTCCCAGGTTCTCACACCACCTTATTATGATTTGCTTGGATGCCTTCCCAGGTTCACTCACCACCTTGTTGTGGTTTGCTTGGATGCCTTCCCAGGGTGCTCACCACCTTGTTGTGATTTGCTTGGATGCCTTCCCAGGGTGCTCACCACCCTGTTGTGGTTCGCTTGGATGCCTTCCCAGGGTCACTTCTTGCTTGGATACCAGCCCTTCCCAGGGTCGTTGATTGTTTGGATCTCAGCCCTTCCCAGGGGTCGTTGGTTGTTTGGATCTCAGCCCTTCCCAGGGGTCGTTGATTGTTTGGATCTCAGCCCTTCCCAGGGGTCGTTGATTGTTTGGATCTCAGCCCTTCCCAGGGTTCGTTGATTGTTTGGATACCATCCCTTCCCAGGGGTCGTTGATTGTTTGGATCTCAGCCCTTCCCAGGGTTCGTTGATTTGATTTGAGTGATTTCTTGAAATGGGATGTGTGATCGGCTTCTGTCCTGGATCTCCCACCAACATCGTCCACGTACCATGCCGCAAAAGCCATCACGGTCTGATCATTTATGAGGTTGAAAGCGACGTGCTTGTACTTTCCCCTGAAGATTTTCATTTTGATCGTACATGTATGCATGCAAAAGATGTTATGCATGATCCGGCAGATATGTTATGGACAGATGCATGTGCACACATATGTTTAGATAGAAATGACCCCTGTTCAGTCAAATGATACGATTCGACCGTCGTCATTGTTTGCCAACATTTGATTAGATCACGCCTCGTCGTGAAGTGTAGTTTCTAGACTTCAACACTGGTTTGGTACTCTGCCTCTTCTTGGTCGTCTTCATTTCATCGAGTTGAGGCAGTCTGTTTCGCTCTCTGTGATGATCAACAGCTATGTTGGGCCCTTGGCCTTTCAATCATTGCTGCTGGCCGATATGCTGTTGTCCCGCATTATATCATCCTTGTATATGCTCATGCACGTGGATCATTTGGATGTCGAGGCAGTGATAGTCAGGATTGGGGAGAGGCCCAATGCCGAGAAGTTCTGCGCAGCCTCAGCTTCCTTCCATTTCACAATTCTCAACTGCCCCTGCCTTGGCGCGGGTTATTACCAAGAATTTCTATCGAAAAACTCGCGATGTTGACCGTGCTGATTTATCTACAGCTCTGCAAAATCCTGCATATCAGACGACTAACAAACGCCAAAACTTGAAGACTCGGGCCGTTGGTGTTAGTTAAACACAAAGATATTATAATCTCGACAAAAGATTAAATGCAGTCAAAGCACATGAAATTGAATATCTGTTGATCGCACAATCTAGCGAGTTGTGAACCGTGAATGTACTAGATTGGAAGTTATTTTCAATCCCTCGTGAGTTGATGATTTTCTATTTAACGAGTTATGAAATCGTAAGAACACCTCCAAGCATTCATGGTCATTGTACGTGAGTAAGGTCGAATTCAAAAGAACTACCTTCCCTCGTCAAAGGTATTCTATCTCCATTCTCGACAACGTTCTTAGCAGGATTGACGTCATATGGCAAACGCACTATGCGATGCAGCATTTAGTAGGGGTTTCTCTTCCATGACTCATTGTTTAAGGCCGAGAGTTTTTTGTATTATCCTTTCTCTTTATTAGCCCACTTCACTTGTCTCGTTTTCTTAGGCTATTCAAAGTTACCCATTTAACGAGTTTTGGACCAATGACTCCCAAACCAGACGGTTTTGGGGCATTAGGTATACAGACACCCCTTCGGGTTTATTTACTCGAGTAACAAAGGCCACGGTTCGAGACAAGCTGGTGGTCTGCACCATTCATTCTTTGCTTGACCTTGCGCAAGATTCGTTTTCTTAGGCTTGAGTTACCCATGTAGCGAGTGTTAGGCCGGTGACTCCCAAACCAGACGGCTTTAGGGTACCAGATGCAGAGACACCCCTTAGGCTTAATTACTCGAGTAGCCCAAGCCACGATTCGAATCTGCTCGGGCCTCCTCTACTGTAATGCTCGTTTTCTTAGGCTCTGAGTTACCCATGTAACGAGTGTTGGGCCAGCGACTCCCAAACTAGATGGCTTTAGGGCACCAGGTGTAGAGACACCCCTCGGGCTTAATTACTCGAATAACCCAGGCCACGATTCGAGACATTAGCTTGATAATCGATTCGAGACATTAGCTGACTACGTGTTAATTGCCTTCAACGTCGTCATAGTTCTATACCCCATAACTAAAAGTTCGTGCAAATGCAAAGTGAAGACTGGCACATGAGGTCGATTCTGTCGCAAACGTTGCTTTGAATTAAGGCTTTGTACCCGATCAAAAGGTTGAATAGCCTTCTTCATCTAATCATACTCACGATCGTGCTCCACGATTGCTTGTCAGAATTAATCTGATTCCTATCAAGTCAAATATAATCCCCTTTCACGCGGATCACCGTATCCCGAGAAAATTATGCTTGACAAATGCCAGATGATCGTAGCATTGGATGATGATGGTGCATGTTGATGGGATTATTGCATGGGTGCCAATTTGCACGTCATCATTTCCTGGATAGTTGATAAATGCCCCAGTGTTAAGTTGCTTTTCTTGTGATCTCCCTCGTACTGGTTGCAACAGTATCTCGCTGAGCTGACAAAAGATCCGGTCCTTTGACTTGTTGAAAGGTTTGGGGGATTTTTGATTTTTAAGATTTTTTTTTGTGGTCGAATTTTCCCCTACTCCGGGTTCTTTGTGATCGTTAGGGGTTCTGATGTCGGGTTTGGGTTTGTCTTCGACCCATCCTTTGATCTCGTCAGGCGTATTGTCGATATCTGTCTCGTCCTGCTCAATCCCCATCAGATCGAAATCTAGCTCTATACCAAAATCGTGATCCTCCTTCAAATTTGGCCTATTGCTTGTCAGGCTAGAATGCCTCAAATCGGGGTACTGCCACAAAACAAAAAAAATGCTTGTCATATATATAAAACATTTCAGCACGTGATCTTCTTTTTGGATAACATGACAAAATGACATGAGCGTGCAGGGATTTGAAATAAAACTCAGAATTTTAAAACCCATTGATCTTCTACTGGCCGGGATTCACTGCCATACTCCTGGATTTACCCCTTCCCCATCGTGCTTAGGTAGAGGATTGACTTTAACATTTGGTGAGTCTGATTGTTCCACCACAATTTCCCCACTATCGATCAAGTTCTGAATTCTGTGCTTCAGCGTCCAACATTCCTGCGTATCATGACCAGGGGAACCTGAGTGGTATGCGCATCGCTTGCTTGGGTCAAACCTTCTTCCATTCGGGTCACTAGGGGGTGCCAAATCGACTATTTTCTTCTGGGCTATCAATACCGCCAAAATCCGCTCTAGAGGATCCCCGAGCGGGGTGAATACTCGATTTCTTATGGTCTCGAACCTTCTTCGCCCGTCCGTCCTTTGATCAGTGAAGTTAGGCTGTCGGGATGGCCCCACTCTCTGTATCTGCACTGGAGGATTGTTCTCCGTCTTTCTAGATGATCCCTACAGGATGAGGGAAACATCTTCCTCCCTTTTCTTTTGGACCCTACGGGAAGTGCTGCCATAGTTTCCACTCTGGATTTGTTCCGCAGCTGTCTCCAAAGCCGTGAAATCCCGAATTTTGCCAGACTTCAACCCCATGTCCACCATTTCTCCGTGTTTAATCATCTCGGCAAAAGGCCTACCAATCCCCGATATAACCCGCTCATAATAAGGAGCCTCTTGAATATCCACGAAGGTCATCACCATCTCCGACTCGCTCATTGGGGGATTCACCTGTGCAGCCATACCCCTCCATCGTTGTGCATAATCCCTGAAAGATTCCCTTGGTTGCTTCTTGATCTTCGTCATTTGATATCTATCAGGGGCCATTTGTGCCTGGAAGCTATACTGTGTTAAGAAGGTGTGGGCCAACTCCTCCCAATTGTGGATCCGGGCATTATCAAGACGGGCATACCAAATTCTTGCCTCTCCCGTCAGGCTCTTTTGGAATAAATGCATTCTTAGACCTTCGTCTTCTGCATAAGATCCAAGCTCCCCAATGTATATTTTCAGATGTGTATAAGGATCCCCCTTCCCATTGTATTTCTCAAATTCGGGAATTTTAAATTTCTCCGGATATCTGGTTCCTGGAAAGACACACAGATCTGAATAATTCACCTTGCCCAAGGACCCTACGCCTTTCAGGGATTGGATGGTTTCCTCCATTTGCTTCATTCTCTTTCGAAGGTCATCAGTGTCTCCTTCCTCCGGGATAGTAATCACTGTCCTGTTAGGTATAGGAATGGCCTTTGGGACGACTGGCTCGCCCTTAGGTTGGGGTGGATCCTCTTTAGGTGGATCCTGTCTAGGTAGCAATTGTTCCTTCAGCATTATAGCCAATTCCAACATCTGTTTCTTAAAATCATCAAATTCCTCACGAGATATGGAACCAGGATTAGTAGGTGGGAGATCAGCCATTTCAGATGTAGAGTCCTGGGCCCTTTTAGACTGCAAACACGTTTGAGGAGCAATCCTACAGAAAAACGGTTTGGAGTTTAGTCTTTGGGAAATGAAAGATGTGGATGCATGCTAAAGCTGTAACTTTTGTGTTTTTGGGGTTTTTTAATCTTTCCCTGCAAAATAAAAATGTTAGTAGTCCCTTATTGCAATAATAATTGATAGACACGAATTATTATGCCTTCCCAGCTATTCCCTGCAAAACATGGAGGTTAGTATTTTCTTTTGACAACAGGGAAGGTATATGTAAAAATATTGAATGGGACCATGACATTTATACGCGTAAACGTAAAAGGGCATGAAGAGACTTTCCTCGCGTTGGGTTTATCAGAGGCTGACCTATCCTAAGGTTACTCTCGCGGGCTTTTCGGCATGAAGGTCCCCAAATCTTCGCAATCTACTCGTCTGAGTCCTTTCGATTGGAGCGGATTTGGATGGTGCGTTTCCTGAGCCATCTCCGGGGAGCAGCCCCTTCGAGTCCAGTAATAAGCAACCAACAGGTTCGCCTCAGGAGGAGGTACACTCTCAACATACATTCACATTCATCGTCCTCACCGCATGCAAATGATTACATTGAAGTAAAGAAATTCCATTCAATCATTCATTTATTGGACAAAATACACATCCGAATTTCGTTTTTTTGTAAATCGCTGGCTCATATGTGACTCCGAATTAATTGGTCTGCGAACCGAGATTCACAGAGTTCGGGGGCTTGCTTAAGCGAGGGGAAGGTGTTAGGCACCCCCCGACTTCCGTGAAACACGGTTACCGCAATCTTGATGCTTTTCCTATCCTTTAATTCATGAAATGTGTATGTGTGCGCGAGTGTGTGTGTCTATGTGAATATTGTGGTGAGTTTGTATGAAAGAATCATTTGGATTTTGATAGAAAGTCGTGCTTTGAGAGTGCTTTAGAATATCCTTCGGCTTCTACGAGAAAGCTTTATTCTTTATTAGAAAGGTTTGATTTTAATTGTCAAAACTGCAAGGTTTTCATTAGGTGTCGTTTTGGCAAAACAAGAGTTTTTAAACCTTCGTCAAAATAGGAATCGAGATCTATACGTTGCTTTCACAGAATGACGGGCAATTTCTAGGATCTCTTTAACCCTATGCACAACGGTTTAATAAAACATCCTTTAATTTATAAAACCATTTCTTGTGATGTTTGAAAACGATATTCTTTAATCTTCTCGTTAAAGATGAATCGACATTCATTAGCAATTCCAATTTCTTATTCTCGTGATGTTAATAACCTAATTTGATTGATGTTATGAAAATCTTCATCGTTTAGCTTTGAAATCAATTTTTTGGTGTTGCAATTCAAATAAAACATTATAACGCGTAGGAGGTTATTCACGGGCATGTAAGCCATCAAAATAACCCCGAACGCCCACAATCACATATTTTCACTATGACGGGGCCTTAAACACGATTCTCTCCTTGGCGTCGTTTTAAGGCCCGACAATTACATATTTACAATGAAGACTACATCGTTCCTACTACCCACATCAAAAGATGTCCATCATCGGATTTGGACCACGGGGTCGCGTTCCTAGGCTCACATCCAAAATGGCCAAACAAACACGATATCCCAAAATGGTAATCTAAACAAACTAAGCACAATACATCATCATAACAAGCTAAATTAATTCACTACATGGACATCCTCGGGTTATTAGGAAGCATTTGTTTCCGTGGAAACCTTCACTAATGGTCCCTATTCCATGTATCCACAACAATATATAAGAAAAATTACATTTCACATAACCCAATTGACAAAAAGATTAACAAAATGATATATCAAAATTGCTATAGAAATGGTCTTTTCACCTTGCAAATAATCCTCACAATGTGTATGAATTTGTATATTGAATAGAGTAGAAGGTATAGGATATATAATCTTCCACAAAATATGTAATTCCTCACCTTTTTTCCTCTCTTTTCTCTCTATTTTCTTGCAATTTCTTCCTATTTCTTCCTCTCTTCCCGAGCTGCTGCTGCTGTTTTTTTTCCTCCCTCTCCGCCTGCTCACCCCCTAGATGTTGAATGAAGGAATGAGTTGAAATAGGCTGGCCGCAGATTAATCTGCGGCTGGCTGGCCGCCACCCCTCCACTCAGCTGATTTTCGGTTTTCGTGTTTCGAGTTCCATGTTTTCAAAAGGTGCACTTATTGGCCGCAGATCAATCCGCGGCTAGCTGGCTTGACTTTCTCGATTTTTGTGCTATGCCTCGATTCTCGTGTCGTGACGTCGATTTTTGCCGACAGGCTCGAATTTTGCAGTCCGGGAATTACTGGGAGATGTGCCACATCATTCGGGAATGCACATATCGGACAGCCTTGTTGTCACGTCGGTTTTGATTTGCAAATCGTCGCGGTGGCGTCGAGTGTTCGTACTTATCAATCCTTTGCTCTTGCAGGCCGGTTCATTTGACGAATTTGCCCTCCTGTCAGGGTTAGTATACGCAGTGCAAAATTTGGGTGTCTACACGCGAGGCTGATCCCCTCAAGTGCTTATTTTGTAGCCAATAACCAAAGGGTCAACCAGCTATTGACTCCTTTGGAAGTTATTGTTCAAAGTCTACTTGACTATCAATTGTTCTAAAAGTAATTATTGTCTTTGCTTCTGATATTTATGTTGTTGAATTCTTTCTATATTCCATTCATCATGATATATCCTTTTTTGTTGTATTTTAAACTTGTTGAGCAAACTAGTTGCTCATCCTTGCTATATCATGACTTTCATTGCAGCTAAACCCGAGACATCAGGAAAGGGCAAGGGTAAAGAAAAGATGAAGTGTTAGGCTTCACGTAGCTGACTTTACTTCATGTTTAGTTAATTGCTATTTATGTAATTTGAACCTTGATTACTACTTAGGGTATGTTTTGAGCTATGTATTAAGGTTATGGTATCTTGGGACTAGTAACACCTTTGGAATGAACAACATATGTTTATTATATTCCGTATTTAGTTATTGTATGTTGTTTAGAGGTGGATGTTTCTATTAGATCGTGATGACCGAATTCGGGCATTTGGGACCCGAATTTGGGGGTGTCACAGGTTGGTATCAAAGTTGTAGGTTATAAACTTTAGGATCACGAAACCTAGGTTATGACCTTAATTTTAAACTCGTATTGAGTACGCTAGGACGTAAACCGAGGAGATTCGGGTGATGGTCATGTCTGGGGTGGATTGTGGAAATCTGCCGAGCCGAGTTGCACATGATAAAATATCATTTCATTTTATCAATGAACATATTTTATTATGATACTGACATATGGTTTTTGCTGTCTCTGTCTCTGGCTGTAGGATGCCTGGCACAAGAATACCCAGTCTTGCTAGAGAGATAGAGTTCACGGACATACCGGTGGACCCGATGGGTTTAGTCGAGGTGCAGCCGAGTGAGCCAGAGATGGACGCTGGAGATGAGGTTGAGGCTGAATATGGTTCTGAGGAGGAGCCGGTGATTGGTAGGATGCTGAGACAACCAGGTTATGGCGAGGAGGACCCAGAGACTGAGGATGATGAGCCACCTGCCTATATAGATGGCATGGGCTCTACTGCTGATGATATCATTGAAGGGTTGTCGAGTAGGAACGAGGAGCTCGAGGATAGGGTAGCCCATCTGGAGGAACAGAACCAGACCCATCAGGCCATGGAGGATCAGTATAGGGAGTTAGCATACCAGCTAGAAAATGAGTTGGGATTGCTAAAGGTACAACTACAGGGGTATGAGGCCTCCGCACAGCAGATTGGACCACTACTACATCAGATGGTGGCCAGGAATGTTGAGTTGAGGGAGAAGTTGGAACAAAAAGATATGGAGATCGCCCGGCTGAAGGCCAAGCATGAGGCTACGAAGTTCGAGTTCAGTCTAGAGATTGCTGAAAATATTCGGGTTAGAGATGCCTGGGTCAGAGCAGCAAGGAGAGTTGATCTGCTGGAAGACAAGCTGGAGGCAGGGGCTGTGAGGATAGAGACCTTGGGGTTAGCTCTGGATGCAGCCTATAGGAGGCCTCGGACTGAGATGGGAGAATCTAGTCGCTCGGCGCAGATTCGTCACAACATGTAGTGACGTGTTAGTTTGGGTGTCTTGTCTTGTCATAGGTGCAATAGGTCCCACTTTTTATTATAATAGGGACATATTCGTGTTGTGAACGACTATATTTTGTAGCATGCTTGGGGTAGCAGTTAAACCCCAACTTTTATTTGTTATGAGGGGTGGAAAGTTATCATTCCCCACTTTTTGTCTTAGGGGATGGTTGGTGTTTGATAGGACATGCAGTAGCACATTTATAGAAGTATGCCACAAGTTGAGTCCAGTTGTATCAGAACAGTGGTATATGAATATAAATGCAGTTGTTTATTTAAATCAAATGTGTTTGATAGATGCTTTTATTCTTAATTACTGAATTCCATAACATATTATGTAAAACATAAAACTATAGATAAAAGTCAGCGGTTTTCCTTTATCAGATCATGCCGTCGAGAAGACGACCGCGTAACCAACGGGTCGAAGAGTCAGAAAGGGAGGTTGGGGATCAGCCCAATCCAGTGAGAATGTTCGCAGAGATGCTGGCAGAAGCCATGCAATCAAGACCACCACCTGTAGGGACCCTACCAGCACCTGAGCCAGCGCATTATTTGGCCAATTTTAAAGATTTTAAACTGGTTGGACCACCCGAGTTCAAGGGAACTCTTAACCCAATAGAAGCACAGACCTGGATCGAAGAAATAGAGAAGGTCTTCGAGGTCGCACGAGTGGCCGAGGAACAGAAAACAGGATTTGCCACTTTCATGCTGAAGGGCGAGGCTAACTATTGGTGGAAGGCCAATAAGGGACGAGCAGGTGAGGGAGTCATTTCGTGGGAAAGATTTAAAGAGCTATTCTTCGAAAATTATTTTCCGGAGAATACACAGCAGGACATGGAAGTGAAGTTCCTGGAACTGAAACAGGGGAGTATGACTGTCGCAGAATACGCGGTAAAATTCAACGAATTGGCCCGATTTACCCCGCATCAGGTGGACAAAGAGGCCAGGAAGGCAAGAAGGTTTGAATTGGGATTGAAGCCGTGGGTGCAGAAGTCAGTTGCAATATTGAAGATTAAGAACTTCTCGAAACTGCTAGAGAGGGCTATCATTGCAGAAGGAGGCAATGAAGCGGTGGCACGGTTCAACCAAGACAGAAAGAAGAGTCAGGAAGTAGCCAAAGCGGGGAGCAGCGGAGGCAGTAACCCCAATAAGCGCAAATGGAATGAAAGTCAATCGTCCGGGAGTAATAAATCCGGAAAAGAGGCTAAGAAGAGTGGGAAGTGTAGAAACTGTTGGAAAAATCACTCTGGAGAGTGCATGAAGGGAAGGAGCGTTTGTTACCGATGTGGACAATCGGGGCACATGGCTCTTCAGTGTCCGAACAAGCAGAAAGGAGGATGTTTCTCTTGTGGATCACCCAACCACCAGATCAAGGACTGTCCGAAGAGGAAGGGGCGACGTCGGGAGTGGCAACAGGAGCAACAACAACAGCGGGAATAACAACCGGCTGAGCTACGGGACACCAGCCAGTCAAGCCAACAGGCCAACGGCACGCACGTTCAACATGACCGTTCAAGATGCAGTGGAATCCAGGGACGTGGTGTCAGGTATCATCCCAATCAATGATATAAATGCATATGTGTTATTCGATTCGGGGGCAACCCGCTCTTTTGTTTCCGAAGAATTTGCTAATCAGCTAAATTTACCTCGTGAAGAGTTAGAACACCCTATAAATTTAGAAGTAGCGAACAAGGAAATTATCCCCGTAGAATATATTCATAGGAACTGTTGTGCTGAATTACGAGGATTTAAACTTAACGTGGATCTGATACCAATTCGGTTGGGAGAATTTGATGTAATCCTGGGAATGGATTGGCTATCAATTCACGGAGCAGTTATTGATTGTAAGGAGAAGTGTGTACACCTGAAGACTCCTAATAAGTCGAAGGTGGTATTCTATGGTAGTAAATCACTAAGACCATCTTGTTGTCTTACTATGATGCAAACAAAGAAGTTGCTTAAGAAAGGTTGTATGTTATTTGGCCCATGTGGTTGATACTCGACAGGTCGGGGGTGAGATGAGTCAAATACCAATCGTGAGGGAATTCGCCGATGTCTTCCCAGATGAGCTTCCGGGATTGCCGCCAGACAGGGAAATTGAGTTCGTAATCGATTTGGTACCGAGAACCGCACCAATATCGAAGCCGCCGTATCAAATATCACCTGTAGAAATGAGAGAGTTAATGGTTCAACTGCAGAAACTGTTAGACAAGGGTTATATCAGACCAAGCGTGTCCCCATGGGGAGCGCCAGTTCTGTTTGTAAAGAAGAAGGATGGTTCGATGAGGCTTTGCATCGACTATCGGGAGTTGAACAAAGTTACGATTAAGAATAGGTATCCGCTTCCTAGGATTGACGATCTATTTGATCAACTTAAGGGAGCGAAATACTTTTCAAAAATTGACCTAAGAATAGGTTATCATCAGATCAGCTGAAGGTGAGGCAGGAAGATATTCCGAAGACGGCCTTCAGGACTCATTATGGACATTTTGAGTTTCTGGTAATGTCATTTGGATTGACGAATGCACCAGCAGCATTCATGGATATGATGAACAAAGTATTCAAACAATACTTGGACAAGTTCGTAGTTGTATTCATCGATGACATCTTGGTGTATTCAGAGACAGAGGAGAAACATGTTGAACATCTAAAGATTGTATTGGAAGCTCTCAGGAGGGAGACGTTGTATGCGAAGTTTTCTAAGTGCGAGTTTTGGTTACAAAGGGTGCAATTTCTGGGACACGTCATCGACAGAGATGGTGTTTCGGTGGACCCAGTGAAAGTAGAAGCGGTTATCAATTGGGAGCAACCGAAGACGCCAACAGAGATCAGGAGTTTCTTGGGATTAGCGGGATACTATCGGAGATTCATCTAGGATTTTTCAAAGATAGCATCACCGTTGACCAATCTCACCAGAAAAACAGTTAAGTTCGTTTGGTCGGAGAAATTCGAGGAAAGTTTTATGGAGCTGAAGTGGAGACTTAGTCAAGCACCGGTGTTGACCTTACCCGACAACACTGGGGGTTTCGTGGTGTATAGCGATGCGTCACACAAAGGTCTTGGTTGTGTGCTGATGCAGCACGGCAAGGTCGTTCTGTATGCATCACGTCAGCTGAAGGACTATGAGAAGGGTTACCCGACCCATGACCTGGAGTTAGCCGCGGTAGTTTTCGCCTTGAAGATTTGGAGGCACTACCTATACGGAGAGAAGTGCGACATATACACAGGTCACAAAAGTCTAAAATATATCTTCACTCAGAAAGAGCTAAACATGAGGCAACGCCAATGGTTAGAATTGATCAAAGATTACGACTGTGAGATTTTGTACCATCCGGGCAAAGCAAATGTAGTGGCTGATGCCTTAAGCAGGAAAGGCAAAGCGAAATTGATGCAACTGACAGTTCAAGAGGAATTGATAAGGGACTTTGAACGTCTGGAACTGGAAGTTAAGTATCCGATGGAGACGGACGAAAAATTGTTTACCGTAACAGCAGGTCCGACTCTACTTGATAAGATAAAGGAGGCTCAAGAATTTGACGAGGAGTGCATTGACATTAAGAAGCAACTATCGAAGGGAAAAATGTTGAAGCACAAGATTGACAGCACAGGATTGCTGAGGTTCGAGGGAAGGATCTGGGTACCATACGTACCAGACTTAAGGGAAGAAATAATGCAGGAGGCCCATAATACGAGATTTTTGGTACATCCGGGTAGCACCAAGATGTATCAAGATCTTCGTCAGCATTATTGGTGGCCGCATTTGAAAGGAGAAGTTGCAGAATACGTCAACCGGTGTTTAACTTGTCAGAGGGTTAAGGCTGAGCACCAGCGGCCGAGCGGATTGTTGCAACCTTTGGAGATCCCAGAGTGGAAATGGGAGCACATCACAATGGATTTTGTGGTAGGACTTCCAATGACACAGAAGGGTTTAGACGCCATTTGGGTGATCGTAGATCGGTTGACCAAGTCTGCTCATTTTTTACCGATTAAGATCAGGTACAAATTGGAGTAGTTAGCAAAACTTTACGTAAAAGAGATAGTATCGCGGCATGGAGTGCCGGTATCTATTGTATCTGACAGAGATCCGCGCTTCACGTCAAATTTTTGGAGAAGTCTACAGGAAAGGATGGGAACACAGTTGAGGTTGAGTACAACGTATCATCCTCAGACGGATGGCCAGAGCGAGCGAACGATTCAAACCTTGGAAGACATGCTGAGGGTTGTCGTAATGGACTTAAAGGGCAGTTGGGACGATCACTTGCCACTAGTAGAGTTTGCTTACAACAACAGTTATCACGCTAGCATCGGCATGCTGCCATACGAAGCGTTATATGGAAGGAAGTGTCAAACGCCGTTATATTGGGATGAGGTTGGTGAACGGAGATTGTTGGGATCAAAATTGGTACAGCAAACCGTGGAAATCATTAAAGTAATAAGACAACGGTTAGTAGTAGCTCAGGATCGTCAGAAGAAGTATGCCGACTTACATCGTTAGAAACGAGACTTTGAAGTGGGCAGCTCTGTATTTTTGAAGTTATCTCCTTGGAAAGGGAAGATCCGTTTTGGGAAGAAGGGCAAATTGAGCCCTAGGTTCATAGGACCTTTTGAAATATTAAGGAAAATAGGCGAAGTGGTGTACGAGGTAGCGTTACCTCCTGAACTTGAGCACATCCACAACGTGTTCCATGTATCAGTGTTACGTCCATATAAGCCAGCTACAAGCACGTTATTTCCTATGAGCCAATTCAAGTCGAGAAGGACTATTCGTACGAGGAGATTCCTGTCTAAATACTAGATAGGAAGGAGCAGAAGCTGAGGAATAAAATCATTCATTCCGTTAAAGTTTTCTGGAGTAATCACGCGGTAGAAGAAGCTACGTGGGAACTCGAAGAGAAGATGAGGGCAAATTATCCATAGTTATTTTAGTAACCTTAGATTGAAATTCCGAGGACGGAATTTTTATAAGGGGGAGAGGATGTAATATCCAAGAATTTTAAACCTTGTTACCAATTTATTTGGACATGTGAAATTTATTTTATTTAATTTTACGGACTTAATTAGATCTATGTGGAGTATTATTATTAAATTGTATAACCATATGATCTAATAATTTTCTTTGCAATAAAGGGATTCACTAATAGTTTGAATAAATTAGTGATTTAACCCTAAGAGTCGGTTGGCAAGAAAATTAGGAAACATTTAAGTAAATAATTTCATTTATCATTATCGGATTAAATAATTCGAACGAGGAATTATTGTTAAAACAAACATTTTAAATAATTAATTAATTGAATTAGTTATTTAATTTAAATATTAGAAACATAAGGTTAATAATTTAATTGGGTCACTTTTCTTTCATTTGGATTGGCCCATTTCCCTCTTAGCCGAGTGGACTGGGTCAAACTAAATCAATTGGGCTGAGTCCATCCCCTTTTTTCAGTCGGGTTGGATCATGGCAAATGGGTTGAATCATGTGTAGACACCCAAATTTTGCGCTTCGTATACTAACCCTGACAGGAGGGCAAATCCGTCAAATGAACCGGCCTGCGAGAGCAAAAGATGGACAAGTACGAACACTCGACGCCACCGCGGCGATTTACAACCGAAACCGACGTGACAACAAGGCTGTCCGATTTGAGCATTCCCGAATGATGTGGCACGTCTCCCAGTAATTCTCGGACTGCAAAATACGAACATGTCGGCAAAAACCGACGTCACGACACGAGAATTGAGGCATAACACGAAAATCGAGAAAGTCAAGCCAGCCAGCCGCGGGTTGATCTGCGGCCAATGAGTGCGCCTTTTGAAAACACGGAACTCGAAACACGGAACTCGAAACCAGGCTGAGTGGCTGGTGGGCCAGCCAGCCGCAGATCAATCTGCGGCCAAGCCGCAGATCAATCTGCGGCTGCCCTAGGCCAGCCTATTTCAGCTCAGTTTCTTCATTTCATCCAGGGGGTGGAGAGCAGCAGTTTTGGGAAGAAAAGGAAGAGAAAAACAGCAACAAAGATAGCTCGGGAAAGGAGAGAAAAGAGAGAAAAAAGAGAGAAATTATACTCTTTTAATTAGATTGTAGCATATATATTTTCTACTTCATTCAATATACGAGTTTGTACGAATTGTGGTAACATTTGCAAGGTGAAAAGCCCTCTTTTATAGCATTTTCGTTATATCATTTTGTTAAGCTTTTGGTCATTTGGGTTATATTATATGTAATTTTCTTTGTATATTATTGAGGATACAAGGATTGAGGATTATTAGTGAGGGTTCCCAATGGAACAAAATTCTTCCTAATGACCCGATGATATCCATTTGATGATTTTAGCTTGTTTAATTCTTGTAATATCCATTTTGTGAGTGTGTAGAAATTGTGGATGTGAGCCTAGGAACGCGACCCCGTGGTCCAAATCCGATGATGGACAATTTTGGTGGATGTAATAGGATCGATTATCCTTTATTGTAAGATGTAATTGTCGGGCCTTAAAACGACGCCAAGGCGAGAATCGGGTTTAAGGCCCCGTAATAGTAAAATATGTGATTGTTGGCGTTCGGGGTATTTTGATGGCTTACATGCCCGTGAATATCCCCCTACGCGTTTTTGATGTTTAATTTGATTTGTAACACCAAACAAAAGATTTCAAAGCCAAAACAATAAAGATTTTTCTAAAATCAATCAAAGTAGGATATTAGCGTCACGAGGATAAAAATTGGAAATGCTAATGAATGTCGATTCCTATTAAACGAGAAGGCCAAAGAAAATCATTTTCAACATCACCAAAAATGGCATTTATGAATGAACGAAATGTTTTATTAATCCTTTGTGCATAGGGTTAAAGAGATCCTAGAAGTTGCCCATCATTGTATTTACGAAAGCAACGTATAGATCTCGATTCCTATTTTGACAAAGGTTTAGAAATTCTTGTTTTTGCCAAAATGACACCTAATAAAAATCTCATAGCTTTTGACAAATAAAATCAAACCTTTCTCATGAATAAGGGAGCTCTCTCGCACAAACAGAAACGACGTTCTAAAAACATTCCCAAAATAAAACACGATTTATCTTTTCTCATGCAAAAAACACTCACCACAACATTCACATAAGCACACACACACACCCACACACACATTTCATGAATCAAAGGATAGGAAAGCATCAAGATTACGGTAACCGTGTTTTCACGGAGGTCGGGGGGTGCCTAACACCTTCCCCTCGCTTAAGCAAGCCCCCGAACTCTATGAATCTCGGTTCGCAGACCAATTAATTCGGAGTCACACATGAGCCAGCGATTTACAAAAATGAAACTCGGATGAGTTGGTACATCCATTTCAAATATACCAACTGGCGACTCTGGTTAATTGGCTCATCATAAAAAACGATCTTTCAAAACCCCGTCGACATCAATGCCGATCTTTTCCCCAAAATCATCTAATAAAAAGGGCTAAAATTGGGAAAAGGGTAACAAATCACCCGCATAAGCGGATTAAACCGGCGTCGACAGCTGGCGACTCTGCTGGGGACATTAGAGGGCTTAAGCCGCGTTCAAATCTTGATGCTATCCTATCCTTTTAAAAATTCATAAAATGTGTGTGTGTGCGATATTTTGATTGTTTACTTTTGTTGTGTGAATGTGTATTTTTTGCCCAAATAAATGAATGATTGAGTTGCTTTACTTTTAAGTAATCATTTGCATACGGTAAGAACGATGAATGTGAATGTATGTTGAGAGAGTACCTCCTCCTGAGGCGAACCTGTCGGTTGCTTATTACTGGACTCGAAGGGGCTGCTCCCCGGAGATGGCTCAGGAAACGCACCACCCAAATCCGCTCCAATCGAAAGGATTCAGACGAGTAGATTGCGAAGATTTGGGGACCTTCATGCCGAAAAGCCCGTGAGAGTAACCCTAGGATAGGTCAGCCTCAGATTAACCCAACGCAGGAGAAGTCTCTTCGTGCCCTTTTACGTTCACACGTATAAATGTCCTGATCCCACCCATATATGCTTCCCTTTCTGTCAAAAGAGATTACTAACCTCTATGAATTGCAGGGAACAATTGGGGAAACATAATAAAGCATGTTTAGCATTGGTTATTGCATTAAAGGACTACTAACTTTCTGTTTTACAGGGAAAGATTAAAAAACCCAAAAATACAAAAAAATTTTACAGCTTTAGCATGCATCCACGTTTTCATTCCCCAGGACTAAACTTCGAACCATTGTCTCTGTAGGATTGCTCCTCAAACCTGTTCGCAGTCTAAGAAAGCCCAGGTCTCTACTTCTGAAATGGCTGATCTTCCCAATCATAGTTCCATATCTCGGGAAGAGTTTGATGACTTTAAAAAGCAGATGATGGAAATGGCCACAATGTTAAAAGAACAGTTCCTAATCATACAGGATTCATCAAACCAGGGACCGCATAATATACCGCCACTGGGGGGTGACCAGAATCCTCCTAGGGATGATGTAGTCCTGTTTAAAAATAACCAACATCAGCTTAAGGATGAGCCGGTCCTCCCAAAGGTCATTCCTGCCCTCAACAAAACAGTAATCATGATTCCAGAGGAGGGAGATACTGATGACCTTCGCAGGAAGATGAAACAGATGGAAGAGACCATCCAATCTCTAAAAGGCATAGGCTCCCTGGGTAGGGTTAATTATGCAGATCTGTGTGTCTTCCCCGGAGCCAGATATCAAGAAAAGTTCAAGGTCCCCGAGTTTAAGAAATACAATGGGAAGGGGGATCCTTATACACATTTGAAAATCTACATTGGGGAGTTGGGATCTTATGCAGAAGACGAAGGTCTAAGGATGCAACTTTTCCTAAAGAGCTTGACAGGAGAAGCGAGAATCTGGTATGCCCGTCTTGACAGTGCCCGGATTCACAATTGGGAGGAGTTGACCCACACCTTCTTAACACAGTATAGCTTCCAGGCACAAATGGCCCCGGATAAATACCAAATGACAAAAGTTAAGAAGCAACCTAGGGAATCCTTCAGGGACTATGCACAACGATGGAGGGGTATGGCTGCACAGGTGAATCCCCCGATGAGCGAGTCAGAGATGGTGATGACCTTCGTAGATATTCAGGAGGCACCATATTATGAACGGGTCATATCGGGGATTGGAAGACCCTTTGCTGAGATGATAAAACACGGGGAAATGGTGGACATGGGGTTGAAGTCTAGCAAGATTCGGGATTTCACGGCCTTGGAAACGGCTGCGGAACAAATCCGAAGCGGAAACTATGGCAGCACCTTCCGTAGGGTCCAAAACAAAAAGGAAGAAGATGTTTCCCTTATCCTGCAGGGATCATCTAGAAAGGCAAAAAACAACCCTCCAGTACAGGTACAGAGAGTGGGGCCGTCCCGACAGCCTAACTTCACTGATCAGAGGGCGGATGGGCGAAGAAGATTCGAGACCTCGAAAAATCGAGTATTCACCCCACTCGGGGATCCTCATGAGCAGGTGTTGGCCGTATTGATAGCCCAGAGGAAAATAGTCGATTTAGCACCCCCAAGTGACCCGAATGGAAGAAGATTTGACCCAAACAAGCGATGCGCCTATCACTCAGGTTCCCCTGGTCATGATACGCAGGAATGTTGGACGCTGAAGCACAAAATTCAGGACTTGATTGATAGTGGGGAAATCGTGGTGGAACAGCCAGGGTCACCAAATGTTGAATCCTCTACCTAAGCATGATGGGGAAGGGGGTAAATCCAGAAGCATGGCAGTGAATCCCGACCAGTAGAAGATCAATGGGTTTTAAAATTCTGAGTTTTATTTCAAATCCCTGCACGCTCATGTCATTTTTTCATGTTATCCAAAAGGAAGATCATGTGCTGAAATGTGTTATATATATGACAAGCATTTTCCGTTTTATGGTAGTACCCCGATTTGAGGCATTCTAGCCTGACAAGCAATATGGCCAAATTTGAAGGAGGATCACGATTTTGGTATAAAGCTAGATTTCGATCTGATGGCGATTGAGCAAAACGAGACATATATCGACAATACGCCTGACGAGATCGAGGGATGGGTCGAAGATAAACCCAAACCCGACTTAGACCAAACCATCGCCATCAAACATCAGAACCCCCAAAACGATCACGAAGAACCCGGAGTAGGGGTAAAAAAAAAAAAAAAAGCAACTGAACACTGGATCAAAAATCCCCCAAACCCTTCAACAGGTCAAAGGACCGGATCTTTTGTCAGCCCAGTGAGATGCCGATGCAACCAGTACGAGGGAGATCACAAGAAAAACAACTTAACGCTGGGGCATTTGTCAACTACCCAGGAAATGATGGCGTGCAAATTGGCACCCATGCAACAATCTCGTCAACATGCACCATCATCATCAAATGCTACGATCATCTGGCATTTGTCAAGCACAGTTTTCCCGGGATACGGTGATCCGCGTGAAAGGGGATTTTATTTGGCTTGATAGAAATCGGATTAACTCTGACAAGCAACCTGGAGCACGATCGTGAGTATGATTAGACGAAGAAAGCTATTCAACCTTTTGATCGGGTGCAAGGCCTTAATTCAAAGCAACGTTTGCGACAGAATCGACCTCATGTGACAGCCTTCACTTTGCATTTGCACAAACTTTCAGTTGTGGGGTATAAAACTATGACGACGTTGATGGCGATTAACACGTAGTCAGACAGTCAATAATTATCAAGCTAAAATTAACAAGTCAGACGATAAATGATTATCAAGCTAATGTCTCGAATCGTGGCCTGGGTTATTCGAGTAATTAAGCCCGAGGGGTGTCTCTACACCTGGTGCCCTAAAGCCATCTGGTTTAGGAGTCGTTGGCCCAACACTCGTTACATGGGTAACTCAGAGCCTAAGAAAACGAGCATTACAGTCGAGGAGGCCCGAGCAGATTCGAAATCGTGGCATGGGCTACTCGAGTAATTAAGCCTAAGGGGTGTCTCTACATCTGGTGCCCTAAAGCCGTCTGGTTTGGGAGCCACCGGCCTAACACTCGCTACATGGGTAACTCAAGCCTAAGAAAACGAATCTTGCGCAAGGTCAAGCAAAGAATGAATGGTGCAAACCACCAGCTTGTCTCGAACCGTGGCCTCTGTTACTCGAGTAAATAAACCCGAAGGGGTGTCTGCACACCTAATGCCCCAAAACCGTCTGGTTCGGGAGTCATTGGTCCAAAACTCGTTAAATGGGTAACTTTGAGTAGCCTAAGAAAACGAGACAAGTGAAGTGGGCTAATAAAAAGAAAGGATAATACGAAAAAACTCTCGGCCTTAAACAAAAAGTCAGGAAAGAGAAACCCCTACTGAATGCTGCATCGCACAGTGCATTTGTCATATGACGTCAATCCTGCTAAGGACGTTGTCGAGAACGGAGACAGAGTGCCTTTGACAAGGGAAGGTAGTTCTTTCGAATTCGACCTCACTCACGTACAATGACCATGAATGCTTGAAGGTGTTCTTACGATTTCATAACTCGTCAAATAGAAAATCATCAACGCACGAGGGATTGAAAAAAAAAAAAAAAAAAAAAAACTTCCAATCTAGTGCATTCACGGTTCACAACTTGCTAGATTGTGCGATCAATAGATATTCAATTTCATGTGCTTTAACTGCATTCTTGTCGAGATTATAGTATCTTTGTGTTGAACCAACACTAACGGCCCGAGCCTTCAAGTTTTGGCATTTGTTAGTCATCTGATATGCAGGATCTTGCAGAGCTGTGGATAACTCAGCACGGTCAACATCGCGAGTTTCCGATAGAAATCCTTGGTAACAACACGTGCCAAGGCTGGGGCAGCTAAGAATCTTGAAATGGAAGGAAGCTGAGGCTGCACAGAACTTCTCGTCATTGGGCTTCTCCCCAATCCTGACTATCACTGCCTCGACATCCAAATGATCCACGTGCATGAGCATATACAAGGATGATATAATGCGAGACAACAGCATATCGGCCAGCAGAAATGATCAAAAGGCTAAGGAGCCCAACATAGCTGTCGATCATTACAGAGAGCGAAACAGACTGCCTCAACTCGATGAAATGAACACGACCAAGAACAGGCAGAGTACCAAACCAATGTTGAAGTCTAGGAACTACACGTCACGGCGAGGCGGGATCCAATCAAATGTTGGCAAGCAACGACGACTGTCGAATCGTATCATTTGACTGAACAGGGTCATTTCTATCCAAACATATGTTGTGCACACGCATCTGTCCATAACATATCTGCTGGATCGTGCATAACATCTTTTGTATGCATACATGTACGATCAAAATAAAAATCTTCAGGGGAAAGTACAAGCACGTCGCTTTCAAACTCACAAATGATCAGATCGTGATGGCTTTTACGGCATGGTACATGGACGATGTTGGTGGGAAATCCAAGACAGAAGCCGATCACACATCCCACTTCAAGAAATCACTTAAATCAAGTCAACGATCCCTAGGAAGGGCTGGTATCCAAAAATCAACGATCCCTGGGAAGGGCTGGTATCCAAAAATCAACGATCCCTGGGAAGGGCTGGTATCCAAAAATAAACGATCCCTGGGAAGGGCTAGTATCCAAAAATCAACGATCCCTGGGAAGGGCTGGTATCCAAAAATCAACGATCCCTGGGAAGGGCTGGTATCCAAAAATCAACGATCCCTGGGAAGGGCTGGTATCCAAAAATCAACGATCCCTGGGAAGGGCTGGTATCCAAAAATCAACGATCCCTGGGAAGGGCTGGTATCCAAAAATCAACGATCCCTGGGAAGGGTTGGTATCCAAAAATCAACAATACCTGGGAAGGGCTGGTATCCAATAATCAACGATCCCTGGGAAGGGCTGGTATCCAAAAATCAACGATCCCTGGGAAGGGCTGGTATCCAAAAAATCAACGATCCCTGGGAAGGGCTGGTATCCAAAAATCAACAATCCCTGGGAAGGGCTGGTATCCAATAATCAACGATCCCTGGGAAGGGCTGGTATCCAAAAATCAACAACCCCTGGGAAGGGCTGGTATCCAAATAATCAACTAACACCCTTGGAAGGGCTGAGATCCAAACAACTAACACCCTGGGAAGGGCTGGTATCCAACCAATCAACTAACACCCTGGGAAGGGCTGAGATCCAAACAACTAACACCCTGGGAAGGGCTGAGATCCAAACAACTAACATCCCTGGGAAGGGCTGGTATCCAAACAATCGACGATCCCTGTGAAGGGCTGGTATCCAAACAATCAACGACCCCTGGGAAGGGCTGGTATCCACACAATCAACGACCCCTGGGAAGGGCTGGTATCCAAACAATCAAAGACCCTGGGAAGGGCTGGTATCCAAACAATCAACGACCCCTGGGAAGGGCTGAGATCCAAACACTCACCACCCTGGGAAGGGCTGAGATCCAAGACAACCAACCGGCGACGATAACCGGGGCTTACGAGATGGGTGACCGGCGACGATACCCGGCCCTGACGAGACAATCGATCGGCGACGATAACCGGCGATTACGAGATGGATATCCGGCGACGAAAAACGGCTCCGACAAGATAACCAACCGGCGACGATAACCGGGGGTTACGAGATGGGTGACCGGCGACGATACCCTGCCCCGATAAGACGATCATCCGCATCAACACCCTGTTGTGAATGTTTTGCATCCATTGCATCTTACGTTGCATCATAAGTTGTATGTGTTGCATCATGTATGCACTGTCATTCTTATGCACTGTCATTCATGCATCGTGTGTCTACTTCTTTATCATGTTCATTTCATTTAACATTTCATAAACATGATAAAGAGGGGCAGCTGTAGACACCCAAATTTTGCGCTTCGTATACTAACCCTGACAGGAGGGAAAATCCGTCAAATGAACCGGCCTGCGAGAGCAAAAGATGGACAAGTACGAACACTCGACGCCACCGCGACGATTTACAACCGAAACCGACGTGACAACAAGGCTGTCCGATTTGAGCATTCCCGAATGATGTGGCACGTTTCCCAATAATTCCCGGACTGTAAAATACGAACATGTCGGCAAAAACCGACGTCACGACAAGAGAATTGAGGCGTAACACGAAAATCGAGAAAGTCAAGCCAGCTAGCCACGGATTGATCTGCGGCCAATGAGTGCGCCTTTTGAAAACACGGAACTCGAAACACGGAACTCGAAACCAGGCTGAGTGGCTGGTGGGCCAGCCAGCCGCAGATCAATCTGCGGCCAAGCCGCAGATCAATCTGCGGCTGCCCTAGGCCAGCCTATTTCAGCTCAGTTTCTTCATTTCATCCAGGGGGTGGAGAGCAGCAGTTTTGGGAAGAAAAGGAAGAGAAAAACAGCAACAAAGATAGCTCGGGAAAGGAGAGAAAAGAGAGAAAAAAGAGAGAAATTATACTCTTTTAATTAGATTGTAGCATATATATTTTCTACTTCATTCAATATACGAGTTTGTACGAATTGTGGTAACATTTGCAAGGTGAAAAGCCCTCTTTTATAGCATTTTCGTTATATCATTTTGTTAAGCTTTTGGTCATTTGGGTTATATTTATATGTAATTTTCTTTGTATATTATTGAGGATACAAGGATTGAGGATTATTAGTGAGGGTTCCCAATGGAACAAAATTCTTCCTAATGACCCGATGATATCCATTTGATGATTTTAGCTTGTTTAATTCTTGTAATATCCATTTTGTGAGTGTGTAGAAATTGTGGATGTGAGCCTAGGAACGCGACCCCGTGGTCCAAATCCGATGATGGACAATTTTGGTGGATGTAATAGGATAGATTATCCTTTATTGTAAGATGTAATTGTCGGGCCTTAAAACGACGCCAAGGCGAGAATCGGGTTTAAGGCCCCGTAATAGTAAAATATGTGATTGTTGGCGTTCGGGGTATTTTGATGGCTTACATGCCCGTGAATATCCCCCTACGCGTTTTTGATGTTTAATTTGATTTGTAACACCAAACAAAAGATTTCAAAGCCAAAACAATAAAGATTTTTCTAAAATCAATCAAAGTAGGATATTAGCGTCACGAGGATAAGAATTGGAAATGCTAATGAATGTCGATTCCTATTAAACGAGAAGGCCAAAGAAAATCATTTTCAACATCACCAAAAATGGCTTTTATGAATGAACGAAATGTTTTATTAATCCTTTGTGCATAGGGTTAAAGAGATCCTAGAAGTTGCCCATCATTGTATTTACGAAAGCAACGTATAGATCTCGATTCCTATTTTGACAAAGGTTTAGAAAACTCTTGTTTTTGCCAAAATGACACCTAATAAAAATCTCATAGCTTTTGACAAATAAAATCAAACCTTTCTCATGAATAAGGGAGCTCTCTCGCACAAACAGAAACGACGTTCTAAAAACATT
Source organism: Aralia elata (assembly GCA_034770075.1). Taxonomy (NCBI): domain Eukaryota; kingdom Viridiplantae; phylum Streptophyta; class Magnoliopsida; order Apiales; family Araliaceae; genus Aralia; species Aralia elata. Next base: position 58,930,326 of record CM068384.1, on the reverse strand, counting down.
CCCAAAATAAAACACGATTTATCTTTTCTCATGCAAAAAACACTCACCACAACATTCACATGAGCACACACCCACACACACATTTCATGAATCAAAGGATAAGAAAGCATCAAGATTGCGGTAACCGTGTTTTCACGGAGGTCGGGGGGTGCCTAACACCTTCCCCTCGCTTAAGCAAGCCCCCAAACTCTATGAATCTCGGTTCGCAGACCAATTAATTCGGAGTCACACATGAGCCAGCGATTTACAAAAATGAAACTCGGATGAGTTGGTACATCCATTTCAAATATACCAACTGGCAACTCTGGTTAATTGGCTCATCATAAAAAACGATCTTTCAAAACCCCGTCGACATCAATGCCGATCTTTTCCCCAAAATCATCTAATAAAAAGGCTAAAATTGGAAAGGGTAACAAATCACCGCATAAGCGGATTAAACCGGCGTCGACAGCTGGCGACTCTGCTGGGGACATTAGAGGGCTTAAGCCGCGTTCAAATCTTGATGCTATCCTATCCTTTTAAAAATTCATAAAATGTGTGTGTGTGCGATATTTTGATTGTTTACTTTTATTGTGTGAATGTGTATTTTTTGCCCAAATAAATCAATGATTGAGTTGCTTTACTTTTAAGTAATCATTTGCATACGGTAAGAACGATGAATGTGAATGTATGTTGAGAGAGTACCTCCTCCTGAGGCAAACCTGTCGGTTGCTTATTACTGGACTCGAAGGGGCTGCTCCCCGGAGATGGCTCAGGAAACGCACCACCCAAATCCGCTCCAATCGAAAGGATTCAGACGAGTAGATTGCGAAGATTTGGGGACCTTCATGCCGAAAAGCCCGTGAGAGTAACCCTAGGATAGGTCAGCCTCAGATTAACCCAACGCAGGAGAAGTCTCTTCTTGCCCTTTTACGTTCACACGTATAAATGTCCTGATCCCACCCATATATGCTTCCCTTTCTGTCAAAAGAGATTACTAACCTCTATGAATTGCAGGGAACAGCTGGGGAAACATAATAAAGCATGTTTAGCATTGGTTATTGCATTAAAGGACTACTAACTTTCTGTTTTACAGGGAAAGATTAAAAAACCCAAAAATACAAAAACAATTTACAGCTTTAGCATGCATCCACGTTTTCATTCCCCAGGACTAAATTTCGAACCATTGTCTCTGTAGGATTGCTCCTCAAACCCGTTCGCAGTCTAAGAAAGCCCAGGTCTCTACTTCTGAAATGGATGATCTTCCCAATCATAGTTCCATATCTCGGGAAGAGTTTGATAACTTTAAAAAGCAGATGATGGAAATGGCCACAATGCTAAAAGAACAGTTCCTAGTCAGACAGGATTCATCAAACCAGGGACCGCATAATATACCGCCACTGGGGGGTGACCAGAATCCTCCTAGGGATGATGCAGTCCTGTTTAAAAATAACCAACATCAGCTTAAGGATGAGCCGGTCCTCCCAAAGGTCATTCCTGCCCTCAACAAAACAGTAATCATGATTCCAGAGGAGGGAGATACTGATGACCTTCGCAGGAAGATGAAACAGATGGAAGAGACCATCCAATCTCTAAAAGGCATAGGCTCCCTGGGTAGGGTTAATTATGCAGATCTGTGTGTCTTTCCCGGAGCCAGATATCCAGAAAAGTTCAAGGTCCCCGAGTTTAAGAAATACAATAAGAAGGGGGATCCTTATACACATTTGAAAATCTACATTGGGGAGTTGGGATCTTATGCAGAAGACGAAGGTGTAAGGATGCAACTTTTCCAAAAGAGCTTGACAGGAGAAGCGAGAATCTGGTATGCCCGTCTTGACAGTGCCCGGATTCACAATTGGGAGGAGTTGGCCCACACCTTCTTAACACAGTATAGCTTCCAGGCACAAATGGCCCCGGATAAATACCAAATGACAAAAGTTAAGAAACAACCTAGGGAATCCTTCAGGGACTATGCACAACGATGGAGGGGTATGGCCGCACAGGTGAATCCCCCGATGAGCGAGTCAGAGATGGTGATGACCTTCGTAGATATTCAGGAGGCACCATATTATGAACGGGTCATATCGGGGATTGGAAGACCCTTTGCTGAGATGATAAAACACGGGGAAATGGTGGACATGGGGTTGAAGTCTGGCAAGATTCGGGATTTCACGGCCTTGGAAACGGCTGCGGAACAAATCCGAAGCGGAAACTATGGCAGCACCTTCCGTAGGATCCAAAACAAAAAGGAAGAAGATGTTTCCCTTATCCTGCAGGGATCATCTAGAAAGGCAAAAAACAACCCTCCAATACAGGTACAGAGAGTGGGGTCGTCCCAACAGCCTAACTTCACTGATCAGAGGGCGGATGGGCGAAGAAGATTCGAGACCTCGAAAAATCGAGTATTCACCCCACTCGGGGATCCTCTTGAGCAGGTGTTGGCCGTATTGATAGCCTAGAGGAAAATAGTCGATTTGGCACCCCCAAGTGACCCGAATGGAAGAAGATTTGACCCAAACAAGCGATGCGCCTATCACTCAGGTTCCCCTGGTCATGATACGCAGGAATGTTGGACGCTGAAGCACAAAATTCAGGACTTGATTGATAGTGGGGAAATCGTGGTGGAACAGCCAGGGTCACCAAATGTTGAATCCTCTACCTAAACATGATGGGGAAGGGGGTAAATCCAGAAGCATGGCAGTGAATCCCGACCAGTAGAAGATCAATGGGTTTTAAAATTCTGAGTTTTATTTCAAATCCCTGCACGCTCATGTCATTTTGTCATGTTATCCAAAAGGAAGATCATGTGCTGAAATGTGTTATATATATGACAAGCATTTTCCGTTTTATGGCAGTACCCCGATTTGAGGCATTCTAGCCTGACAAGCAATATGGCCAAATTTGAAGGAGGATCACGATTTTGGTATAAAGCTAGATTTCGATCTGATGGCGATTGAGCAAAACGAGACATATATCGACAATACGCCTGACGAGATCGAGGGATGGGTCGAAGATAAACCCAAACCCGACTTAGACCAAACCATCGCCATCAAACATCAGAACCCCCAAAACGATCACGAAGAACCCGGAGTAGGGGTAAAAAAAAAAAAAAGCAACTGAACACTGGATCAAAAATCCCCCAAACCCTTCAACAGGTCAAAGGACCGGATCTTTTGTCAGCCCAGTGAGATGCCGATGCAACCAGTATGAGGGAGATCACAAGAAAAACAACTTAACGCTGGGGCATTTGTCAACTACCCAGGAAATGATGGCGTGCAAATTGGCACCCATGCAACAATCTCGTCAACATGCACCATCATCATCAAATGCTACAATCATCTGGCATTTGTCAAGCACAGTTTTCCCGGGATACGGTGATCCGCGTGAAAGGGGATTTTATTTGGCTTGATAGAAATCGGATTAACTCTGACAAGCAACCGTGGAGCACGATCGTGAGTATGATTAGATGAAGAAAGCTATTCAACCTTTTGATCGGGTGCAAGGCCTTAATTCAAAGCAACGTTTGCGACAGAATCGACCTCATGTGACAGCCTTCACTTTGCATTTGCACAAACTTTCAGTTGTGGGGTATAAAACTATGACGACGTTGATGGCGATTAACACGTAGTCAGACAGTCAATAATTATCAAGCTAAAATTAACAAGTCAGACGATAAATGATTATCAAGCTAATGTCTCGAATCGTGGCCTGGGTTATTCGAGTAATTAAGCCCGAGGGGTGTCTCTACACCTGGTGCCCTAAAGCCATCTGGTTTAGGAGTCGTTGGCCCAACACTCGTTACATGGGTAACTCAGAGCCTAAGAAAACGAGCATTACAGTCGAGGAGGCCCGAGCAGATTCGAATCGTGGCATGGGCTACTCGAGTAATTAAGCCTAAGGGGTGTCTCTACATCTGGTGCCCTAAAGCCGTCTGGTTTGGGAGTCACCGGCCTAACACTCGCTACATGGGTAACTCAAGCCTAAGAAAACGAATCTTGCGCAAGGTCAAGCAAAGAATGAATGGTGCAAACCACCAGCTTGTCTCGAACCGTGGCCTCTGTTACTCGAGTAAATAAACCCGAAGGGGTGTCTACACACCTAATGCCCCAAAACCGTCTGGTTCGGGAGTCATTGGTCCAAAACTCGTTAAATGGGTAACTTTGAGTAGCCTAAGAAAACGAGACAAGTGAAGTGGGCTAATAAAAAGAAAGGATAATACGAAAAAACTCTCGGCCTTAAACAAAAAGTCAGGAAAGAGAAACCCCTACTGAATGCTGCATCGCACAGTGCATTTGTCATATGACGTCAATCCTGTTAAGGACGTTGTCGAGAACGGAGACAGAGTGCCTTTGACAAGGGAAGGTAGTTCTTTCGAATTCGACCTCACTCACGTACAATGACCATGAATGCTTGAAGGTGTTCTTACGATTTCATAACTCGTCAAATAGAAAATCATCAACGCACGAGGGATTTAAAAAAAAAAAAAAAAAAAAAAAAACTTCCAATCTAGTGCATTCACGGTTCACAACTTGCTAGATTGTGCGATCAATAGATATTCAATTTCATGTGCTTTAACTGCATTCTTGTCGAGATTATAGTATCTTTGTGTTGAACTAACACTAACGGCCCGAGCCTTCAAGTTTTGGCATTTGTTAGTCATCTGATATGCAGGATCTTGCAGAGCTGTGGATAACTCAGCACGGTCAACATCGCGAGTTTCCGATAGAAATCCTTGGTAACAACACGTGCCAAGGCTGGGGCAGCTAAGAATCTTGAAATGGAAGGAAGTTGAGGCTGCACAGAACTTCTCGTCATTGGGCTTCTCCCCAATCCTGACTATCACTGCCTCGACATCCAAATGATCCACGTGCATGAGCATATACAAGGATGATATAATGCGGGACAACATCATATCGGCCAGCAGAAATGATCAAAAGGCTAAGGAGCCCAACATAGCTGTCGATCATTATAGAGAGCGAAACAGACTGCCTCAACTCGATGAAATGAACACGACCAAGAACAGGCAGAGTACCAAACCAATGTTGAAGTCTAGGAACTACACGTCACGGCGAGGCGGGATCCAATCAAATGTTGGCAAGCAACGACAACTGTCGAATCGTATCATTTGACTGAACAGGGGTCATTTCTATCCAAAAATCAACGATCCCTGGGAAGGGCTGGTATCCAAAAAATCAACGATCCCTAGGAAGGGCTGGTATCCAAAAATCAACAATCCCTGGGAAGGGCTGGTATCCAATAATCAATGATCCCTAGGAAGGGCTGGTATCCAAAAATCAACAATCCATGGGAAGGGCTGGTATCCAATAATCAACGATCCCTAGGAAGGGCTGGTATCCAAAAATCAACAATCCCTGGGAAGGGCTGGTATCCAATAATCAACAATCCCTGGGAAGGGCTGGTATCCAAAAATCAACAACCCCTGGGAAGGGCTGGTATCCAAATAATCAACTAACACCCTTGGAAGGGCTGAGATCCAAACAACTAACACCCTGGGAAGGGCTGGTATCCAACCAATCAACTAACACCCTGGGAAGGGCTGAGATCCAAACAACTAATACCCTGGGAAGGGCTGAGATCCAAACAACTAACACCCTGGGAAGGGCTGAGATCCAAACAACTAACATCCCTGGGAAGGGCTGGTATCCAAACAATCGACGATCCCTGGGAAGGGCTGGTATCCAAACAATCAACAACCCCTGGGAAGGGCTGGTATCCACACAATCAACGACCCCTGGGAAGGGCTGGTATCCAAACAATCAAAGACCCTGGGAAGGGCTGGTATCCAAACAATCAACGACCCCTGGGAAGGGCTGAGATCCAAACACTCACCACCCTGGGAAGGGCTGAGATCCAAGACAACCAACCGGCGACGATAACCGGGGGTTACGAGATGGGTGACCGGCGACGATACCCGGCCCTGACGAGACAATCGATCGGCGACGATAACCGGCGATTACGAGATGGATGTCCGGCGATGAAAAACGGCTCCGACAAGATAACCAACCGGCGACGATAACCGGGGGTTACGAGATGGGTGACCGGCGACGATATCCTGCCCCGATAAGACGATCATCCGCATCAACACCCTGTTGTGAATGTTTTGCATCCATTGCATCTTACGTTGCATCATAAGTTGTATGTGTTGCATCATGTATGCACTGTCATTCTTATGCACTGTCATTCATGCATCGTGTGTCTACTTCTTTATCATGTTCATTTCATAAACATGATAAAGAGGGGCAGCTGTAGACACCCAAATTTTGCGCTTCGTATACTAACCCTGACAGGAGGGCAAATCCGTCAAATGAACCGGCCTGCGAGAGCAAAAGATGGACAAGTACGAACACTCGACGCCACCGCGACGATTTACAACCGAAACCGACGTGACAACAAGGCTGTCCGATTTGAGCATTCCCGAATGATGTGGCACGTCTCCCATTAATTCCCGGACTGCAAAATACGAACATGTCGGCAAAAACCGACGTCACGACACGAGAATTGAGGCGTAACACGAAAATCGAGAAAGTCAAGCCAGCCAGCCGCGGATTGATCTGCGGCCAATGAGTGCGCCTTTTGAAAACACGGAACTCGAAACACGGAACTCGAAACCAGGATGAGTGGCTGGTGGGCCAGCCAGCCGCAGATCAATCTGCGGCTGCCCTAGGCCAGCCTATTTCAGCTCAGTTTCTTCATTTCATCCAGGGGGTGGACAGCAGCAGTTTTGGGAAGAAAAGGAAGAGAAAAACAGCAACAAAGATAGCTCGGGAAAGGAGAGAAAAGAGAGAAAAAAGAGAGAAATTATACTCTTTTAATTAGATTGTAGCATATATATTTTCTACTTCATTCAATATACGAGTTTGTACGAATTGTGGTAACATTTGCAAGGTGAAAAGCCCTCTTTTATAGCATTTTCGTTATATCATTTTGTTAAGCTTTTGGTCATTTGGGTTATATTATATGTAATTTTCTTTGTATATTATTGAGGATACAAGGATTGAGGATTATTAGTGAGGGTTCCCAATGGAACAAAATTCTTCCTAATGACCCGATGATATCCATTTGATGATTTTATCTTGTTTAATTCTTGTAATATCCATTTTGTGAGTGTGTAGAAATTGTGGATGTGAGCCTAGGAACGCGACCCCGTGGTCCAAATCCGATGATGGACAATTTTGGTGGATGTAATAGGATCGATTATCCTTTATTGTAAGATGTAATTGTCGGGCCTTAAAACGACGCCAAGGCGAGAATCGGGTTTAAGGCCCCGTAATAGTAAAATATGTGATTTTTGGCGTTCGGGGTATTTTGATGGCTTACATGCCCGTGAATATGCCCCTACGCGTTTTTGATGTTTAATTTGATTTGTAACACCAAACAAAAGATTTCAAAGCCAAAACAATAAAGATTTTTCTAAAATCAATCAAAGTAGGATATTAGCGTCACGAGGATAAGAATTGGAAATGCTAATGAATGTCGATTCCTATTAAACGAGAAGGCCAAAGAAAATCATTTTCAACATCACTAAAAATGGCTTTTATGAATGAACGAAATGTTTTATTAATCCTTTGTGCACAGGGTTAAAGAGATCCTAGAAGTTGCCCATCATTGTATTTACGAAAGCAACGTATAGATCTCGATTCCTATTTTGACAAAGGTTTAGAAAACTCTTGTTTTTGCCAAAATGACACCTAATAAAAATCTCATAGCTTTTGACAAATAAAATCAAACCTTTCTCATGAATAAGGGAGCTCTCTCGCACAAACAGAAACGACATTCTAAAAACATTCCCAAAATAAAACATGATTTATCTTTTCTCATGCAAAAAACACTCACCACAACATTCACATAAGCACACACACACACCCACACACACATTTCATGAATCAAAGGATAGGAAAGCATCAAGATTGCGGTAACCGTGTTTTCACGGAGGTCGGGGGGTGCATAACACCTTCCCCTCGCTTAAGCAAGCCCCCGAACTCTATGAATCTCGGTTCGCAGACCAATTAATTCGGAGTCACACATGAGCCAGCGATTTACAAAAATGAAACTCGGATGAGTTGGTACATCCATTTCAAATATACCAACTAGCGACTCTGGTTAATTGGCTCATCATAAAAAACGATCTTTCAAAACCCCGTCGACATCAATGCCGATCTTTTCCCCAAAATCATCTAATAAAAAGGCTAAAATTGGAAAGGGTAACAAATCACCGCATAAGCGGATTAAACCGGCGTCGACATCATGGCAAACGGATTGGATCTATTCCTAATTGATTTGGGCAATCGGTAACTGAATTGGGGAAAGCCGAGCAAAGGGATTCAAAACCTCAAATCAGACCAAACCGAGAAGAGGGAATAGGGGTGAGCCGAACCTAGCAACCTAGGGCTTTCAATCAGATGGAACGGGAGAGAAGTGGAGATGTCAAGTGCCGGCAATAGCAGGGAACGAGCCTAGCGACCGACGGTTATTCATGGACTCGACATGGGCGACCGAGCAACTACAAACGGACCAAGGGTTCTAAGCATTCGGCGATTCGACCGACGGGACTACGCGGCTCGAGGGTGCCGGCCAAAGCTAGCTGGGTATTGATGGGGCTGATGTGAACGATCGGTCGCCTACCCCCCTCCTACCGTTGGTCCTTGACTCGATCGATTAAGGTATTACCCAGCTAATTGGGTAAATAATTAATTATAAATTGAAGCCCTAAACCCGAACCAGAGCTGCCGATATTGTGAGCCAAATTAGAGAGAGAGAAATCAGAAGAGAGAAGGAAAAATTCGAAAGGGAATTGGCTATGAATGTCCGGCTTGGTCACCTAATTTGGGAGAAGGAGAAGGACAGCAGCTAGAAGCCATCTTCGTACCGACCCAACGCTGAGGTATACCGAGCTGTGACAGTCTTCTTATGATTTTAGGTTTATTTTTTTTCTTTTCTTTAGTGATGTGGTTGGATTGTATTGTGTTGTTTCTTGTATTGGGTTTGTGTTGAACTCTGGTATTCAAGAACCAAAAGGTTCGGGCAGCATGAATGTGTATAGTAAATAGGCCAGTGTTATGGCTTAGAATGCCCAGCCTGTGGTTGATGTAATGCCTGGACCAGTTTGCGTTCCATTTTGATGCTAAGTGCTCTGTCGACAATTCTATTCGTGTGAAATTCAGCCTTTGGCTGTTCATGGAAACCAAAACCAGTACTGCTATGAATCTGTTTGGAATTTTTTTTTGTCTATTGCGTTGAATAATAATTCTGGTTAGTAGGATTTCAGGAGCTTGTTATAATATCGTGATAATAGTGGCTGTTGATTTTGGCAGGAAGGAATGAACATATAATTGAATTATCTTCCAAATTGGTGGTGTAATTCATTGGTTTGTTCAAACAAAATAACTAACGAGTGAAGTCTAATTGCTTGATTATTGGTTATTATTTGAACTAATAATGCACTTATAAATTAATTATTTATTACCATTAAATAATAAATAAAGATAATAAATATTTAATTATTATTTAATTAATATTAAAAAATAATTAAGTATGAATATAGTTAATAAAATAATTATTTATTGTTTAACATTAAATAATAAATAAAGATAATAAATATTTAATTATTATTTAATTAATATTAAATAATAATTAAGTATGAATATAGTAATAAAATAATTATTTATTATTTAACATTAAATAATAAATAAAGATAATAAATATTTAATTATTATTTAATTAATATTAAATAATAATTAAGTATGAATATAGTTAATAAAATATTTATTTATTATTTAACATTAAATAATAAATAAATATAATAAATATTTAATTATTATTTAATTAATATTAAATAATAATTAAGTGTGAATATAGTTAATAAAATAATTATTTATTATTTAACATTAAATAATAAATAAAGATAATAAATATTTAATTATTATTTAATTAATATTAAATAATAATTAAGTATGCATATAGTTAATAAAATAATTATTTATTATTTAGCATTAAATAATAAATAAAGATAATAAATATTTAATTATTATTTAATTAATATTAAATAATAATTAAGTATGCATATAGTTAATTAAAATAATTATTTATTATTTAGCATTAAATAATAAATAAAGATAATAAATATTTAATTATTATTTAATTATTAAGGATGAATAGAGTTAATAAAATAAGTGTTTACTATTTAACATTAAATAACAAATAAAGAAGATACATATTTAATTATTATTTAATTAATAATAATTAAGTATGAGTAAAGTAAATAAATTGATTATTTATTATTTACCATTAAATAATGAATAAAGATGATAATTACTTAATTATTATTGAATTATTATCAAATAATAATTAAGTATGAGTAAAATTCATAAATTAACTATTTAATTAATGTTAAATAAAGAATAAGGCGTAATAATTACTTAGTTACCCCCCCTTAAAGGTGAATAGTAATTAAGTGCAAATAAAACTAAATAAGTGATCAATTATTATTTAGTTGCTATTTAACCATAATGCACTAATAAAATATTAATTATTTTATAAATAATAAATAAGGATTACTATCCAATAATTAGAGACAAGTAAGGTTTTTAATTTGAATAGCCAAGTAATAAATAAACATGACTAGTTGTTTAAAGTAATAACTAGAGGACATGAATTAAATTCTATTTAACTACTGTCAAATAAAAATTGAATGTTGATGGAATTTGTAGAGTAATGTTAATGGTTAACAAGTGTTTATCACTTAAGAGAAACATTGTTAGTAAATAATTTCTCGGTCTAAAGATTAATTAATTATCCTATGGGATTGAGAATGGTCTATTGACTTATATGCTATGTGAATTGTTTATCTGCTAAATAAATAGCATAAGAGGGTGTACCGATATATGATTATGCGATGTTAATTGATGAATCGACTTTATCAAATGATAGGTCGTTCAAGGCCAATTAGTTAAAGCTAAAATTAATTGTAGCTGAGCAAACAGGCAAGTTTCCTTTAGCCCTACTCAATTTACATTCGAGCAGGATGTGATGTATTATGCAAGTTTCCCTTTCTCCTGAAACTTTACCCTGTGAAATTTTCCTTAATCCTACTCAACTGTATTTGACCAGGGCACTATTGTATTGTAGCATGAAATTTTATTTCCAAGAATGCTTAAGTGGTTTAATCAACTTACAATTAATCCACATCGATATTATTGACACTCGCACTCGGTGCATTTGAATTCGTACAGTTTTGGGTTCGTACATTTATTCAAGTTCCGTAATTCACGAACTATTTAAGAATGAGTCTGGACCCTTGTTCGGTCAGGCAAGCATGTGAGAATTTATAAAAGCTATCCGGACCAATCAATGGTATGGATTCTTAGACGGAAATGAACACCCCTTTTTATTAAAGGGGAGTACCCCAGGTATCTAATATAAGGTACAAATAGTAGAGTTAAATGTTATGCATATACATAGCGTACGCGAGGCTGATCCCCTCAAGTGCTTATTCTGTAGCCAATAACCAAAGGGTCAACCAACTATTGACTCCTTTGGAAGTTATTATTCAAAGTCTACTTGACTATCAATTGTTCTAAAAGCAATTATTGTATTTGCTTCTGATATTTATATTGTTGAATTCTTTCTATATTCCATTCATCATGATATATCCTTTATTGTTGTATTTTAAACTTGTTGAGCAAACTAGTTGCTCATCCTTGCTATATCATGACTTTCATTGCAGCTAAACCCGAGACATCAGGAAAGGGCAAGGGTAAAGAAAAGATGAAGTGTTAGGCTTCACGTAGCTGACTTTACTTCATGTTTAGTTAATTGCTATTTATGTAATTTGAACCCTGATTACTACTTAGGGTATGTTTTGAGCTATGTATTAAGGTTATGGTATCTTGGGACTAGTAACACCTTTGGAATGAACAACATATGTTTATTATATTCCGCATTTAGTTATTGTATGTTGTTTAGAGGTGGACGTTTCTATTAGATCGTGATGACCGAATCCGGAGATTTGGGACCCGAATTTGGGGGTGTCACAGGTTGGTATCAAAGTTGTAGGTTATAAACTTTAGGATCGCGAAACCTAGGTTATGACCTTAGTTTTAAACTCGTATTGAGTACGCTAGGACGTAAACCGAGGAGATTCGGGTGATGGTCATGTCTGGGGTGGATTGTGGAAATCTGCCGAGCCGAGTTGTACATGATAAAATATCATTTCATTTTATCAATGAACATATTTTATTATGATACTGACATATGGTTTTTGCTATCGCTGTCTGTGGCTGTAGGATGCCTGGCACAGGAATACCCAGTCCTGCTAGAGAGATGGAGTTCACGGACATACCGGTGGACCCGATGGGTTTAGTCGAGGTGCAACCGAGTGAGCCAGAGATGGACGCTGGAGATGAGGTTGAGGCTGAATATGGTTCTGAGGAGGAGCCGGTGATTGGTAGGGTCCTGAGACAGCCAGGTTATGGCGAGGAGGACCCAGAAACTGAGGATGATGAGCCACCTGCCTATATAGATGGCATGGGCTCTACTGCTGATGATATCATTAAAGGGTTATCGAGTAGGAACGAGGAGCTCGAGGATAGGGTAGCCCATCTGGAGGAACAAAACCAGACCCATCAGGACATAGAGGATCAGTATAGGGAGTTAGCATACCAGCTAGAAAATGAGTTGGGATTGCTAAAGGTACATCTACAGGGGTATGAGGCCTCCACACAGCAGATTGGACCACTACTACATCAGATGGTGGCTAGGAATGCTGAGCTGAGGGAGAAGTTGTAACAGAAGGATATGGAGATCGCCCAGCTGAAGGCCAAGCATGAGGCTACGAAGTTCGATTTCAGTCTAGAGATTGCTGAAAATATTTGGGTTAGAGATGTCTGGGTCAGAGCAGCAAGGAGAGTTGATCTGCTGGAAGACAAGCTGGAGGCAGGGGCTGTGAGGATAGAGACCTTGGGGTTAGCTCTGGATGCAGCCTATAGGAGGCCTCGGACTGAGATGGGAGAATCTGGTCGCTCGGTTCATCGCCGAGTCATGGATGGAGCACTTTCCTCAAATCAGCAGGCGCGGATTCGTCACAACATGTAGTGACGTGTTAGTTTGGGTGTCTTATCTTGTCATAGGTGCAGTAGGTCCCACTTTTTGTTATAATAGGGACATATTCGTGTTGTGAACCACTATATTTTGTAGCATGCTTGGGGTAGCAGTTAAACCCCAACTTTTGTTTGTTATGAGGGGTGGACAGTTATCATTCCCCACTTTTTGTCTTAGGGGATGGTTGGTGTTTGATAGGACATGCAGTAGCACATTTATAGAAGTATGCCACAGGTTGAGTCCAGTTGTATCAGAACAGTGGTATATGAATATAAATGCAGTTGTTTATTTAAATTAAATGTGTTTGATAGATGTTTTTACTCTTAATTACTGAATTCCATGACATATTATGTAAAACATAAAACTATAGATAAAAGTCAGCGGTTTTCCTTTATCAGATCATGCCGCCGAGAAGACGACCGCGTAACCAGCGGGTCGAAGAGTCAGAAAGCTAGGTTGGGGATCAACCCAATCCAATGAGAATGTTCGCAGAGATGCTGGCGGAAGCCATGTAATCAAGACCGCCACCTGTAGGGACCCCACCAGCACCCGAGCCAGCGTCTTGGATCGAAGAAATAGAGAAGGTCTTCGAGGTCGCACGGGTGGCCGAGGAACAGAAAACAGGATTTGCCACTTTCATGCTGAAGGGCGAGGCTAACTATTGGTGGAAGGCCAATAAGGGACGAGCAGGTGAGGGAGTCATTTCGTGGGAAAGATTTAAAGAGCTATTCTTCGAAAATTATTTTCCGAAGAATACACAGCAGGACATGGAAGTAAAGTTCCTGGAACTGAAACAGGGGAGTATGACTGTCGCAGAATACGCGGCAAAATTCAACTAATTGGCCCGATTTGCCCCGCATCAGGTGGACAAAGAGGCCAGGAAGGCAAGAAGGTTTGAATTGGGTTTGAAGCCGTGGGTGCAGAAGTCAGTTGCAATATTGAAGATTAATAACTTCTCGGAACTGCTGGAGAGGGCTATCATTGCAGAAGGAGGCAATGAAGCGGTGGCACGGTTCAACCAAGACAGAAAGAAGAGTCAGGAAGTAGCCAAAGCGGGGAGCAGCGGAGGCAGTAACCCCAATAAGCGCAAATGGAATGAAAGTCAATCGTCCGGGAGTAATAAATCCGGAGAAGAGGCTAAGAAGAGTGGGAAGTGTAGCAACTGCGGGAAAAATCACTCTGGAGAGTGCATGAAGGGAAGGAGCGTTTGTTACCGATGTGGACAACCGGGGCACATAGCTCCTCAGTGTCCGAACAAGCAGAAAGGGGGATGTTTCTCTTGTGGATCACCCGACCACCAGATCAAGGACTGTCCGAAGAGGAAGGGCGACGTCGGGAGTGGCAACAGGAGCAACAACAGCGAGAATAACAACCGGCTGAGCTACGGGACACCAGCCAGTCAAGCCAACAGGCCAACGGCACGCACGTTCAACATGACCGTTCAAGATGCAGTGGAATCCAGGGACGTGGTGTCAGGTATCATCCCAATCAATGATATAAATTCATGTGTTATTTGATTCGGGGGCAACCCGCTCTTTTGTTTCCGAAGAATTTGCTAATCAGCTAAATTTACCTCGTGAAGAGTTAGAACACCCTATAAATGTAGAAGTAGCAAACAAGGAAATTATCCCCGTAGAATATATTCATAGGAACTGTTGTGCTGAATTACGAGGATTTAAACTCAACGTGGATCTGATACCAATTCGGTTGGGAGAATTTGATGTAATCCTGGGAATGGATTGGCTATCAATTCACGGAGCAGTTATTGATTGTAAGGAGAAGTGTGTACACCTGAAGACTCCTAATAAGTCAAAGGTGGTATTCTATGGTAGTAAATCACTAAGACCATCTTGTTGTCTTACTATGATGCAAACAAAGAAGTTGCTTAAGAAAGGTTGCGTATGTTATTTGGCCCATGTGGTTGATACTCGACAGGTCGGGGGTGAGATGAGTCAAATACTAATCGTGAGGGAATTTGCCGGTGTCTTCCCAGATGAGCTTCCGGGATTGCCGTCGGACAGGGAAATTGAGTTCGTAATCGATTTGGTACCGGGAACAGCACCAATATCGAAGCCGCCGTATCGAATGGAAGCTATAGAAATGAGAGAGTTAATGGTTCAACTGCAAGAACTGTTAGACAATGGTTATATCAGACCGAGCGTGTCCCCATGGGGAGCGCCAGTTCTGTTTGTAAAGAAGAAGGATGGTTCGATGAGGCGTTGCATCGACTATCGGGAGTTGAACAAAGTTACGATTAAGAATAGGTATCCGCTTCCTAGGATTGACGATCTATTTGATCAACTTAAGGGAGCGAAATACTTTTCAAAAATCGACCTAAGAACAGGCTATCATCAGCTGAAGGTGAGGCAGGAAGATATTCCGAAGACGGCCTTCAGGACTCGTTATGGACATTTTGAGTTTCTGGTAATGTCATTTGGATTGACGAATGCACCAGCAACATTCATGGATATGATGAACAGAGCATTCAAACAATACTTGGACAAGTTCGTAGTTGTATTCATCGATGACATCTTGGTGTATTCAGAGACAGAGGAGAAACATGCTGAACATCTAAAGATTGTATTGGAAGCTCTCAGGAGGGAGAAGTTGTATACGAAGTTTTCTAAGTGTGAGTTTTGGTTACAAAGGGTGCAATTTCTGGGACACGTCATCGACAGAGATGGTGTTTCGGTGGACCCAGCGAAAGTAGAAGCGGTTATCAATTGGGAGCAACCGAAGACGCCAACAGAGATCAGGAGTTTCTTGGGATTAGCGGGATACTATCGGAGATTCATCCAGGATTTTTCAAAGATAGCATCACCGTTGACCAATCTCACCAGAAAAACAGTTAAGTTCGTTTGGTCGGAGAAATGCGAGGAAAGTTTTATGGAGCTGAAGCGAAGACTTAGTCAAGCACCGGTGTTGACCTTACCCGACAACACTGGGGGTTTCGTGGTGTATAGCGATGCGTCACACAAAGGTCTTGGTTGTGTGCTGATGCAGCACGGCAAGGTCGTTGCGTACGCATCACGTCAGCTGAAAGACTATGAGAAGGGTTACCCGACCCATGACCTGTAGTTAGCCGCGGTAGTTTTCGCCTTGAAGATTTTGGAGGCACTACCTATACGGAGAGAAGTGCGAGATATACACATATCACAAAAGTTTAAAATATATCTTCACTCAGAAAGAGCTAAACATTAGGCAGCGCCAATGGTTAGAATTGATCAAAGATTACGACTGTGAGATTCTGTACCATCCGGGTAAATCAAATGTAGTGGCTGATGCCTTAAGCAGAAAGGCAAAGCGAAATTAATGCAACTGACAGTTCAAGAGGAATTAATAAGGGACTTTGAACGTCTAGAACTGGAGGTTAAGTATCCGATGGAGACGGACGAAAAATTATTTACCGTAACAGCAGGTTCGACTCTACTGGATAAGATAAAGGAGGCTCAAGAATTTGACGAGGAGTGCATTGACATTAAAAAGCAACTATCGAAGGAAAGACGTTGAAGCACAAGATTGACAGCACAGGATTGCTGAAGTTCGAGGGAAGGATCTGGGTACCATACGTACCAGACTTAAGGGAAGAAATAATGCAGGAGGCCCATAATACGAGATTTTTGGTACATCCGGGTAGCACCAAGATGTATCAAGATCTTCGTCAGCATTATTGGTGGCCGCATTTGAAATGAGAAGTTGCAGAATACGTCAGCCGGTGTTTAACTTATCAGAGGGTCAAGGTTGAGCACCAGCGGCCGAGCAGATTGTTGCAACCTTTGGAGATCCCAGAGTGGAAATGGGAGCACATCACAATGGATTTTGTGGTAGGACTTCCAATGATACGGAAGGGTTTAGACGCCATTTGGGTGATCGTAGATCGGTTGACCAAGTCTGCTCATTTTCTACCGATTAAGATCAGGTACAAATTGGAGCAGTTAGCGAAACTTTACGTAAAAGAGATAGTATCGCGACATGGAGTGCCGGTATCTATTGTATTTGACAGAGATCCGCGCTTCACGTCAAATTTTTGGAGAAGTCTACAGGAAAGGATGGGAACACAGTTGAGGTTGAGTACAACGTATCATCCTCAGACGGATGGCCAGAGCGAGCGAACGATTCAAACCTTGGAAGACATGATGAGGGTTGTCGTAATGGACTTAAAGGGCAGCTGGGACGATCACTTGCCACTAGTAGAGTTTGCTTACAACAACAGTTATCACGCTAGCATCGGCATGCTGCCATATGAAGCGTTATATGGAAGGAAGTGTCGAACGCCGTTATGTTGGGATGAGGTTGGTGAACGGAGATTGTTGGGACCAAAATTGGTACAGCAAACCGTGGAAATCATTAAAGTAATAAGACAACGGTTAGTACAGCTCAGAATCGTCAGAAGAAGTATGCCGACTTACATCGTCAGAAACGAGACTTTGAAGTGGGCAGCTCTGTATTTTTGAAGGTATCTCCTTGGAAAGGGAAGATCCGTTTTGGGAAGAAGGGCAAATTGAGCCCTAGGTTCATAGGACCTTTTGAAATATTAAGGAAAATAGGCGAAGTGGCGTACGAGGTAGCGTTACCTCCTGAACTTGAGCACATCCACAACGTGTTCCATGTATCAGTGTTACGTCCGTATAAGCCATCTACAAGCACGTTATTTCCTATGAGCCAATTCAAGTCGAGAAGGACTTATCGTACGAGGAGATTCCTGTCCAAATACTAGATAGGAAGGAGCAGAAGCTGAGGAATAAAATCATTCATTCCGTTAAAGTTCTCTGGAGTAATCACGCGGTAGAAGAAGCTACGTGGGAACTCGAAGAGAAGATGAGGGCAAATTATCCATAGTTATTTTAGTAACCTTAGATTGAAATTCCGAGGACGGAATTTTTATAAGGGGGAGAGGATGTAATATCCAAGAATTTTAAACCTTGTTACCAATTTATTTGGACATGTGAAATTTATTTTATTTAATTTTACGGACTTAATTAGATCTATGTGGAGTATTATTATTAAATTGTATAACCATATGATCTAATAATTTTCTTTGCAATAAAGGGATTCACTAATAGTTTGAATAAATTAGTGATTTAACCCTAAGAGTTGGTTGGCAAGAAAATTGGGAAACATTTAAGTAAATAATTTCATTTTATCATTATCGGATTAAATAATTCTAATGAGAAATTATTGTTAAAACAAATATTTTAAATAATTAATTAATTGAATTAGTTATTTAATTTAAATATTAGAAACATAAGGTTAATAATTTAATTGGGTCACTTTTCTTTCATTTGGATTGGCCCATTTCCCTCTTAGCCGAGTGGACTGGGTCAAGCTAAATCAATTGGGCTGAGTCCATCCCCTTTTTCCAGTCGGGTTGGATCATGGCAAATGGGTTGAATCATGGCAAACGGATTGGATCTATTCCTAATTGATTTGGGCAATCGGTAAGTGAATTGGGGAAAGCCGAGAAAAGGGATTCAAACCCTCAAATCAGACCAAACCGAGAAGAGGGAATAGGGGTGAGCCGAACCTAGCAACCTAGGGCTTTCAATCAGATGGAACGGGAGAGAAGCGGAGATGTCAAGTGTCGGCAATAGCAGGGAACGAGCCTAGCGACCGGCGGTTATTCATGGACTCGACATGGGCGACCGAGCAACTACAAACGGACCAAGGGTTCTAAGCATTCGGTGATTCGACCGACGGGACTACGCTGCTCGAGGGTGCCGGCCAAAGCTAGCTGGGTATTGATGGGGCTGATGTGAACGATCGGTCGCCTACCCCCCTCCTAACGTTGGTCTTTGACTCGATCGATTAAGGTATTACCTAGCTAATTGGGTAAATAATTCTTTATAAATTGAAGCCCTAAACCCGAACCAGAGCTGCCGATATTGTGAGCCAAATTAGAGAGAGAGAAATCAGAAGAGAGAAGGAAAAATTCGAAAGGGAATTGGCTGTGAATGTATGGCTTTGTCACCTACTTTTGGAGAAGGAGAAGGACAGCAACTAGAAGCCATCTTCGTACCGACCCAACGCTGAGGTATACCGAACTGTGACAGTCTTCTTGTGATTTTAGGTTTATTTTTTTTCTTTTCTTTAGTGTTGTGCTTGGATTGTATTGTGTTGTTTCTTGTATTGGGTTTGTGTTGAACTCTGGTATTGAAGAACCAAAAGGTTCGGGCAGCATGAATGTGTATAGTAAATAGGCCGGTGTTGTGGCTTATAATGCCCAGCCTGTGGTTGATGTAATGCCTGAACCAGTTTGCGTTCCATTTTGATGTTAAGTGCTCTGTCGACAATTCTGTTCGTGTGAAATTCAGCCTTTGGCTGTTCATGGAAACCAAAACCAGTACTACTATGAATCTGTTTGGAATTTTTTTTTTGTCTATTACGTTGAATAATAATTCTGGTTAGTAGGATTTCAGGAGCTTGTTATAATATCGTGATAATAGTGGCTGTTGATTTTGGCAGGAAGGAATGAAACATATAATTATTATCATGAGTAAAATTATACAATAATTGAATTATCTTCCAAATTGGTGGTGTAATTCATTGGTTTGTTCAAACAAAATAACTAACGACTGAAGTCTAATTGCTTGATTATTGGTTATTATTTGAACTAATAATGCACTTATAAATTAATTATTTATTACCATTAATTAAAAAATAAAGATAATAAATATTTAATTATTATTTAATTAATATTAAATAATAATTAAGTATGAATATAGTTAATAAAATAATTATTTATTGTTTAACATTAAATAATAAATAAAGATAATAAATATTTAATTATTATTTAATTAATATTAAATAATAATTAAGTATGAATATAGTAATAAAATAATTATTTATTATTTAACATTAAATAATAAATAAAGATAATAAATATTTAATTATTATTTAATTAATATTAAATAATAATTAAGTGTGAATATAGTTAATAAAATAATTATTTATTATTTAACATTAAATAATAAATAAAGATAATAAATATTTAATTATTATTTAATTAATATTAAATAATAATTAAGTATGAATATAGTTAATAAAATAATTATTTATTGTTTAACATTAAATAATAAATAAAGATAATAAATATTTAATTATTATTTAATTAATATTAAAAAATAATTAAGTATGAATATAGTTAATAAAATAATTATTTATTGTTTAACATTAAATAATAAATAAAGATAATAAATATTTAATTATTATTTAATTAATATTAAATAATAATTAAGTATGAATATAGTAATAAAATAATTATTTATTATTTAACATTAAATAATAAATAAAGATAATAAATATTTAATTATTATTTAATTAATATTAAATAATAATTAAGTATGAATATAGTTAATAAAATAATTATTTATTATTTAACATTAAATAATAAATAAAGAAAATAAATATTTAATTATTATTTAATTAATATTAAATAATAATTAAGTGTGAATATAGTTAATAAAATAATTATTTATTATTTAACATTAAATAATAAATAAAGATAATAAATATTTAATTATTATTTAATTAATATTAAATAATAATTAAGTATGAATATAGTTAATAAAACAATTATTTATTGTTTAACATTAAATAATAAATAAAGATAATAAATATTTAATTATTATTTAATTAATATTAAATAATAATTAAGTATGAATATAGTAATAAAATAATTATTTATTGTTTAACATTAAATAATAAATAAAGATAATAAATATTTAATTATTATTTAATTAATATTAAATAATAATTAAGTATGAATATAGTAATAAAATAATTATTTATTATTTAACATTAAATAATAAATAAAGATAATAAATATTTAATTATTTAGTATGAATAAGTATTTACTATTTAACATTAAATAACAAATAAAGAAGATACATATTTAATTATTATTTAATTAATAATAATTAAGTATGAGTAAAGTAAATAAATTGATTATTTATTATTTACCATTAAATAATGAATAAAGACGATAATTACTTAATTATTATCAAATAATAATTAAGTATGAGTAAAATTCATAAATTAACTATTTAATTAATGTTAAATAAAGAATAAGGCGTAATAATTACTTAGTTACCCTTAAAGGTGAATAGTAATTAAGTGCAAATAAAACTAAATAAGTGATCAATTATTATTTAGTTGCTATTTAACCATAATGCACTAATAAATTATTAATTATTTTATAAATAATAAATAAGGATTACTATCCAATAATTAGAGACAAGTAAGGTTTCTAATTTGAATAGTCAAGTAATAAATAAACATGACTAGTTGTTTAAAGTAATTACTAGAGGACATGAATTAAATTCTATTTAACTACTGTCAAATAAAAATTGAATGTTGATGGAATTTGTAGAGTAATGTTAATGGTTAACAAGTGTTTATCACTTAAGAGAAACATTGTTAGTAAAGAATTTCTCGGTCTACAGATTAATTAAGTATCCTATGGGATTGAGAATGGTCTATTGACTTATATGCTATGTGAATTGTTTATCTGCTAAATAAATAGCATAAGAGGGTGTACCGATATATGATTATGCGATGTTAATTGATGAATCGACTTTATCAAATGATAGGTCGTTCAAGGCCAATTAGACCCTTGTTCGGTCAGGCAAGCATGTGAGAATTTATAAAAGCTATCCGGACCAATCAATGGTATGGATTCTTAGACGGAAATGAACACCCCTTTTTATTAAAGGGGAGTACCCCAGGTATCTAATATAAGGTACAAATAGCAGAGTTAAATGTTATGCATATACATAGCGTACGCGAGGCTGATCCCCTCAAGTGCTTATTCTGTAGCCAATAACCAAAGGGTCAACCAGCTATTGACTCCTTTGGAAGTTATTGTTCAAAGTCTACTTGACTATCAATTGTTCTAAAAGCAATTATTGTCTTTGCTTATGATATTTATATTGTTGAATTCTTTCTATATTCTGTAGACACCCAAATTTTGCACTTCCTATACTAACCCTGACAGGAGGGAAAAATCGTCAATGAACCCGGCCTACGAGAGCGAAGGATGGGCGCAAGTGCGAACACTCGACGCCACCGCGGCGATTTGCAAATCAAAACCGACGTGACAACAAGGTCGTCCGAAATGAGCATTCCTGAAAGATGTGGCACGTCTCCCAGTAATTCCCGGACTGCAAAATACAAGCCTGTCGGCGAAAACTGACGTCACGACACGAGAATCGAGGCATGACACGAAAATCGAGAAATTCAAACCAGCCATCCGCGGATTGATCTGCGGCCAATAAGTGCGCCTTTTGAAAACATGGAACTCGAAACACGGAAACCGAAAACCAGGCTGAGTGGATGGTAGGCGGCCAGCCAGCCGCAGATCCATCTGCGACTGCCCTGGTTTCCTTTATCAGCCCAGTTTCAGTTCATTCACGGATACAGAAGAAGAGAAGAGGCGGAGCAGAAGCGGAAGAAGAAAAGAAAAGAGGGAGAACAGCAACAAAACAGCAGCGAGAAAGGAGAGAAAAGAGAGAAAAAAGTGAGGAATTATACTCATTTTGGTGAGATTGTATCACATATAATTTCTACTATATTCAATATACGAGTTTATACGAATCGTGGTGTCATTTGCAAGGTGAAGGAGATATTTTTTATAGCATTTTTGTTATATCGTTTTGTTAAATTTTTATCATTTGGGTTATATTAAATGTAGTTTTCTTGTATATTATTGAGAATACACGGATTAGGGATTATTAGTGAGGGTTCCAACGGAACAAAATTCTTCCTAATGGCCCGATGATATCCATGTGGTGATTTTTAACTTGTTTAATTGTTGTAATATCCATTTTGTGGGTGCGTAGAAATTGTGGATGTGAGCCTAGGAACGCGACCCCGTGGTCCAAATCCGATGATGGACAATTTTGGTGTATGTAATAGGATCGATTATCCTTGATTGTAAGCATGTAATCGTCGTCCTTAAAACGATACCAAGTTAAAAAATCGGGTTTAAGGCCCCGAAAGAGTGAATAGGTGCTTGTGGGCGTTTGGGGTTATTTTGATGGCTTACATGCCCATGAATAGCCCCAACGCATTTTAATGCTTGATTTGATTCAGGACACACAAAATTGATTTCAAAGCTAAAACGATAAAGATTTTCATAAAATCAATCGAATTAGGTTATTAGCATACGAGGATAAGAAATTTTGAAGTGCTAATTGAAAGTAGTATGCACACAAGCCAATCATATTTGATATGATGTAGCATATACTTTGTAATCTTATTCGTTTGTTAAAGGCATTTTACTTTATCTACATGGTGCTGTTATATTAAATGTGATAAACCCATAGTTTTGAGCAATGTTTTTAGAATCATGATGGTGATCATGCTAATGAGATCTAAATTCTAGATAGCTCACAAACTAAAATTGTTCCTAATCGTTGGATTACTAAAAAGGGGATTAGTGAATCCGGATAGATTAGTACTACGTTGCTTGCTCTTATGAAGAGGATGATTGATCTCATAATCATTTGTGTGGAGACACTAAAGCAAGTATGTAGGTGCTTATTAGAGAATAAGTTCACTGAACATGGCTCGCTAAGGAATACCTAATGGAGTTTTACTCGCCTGTCAATAGGAATTCCTCTAGTGATAGTAGTACAAGTGATCCTTGGACTTGAGATCATCATAGTATCTTGTGTATAATGAGTTATACTTTGACATGTCCCTTAAGACCTTTAGGGTATATCAAAGGGTATGATTGGGTATAATAAGTTATACATGGAGATAGGTGAATGATCAATAAAGAATCTACCACTTCTAGTAAAAGGAGAGAATATCCTATGTGATTCGATAAATGACGACTCAAAAGTCTTTGACCAAAGCAGAATGAAATTAGAAAGGAGTTTCTAATTTGCATTAATTAGAGTTGTGCATTTGAGAATCGAAATACATATAATTAAATAAAATAAGACTTGACAGTAATTCCATGTCTTATATTTAATTGGGACATTGTATGGTAGAAGGATTGAATTGTACGGTAACTATGCACTGAAAGGTTCTTTTATGATTAATGTTGAAATCTATATTATCTGGAAAGTCGTTGACCGCTAAGGGGGCTTACCCTTATTGTAGAATAAATATTATTTATTTAAATGAATTAAATAGTTTAATTTATTTATTTAAATAAGATTAGAATTGTTCTAATTGATTTATTCACAATCGGTTTAATATGGAGAACCTAAAGGGTCACACCGCAAAAGAAAAATATTTATTTAAGAAGTTAATGGCATAATTGTAATAATAAGTTAAGTGTATTTAATTTAGTCTATGGAGATAGATTAAATTAAATAGCTTAATATTTATTATTTAATATTTTGGAAATATTAAATATGAAGAAGAGTCTTATTATTATTATTACAATTACTATTATTTAATTCCTAATAGGGATTGTGAATTAATTAATAGAAGTACTCTCTCATGAATTCCTAATTGGATTAGGAGTTCAATTAATTAAAGGAGTTTAATTAAAATAAAAACCCTAATCCTAAATAGTTTAGGAGGGTTCCCTATATCTATAAATAAGAGGAGTCTTATTATGATTTGGGGTTAGACAATTTACACACTCTTGCATAAGAATTGTAGAGAGTACTTACAATTTCTATAGAGATAGAAACTAGGGTTTTGCCAACACCCATCTTCTTGAACAAGTATTATTCCTTGGTGGATCACCTCTAGAGGCCAAACACTTGGGTGGCTAACGTTGATCAAAGGAAGGAATTTAATCGGTGGAATTCAAGGAGAACGCGAAGGAATTGGAGGTGAACTTGTACCTGAGGAAGCTAGAATTCTACAACGGTATAATTCTTATTCTCCATCTCTTTCGTTTAATTAATAATTGTGCATAAAGAAAGATCATGGTGATGGTTTGTATAAAATTTTAAAATCTGATTTTATCGCGCTTCCGCTTTATTAATGTAATTTGATTGCATGTTCGCGTTATACAAACCTAACAGTGGTATCAAGAGCCAAACTTTATGCAAATTATTAATTGTTTTGATTCTGTATATACATTGATATGTGTTAAGAACAATTTAATTGGGCATAATTGTTTGTGTAAAATTATTTTATTTATTTTATTTATTTATTTTTATTTTTTTTGATTTTATTTATTTTCAATTAAGATAAAAGGTTTATTTTGAATTGGAATATAATTAAAATTAAAAGTTTTATTTGAACTTGGAATTGGATTCTACGTTAACTAGAATAAAGGAGTTTATTCATATATGGAATAGGATTCCATGTTTCCTAGAATAAAGGAGTTTATTCACATATGGAATAGGATTTCATGTTTCCTAGAATAAAGGAGTTTATTCACATATGGAATAGGATTCCATGTTTCCTTAAAAAATAAAGATGTTTATTTTGATAAGGAATAGGATTCAACATATTTTATTTTCCAACAATTTTAAGTTAAAAATAAAGGTGTTTATTTTAAACTTGAAATTGGGTTCCATATTAATTAAAATAAAAGAGTTTATTTTGATTTGGAATTTGATTAAAAATAAAGGAGTTTATTTTTATTCAAAAAATTGGATAAATTAAAATAAAAGAGTTTATTTTGATTTGGAATATGATTAAAATAAATAAGTTTATTTTAATTAAAATTGGATTTCATGATAACTAATTAGAGTTGGAATTGGATTCCATGATAACTAATTGGAGTTGAAATTGAATTTTATACTAACTAATATTGCCCATTAAATGATATCAATGTATATATGGAATGATTTTATTATTCATGGGATAAATGTTATTTATTGATACATATAGAGATATGTATGATAATAAATAGGGATTGATTATGGACTATTGATCAATGTGTGATTGGATTTATTTTAGTGGATGCTTGAATGAATGGGTTTTATAAATGGGGTCTGCGTACCTCGTCTTCTCTAGTTTTTCCTTGATGTAAATTCTATCTTCCTCCTATGTACCTCCCCTTGACTGCTGATCAAGGTTTCTATTTATTGTAAATAGTTTATGTAATAGGTTTAGTTAGAATTACTTGAAGAATTGGAGACAAAGGAGCAAGGAGCGCTTGAAGACCCGTTTGTAATGGAGCCCGGGTTTAAATGTAAAAGTTATATTTAAATTTAATTCTTGCACCCTAGGTTTGACCTTTTGGTTCACTTGGTGGCTCTAGTGAACCAAACTAGAATAAAAGTCCATAATCAATCCGGGTAGAATATAGTATTCTATATGTGCATGCTTGCTATGTATATATTATATATTATACAACATGCTTCGCATGTTAAATAATATGACGCGTATTTTATATATATATGTGCATGCGCGCTAAACAAGATGAGACAAATAATAACAAACCCCTCAAAGAAATCATATTAAGTCCTAAGCGTTCAAAGATATTTGGAATATCGAACGTCGCCTTCTAGCATGGTAAAGCAATAGAGTATTAAATATTTAATATGAGTTTGTTGTGTCACCACAAGGCAAGTATTAAAATATTTAAGATATTGCTTTATCACATTTGATGCTTATACATAGACTGAACGATGCTGTTTTGTTGTGTCACCACAAGGACAGTGTTTTTCTTTCGAATATATGGAAGTGCTAGGATGGACTTAACTTGGATAATTTTGATTCGGATGTGTCACCACTTGATCAAAATAATCTAAGAGGCAAAATACAAGGAGTTACATAGAGATGTAATTGACAATAGTTGTTTACCTATTTATTTATATATCGTTTGTTGTGTCACCACAAGGCTATATACATCTAAAATGGGATCCTTAGTCTCACTAGCAAATCTTTAATTAGAATTGCCGAACTATATAATGAGGGTAATATAGTTTGATGAAAATAGTGGGAGATACCAATTTAAAATAAAGACCTAATTTATTTTGGTAATTAATTAAAAATGAATGTATGCTAAAATGTTGTTAAATTACAAATTCATTTACAGAATTTTACGATGTCTAATTCACTATCACTGCATAGCATATTAGATGCTAATTAACCGGACCGAATTACACGGACTAGTTAAGGAATTTGAGAATAGTTCTCAAGGCTGAAAAGTTATCTTATGTCCTTAATATACCTATCCCTGTAATGGTTGCAGACAATACCTCAGAGGAAGATATTGCTACTTTTAGAAAGTGGCAAGATGATGCACAGTTGGCTCAATGCATCATGCTCGCATCCATGAGTAACGAGCTTCAGCGTCAACATGAAACTATGGATGCTCCTACTGTACTCCGGCACCTTCAAGGAGTTGAAGGGTGAGGAAAGTAGGACTATTAGATATCAGATATCTAAGGAGCTCTTCCGATCTAGAATGACCGATGGCACTACAGTACAGACATATGTCCTAAAATGATCAATTTGATTGAACAATTGGGACAACTGGGTTTTAATGGATGGAGAGATGATCCAAGATTTGATCTTGCAATCACTTCTAGACTCTTTCTCACAAATTGTTGTGAATTTCCATATGAACAAGCTATATGTCAGCCTGCCTGAGTTGCTTAAACATGTTGAAAACTGTAAAGAGTCACTTTCCAACCAAGAAAGACCAAGTCTTACTGGTAGATGATTCTTCTAGGAAGCAGAAGAGGGCTAAAGGATCTTCTTAAAAGAAGAACAATTCAAAGAAGGTAAAAGGAAAGGCAAAAATAAAGGACAATAAGAACAAGACTGATGCAGATAGCAAAGGAGTTTGCTTCCACTGCAATAAGCCTGGATACTAGAAATAAAACTAGAGGGTAACCAGAAGAAGCTTAGTGAAGCTTCGGTTACAAATATGGGTTTTGTTCATGATTGAAATAAATTTTTCTATAAGTCAAGGTTCTACTTGGGTATTGGATATCGGCTGTAGTTCTCACGTATGCAATCCAATGCAGAGACTAAGCAGAAGTAGAAAGCTAAACAAAGAATAAGTAATCTTACGCGTGGAGAATGAAGCAATGGTTGCTGCATTAACCGTAGGAACTTATAGTTTAGCATTGCCTACGGGCAAGTCTATTAAGTTAATAAGTTATTATTATGTTCCAGTTCTCTTTAGAAACATTATTACTTCCGTTGTTGGACAAGGAAGGTTCTGGTATTATATTTAAGAACAATTGTTGTTCTATTTATAATGATAATGTTTTGTTTGAAACTGGAAGATTACTTGATAGACTTTGTATACTTGACTTACATGAAAATTATTTTGCAAATTGAACAAACTAATAAAAGAAAAGGAGATGGTCATTTAAAGAGTTGAATATGTGTATTTGATGAAATACAAGTCTGAATCATTTGAAATGTTCAAAGAATTCAGAAGTGAAACATATTGACAGAGTATTAAGATTCTTTGATCAGATCGAGGAACGAATACTTCTACAATGAGTTTCTAGATCATCTCAAAATGGTATTTTCTCATAATGGACACTTCCTGATACGCAATAATTGATTGGTATATCTAAAAGGAGAAATTGTACCTTGTTGGACATGGTGCAGTCCATAATGATTTTTACCGACATTCTAGTATCCATCTGGGGTTATGCCCTAGAAACGGCTGCATATCTACAAAATAAGGTAACCTCAAAAATCTGGCCCCAAGACTCCATAAAAGTTATGGATAGGGAGGATTCCTAATCTTAAGTATGTTAAGATAAGGGTTGTCCAGCTTATGTGAAAAGGTTTCAAAGATAAGTTTGGGACAAAATCTGACAAGTGCAGACTTGTGGGATATCCTAAAGTAAGTTTAGGGTATTATTACTATAATCCTACACGCTGCCTTCTTAGATAAAGGTGTTTATCATTGAAGGAGCTAGTGGGAGGGTAAAAGATCTTGAAGGAGTTCAAGAACCACAAAGCACTTTAAGTCGAATCGAGGAACCTGTAGATAGACCTATTGTACCACAACCGAATCGTAAATCTGGAAGAGTACCGAAGATACCTAGGAGGTATGGATTCATCATAGAGGATGATGATGAGGTACGCATCATAGAGGATGATGATCCAGTTATATACAATGAGGCTATGAGTAGAAGAAACTCAGAGAAATGGCAGATGGCCATGAAATCCGAAATGGACTCCATGTATGAGAACCAAGTATAGACTCTGGTTACTCCACAAAAGGGCATAGTGCCAAGAGTGTGAATATGGGTCTTTAAGAGAAAGACTGGGGCAAATGGCAAGGTGGAGACCTATAAGACCAGACCTGTTTAAAAGGTTTCAAATAAAGTCAAGGAGTTGACTGTGATAAAACCTTATTACTGGGTAATGCTCAAGTCCATTTGGATTTTGCTTGTGATTGCAGCTTATTACGAAATCTGGCAAAAATAGATGTGGAGACACCCTTCCTCAATGAAGACTTGAGGAGAATGTATGTATGATACAGCCAGAGGAATTTGTTTCAAAGGTTGAAGCAAATCGTGTTTTAAGCTACAATGATCCATTTATGATTTGAAGCAAGCTTCTCAAAAATGGAACATTCATTTTGATGAGACAATCAAAAGAGTTTGATTTTATCAAAAATGAGAATGAACCTAGTGTGTACAAAAGGGTAAGTGGGAGCACTGTGACATTCTTGGTATTATATGTTGATATACTATCGACAAGGAATAACACACCAATGCTACAATCAGTAAAGATAAAATTGTCTAAACATTCTTCCGTGAATGACTTGGGAGGAGCATCCTATAAATTGGGGATAGAAATCTATATAGATAGATTTAAAAGGATGTTCGGCTTGACCCAATGAACGTATATTCATTCGATGCTAAAGGCGTTTAGCATTGCAAACTCCAAGAAAGGTCTCATGATGATGCGCCGTGGAGTGTATCTCTCTAAAATTGTCCCCAATTAAAAGAGAGATCGCATGAGTTACTATCATGCATGCAATGAATATACTAGGCTTGATGTTGATCAGTCATATTCTAGAGAAGATCACTGTAAGACAGTGATAAACATCTTTAAGTACTAAACCGGTATTGAAGATGTAATCATAATTCATGGTAGGTCCGAATTAAAACTAGAGGGCTAAACAGACTCAAGTTTTTTCAGACTGACCAAGACGATAACAAATCCACTTTAAGGTAAATCGTTACCTTGAAAGGTGGTGCAGTGAATTGGAAAAGTTCCAAACAGCAAAGAGTTGCTGGTTTAATGACAAAGACAAAGTATATAGCTGTAAATGAAGCTGCAAGTTGATTGTTTGGATGAAAAGTTCATTACAGAACTAGGAATAGTTCTTAAGTCTCATCTTGGATTCAAACATGTGTTGCGGCACTTTCATTTGATTAGTAAAATCATTGAAAGAAGAAAAGTCACTATAGAGATAGTGGACTCTCGAGAACAGCATTGCATATCCATCTACTAAAGCTTTATCCAACAGCAGGATAATCGTCACTTAGAGAAGAAGGGTATTAGATACCATGGTGATTGGCTTTAGTGCAAGTGGGAGATTGAAAGTAGTATGCACACAAGCCAATCATATTTGATATGATGTAGCATATACTTTGTAATCTTATTCGTTTGTTAAAGGCATTTTACTTTATCTACATGGTGCTGTTATATTAAATGTGATAAACCCATAGTTTTGAGCAATGTTTTTAGAATCATGATGGTGATCATGCTAATGAGATCTAAATTCTAGATAGCTCACAAACTAAAATTGTTCCTAATCGTTGGATTACTAAAAAGGGGATTAGTGAATCCAGATAGATTAGTACTACGTTGCTTGCTCTTATGAAGAGGATGATTGATCTCATAATCATTTGTGTGGAGACACTAAAGCAAGTATGTAGGTGCTTATTAGAGAATAAGTTCACTGAACGTGGCTCGCTAAGGAATACCTAATGGAGTTTTACTCGCCTGTCAATAGGAATTCCTCTAGTGATAGTAGTACAAGTTATCCTTGGACTTGAGATCATCATAGTATCTTGTGTATAATGAGTTATACTTTGACATGTCCCTTAAGACCTTTAGGGTATATCAAAGGGTATGATTGGGTATAATAAGTTATACATGGAGATAGGTGAATGATCAATAAAGAATCTACCACTTCTAGTAAAAGGAGAGAATATCCTATGTGATTCGATAAATGACGACTCAAAAGTCTTTGGCCAAAGCAGAATGAAATTAGAAAGGAGTTTCTAATTTGCATTAATTAGAGTTGTGCATTTGAGAATCGAAATACATATAATTAAATAAAATAAGACTTGACAGTAATTCCATGTCTTATATTTAATTGGGACATTGTATGGTAGAAGGATTGAATTGTACGGTAACTATGCACTGAAAGGTTCTTTTATGATTAATGTTGAAATCTATATTATCTGGAAAGTCGTTGATCGCTAAGGGGGCTTACCCTTATTGTAGAATAAATATTATTTATTTAAATGAATTAAATAGTTTAATTTATTTATTTAAATAAGATTAGAATTGTTCTAATTGATTTATTCACAATCGGTTTAATATGGAGAACCTAAAGGGTCACACCGCAAAAGAAAAATATTTATTTAAGAAGTTAATGGCATAATTGTAATAATAAGTTAAGTGTATTTAATTTAGTCTATGGAGATAGATTAAATTAAATAGCTTAATATTTATTATTTAATATTTTGGAAATATTAAATATGAAGAAGAGTCTTATTATTATTATTACAATTACTATTATTTAATTCCTAATAGGGATTGTGAATTAATTAATAGAAGTACTCTCTCATGAATTCCTAATTGGATTAGGAGTTCAATTAATTAAAGGAGTTTAATTAAAATAAAAACCCTAATCCTAAATAGTTTAGGAGGGTTCCCTATATCTATAAATAAGAGGAGTCTTATTATGATTTGGGGTTAGACAATTTACACACTCTTGCATAAGAATTGTAGAGAGTACTTACAATTTATATAGAGATAGAAACTAGGGTTTTGCCAACACCCATCTTCTTGAACAAGTATTATTCCTTGGTGGATCACCTCTAGAGGCCAAACACTTGGGTGGCTAACGTTGATCAAAGGAAGGAATTTAATCGGTGGAATTCAAGAAGAACGCGAAGGAATTGGAGGTGAACTTGTACCTGAGGAAGCTAGAATTCTACAACGGTATAATTCTTATTCTCCATCTCTTTCGTTTAATTAATAATTGTGCATAAAGAAAGATCATGGTGATGGTTTGTATAAAATTTTAAAATCTGATTTTATCGCGCTTCCGCTTTATTAATGTAATTTGATTGCATGTTCGCGTTATACAAACCTAACACTAATGAATGTCAATTCCTATTTAACGAGAAGGTTAAAGAAAATCGTTTTCAAATATCAAAAAATGGTTTTATAGAATAAATGACGTTTTATTAAATCAACGTGCATAGGGTTAAAGGGATTCTAGAAATTGCCCGCCACTTTATTTACGAGGGCAATGTATAGGTCTCGATTCCTATATTGACGAAGGTTTAAAAACTCTTGTTTTGCCAAAACGACACCTAGTGGAAACCTTACAGTTTTGACAATCAAAATCAAACCTTTCTAATAAAGAATAAAGCTTTCTCGTATAAGTCGAAGGACATTCTAAAGCATTCTCAAAACAAGACTTTTCATAAAAAACCACAAATGATTCTTTCATACAAATTCATCACAACATTCACACAAGCACACACGCGCGCACACACACATTTTAAAGGATAGGAAAAGCATCGAGATTGCGGTAACCGTGTTTCACGGAAGTCGGGGGGTGCCTAACACCTTCCCCTCGCTTAAGCAAGCCCCCGAACTCTATGAATCTCGGTTCGCAGACCAATTAATTCGGAGTCACATATGAGCCAGCGATTTACGAAAACGAAACTCGGATGAGTTGGTACATCGATTTCAAATATACCAACTGGCGACTCTGGTCAATTGGCTCATCATAAAAAACGATCTTTCAAAACCCCGTCGACATTCATGCCGACCTTTTCAAAAAATCATCTAACAAAAAGGCCAAAATGGGAAGGGGTAATAATCACCAAAGAAGCGACATTCCCGGCGTCGACAAATCAAACCTTTCTAATAAAGAATAAAGCTTCCTCGTATAAGGCGAAGGACATTCTAAAGCATTCTCAAAACACGACTTTTCATAAAAAACCACAAATGATTCTTTCATACAAATTCATCACAACATTCACATAAGCACACACGCGCGCACACACACATTTTAAAGGATAGGAAAAGCATCGAGATTGCGGTAACCGTGTTTCACGGAAGTCAGGGGGTGCCTAACACTTCCCCTCGCTTAAGCAAGCCCCCGAACTCTATGAAACTCGGTTCGCAGACCAATTAATTCGGAGTCACATATGAGCCAGCGATTTACGAAAACGAAACTCGGATGAGTTGGTACATCCATTTCAAATATACCAACGGTCTACTCTGGTCAATTGGCTCATCATAAAAAACGATCTTTCAAAACCCCGTCGACATTTATGCCGACCTTTTCAAAAAATCATCTAATAAAAAGGCTAAAATTGGAAGGGGTAATAATCACCAAAGAAGCGACATTCCCAGCGTCGACAGCTGGCGACTCTGCTTGGGACATTAGAGGGCTTAAGCCGCATTCAAATCTTGATGCTGTCCTATCCTTTAAAATTTATGAATGTGTATGTGCGTGCGACATTTTGACCTGTTTTATTTGTTGTTGTATGAATGTGTGTTTTTGTCCAATGAATGGATGATTGAATGGAATTGCTTTACTTCAAAGTAATCATATGCATACGGTGAGGACGATGAATGTGAATGTATGTTGAGAGTGTACCTCCTCTTGAGGCGAACCCGTTGGTTGCTTATTAGTGGACTCGAAGGGGCTGCTCCCCGGAGATGGCTCAGGAAACGCACCACCCAGATCCGCTCCAATCGAAAGGACTCAGACGAGTAGATTGCGAAGATTTGGGGACCTTCATGCCGAAAAGCCGCGAGAGTAACCTTAGGATAGGTCAGCCTCAGATTAACCCAACGTAAGGAAAGTCTCTTCATGCCCTTTTACGTTTACGCGTATAAGTGTCATAGTCCCATTTAATATTTTTACATATACCTTCCCTGTTGTCAAAAGAAAGTACTGACCTCTATGTTTTGCAGGGAATAGCGGGAAAAGCATAATAATTCGTGTCTATCAATTATTATTGCAATAAGGGACTGCTAACATTTTGTTTTGCAGGTAAAGATTAAAAAACCTAAAAACACAAAAGTTACAGATTTAGCATGCATCCACATCTTTCATTTCCCAAGGACTAAACTCCAAACTGTTTTTCTGTAGGATTGCTCCTCAAACGCGTTTGCAATCTAAGAGGGCCCAGGCTTCTACATCTGAAATGGCTGATATTCCACCTACTAATCCTGGTTCCATATCTCGGGAGGAATTCGATGATTTTAAAAAGCAGATGTTGGAAATGGCCACGATGCTGAAAGAGCAGTTTCTACTGAGACAGGACCCGCCAAACAAGGATCCGCCTAAGGATGATCAACCCCAACCTAAGGGTGAGCCAGTCATCCCCAAAGCCATTCCTGCACCTAGCAGGACAATCATCACTATTCCAGAGGAGGGAGACACTGGCGATCTTCGAAGGAAAATGAAGCAAATGGAGGAGACCATCCAATCCCTGAAAGGCGTAGGTTCCTTGGGCAGGGTAAATTATTCAGACCTGTGTGTCTTTCCAGGAACCAGATATCCAGAGAAGTTTAAGATCCCCGAATTTGAGAAATACAATGGGAAGGGGGATCCTTATACACATCTGAAAATATACATTGGGGAGCTTGGATCTTATGCAGAAGACGAAGGTCTAAGGATGCAATTATTTCAAAAGAGCCTGACGGGAGAAGCAAGAATTTGGTATGCCCGTCTTGATAATGCCTGGATCCACAATTGGGAGGAGTTGGCCCATACCTTCTTAACACAATATAGCTTCCAAGCACAAATGGCCCCTGATAGATATCAAATGACAAAAATCAAGAAGCAACCCAAAGAATCTTTCAGGGATTATGCATAGCGATGGAGAGGTATGGCTGCACAGGTGAATCCCCCAATGAGCGAGGCGGAGATGGTGATGGCCTTTGTGGATATTCAGGAGGCGCCCTATTATGAGCGGGTTATATCGGGGATTGGAAGACCTTTTGCCGAGATGATAAAACACGGAGAAATGGTGGACATGGGGTTGAAGCCTGGGAAGATTCGGGATTTCACGGCTTTGGAAGCAGTTGCGGAGCAAATCCAGAGTGGAAACTATGGCAGTGCTTCCCACAGGACCCAAAAGAGAAGGGAGGAAGATGTGTCCCTCATTCTGCAAGGATCATCTAGGAAGGTGGAGAATAGCCCTCCAGTGCAAATACAGAGAATAATGCCACCCCGACAATCTAGTTTCCATAATCAAAGGACAGACGGACGAAGAAGGTTTGAGGCCACAAAGGATCGGGTGTTCACCCCGCTCGAGGATCCTCTTGAGCAGATTTTGGCAGTATTGATAGCCCAGAGGAAAATAGTCGATTTGGCACCCCCAAGTGACCCGAAAGGAAGAAGATTTGACACAAGCAAGCAATGCGCATACCACTCAGGTTCCCCTGGTCATGATACGCAGGAATGTTGGACGCTGAAGCATAAAATTCAGGACTTGATTGATAGTGGGGAAATCGTGGTGGAACAGCCAGGGTCACCAAACGTTAAAGTCAATCCTCTACCTAAGCATGATGGGGAAGGGGTAAATCCAAGAGTATGGCAGTGAATCCCGGCCAGTAGAAGATCAATGGGTTTTAAAATTCTGAGTTTTATTTCAAATCCCTGCACGCTCATGTCATTTTGTCATGTTATCCAAAAAGAAGATCATATGCTGAAATGTTTTATATATATGACAAGCATTTTTGTTTTATGTCAGGTACCCCGATTTGAGGCATTCTAGCCTGACAAGCAATAGGCCAAATTTGAAGGAGGATCACGATTTTGATATAGAGCTAGATTTCGATCTGATGGGGATTGAGCAGGACGAGACAGATATCGACAATACGCCTGACGAGATCAAATGATGGGTCGAAGATAAACCCAAACCCGACTTAGACCAAACCATCGTCATCAAACATCAGAACCCCTAACGATCACAAAGAACCCGGAGTAGGGGCAAATTCGACCACAAAAAAAAATAAAAAAATAAAAAAATTAGCCGAGTTGTTGAGCCTGTATGGAGATATGTTCGCTTGGTCCCGTGGCGACGTGATTGGATTGTCCACAGACGTTGTAGGACATCGACTGCCCATCAAGGAGGGTTTCCGACCAGTCAAGCAAAAGTTGAGAACGTTGAAGCCTGAATGGAGGTTGAAAGTAAAGGACAAGATTATCAAGCGGTTTAAAGCAGGAATCATCACGGTGTCTATTTACCCTGAATGGCTTTCCGACAGAATCCCAGTACCACAGCCTGGAGGAGAAGTGAGGGGCCACATCGACTATAGAAATCTGAACGATGCCCTCAAGGAGGAGATATACGACAAATTCAAGATTAAACATTTTGATTCAGTCATTTACCAGCCCAAGATGAATGGGGCAGTGGGGGCTGCAAATAAAACACAAGGACGATCATGGGAAGAATGTCCGCCAATCATCGGGGATGGCCGGATTTATTGTCGCTCACCCTGTTTGCCTATCGAACTTCAGTTCGCACATTTGCAGGGGCAACCCCTTACGCATCTCCCGGGCATACGACAAGAGGGTACGATCCCGGAAATTCAAAGTAAACGATTTAGTCCTCAAAAGGATCGCGCCCTGCCAAGACGAAGCTAAGGGGAATTTCGCTCTAAATTAAAAGGAGTCGTCACGATAAAAAAGTCCTCTCTGGGGGAGCCCTCATCTTACAAGGAATGGACGGGAAGGCATTCCCCAGCCCGTTAATTCTGACTCTGTGAAACAACTCTGTGATCTAAAAAAATAAAAAAAATAAATCTCAAAAATCAAAAATCCCCCAAACCTTTCAACAAGTCAAAGGACCGGATCTTTTGTCAGCCCAGCGAGATACCGATGCAACCAGTACGAGGGAGATCACAAGAAAAGCAACTTAACACTGGGGCATTTATCAACTACCCAGGAAATGATGACGTGCAAATTGGCACCCATGCAACAATCCCATCAACATGCACCATCATCATCAAATGCTACCTCATGACAATTCAATATTCAACGATACGATCATCTGGCATTTGTCAAGCATAGTTTTCCCGGGATACGATGACCCGCGTGAAAGGGGATTTTATTTGACTTGATAGGAATCGGATTAATTTTGACAAGCAACCGTGGAGCACGATCGTGAGTATGATTAGACGAAGAAAGCTATTCAACCTTTTGATCGTGTACAAAGCCTTAATTCAAAGCAACGTTTGCGACAGAATCGACCTCATGTGCCAGTCTTCACTTTCCATTTGCACGAACTTTCAGTTATAGGGTATAAAATTATGACGATGTCGATGGCAATTAACACGTAGTCAGACAGTCAATAATTATCAAGCTAATATCAAGAAGTCAGACGATAAATGATTATCAAGCTAATGTCTCGAATCGTGGCCTGGGTTATTCGAGTAATTAAGCCCGAGGGGTGTCTCTACACCTAGTGCCCTAAAGCCATCTGGTTTGGGAGTCGCTGGCCCAACACTCGTTACATGGATAACTCAGAGCCTAAGAAAACGAGCATTACAGTAGAGGAGGCCCGAGCATATTCGAATCGTGGTATGGGCTACTCGAGTAATTAAGCCTAAGGGGTGTCTCTGCATCTGGTGCCCTAAAGCCGTCTGGTTTGGGAGTCACCGGCCTAACACTCGCTACATGGGTAACTCAAGCCTAAGAAAACGAATCTTGCGCAAGGTCAAGCAAAGAATGAATGGTGCAGACCACCAGCTTGTCTCGAACCGTGGCCTTTGTTACTCGAGTAAATAAACCCGAAGGGGTGTCTGTACACCTAATGCCCAAAAACCGTTTGGTTTGGGAGTCATTGGTCCAAAACTCGTTAAATGGGTAACTTTGAATAGCCTAAGAAAACGAGACAAGTGAAGTGGGCTAATAAAGAGAAAAGATAATACGAAAAATTCTCGGCCTTAAACAAGAAGTCATGGAAGAGAAACCCCTAAGAGATAGAGAATCAGAATCATACCCTCGTAGAACCGTGTTTTCCTCAGGTACGACCTATTCGTTTGTATCTGAGGAATTTGCGAGTCGATTGAATTTACCCCAAGAACGACTAGATAATCCCTTGAGCGTAAAAATTGCTAACGAGGAGGTAATTCTCGTAGAATTCATATACCGTGATTGTGATGCTGTAATTAGGGGTCATAACCTAAAGGTAGATTTGATCCCGATTAAATTAGGAGAGTTTGATGTAATACTAGGAATGGATTGGTTGTATAACCATGCAGCAATAATTGACTGTTAGAAGAAAAGTGTGAACCTTCGGACCTCGAATCGGTCGAGGGTAGTATTTAATGGTAGCACATCGCTTAGACGATCGTGTTATCTTACGATGATGCAGGCCAAGAAGTTACTAAGAAAAGGGTGCGTAGGCTATTTAGCCTATATTGTAGATACAAAGAAGGAGGGAGTAGAAATAACCGACATACCGATAGTGAAGGATTTTCCCGACGTGTTTCCAAGTGATTTACCCGGTCTACCACCAGACAGGGAAATTGAGTTTGCAATAGATTTAGCGCCAGGGACTGCACCAATTTCGAAAGCCCCGTATCGCATGGCGCCAGTGGAAATGAAGGAATTGTTGATCCAACTTCAAGAATTGTTGGACAATGGGTATATTCAACCGAGTGTGTCCCCTTGGGGAGCACCGGTCTTGTTTGTCAAAAAGAAGGACGGAACGATGAGGCTTTGTATCGACTACCGAGAGTTGAACAAGGCAACGATCAAGAACAAGTATCCGTTGCCAAGAATCGATGATCTTTTCGATCAACTTCAAGGAGCGAGGCATTTCTCGAAGATAGATTTGAGGATCGGATATCACCAGTTAAAGGTGAGGAGGGAGGACGTGCCAAAGACCGCGTTTCGAATGAGGTATGGGCACTATGAATTTTTGGTGATGTCTTTCGGTCTGACGAACGCGCCAGCAGCATTTATGGATTTAATGAATCGAATTCTCAAGCCATACTTAGACAAGTTTGTGGTAGTTTTCAACGACGACATCCTAATCTATTCAAAGACCGAAGAGGAGCACGCCGACCATCTGAAGGCGATACTAGAAACGCTGAGGAAAGAGAAGTTGTACGCAAAATTTTCTAAATGTGAATTTTGGATGGAAAGAGTACAATTTCTAGGGCATGTGATAGATAAAGATGGGATTTCAGTGGATCCTGCGAAAGTGGAAGCAGTGAGTAACTGGGATCAACCGAGGACACCGACGGAGGTGCGAAGTTTCTTAGGGTTAGCCGGGTACTATCGGCGATTTATCCAAGATTTTTCTAAGATAGCGACCCCGTTGACCAATCTAACGAGGAAGACTGTGAAATTTGTGTGGACGGAGAAGTGTGAGGAAAGTTTTACAGAGTTGAAAAAGAGATTGAGCAAGGCACCTGTGTTATCCCTACCGGATGATACAGGAGGTTTTGTAGTGTATAGTGATGCGTCACACCGAGGTCTTGGTTGTGTTCTAATGCAG
Source organism: Aralia elata (assembly GCA_034770075.1). Lineage (NCBI taxonomy): Eukaryota > Viridiplantae > Streptophyta > Magnoliopsida > Apiales > Araliaceae > Aralia > Aralia elata. The sequence continues at coordinate 58,890,604 of CM068384.1, read as the reverse complement.
CATGGCAAAGTCATTGCATATGTGTCACGTCAATTGAAGGACTATGAAAAGCGATACCCTACCCACGACTTGGAGTTAGCCGCGGTAGTTTTTGCCCTGAAGATTTGGAGGCATTATCTTTATGGGGAGAAATGTGAGATATATACGGACCACAAGAGTCTGAAGTATATCTTCACACAGAAAGAGCTCAATATGCGACAAAGGAGGTGGTTGGAATTAATCAAAGATTATGACTGCGAGATTCTTTATCACCCGGGGAAGGCAAACGTAGTAGCAGATGCGTTGAGCAGAAAAGGAAGGGAGAACTTGTTCAAGCTGACAACACAAGAGGAGCTAGTGCAGGAAATGACGCGACTAGAGATAGAAGTGAAAAGTTCGGGAATGGCAGCGGAGCGTTTATTCATAATGGAAGCTCGTCCGACGTTGCTAGATAAAGTAAAGGAGGCGCAGAGAAACGATGAAGAATGTGAAAAGATAAAGGAAAGAGTAGCAGAAAACGATGGGGAAAAGTTCAGATTGGATAAAGATGGTATCTTGCGATTTGAAGACCGTGTGTGGGTGCCAGCCGTGACCGAACTAAGAGAGGCAATCTTGCATGAGGCACACAACTCACCATATTCTGTTCACCCAGGTAGCACAAAAATGTACATGGATCTTCGTCAACATTTTTGGTGGCCAAATCTGAAGCGAGAGGTGGCAGAGTACGTCAGTAAGTGTCTCACCTGCCAACGGGTCAAGGCAGAGCATCAGAGACCAAGTGGACTACTTCAACCACTTAAGATACCAGAATGGAAATGGGAACACATTACGATGGATTTCGTAGTGGGGCTTCCAAGCACACAGAAGGGCTATGATGCAATTTGGGTTATTGTGGATCGATTGACAAAGTCAGCCCACTTTCTACCGATAAGGATACGATTTAATTTAAATCAGTTAGCCAGGTTGTATATAAAGGAAGTTGTTTCAAGACATGGAGTGTCGGTGTCAATCGTTTCTGATCGAGATCCGCGCTTCACGTCAAATTTTTGGAAGAGCTTGCAGGAAAGAATGGGAACACAACTGAGGCTAAGTACTGCTTATCATCCTTAAACCGACGGACAGAGTGAGCGGACAATACAAACATTGGAGGACATGGTTAGAGCTTGTGTGATGGATTTCAAGGGAAACTGGGATGACCACTTACCCCTCGTGGAATTCGCTTATAATAATAGTTATCACGCAAGTATCGGTATGCCCCCGTACGAAGCTCTCTACTGAAGAAAGTGCAGAACACCGTTATGTTGGGATGAAGTCGGAGAGAGACGACTGTTGGGACCAGAACTAGTTCAACAAACGGCAGATATTGTTGGTACAATAAGAGCCAGATTGGTAGTAGCCCAAGATCGGCAGAAGAAATACGCATATTTGCACCGTCAAAGCCGAGAGTTTGAAAGTGGAAGTTTTGTGTTTTTGAAGGTATCTCCCTGGAAGGGGAAGATCCGATTCGGCAAGAAAGGGAAGCTGAGTCCAAGGTTCGTAGGACCGTTTGAAGTCTTGAGAAGGGTAGGCGAAGTGGCGTACGAGGTAGCTTTACCTCCCGAACTGGAGCATATCCACAATGTGTTTCATGTCTTAGTGCTACGGCCATATAAACCCGATTACAAGCACGTTATATCCTATGAGCCCGTCCAGATCGAGAAGGATCTCACGTACGAGGAAATTCCTATTCAGATAACTGATAGGAAGGAGCAAGTATTAAGGAATAAAGTTATACCTTCTGTGAAGGTAGTTTGGCGAAACCACGATGTCGCGGAGGCTACGTGGGAGTTAGAGGATAAAATGAAGAAGAATTATCCCCATCTTTTTGCTTAGTTGTAATTCTGGGGACAGAATTCTTATAAGGAGGGGAGGATGTAACGACCGCGAATTTTGCATGACTTTGTAATATACGCTTATAATTATTATTTAATGAATGAAATTTTATGAATATTATTTTATGTGATGTGATTAAAGGTTATGTAATAACCTAGATTATGTGTTTGCAATGATATTAAGTGTTGTTGTTTGGTAGGACTTATTAAAATAATTTCGGAGAAATATCGCTAAAATTCTATTCGCGGGTTATTATTCGCGTGGGGACTATTCGCCCCAAAAATGTCCTTTTCGTTTATTTCGAATTTTCTAATTTTTGTTATGGTGTTAATGTGATGGGTTAATAATCCAAGTGTTGGATTTTATTTTAGCCAAATTGGGATTTAATTAGAAGCCCCAAATTACTTAAGGGTGGCCCAAACCCATGATCCATGACCCGCGACCCGACCCATGACCCAACCCATGACCCATGAGGGAAATGGGTTAAATCATCAGCTGAACTTTGGAGGAGGAAGGAGTATACGGATGTGAAGAAGAGAAGCAAAAGGAATAAGAATTTATGGGGAAAAGCCATTCTACATTTGGGAAGCAACAATTTTGCATTTGGGAGAGGAAAAGGGATGAAGAACAATTGGGGAGAAGGAGAAGGGGAGTACCCGTACATGGGGGAGTTCAATTCCAGCCTCCCATGTATAGGGAGCTGGTCATGCATGTTCCTTCTTCACTCACCCATGAAGCTCAGCCATTCCATCTATAAATACTCCTCCCTTGCCATTCATGCATTCCTTTGTTCATTGTTGCTAAGTTAGAATCTGGAAATTGAGAGAGAGTTGTGAGAGTTGGAGTACGGGTGGTTGGAAGGAAGAAGAAGAAGTGGTGTAGCAGCTGGTTATCAATCCTATTTTCATCCTAGAAGTTGCTTCAAGAGGTTAGTGTTTTGGAACCAAACTCATTTCCATGGTTGCTTCAGTTTTCAGTTTCATATTGCTTGTTTATGAGAGTTTATGTTGCTGAAATTGTTTGGTTAGTTCATGAGTTGATATGAATATGGTTAACTCTTTAAAAGCTTTAATAATGATCAATGAAAGTGGAACAATGTTTGATAATCAAAACCTTTGCATAAGGAATCAAGAATGGACAATTATGGACTGATTTGGACAATTTATGTACTTTGTTGTAAATATAGCTTTTGGTTGGTTATTTTGGTTGTGTTAGATGGTAGAGAATTGTTGCCATGTTCTTAGAGGCATGTGGGTAATGATTTCAGTTGGAAATCTGGACTAGAACATTATCAAACTCTACTCCAATGTGAGTTTGTAAGCCATGCCCACCAACTATTTGGTTTATTGTCCAAGAGAATGATTTCTCTAAAGATCATGAGAACTAGTCTTGATTAATTGTTGAAATGATGTTATAATGCATGGTTGAGTAATAGAAACATGTGTTTAAGTCATGTGTATTGGTTGTATAAGGTCTATGAAGCAAAGAAGGAGAAATCGGATTTTTGTGCTAAGTTTCTGCAGAAGCAGGAAACTTTAAACTCCCTGGATGCAGAGTGGCGCGGCCGCGCCACTCCCAAGCTTAAAACCAGCGCGGTCGCGCTGGTCTGCAGAAGTGACAAGTTGTGCTGCTTTGTCTTATTGATTCAATGCATGTTTTTAAAAACCTAGCATGTTATAGATACCCCAAAACATATATATATTATGTTTGTATGATGTTAGAATGACCCCAAGCATCTAGAGGTTGGTTAGAGTAAGAAATAAACCAGAAATTTGCTACAGGAGGAGTAGCACGGCCGCGCTACTCCCAGGCCAAAAAGCAGCGCGGCCGCGCCGTGCTGCAGAGTCGCCAAGTTGTTTCTTTTTGTAAACTGAAGCTTGAGGCATGTGTATATGAGCCTCTTAAGCAGTAATACATGAAGCATGCTATTAATTAGTTAGTCAAGCATGAAACGACTTAGTCCCTTGATATTTGCTTAATAAAATGAACATCGTAGTTGCATTTTTCGTTTGGCTTTCAGGGGGCGCTGCCCCCTACTCCCCCGCCCGCTCACCGGGGAGCGAGACCCCCGTTTGGGTAAGCGTAGTGGCAATAAGTGTTTGTAATGATTATAATGTGTTGATTAATGAAAGCCTATGTTTGATGTTTATTGTGAAACTAATTGGCATGTGAATATGTGTTTAAATGCATAGGACCTATTTGAGGACGATTAACGTCAAATAGTAGCAGCGCTTAAGGCAAGTTCTTCTTTAACCCTTGTCTAACCCTTGTGTTGGGCAAGTTCTCTAACTTCATTCATTTTCGGTATTGAATGCAAGTTTCTTATCTTATACAAAAGACATATATTGAGCAGATTTTCTAATTCTTGTTTAAGTTGATATTGCACAAATATTCTACATTTTCCTAAATTACACCAATGTGGTGTATTGAGCAAGTTTTCTAATCCTTGTCTAATCCTCGTGCTAGGCAAGCTTATCAACTTCATTCGATTATATTCTTACGAATGCTATTTAATGTTCAAAGTTCATATTTACGCAATACAAATAATATTGTGTGAATTCCATACTTATGCGAATCTTTCATATTTGCTCAAGCGTTCAAGATGTGTTATTGACATAAACTATTAAAGCTTTTAAGTTCACATTATGCATGAACTGTTTACGAAGAGGGTCAATGCCATTTGATTCGGCTAGACTAATATCCATGATTTAGAAAGCTATCCAAACCAATTGTTTTGGTACGGACTCCTTGCAGAGATGAACAACCCTCATAGTAGGGAAAAATATATTTTTAGTCGGGGAACCGACACGCGCGTAAGTAGAACGTTTGAGGCTTATGCATAACGCCGGGTATTTTAGGTTGATCACCTATTGTACCTGTATTTGTTGTTGTGGAGTTAATAGTGTAATACTGTTAATTCTAATAAAAGGTAAGTGCCATGGTGGCCACTCAGTGATTCCTGCAATTGAAACAATTTGAAATCCTTGAATTCATTTGATATTCATCCAGTCCATAGTGACTCATCAGTAATAACGGAGATTGGTATTATAACTTGAGAAATCTTACTTTTGATCATGCATTATCTCTATTGTTATACTTGCTGGGCAAACTCGTTGCTCACCCTTGCTTTCCTTAAAATATTTCAGTGCTTACCCATAGAGGCGAGAGCTCGGGAAAGGATAAAGGCAAAGGCAAAGCTACGGATTAGCTTTGTCCTACGATGTTATGATTATGCTATGTTTTAAGACTCGTTTAGAGATTATGTATTAAACTATGTTGTGTATTCAGACTTATGTATTAGTCATTGTGTAATTTGTTATGTCAGGCATTTGTATTGGTATCGAGACTTGGGACGAGAGTATTTATGTTACATCAATGTAAATATTTCTATTATTCCGCAATTAGTTGTTAATAGTATGTGTTTGAGTTGCATAGTGATACACCAGATTCGAGGTTAAGGTAACCCGGATTTGGGGGCGTCACAAGTACTCTCCCAAATCTTATGGAAGCATATGTGTGTAACCCTAATCCATAATAAGACTCCTCTTATTTATAGATATAGGCAACCGTCCTAAACTATTTAGGAATAGGGTTTTATTTTAATTAAACTCTTTTAATTAATTAAACTCCTAATTCAATTAGAAATTTATTAGACGACTTTTATTAATTAATTTCCAAAACCTTTTAGGAAATAAGTAATAATAATAGTAATAATAATAATAAGACTCCTCTTATTAATTTATATTTAATATTTTCAAAATATTAAATAATAAATATTAAGCTATTTAATTTATTCTATCACCATAGATTAAATTAAATATACTTAACTTATTATTACGATTATGCCATTTACTTCTTAAATAAATATTTTTCTTTTGCGGTGTGACCCTTTAGGTTCTCCATATTAAACCGGTTGTGAATAAATTAATCAGAATAATTCTAATCTTATTTAAATAAATAAATTAAATTATTTAATTTATTTAAATAAATAATATTTATTCTATAATAAGGGTAAGCCCCCTTAGCGATCAACGACTTTCTAGATAATATAGATTTTAACATTAATTACAAAAGAACCTTTCATTGAATAGTTACTGTACAATTCAATCCTCCTACCAAACAATGTCTCAATTAAATATAAGACATGGAATTCCTGTCAAGTCTTATTTTATTTAATTATATGTATTTCGATTCTCAAATGCACAATTCTAAATAATGCAAATTAGAAACTACTTTCTAATTTCATTCTGCCTTGTCATTTATCGAATCACATAGAACATTCTCTCCTTTTACTAGAAGCGGTAGATTCTTTGTTGACCATTCATTATCTCCATGTACAATTTATTATACACAAGCATACCCTTTGATATACCCTAAGGGTCTTAAGGGACATGTCAAAATATAACTCATCATACACAAGATACTATGATGATCTCAAGTCCAAAGATCATTTATACTACTATCACTAAAGGAATTTCTATTGACACGCAAGTAAAACTCCATTAGGTATTCCTTTAGCGAGTCACGTTTAGTAAACTTATTCTCTAATAAGTACCTACATACTTGTTTTAGTATTTCTACACAAATGATTATGAGATCAATCATCCACTTCCTAAGAGCAAGCAAAGTATGTACTAATCTATCCGGATTCACTAATCCCCTTTTTAGTAATACAACGATTATGAACGATTTTAGTTTTATGCTTTCTTAGAATTTTGATCTCATTAGCATGATCATCATCATGATTCTAAAAGCATTGCTCAAAACTATGAGTTTATCACATATAAAATAACAACACCATGTAGATAATGTGATGCCCCCAAATTCTCTACACTTCCCTGTAGCAGATCTGGTGCTCACGTGAAACTATATGACTATAAATATTCAATAAAATATGATTTCTATCTATCCAAGGTTCACAGTATCCCATAACAGATGATAATTCCGGCCAGAACGTTGTCTGTGTTTGGATACCCTCACTTGGATGTATAGATTCATATCTCCTGAATACCTCTTTCATATCGATATTCCCTATCTATTTAACATTCACAGTATTTGAAAGTAGTATGCACACAAGCCAATCATATTTGATATGATGTAACATATACTTTGTAATCTTATTCGTCTATTAAAGGCATTTTACTTTATCTACATAGTGTTGTTATATTAAATGTGATAAACCCATAGTTTTGAGCAATGCTTTCAGAATCATGATGGTGATCATGCTAATGAGATCTAAATTCAAGATAGCTCACAAACTAAAATCGTTCCTAATCGATGGATTACTAAAAAGGGGATTAGTGAATCCGGATAGATTAGTACATACGTTGCTTGCTCTTATGAAGAGGATGATTGATCTCATAATCATTTGTGTGGAGACACTAAAGCAAGTATGTAGGTGCTTATTAGAGAATAAGTTCACTGAACGTGGCTCGCTAAGGAATACCTAATGGAGTTTTACTCGCCTGTCAATAGGAATTCCTCTAGTGATAGTAGTACAAGTGATCCTTGGACTTGAGATCATCATAGTATCTTGTGTATGATGAGTTATACTTTGACATGTCCCTTAAGACCTTTAGGGAATATCAAAGGGTATGATTGGGTATAATAAGTTATACATGGAGATAGGTGAATGATCAATAAAGAATCTACCACTTCTAGTAAAAGGAGAGAATGTCCTATGTGATTCGATAAATGACGACTCAGAAGTCTTTGGCCAAAGCAGAATGAAATTAGAAAGGAGTTTCTAATTTGCATTAATCAGAGTTGTGCATTTCAGAATCGAAATACATATAATTAAATAAAATAAGACTTGACAGTAATTTCATGTCTTATATTTAATTGGGACATTGTATGGTAGAAGGATTGAATTGTTCGGTAACTATTCACTGAAAGGTTCTTTTGTGATTAATGTTGAAATCTATATTATCTGGAAAGTCGTTGATCGCTAAGAGGGTTTACCCTTATTGTAGAATAAATATTATTTATTTAAAAGAATTAAATAGTTTAATTTATTTATTTAAATAAAATTAGAATTGTTCTAATTGATTTATTCACAACCGGTTTAATATGGAGAACCTAAAGGGTCACACCGCAAAAGGAAAATATTTATTTAAGAAGTAAATGGCATAATCATAATAATAAGTTAAGTGTATTTAATTTAATCTATGGAGATAGAATAAATTAAATAGCTTAATTTTTTATTATTTAATATTTTGGAAATATTAAATATAAAATAATAAGAGGAGTCTTATTATTATTATTACTATTACTATTATTTAATTCCTAATAGGGATTGGGAATTAATTAATAGAAGTACTCTTTCATGAATTCCTAATTGGATTAGGAGTTCAATTAATTAAAGGAGTTTAATTAAAATAAAAACCTAATCCTAAATAGTTTAGGAGGGTTCCCTATATCTATAAATAAGAGGAGTCTTATTATGATTGAGGGTTAGACAGTCAGACAATTAGATTGTTAGACAATTTACACACTCTTCCATGAGAATTGGAGAGAGAGAGTACTTGCAATTTCTATAGAGATAGAAACTAGGATTTTGCCAACACCCATCTTCTTGAACAACTATTATTCCTTGGTGGATCACCTCTAGAGGCCAAACACTTGGGTGGCTAACGTTGATCAAAAGAAGAAATTTAATCGGTGAAATTCAAGGACAACGCGAAGGAATTGGAGGTGAACTTGTACCCGAGGAAGCACGGTTCTACGAGGGTATAATTTCTTAATCTCTATCTCTTTCGTTTAATTGATAATTGAGCACATGGATGATCATGGTGATGGTTTGTATAAAAATTTAAAAATCCGTTTTATCGCGCTTCCGCACTATTTATGTAATTTGATTGCATATTCGCGCTATGTACAAACCTAACAGTGGTATCAGAGCCTAACCTTTTGCTAATTATCGATTATTATGATTCCATGTATGTATGGGTATGCGATTGGATCGATTTTCTGGGCAAAGAAAAAATTTTCGAACTCTGCTACGCGGCGCGGCCGCGCCGCTTCCAGTTCATTCTGGAGCGCGGCCGCGCCCGAACCCAGAAATCGTTTCTGGGGTGCAGCGCGGCCGCGCCTCTCCTAGTTCATTTTGGAGCGCGGCCGCGCCGGTCTTCAGATTTTGAAATTTTTTATTTTTTATTTTATTTATTTTCAATTAAGATAAAAGGTTTATTTTCAATTGGAATATAATTAAAATTAAAAGTTATTTGAACTTGGAATATGATTCCATGTTTCCTAGAATAAATGACTTTATTCACATATGGAATAGGATTCCATGTTTCCTAGAATAAAAGAGTTTATTCACATATGGAATAGGATTCAATGTTTCCTTAAAAATAAAGATGTTTATTTTGATAAGGAATAGGATTCAACATATTTTATTTTCCAACAATTTTAAGTTAAAATAAAAGAGTTTGTTTTGAACTTGAAATTGGATTCCATGTTAATTAAAATAAAAGAGTTTATTTTGATTCAGAATTTGATTAAAAATAAAAGAGTTTATTTTTATTCAAAATTGGATAAAATAAAATAAATAAGTTTATTATGATTTAAATTTTGATTAAAATAAAGGAGTTTATTTTTGTTTCAAAATTGGATTTTTGGTAAACTTTTAATTGCCCATTAAATGATATCAATGCATATATGGAATGGTTTTATTATTCATGAGATGAATGTTATTTATTGATACATATGGAGATATGTATGATAATAAATAGGGATTGATTATGGACTACTGACCAATGTGTGATTGGATTTATTTTAGTGGATGCTTGAATGAATGGGTTTTTATAAATGGGGTCTGCGTACCTCGTCTTCCTCTAATTTTTCTTAATGTAAATTCTATCTCCCTCCTAATGTACTTCCCCTTGACTGCTGATCAAGGTTTCTATTTATTGTAAATAGTTTATGTAATAGGTTTAGTTAGAATTACTTGAAGAATTGGAGACAAAGGAGCAAGGAGCGCTTGAAGACCCCGTTTGTAATGGAGCCCGGGTTTAAATGTAATAGTTATATTTAAATTTTGTTCTTGCACCCTAGGTTTGACCTTTTGGTTTACTTGGTGGCTCTAGTGAACCAAAACTAGAATAAAAGTCCATAATCAATCCGGGTAGAATATAGTATTCTATATGTGCATGCTTACTATGTATATATTATATATTATACAACATGCTTCGCATGTTAAATAATATGACGCGTATTTTATATATATATATGTGCATGCGCGCGCTAAACAAGATGAGACAAATAATAACAAACCCCTCAAAGTAATTATATTAAGTCCTAAGCGTTCAAAGATATTCGGAATAATCGATAACGGTCGCCTTCTAGCATGGTAAAACAATAGAGTATTAAATATTTAATATGAGTTTGTTGTGCACACACAATAGGCGAGTATTAAATATTTAAGATGTTGTTTTATCACATTTGATGCTTATACATAGATCTGAACGATGTTGTTTTGTTGTGCACACACAAGGACAGTATTTTTCTTTCGAATATATGGAAGTGCTAGGTTGGACTTAACTTAGATTATTTTAGTTCGGGATGTGCACACACTTGACCATTATAATCTAAGAGGCAAAATACAAGGAGTTACATAGTGATGTAATTGACAATAGTTGTCTACCTATTTATTTATATATAGTTTGTTTGTGCAGGCACACACAAGGCTATATACATTTGAAATGGGATCCTTATTCTCACTAGCAAATCTTTAATTAGATTTGCCGAACTGTATACTGAGGGTAATATAGTTTGATGAAAATAGTGGGAGATACCAATTTAAAATAAAGACCTAATTTATTTTGGTAATTAATTAATTAAATGAATGTATGCTAAAAATATTGTTAAATTACAAATTCATTTTATAGAATTTTACAATGTCTAATTCACTATCACTGCGGAGCATATTAGATGCTAATTAACCGGACCAAATTAAACAGACTGGGTTAAGAAATTTGAGAATAGTTCTCAAGGCTGAAAAGCTATCTTATGTCCTTAATACGCTTATCCCTGCAATGGTTTTTGGCAGACAATGCCTCAGAGGAAGAGATTTGCTACTTTTAGAAAGTGGCAAGATGATGCACAGTTGGCTCAATGCATCATGCTCGCATCCATGAGTAACGAGCTTCAGCGTCAGCATGAAACTATGGATGCTCCTACTATACTCTTGCACCTTCAAGGAGTTGAAGGGTGAGGGAAAGTAGGACTATTAGATATAAGATATCTAAGGAGCTCTTCCGATCTAGAATAACCGATGGCACTACAGTATAGGACATATGTCCTAAAATGATCAATATGATTGAACAATTGGGACAACTGGGGTTTTAATGGATGGAGAGTTGATCCAAGATTTGATCTTGCAATCACTTCCAGACTCTTTCTCACAAATTGTTGTGAATTTCCACATGAACAAGCTATATTGTCAGCCTTGCCTGAGTTGCTTAAACATGTTAAAAAACAGTAAAGAGTCACTTTCCAACCAAGAAAGACCAAGTCTTACTAGTAGATGATTTTTCCAAGTAGCGAAAGAGGGCCAAAGGATCTTCTGAAAAGAAGAACAATTCAAAGAAGGTATATGGAAAGGCAATAACTAAGGACACTAAGAACAAAACTGATGCAAATAGCAAAGGAGTTTGCTTCCAATGCAATAAGCCTGGACACTGGAAAGGAAACTGTAAGGAGTATCTTACAGAGACTAACCAGAAGAAGCTTAGTGTAGCTTCGGTTACGGATATAGGTTTGTTCATGATTGAAATAAATTTTTCTATAAGTCAAGGTTCTACTTGGGTATTGGATACCGGTTGTAGTTCTCACGTATGCAATCCAATGCAGAGACTAAGCAGAAGTAGAAAGCTAAACTAAGAGTAAGTAATCTTATGTGTAGGAATGGAGCAAAGGTTGATGCATTAACCATAGGAACTTATAGTTTAGCATTGCCTACGGGCAAGTCTATTAAGTTAATAAGTTGTTATTATGTTCCAGTTCTCTTTAGAAATATTATTACTTCCGTTGTTGGACAAGGAAGGTTCTGGTATTATATTTAAGAACAATTATTGTTCTATTTATAATGATAATGTTTTGTTTGAAGCTGGAAGATCACTTCATAGACTTTGTAAACTTGACTTACATGAAAAATATTTTGCAAATTGAACAAACTAATAAAAGAAAAAAAAAGGAGATGGTCATTCAAAGAGTTGAATGTGTGTATTTGATGAAATACAAGTCTGAATCATTTGAAAGGTTCAAAGAATTCAGAAGTGAAACAAATTGACAAAGTATTAAGATTCTTTGATCAGATCGAGGAAGGAATACTTGTGCAATAAGTTTCTAGATCATCTCAAAATGGTATTTTCTCATAATGGACACCTCCTGATATGCAATAATTGATTGATGTATCTAAAAGGAGAAATTGTACCTTGTTGGACATGGTGCAGTCCATAATGATTTTTACCAACATTCTAGTATCCATCTGGGGTTATACCCTAGAAACAACTGCATATCTACAAGATAAGGTAACCTCAAAAATCCGGCCCCAAAACTCCATAAAGGTTATGGATAGGGAGGATTCCTAGTCTTAAATATGTTAAGATAAGGGGTTGTCCAGCTTATGTGAAAAGGTTTCAAAGATAAGTTTGGGACAAAAATCTGACAAGTGCAATTTATGGGATATCCTAAAGAAGTTTAGGGTATTATTATTACTATAATCCTACACGCTACCTTCTTAGATAAATGTGTTTATCATTGAAGAAGCTAGTGGGAGGGTAATAGATCTTGAAAGAGTTCAAGAACCACAAAGCATTTTAAGTCGATCCGAGGAACCTGTAGATAGACCTATTGTACCACAACCGAATCGTAAATCTGGAAGAGTACCGAAGATACCTGGGAGGTATGGATTCATCATAGAGGATGATGATGAGGTACGCATCATAGAGGATGATGATCCAGTTATATACGATAAGGCTATGAGTATAAGATACTCAGAGAAATGGTAGATGGCCATGAAATCCAAAATGGACTCCATGTATGAGAACCAAGTATAGACTCTGGTTACTCCACATAAGGGCTTAGTGCCTAGAGTGTGAATATGGGTCTTTTAAGAGAAAGACTGGGGCAAATGGGCAAGGTGGAGACCTATAAGACCAGACCTGTTTAAAAGGTTTTTTCAAGTCAAGGAGTTGATTGTGATAAAACCTTATTACCGGGTAATGCTCAAGTCCATTTGGATTTTTACTTGCGATTGCAGCTTATTACGAAATCTGGCAAAATGGATATGGAGATGTCCTTCCTCAATGAAGACTTGAGGAGAATGTATGTATGATACAGCCAGAGGAATTTGTTTCAAAGGTTGAAGCAAATCGTGTTTTAAGCTACAATGATCCATTGATGGATTGAAGCAAGCTTCTCAAAGATGGAACATTCATTTTGATGAGACAATCAAAAGAGTTTGATTTTATCAAAAACGGGAATGAACCTAGTGTATACAAAAGGGTCAGTGGGAGCGCTGTGACATTCTTGGTATTATATGTTGATATACTATTGACAAAGAATAACACACCAATGCTACAATCAGTAAAGATAAAATTGTCTAAACATTCCTCCATGAATGACTTGGGAGGAGCATCCTATAAATTGGGGATATAAGTCTATATAGATAGATTTAAAAGGATGTTCGGCTTGACCCAAGGAACGTATATTCATTTGATGCTAAAGGCGTTTAGCATGGCAAACTCCAAGAGAGGTCTCATGATGATGAGCCATTGAGAGAATCTCTCTAAAATTGTCCCAAATTGAAAGAGAGATCACATGAGTTACTATCATGTATGCAATGAATATACTAGGCTTGATGTTGATCAGTCACATTCTGGAGAAGATTACTGTAAGAAAGTGATAAACATCTTTAGGTACTTAACTGGTACTGAAGATGTGATTATGATTCATGGTAGGTCTGAATTAAAACTAGAGGGCTAAACAGACTCAAGTTTTTCAGACTGACCAAGACGATAATAAATCCACTTTAGGGTAAAACGTTACCTTGAAAGGTGGTGCAGTGAATTGGAAAGGTTCCAAACAGCAAAGTGTTGTTGGTTTAGTGACAAAGACAAAGTATATAGCTGTAAATGAAGCTGCAAGTTGATTGTTTGGATGAAAAGTTCATCACAGAACTGGGAATAGTTCCTAAGTCTCATCTTGAATTCAAACATGTGTTGCGGCACTTTCATTTGATTAGTGGAATCATTGAAAGAGGAAAAGTCACTATAGAGATAGTGGACTCTCGAGAACAACATTGCATATCCATCTACTGAAGCTTTATCCAAACAGCAGGATGATCGTCACTTAGAGAAGAAGGGTATTAGATACCATGGCGATTGGCTTTAGTGCAAGTGGGAGATTGAAAGTAGTATGCACACAAGCCAATCATATTTGATATGATGTAACATATACTTTGTAATCTTATTCGTCTATTAAAGGCATTTTACTTTATCTACATAGTGCTGTTATATTAAATGTGATAAACCCATAGTTTTGAGCAATGCTTTTAGAATCATGATGGTGATCATGCTAATGAGATCTAAATTCAAGATAGCTCACAAACTAAAATCGTTCCTAATCGATGGATTACTAAAAAGGGGATTAGTGAATCCGGAGTAGATTGAGTACATATGTTGCTTGCTCTTATGAAGAGGATGATTGATCTCATAATCATTTGTGTGGAGACACTAAAGCAAGTATGTAGGTGCTTATTAGAGAATAAGTTTCACTGAACGTGGCTCGCTAAGGAATACCTAATGGAGTTTTACTCGCCTGTCAATAGGAATTCCTCTAGTGATAGTTAGTACAAGTTGATCTTGGACTTGAGATCATCATAGTATATTGTGTATGATGAGTTATACTTTGACATGTCCCTTAAGACCTTTAGGGTATATCAAAGGGTATGATTGGGTATAATAAGTTATACATGGAGATAGGTGAATGATCAATAAAAAATCTACCACTTCTAGTAAAAGGAGAGAATGTCCTATGTGATTCGATAAATGACGACTCAGAAGTCTTTGGCCAAAGCAGAATGAAATTAGAAAGGAGTTTCCAATTTGCATTAATCAGAGTTGTGCATTTCAGAATCGAAATACATATAATTAAATAAAATAAGACTTGACAGTAATTCCATGTCTTATATTTAATTGGGACATTGTATGGTAGAAGGATTGAATTGTTCGGTAACTATTCACTGAAAGGTTCTTTTGTGATTAATGTTGAAATCTATATTATCTGGAAAGTCGTTGATCGCTAAGGGGGCTTACCCTTATTGTAGAATAAATATTATTTATTTAAATGAATTAAATAGTTTAATTAATTTATTTAAATAAAATTAGAATTGTTCTAATTGATTTATTCACAACCGGTTTAATATGGAGAACCTAAAGGGCCACACCGCAAAAGGAAAATATTTATTTAAAAAGTAAATGGCATAATCGTAATAATAAGTTAAGTGTATTTAATTTAATCTATGGAGATAGATTAAATTAAATAGCTTAATATTTATTATTTAATATTTTGGAAATATTAAATATAAAATAATAAGAGGAGTCTTATTATTATTATTATTACTATTACTATTATTTAATTCCTAATAGGGATTGGGAATTAATTAATAGAAGTACTCTTTCATGAATTCCTAATTGGATTAGGAGTTCAATTAATTAAAGGAGTTTAATTAAAATAAAAACCTAATCCTAAATAGTTTAGGAGGGTTCCCTATATCTATAAATAAGAGGAGTCTTATTATGATTGAGGGTTAGACAGTCAGACAATTAGATTGTTAGACAATTTACACACTCTTCCATGAGAATTGGAGAGAGAGAGTACTTGCAATTTCTATAGAGATAGAAACTAGGGTTTTGCCAACACCCATCTTCTTGAACAACTATTATTCCTTGGTGTTTCACCTCTAGAGGCCAAACACTTGGGTGGCTAACGTTGATCAAATGAAGGAATTTAATCGGTGAAATTCAAGGACAACGCGAAGGAATTGGAGGTGAACTTGTACCCGAGGAAGCACGGTTCTACGAGGGTATAATTTCTTAATCTCTATCTCTTTCGTTTAATTGATAATTGAGCACATGGATGATCATGGTGATGGTTTGTATAAAAATTTAAAAATCCGTTTTATCGCGCTTCCGCACTATTTATGTAATTTGATTGCATATTCGCGCTATGTACAAACTTAACAGTATTAACGATAAGATTGTCTATAGAATTGAGGGGCGCATTCCGGTAAAGATGACACCTTACCGGCGCTCATTAAGTATAACCTCAGAGCTTATAGGACTTTCAATATCATTCAAATACCCTCATTCAGATGTATAGTTCGTATAGATATTGTATTTAACTTAGTACAACTATGCTAAACAAGGTAAAGATCAGAGTATAACACATTCGATGTAATAAAGGATGATAATATATTACATATCATTAAGTTCGGTTACATCGTTTTCCGTACTAAGTTATTACACAAAGCCTTATAAAAGACTTGAATTATTCAGAATAGAAATTAAAACTAATAAACATGTCCTTTTCCTTTGTCTGTACCAGAGGTGCTGGGATTATCATTTAAAGCTGCAAAGAAGATATGCGCAAGAATGAGCTACAAATGCTCAGCAAGTTCATTTGAAAATTTAAACACCATGTGTTTGATTTGAAAGATGTCAATGATGTGTACTGAGGGTTCTGTACATGAACCATATATTTCATTTAGTTCTATCAGTCTTTAATGACTTAGAACCATTTGAGTTTTGGATATCTGGTAGGTGATCAACATCACCAATATCCTAGGAGTATGCATATCATCCTACAATTTGTGGTCAATATATAATCGACATTTTCTGGCCTTCCTATGAAGGCATTTCCATTTACTCAGTATAAGATGTCTTACCAACCAATTTGGTTTGACACAACAATTTAAGCTCGAACAAGCAATGTACGAATAATAATTGATTTCTTAAGTTATGCTGAACAAGAAACAATAACTTCACAATAATTGATAGCAAGATATAAAATACTTGCATAAAGTTGACAAAGTTTGGAGACTTGCCTTAGCGTAGTTTGTTTTAACACAATTTCACACAAGGTGTCAGCGTACGGGGTCTACGTTGTCAAATATAAGTGTTGGAACTTATATTAACATGTATTACGCTAATCTAGACAAGTTTCGTTAAGGTTCGACGTTGATTCGGTATCTCGGTCGCGACTTTAGACAACTAAACACATAGGTTATTCGATAAAACTTCATTTGGAAGCTTTAAATATTAAATTAGATAATGTAATTATCATTTATAATATTTTGATAAGCTTAATATTATTTTTAAATAATTTTTATAAGCTTGGAAGTATTTTTAAATAATTTTACAAGCTTAGGAAATGATTTAATTATCATTTAGAATAATTATTAAAACTTTAAGATGTTCTTTAAATAATTTATTTGTCATTTAGAATATTTTTAGATACTTAAAATATTATTTAAATAATTTATTTATCATTTATAATATTTTTAGAAAGATATAATATTATTTAAATAATTTATTTTATCATTAATAATATTTTCAGAATTTATTTTATCATTATAATAATTTAATTATTACTTATAATAATTTCCAAAGCTTAGTTAATATTTAAATGATTTAATTATCATTTAGAATATTTTTAAATACTTAATATATTATTTAAATGATTTATTTATCATTAATAATATTTAAATATTTAATATTTTATTTAATTATTACATACAATAATTTTATTTACTTTAATATCATTTTTTAAATAATTATTATAATTATTAAATAATTTAATATCATTTTTAAACAATTAAAATAAATATTAAATGATTTATTATAATTATTATTTATTATTTAATTAAATTAAATAATAAATCAGATTTATAAAAATATAAAAAATAAATTTTTATAATAAAAAATGAATTTTTGAATAATTATTAATAATTATTTATTATTTATTTATTATTTTATAATTTATTTAATTAATTTTATTTTTATTTTTATTAAAAATCCGTCGCTAAAGGGCTTTAGCGACAGTCTGCATGTGTTTTTAGGTTTCTGGGTTTGAGGATGAATTTCGTCGCTAAAGGTGTTCTTCATGAAGAACACTTGGTCAATGTCAAACAGTGACTTTTGACCTCAAATTAATCTCAACTGGGTTTATTGTTTGTTCTCGATTTTTGTTTGTGGTTAAACCTAGCCATGGCAGAGTGTAACGACATGTGAAAATTTCACTTAAATTATATCATATCATGCTTAGATAAATCATGGTCAAACTAGCGTGTTCATAACTGTTCTTGAGAGTTTCTAGGTTACCCAAAAACTCATCCAGTCATAACGGTCAACCGCAGTTTGACCATTAATAATTTTGATTCTGTGTTAGCCTTAATGTGTTTTGATGATTTATACTTGTAGATTACATGGCAAGGAAACAGATACAAACATTGAGACTTCATTAAATTATATCATGTGATCCGAGATCTAGGCTTGACAAACTCTTGTCAGACTCTGTTCAGTGTGTTCATATGATTTCTGGGTTACCCAGAAATCAGTCTCCCATGGTCGGTCAACGCCTTTTGACCACTCATAACTTTCAGCCTAGAGATAATTTGAGTTTTCCTACCACTTGGATCGTATAGATAAACATGGCATACTACATATACAAGGTTTAAAACACATCAAACAAATAATTTAAGCCAATCAAATGGTCTGACAAACTTGCCTGTCACACATTTCTGGGCTGCATGAAACAGTTTACTATTTTGGCCTTAATTTTCATATCTAGATGTTATGTAAACGTGATTTAACCGCACAGATCACTTAATTACATATTAATAAACATTTCTAAACACTAAAACATAACATCTAATTCAATCTTAAAAATCTAGCCAATTAAATTAGGGTTTATGCACCTTTTTCTTCAAATTTTGATCTCTGATCTCTTTTGCTACTGACCTTATGATTGCAGAGGCTTGATATGGTATGATTCTAAGATGTTTAGGTTTTGTAAATTTCGTGGCTAAACTGATCAGCTTGATGTTTCTATTTATAGTAATTCCAAATTAGGGTTTTCTTTAGTTTCTTTCCCATTTTAACCTCCAAAATATCTAACCTAGTTACTTTGTGCTGCTCAAATCTGATCCATAGATTGACATGCTTGTGCTGGAGTGTGGTTAAGCACCAAGCTTGCACACTCCTAGCTTCATTTTCACTTGGTTTAAATTTTATTTTTGATTTATTTACTTACTTATTAAACTTAGATTTTTGCTAATCATGATTAGGGTGTTTAAATTATGTTTAGTAATACTTTAATTAAGATAATATATAATAATTAAAGTTTATCATTACATAATTTAATGATTATCAAATCAAATTACGGTTTTAGGGTTCCAAATTAGAGTTTAGAGTTATCAATCCTATAATTAGGGTTTTTAATCTTCAATTAGGGTTTTAATATAAGTTCAATAATTCATAATTAGTATTATGATTCATTACTTAGAATCTAATTATATCAATTAAGATTCTTGTGTTATAATTAGGGTTTTGATTTACCAATTCGGTCAACTTATATCAATTAGGGTTTCTTAATTAGGGTTTCTAATTCAGTTTAACATTTTAAACCCTAATTAACTTATTTTGGAATTTTATCAGTTAATATAGTATTATATTAACTCCGAAGCACGACAAATCACTTTGTCATTTCGAAGCACGACACAACAGCTTACAAAAATAATTTGCCGAGACGCTTCTCTGTGAATTCGACGGAAGTACGATAAATCATTTTGTCCGTGTAAGCACGACACAACTGCTTGGGGAAAATTTTTTAAAATCGAGATCTATACGTTGCTTTCGTAAATAGCATGATGGGCAACTTCTAGGATCTCTTTAACCCTATGCACAAAGATTTAATAAAACGTTGCTTATTTTTATAAAACCATTTTTTGATGTTTGAAAACGATTTTTTCTTTAGCCTTCTCGTTGAATAGGAATCAACATTCATTAGCATTTCCAATTTTTAGCCTCGTGATTCTAATAACCTAGTTTGATTGATTTTTATGAAAATCTTATCGTTTAGCTTTGAAATCAATTTCGTGTCATAATTCAAATCAATCATTAAAATGCGTTGGGGCTACTCATGGGCATGTAAGCCATCAAAATAACCCCGAACGCCCACAATCGCATACTTTCACTATGACGGGGCCTTAACCACGATCCTGGCCTTGGCGTCGTTTTAAGGCCCGACGATTACATATTTACAATGAAAGGTACATCGAATTTATTACATATATCAAAAGATGTCCATCATCGGATTTGGACCACGGGGTCGCGCTCCTAGGCTCACATCCAAAATCGCTACACACCCACAAGATCCTAAAATAGCAATTTAAACAATCTATGCACGATACATCATTACAACGAGCTAAAAATTCACCAAATGGATATCATCGGGCCATTAGGAGGAATCTCGCTCCATTTGGAACCCTCACTAATAGCTCTCAATCCATAGATTCACAACAATATACAAGAACAATTACATTTAATATAATTCGGATGACAAAAGCTTAACAAAATGGTAAAACAAAATGCTATAACAAAGGGTTTTCACCTTGCAAATGATCCTCATAATATGTATGAACTAGTATATTGAGTAGAGTAGACAATATATGATATATAATCTCACAAAATGGATACAATTCCTCACTATTTTCTCTCTTTTCTCTCTTGATTTTCTCTTATTTTCTGCTATTTTCTCCTTCCTTTCTGAGCTGCTGCCGCCGCTGCCTTCTTCTTTTTTGTTTCTGTATACAAAATGGCCTGATAAGGGGCTGCCCTAGGCAGCCGCAGATTGATCTGCGGCTGGCCTCGGTTTCCCCGCGCCTGCCGCGCACTTCAGCCATCTCGCGCACTACCATTATTTTAATCGTTTGGCCGCAGATCAATCCGCGGCTGGGTGGGCTGATTTTCTCATTTTCCAAACCGCACCTCGATTCTCATGTCGGATCATCGGTTTCTGCTGGAAGGCTTGCATTTTACAGTCCGGGAACCGCTGAGAAAAGTGCCACATCATTCATGGGTGTTTGCTTCGCCCGTCGTCGTGTCAGCCTTGATCGCAAGTCGTCGTGGTGGCCTTGAGTGTTCGCACTTATGTCCACTTTTCGTCTCGTAGGCTGGGTTAATTGACGATTTTGCCCTCCTGTCAAGGTTAGTATAGGAAACGCAAAATTTGGGTATCTACAGATCAATGAGAGGGGAGAGCTTCCTAAGGAAGCTAGCCATCCTATCCCCTACCAATTAACCATGGTTAGTAGTTGGTTAATTAAGGAAGCTTACATGAGAAGCTAAGGAGAAGCTAGGAAGAGCCCAAATGACCATTATACCCTAACTCTTGCCCACCCTATAAATACCAAGCCATTTCCTTCACAAATCCTACCAATTCACTAAACTAAGAGAATAAACTCTAGCAAAATAGAAAGAGAGAGGGAGAGCTCGGGCAAGAGCAAGAGAAAGAGAAAAGGATCAAGCAAGCTTTGATCATCATCTAGCAAGAAAGAGTAGAACCAAAGAGGTAAGAACTTTAAAACCATAACACCATCTTTTAAAGTTTTATAATACTGAAGTGCTTTGTTGGTGGATGTTGATTAATGGGGATCAATGGAGGATCCGAAGAGATAAGGAGAATGATCTTAGAGACTTAATATTTACTCGTAATAAGCATGTAAAGTGAGAACATAATGTTAATAAAGAACTAAACCAAGAAAAATATGAAAATTATTATATTTGTTGTTGATGGACAAGTTTAAAAACCATCGTTAGTGAGTTAGTTAATAAAATCTAAGAAGAAGGAAATATATGTATATGTGTTAAGGAAATATGTTCCAATTGGAACGGAGTAAAAATAAACTATAACGAACTTATGACAATTTTTTTAATCAAACAAGTCAAATGTTAAAAACTCAGGTCTCGAGCCAATTTTCAAGCTTGTTTAGAGAATCAAAAAAATTATTCTGTCCAGAGGCAATTGTAGAGATTGTTACAACGAAGAAAAGGGCTCAAGAACGGACTCATTCCGATATGAGATGATGAAGTTACGGCGTTGCGAAATAGGCACGTCAGAGCGTCAGAAATCAAGTTGGGCTGACCAAGGCTCAGCGCAGCTGCGCGTGGAAGCTAGGAGCTCAGTGCAGCTGCGCTGCCTATGGGCTGCCTGTGGGCGCAGCGACACCAGACTGAGTCAGGAGTTGGCCAAGTGGTGCTGTTGTGCAGTCGAGCGTCAGGCGTTCGCGTACGTAACATGCAATGCCTACGATGATAAGAGAGATTATTTTAAGTCCTAAAAGGACTAACATTATGAAACGTTAAAAGACTTAGCAATAAACCAAGGAGTCTTATATGAGTTTTAAAAAAGCGTACTAAACCTACACATTGGCGTGTCGCTTAGGCATTTAAGCAGGTTAGGGTTGGGCGTATGACGTGCGCGAACGTCAAAATTGCCAAAGTCAAATGTAAATAAACTCAAAAACGTGTTCCGATTCTAATAAAAACGGACATTATAATAATATGAAATAGAGTTAATGTGAAACCAATTTAAAGCGTCATTATATGGCTAATTGGTATGTCATCATAAATGAATATGTGTAGGACGTTCATAGGGCGAATTAACTTAACGTTGTAAGTAACGCTTAAGGCAAGTTTCTAACTTTTGTCTAAACTTTATGTTATGCAAGATTTCTATTTATGTGTAAATGTTTCATGTTTGTACAAGATGTTTAGCTATTGATCGTGTTGTGTGGCAATACTTGCAATCATATGCTATTTGATGAATTGTTTTGTTGTTTAAACTGTTCAAAATTGCTAAAGTTCTGTTATTCATAAACTACATAGAAAGTATATCGATGCCAATTATTTCGGCTAGACAAATGTTAAGGTAAGTGTCGATGCCAATTATTTAGGATAGACAAATGTTTAAGGTAAGTGTTGATGCCAATTGATTTTTGGCTAGACAAGTGTAGAGGTAAGTTATTAAATGAGTGGAAATTCTAATGAAGTTAAGGAAAAGTTAATTCAAAGTAGAGGAAAACTGGTGTAAGTATGAGAGGAGATGAACTAGACATTGGTTGTGTCATAATAATGAAGTAGACACAGGAGATGTTAGATTTAAGAAAGAATTGAGAAAAAATGTTAAGGTCTTGAGGATTATTCAATATGTTGTTTCAAAAATGTTAAAATGAGAGAAAAGTTATTATTCTTATTTATTCGAAAGTTTGCTTCACAAACTATTGTTCAGTTGTTGAAGGTTTCAGAGAATATGTTGATATTCATTTTATTATTAATTGTTTATTCAACTGTTACACTTGCTGAGAAATCGAATGATCACCCTTGCTTTAAATATAACCTTTTAGCAAAGCTATAATGAACTGAGGAATTCGGTGAAGACTTAGGAAAAGTTCAAGCATTTGATTAGAAGTATATATGTTAATTTTATATGTATCTATTGTGGCGGATAAAAGTCACCATGTGTATATGTTGTATTAGATAAATGATGTAAAAAAATCATTATTTGTATGTATTGAAGATGTAAAGGTATTAGAACCTAGAATTAGAAGGCGGACATTTGTAATATATTGAAGTTACATTTATGTCTCAAGCTTATATGAGTGTATGAGTTAAACGTTTAACACCAGGATGCACCAGACCCGAGGAGTTTGAAGGTAGACCCGGAGTTCGGGGGCGTTACAGTTGGTATCAGAGCTATAAAGATAGAGCCCCGAGCCTCTTGCTGGTAACTCCTAAGAAGGGGATGCACCGAAGCCAGACTCTCCATAAGGGAAGCTGAAAATAACGGTGGTAACATAATAGCTATCATTGTAAGGTGTTGTCTGTTTACGAATATGAGTTACAGTTGGTATTAGAGTTGATAGATTAAAAACCTTAGGTGGGGAAATCTTAGGCTATAACCTGAGAGAAATTATGAAGATAGTAAGGAGATAAATTCAGATAGAGTTTTAAGAGATGAATTAAGGGAATTCATCAACAGAAGTAAAAGTAACATAATAAATTGTTATGTGATAATAATGAATATATATTATTATGAATTAAGTTGAGAGTTTAGAGATATACGTGAGTTCTTAAAACTCATACTTATGGTAGGTTCGTGACTTATAATCGTATGGTAGGTTTTTGAGCCCATAGGCGTATGGACAGTTCTTGAACTATATATCGCTATGACAAGTTCTTAAACTCATATTATTGTGGTAAGTTCTTGAACTCATAACGTATGGTATATTCTAAGAATAAAGCGTTATTTTTGAAATTGCAAAACCTTAAAGAAGTAAAAAGCTATTATATGTTATGTGTTAATCAAGATATTAAAATTGATTTGAGAATGTTAAAAAGAAGAAATTAGAGGTCATCAAGGTTATTGATAAGAAGCAAGTAGTTATACCCTAAATAAATAGCTGTGGTAGTAACTAAGACAATGAATAACCCTAATATTAGGGGTATTTGTGACACCCCCAAAATCCGGGTACTTAAAATTCCACAGATCTGGTGCTCACGATACTTCACAATCACATCTAACTACCCATGGACAAAGATAATATAAACCAAACATGGTAAACTAAATAAAAATTACATAATCCAAACCAAGTTTTGATTATATTAGCCAATACGATCCCAGGTAATCTAACCTTAATTATTTACATCAAAACAACATAATAACATAATAAAATTAAGTCCATTACACAATTCAAAACAACGGAATAACATAATAAAATTAAGTCCATTACACAATTCAAATTGCTTAAACTTTAAACTAATCTTCTTCAGTTATTCATCTTGCCCTTGCCTTTACTCGAGGACGGCTCATCTGTCTTTCCATTCTTAGCTGTAAATATTTATGCAAGAGTGAGCAAACAATTGGCCATAAAGATAACAATAATATCATATGAATAATCGGTGAATAAATTCAAATGAATAATATAAACCTTTCTGAATTCAACCAAACATAGATGAAGAACTGTTCGCTCGATAAGAAACTCTGCTTTTGAATCAAGTTTATATTTCGAGATCAAAAGTACATCTGAGGGTCACAAGACCATGAACTATGTCCTTAGGTTAACGAATATTTCTACTGCAACCTTTAACAGTCTTATAGACTATAGGACTACCGTCTCGTACTTCAGGGGATCAGCCCTTCGTACAATGTAATGTGCGCATACACTTTAACGCCATTGCGTAACTTATTCCCCTATATTAGGGTTGTTCATCTCAGTTCTGACATCGGAGTTCGTACCAAAAGAAATTTGGATTGGAACAGCTTCGAAGAAAATCCAAGTCTTTGGAACGCACATCAACTATGGACTAGTTGAATCAAAATGGGTTCAATAATCATTCAAGGTTTTGATAATAAGTAATCTTGAACAAGGATATTATAACAATGATTGGATATCAATGGTTAACAATTGGAATAATTTTCATTTATCAAGATAATGCTTTCAGAAGAATATCGGCATTACATCAATTTAAATAACCTTGTTGATCAATAAAAGAGCAAAGGATAAGAACTTGCTCAATGGAAGTAAAGTAAGAAAGCTGCGACCATTTTTAATTAAGACAGGGATAAAAGAACTTGCCTGACATGTCTTCTATAATAATGTTATTTACTTGTTCCCACGAATAACCTATACATTGAGGTCACACTTGAGCAATCAACGATCACAGTTTAATTCAAACTAATCGTTTAACCACTTTAAAAACTATATTCTTAATGCCTTTATACTATTTATACTACTTGCATTACATGTTGCACCACATATGTAAAATTATTTTATTTTAAATGCTGTAAAAATTTCATTTTCTGACCGACCCGACCCGACCCAGAAACCCGGAACGGCGCTGTTGCGCCGTGATTTAGCCTTGTTCTGGCGTTGTTGTGCCGGCTTGACCCGAATCCAGCAGACCTGGAGCCCGGCGCTGCAGCACCTGCTTTACTCCTTACACCGGCGTTGCTGCGCCGCGGAGCTGTTGCGCCCATTTAAGCCTGGCCAGCGGCGCTGTTGCGCCACGGCACAGAATCCTCTTCTGTTTCGCGACTCAGCAACATTTTGACCAAAAATCTCCAAATTTTTTTATCAAAATAATAAATTAAACTTACCCAATCATTATATATGCTGAAAAACTAAACCCAACACTTACACAATGGATTTTAAAACAACACCCAAAGCTTCAGCAACCAATTTAAAGGCCTAAAAATCAAAGTTTTTGCTAACTTTTCATATTTTTAACACACTTAATGAAAATCAAGCACCACAAATCCAT
Organism: Aralia elata; assembly: GCA_034770075.1. NCBI lineage: Eukaryota > Viridiplantae > Streptophyta > Magnoliopsida > Apiales > Araliaceae > Aralia > Aralia elata. Next base: position 58,864,367 of record CM068384.1, on the reverse strand, counting down.
TTTTCAACCTTCTTAATCTATGTTTTTCGCAAAGTTTTCGTAATTTCAATGAACTACAGCATACAACCCTCAATTCAGATTCTAAGTATGATTCGACATACAATTAGAGGACCCAAAGTAGACCAAAAACATATATAGTAACCAAAACTCAATTTTCTTCATTCTCAAACTTGTTTTCATGAATTAAATCACTCAAAACCATACTTAAACATTATATAAACAGACTATTCATACATATTAACAAATTTAACAACTCTTTTAACGAATTAGTCAACCAAAAATCAATTACAGAGAACTAATTTTGAATAACTTGAATAAAAACTTTAAACTAAATTATACCTTCAATTTCTTCTTTTGCTCTAAACTTAGATTGATTTTGTTGATTTCTTAGCTAACTCCCTCCTTTGATTCTTAGAACTCTACTTTTTAACTTTTAGCAGAGAATTTCTTCTCTCATTTCAACTCTCCAAGTTCTGTGTTTTTCTTTTTGGCTTTACAAGACACGTTAAAATAAACTGATGGGAGTTTCATTAGTTAAATCAACCAAAGGTCTCTTAGGCCTTGTTTGGAAATCCCAAGAACCCCTCTAAAATCCATTTTAAATTATTTTAATATTCTTTTTATTATAAGTTAAGTCATGTCACAGTTATTTAAATTCTAATTAAACTTAATTATTAATAAGTTTAATTTAAATTTTAACAAGAAAATTATTATAAGTTCATTTAATAAATTTTATTTAATAAATCACTTTATTATTTAAGTCATTTATCCTCTAATTTAATTTATTTTAATTAAATTAGAATATTACCATTTAGTTGTAATAAAAATACACACTAAAAAATAAATTATCTAATACAACTTTAACCAACATATTCACATATAATTAAATTATTCCATAATAATCTCCATGATTTATTTATTTTACTCCATAAATAAATCATCTAGAATATTTATTAACTCGATAAATATTTTAAATTATTTACAAAATTCACAATCATTGTAGTATTGTTCATCAGGAGTTAAGACAGACATAAGAGGTGTCATAGAAGAACAAACACGGGCTGTGTCATAATAAAACAGATACGGGTGGTCATAATAAAATAGACACGGGCGGTGTCATAATAAAACAGACACTAACAGTGTCATAATAAAGCAAACACTGGCAGTGTCATAATAAAACAGACACTGGCGATGTCATAACAAAACAGACATTGGCGGTGTCACAATAAAACAGACACGGATGGTGTCATAATAAAATAGACATAGGTGATGTCACGGTAAAGCAAACACAAGTAGGGTCAGATGATCCAGAAAATTCTAGAGGTAAGAAAGTAGACCCGAGAGAGAGGGTCGAGCGATGTAAGAAAGAAAGATTAAAGTCTGAGAATTATAGGACTTCTTGAAGCAATAGAATAGTATAAAGCTATGAGATATAAGTACGGTGTACTAGGAGATGCATATTAATATAAATATATGTATTAATATGTGCTATGTGATGAATAAATTTTTAGCATTAATAACAAATGCTTTAAAATGAAGGATGAGAAAATAATATAGTTTTTATTAAACAGAATAATGCCACCAAGAAGAAGTCAAAGCGACTAAAGGGGAGGCAGAAAACGAGAAATAGGGGATCAAGTGGACCCTGTGCAGCACTTTGTAGATCTTTTTAGTAAGGACATTAAACAGAAACCCTGCCCGAGTAGATGTGAATCCTCCAACGTTGCCAGTGGCAAGTTTCTAGGATTTTAAGAGCGTGGGACCTCCGGAGTTTAAGGGGACCACTGTAACGATCAGGAATCTTAGATTTCCTTGTAACCCGAGTTATGTATGAATGAAATGAATTTTTATTTTTTATATTATTATGTGTTATGTGCTTAAAGTTGTGTTGCAGCCTAAAAACGTGCATATGTTAAATCTTATGTGTTGTTGTGTCGTTGGAGTGAATAAATTGATTTTGCAAGAATTCGTAAAATCACTAATTACAGAGCACGTTTCCCGAGACACTATTCACGAGCACTATTCACGCCCGAATAATTTTACGTCTTTTTTGATTCCTATTAATTTTGTTAAGACGTGTATGCGAAGGAATAATTTTTTCAAGTGTCAAAGATTTTATTGGAGTTGATACGTGATTTAATCTGTATCCGAAATGTATATTATGGGTGTTCCGAATAAATGGACAAATCCCATAATAAATATTTTTACGCATCCCAATAATTTATGGGAGTACCCATTTTAATTTTGGATAGAATTATTTACCAAATTTGGTACAAAAGTAGGAGTATTCGGGTATATTTATCTGTATATTTTAATTAATTGGAGAGGCAATTAAGCCTCAACCAATCAGGAGAGAGCATTAATTGTATTAGCCAATTAAATGAGGGGGAATAAACCGTCACAGTACACTAGACTTGGATTGTTAACTCTTCACAAGACATCCTCCTCAAATACATTTTCAAGAGCTCGGGTACTCCATTTTAGCTCTCCCAATACATTCCTTCTCCTCCCGAAGCCACTCCACCTTATCTCCCATCAGCTCATTCTCCTTCTCATTCAAACCATCTGCATACTTCTCATTTTTCAAGCAAGGAGAGAGCTACAGGGAGAGAGAGAGAGGGAGTACCATAGAGAGAGAAAGAAGGAAGTAGCAAAAGAGAAGGAGTGTTCGGGAAGAAGAAGGAAAGCAAGGAAGGAGGGAAAAGAAGGAGAAGAGCAGCAAGAGGGAGTCCAGGAGCACTCTAGCAACCATCTCATCCTACACAAAGCAAGCAACAAAGAGGTAATCACAAACCACAACCATTTCTTTTCCAAGTGAAGTTTTCATGAGTTTTGTTTTGCTTTCATGCTTGCGGGTTGGATTTTGTTGATGTTCATTGTTGTTGGTTGTGTTGAATCTACCATGGAGGTTCTTAAGAATCTATATAAACCATTAACACCCTCAAAGTGGAACAAAAACAAAGAATGATTCGGACCCAAGCTTAAGGAGGAAGATAATGGACTGTTTGGACCTTTGGACGATTAGAGGACAGTAAAGCCTTGATGTTGGGATTATTTTGATTGTTTGTTGTTGGAATATTGTACTTCTATCAGTTGTGAGGATATCCCAATTTGAATGAATCAAAATGATGCTAAAATGAAGTCACAGTTGCCATTTGTGTGAGATATTTCATGACCGCGAAAAAAAGAGTATTAATGTGGTGCTTTGGCTTAGGATTTGGTTGTGTTAGTGATTATGGGTCATCTTGCATTTTTGATATATTGTAGCCCCGTGTGTTACGAATCCATAGAGTCCGTAACGGACCAAATTGATCGAGTATAGAGGGAGATATGGAGGCTGGAGCGGGCGTGGGTGTGGCAGTTCGCGGTTCTGCAAGAACTACAGAACTGCTACTGCATGGCGCTGTCCGTGCTTGGACCGGGTCAGGTCAGGCCGGACCGGGTCGGGTCGGGTCGGGTCAGGCCAGACCGGGTCGGACCCAGTAAATTTTTCCCCGAGTCTAAAACTTATATTTTTGTACAAAATGATTAAAAACACTTATAACTTGTTAAAGCCTTATGTGCTTAATTTTATACTAGTGTCAACCGAAGTGATGCGGTCTTAAGGCGTAATTGAATAAACTAATTGAGCGAGACCCCCGACTGGGTAAGCGTAGTGGCAATCAATATATTTTAATGATGTGATGACTGTAATGAACCTAGTCCGTATGTGACTAATATTTATGATGATTTTAATGAACTATGTAGGATATTTTTGACGGACGATTAACGTCAAGATATTAACGCACGTACAAGGCATGTTCTTTACTCAACCCTTATTTAATTGTGCGAGTTTTTCTTACTCGATTTATTTATTGGGCAAGTTTCGAATTCATTTATCTATCGAGAAAGTCTGCTATCTTATTCAGTTATTATTGTGTAAGTTTACTTACCCTACTCAAAATTATATTCGAGCAAATATTATTTATTGAGCAAGCTTATTGAGCTTCTTGACTCCGTTCAAATTACTTATCAATTTAGCAATTAGTGTGCTAGTATTCATACTTTTATTCAAGTATTGCAACGAAAGCCCATTTCATGCAATGTTATATATTGTGTGATTCCAAAGATTACGAATTGTTATTCATTCAAGATATTTTTAATGCTATCATGCATGTTGTTGAACCTTAAAGTTCTTTATTCCATAGACTGTTTAAAAGCTATGTCAAGGCTAATTGTTTCAGCTAGACACTTATTGATTTGGTTATTAGAGTGAGGTTAAAGTCCTCCAACTATTATTGTTGTTAAGTAAAATTGCCCGATCAAATTGTTTTGGTCTGGACTCCCATGTAAAGCTGAGAAGAACAACCCTCACAGCAGGGGAAATTGTATAAACGTCGGGGAACCGACACACGCGTAAATGGAAAATGTAAGGCTTATGCATAACGCCAAGTATTTTAGGCTGATCACCTATTGTACCAGTTTTGTGGATTATCGGATGAACTTCTAGTAATTCTAGAATAGAGTTCTGTGCCTTGGTGCACCCTCAGTATTGAATAGTTCCCTTCTTCGGGAAACTTTGAAATCCTTGGATACTTCAGAAATCCTTTGGTCCTTAGCAGCCACTATAACGGTTATAAAAGAAGTTGTTTATTTCCTTGTGTTAGCTAAATGTTTACTCCTGAGAGCTATAAAGTTATTCATGTGATTATTCACTGCTATTATACTTGTGGGGCAATTTGTTGCTCACCCTTGCTTTCCTTAAAACATTTCAGTTAGTGCGGCACGTGGCGAGAGCTCAAGAAAAGATAAGGGAAAGGGGAAAGCTACTGATTAGTGTATTTTGTTGTTCTAGAATTATCGTCGTGTATTAAGACATATTTACCCTTTTGTATTATGTTATGTTTTGTAATAGTATTGGTTTTGAGACTTGGGACAGGTTTATTTATGTTATATCAATGTAAATATTCCTTTATTCCGCTATAAGTTATCGATTGTATCATTTTGGTATTAGATAGTGATGAACCAGGTCCGTGGCTCAGGTGACCCGGATTTGGGGGCGTCACAACCACTGAGCCTATAGAGGCTCAATCATGGATTAGGAGATAGAGAAGGCGTTTGCGATCGCCAAAGTCGGAGAGGAGCAAAAGATGGCTTTCGCTACCTATATGTTAAAGGGAGAGGCCAATTTCAGGTGGGAGGCCAATCAGAATAGGGCCGGTGAAGGGATAGTGACTTGGGAAAGGTTCAAGGAGTTGTTCTTCGAGAACTACTTTTTCAAGAGTAGACAGAGTCAGATGGAGATAAGGTTTATAGAGTTGAAACAAGGGGTCATGTCGGTATCTTAATATGCTGCCAAGTTCAACGAACTGGCGAGGTTTGCACCACATCAAGTGGACACGGAAGAAAGGAAGACGCGTAGGTTTGAGCAAGGGTTGAACCCTTCGCTCTACGATAAATTATCGGTGTTACATATCGACTCATTCGGGATAATTCTGGAGAAGGCAATAATAGCGGAGGGAGGAAATAAGGCATTAAGCCAAATTAGTCATGTGGGATAGAGCGATTGTGACACCCCTAAATTCGGGTACTTCAAACCCACATATTTGGTGCTCACTATCCAAAACATACACATCTAACTACCCACAATAAATAATAACAATAAACTACATAAACCAACATCCCATTAAAGGATTACATCTCAAATAAAATCCCAGGTTATTTAACCTTTATTACAACATTTGCGGAAATAAAAACATAGTAATAATTATTAAGTCTTGTTACATAAGCTTAATCAAATACAAGTAAATTAATCTTCATCATTTGTTCATCTTGCTCTTGCCCTTACTCATGGATAGCTAGTCAGACTTCTAAATCTTAGCTGCAAGGTTTTGTGCAAGGGTGAGCAAAACAATCGCTCACCAGGGTAACAATAATAACAATAACATAGAAATGAACAATGAATAGGATTTAATTAAATAATTTAGTTTTTTTCCCTAAAATCAGTCAACGATAAACAAGAACTGATAGCTCAATAGAAAACTTGGCTTTTGGATTAAGATTAAAAAGCAAGATCAAAAGTAAATTTGAGGCTCACAAGACCACGAACTATGTCCTAGGTTAACAAGTATCTCTACCATAACCTTTAACAATATTATAGACTATATGGACCATCCATCTCATACTCTGGGTGATCAGCCCTTCGTACAATGTATTATGCACAAATATTTTAACGTTATTGCGTAGTATAATCCCCTACATTAGGGTTGTTGATGAGTAGGTTTTATACCTACTTATTGGATACTAATATGCTTCTTTTGTTGCTTAACTTGCAGCTCCTTAGTATGTTTTCATGCATTTTCTGTTTCTTTTTGGATTTGCTTCACTTTGTGCGTTTTATGGCTTTTGCACAGTTTTTGGTTAAGTTGGCACGATATATAATGCATATGATGATTGGGATCTGTGTGAATTATAATTGCTTGCACGGGGCACGAGATTCGAGAAATCAAGCTGAGTAAACCAGTGCAGCAGCAGACTGACATACAGCGCAGCTGCGCCCATGTTGGCTTGGAAGCCGGCGCAGCTGCACCAGTGCCCTGCGCCCAGAAGAATGTCGGCGCAGCTGCGCCCTGCTTGGCCTTGAGGCCGGCGCAGCTGCGCCCTCCCTGTTCTTATTGTAGTCCACTGCGCAGATGCGCCCAGTTTACAAAGGGTTCCAGCGCAGCTGCGCCTGTCGCCAGCCAGCCATGCAGACCACGTTCCAGACAGCGAAGCAGCATTACCAAAAATCATGTAATGCCAGATTTTGAGGAATTGGTGGATTGAAACTTTATTAGTGGGAATCAGAATAAGTCAATAGAAGACGAATTGAGCATAGAATATATTGAATTGAGATTTTAATTAAAGGAGGTTCTCTCCCACACGAAAATTAGAAAGTTTACTGCATTCTTAGTTCTAAAATTAAAATAATTCTGCTGATCATTAAATTCACTTGGGAACTAAAGAATGGAGCTACATGGATGCTGAATTGAAGCTTGGGAGCAAGAAATCAAGAATCAACACAACTTGGAAAATCATCAGAAGTTGCAGAAACAGAAGAACTGAAACAGGGAGCTTTAATATTTTCTGTTTTTGATTAATTTTTCTATTCTGTAATTATGATGATGAACCAAATGTGTATGATGAATTCTATTATTGTCATTATGAACTAAAGTTAATTTTTGGGATTATAATGGATCTTTTGCATTAACGAAAAATTGATATGCTTCCTTATTATTGCTAGTTGGTTATGAAATGAATGTCTAGCATAATTTATACTTAAAGTTTAATTGTTTGATCACCAATTACTGTGATAATTTATATGGAATTGAGAAAGGAAGTATAAATTGAGATCTGATTATGCTAGCATATGTTCATAATTTTTACATTCCTCGTGAAGTTATGATTCGTGCTTAGGATAGAGATATACCGAAGTACCATATGTGGCCTATTGAGAACTTGTACTTAAACCCTCTTGATTGTAATTCACATAGAAATATAGTGCGTTAGTCATCTAAGGTGTTCACATTCATTCTATCAACTGTGGATTTAGTATGATATGAATATGGTGCATCGAGAGGTGGTCATATTTTACATTTGTGTTCTCGACCAACATTCCATAATAATCAATTAGCAACGATAGGTAGCATGGAAATCTAAGTTTGCAATAAGTGAAATTATAATCCCAAACTCATAAAATCTATATTTATACAATCATAATTTACTCTATTTGTTTCTTTAGTAATCCTTAGACAATTTCATCATTTTACTCAACTGTTTAAAGAGACCGAAATAATTATAAAATCGGTGTTTGTAGTCGTAAATGCAATTCTATTCCTCGTGGGATCGATACTTTACTTACTTTATATTACTTGTGGATCACGTGCACTTGCGTGTATGAGTTATATTTGTTTTACATACAAATATCCCAACAGTTGTTCATCTCAGTTTTGACATTAGAGTCCGTTCTAAAGAAAGTTTGGTTTGGAGTAGCTTCAATAGAAATTTTAGATCTTAGAACATTCATCAACTAAGGATTAGTTGAATCAATAAAGGTTCGACATCATTCGAGAGTTCAATAACAATAAAATATCGCAAAAGGAATACTTTAACAATAGTAGGATATCAATGAATCATAAATGGATAAGCATCTTGTCACGCCCACGAAATTCATCTGCTAGCTTCTTTTAGCCAGGTCGGACTTCGTGCTGACTTGTATAACCTTATTCAAAACATTCATTAACTTAAAGGTAATTACACGATAAGTTTCTATAAAAACTCGTAATATAATTGATTTGAATCGTATATAGAAATCTTAACTTCTAATAATCAGAGTATAATATGGAAAAGTGATAATATTATAATATCATTCTTTCGTATTACATCATTCCCACGTTACTTGTTCTTATTACAAATAAGTCCTAAAAGACTAAACAACAAATCTCCATTTATCTATCTGAGACTTGCAGTATTAGCAACCAGGCAGTTCCCAGGAAAGATGGGGCTTTCCGTTAAAACGGCGCGCAATTAGATGACCTAACATAGTTAAAATGACTTCTACATCTTCAACTTTCTTTGTACCGCCAGAATCGTCTGGTAATTCTTCCTTAGCTGTAATTTGTTTAAGATAATTGCAAGAATGAGCATAAGAATGCCCAACAAATCTACCAGATATATATATATATATATATATATGAGAAGAGAATCACCTTTTCAAGATATATATACAGAATAAGCTGATACAAGATTTCAACGATTATCAATATAGTGAAATGAGTGGTTCCCCACCCACGAACTAATGAATTAGTTTCCCGTCTCATCACCACTGCTACAATTGTATCAACAGTGTATATCGCTTCTACGATACCTCTACACTGCGACAAATGTTACCTCAGTGAGTTAGATCGGTTTCCTAACACATCTTAAACTCCTGCCCATACAAGAGAGTTGTTTAACTCAAATACTAAAATGGTTTTCAATTAAAATTCAACAATCACTATCACGTTGCGCATAACAGATAACAAGCATGTTAATGCACGGGGTGCAAAAGAAACAATACTTGCATAACAATAAACTTTATAAATTAGATACGTTATTACACGGAGTGCATTTCAACAAATAAATAAACTTTCCTGAATATGGATAATATGTTAACGCTAATGTTTCATTCCTCACTCAATCTCTTGAAGTGTAAGCTCTAGAACTTTTATCCTCCAAGTTTTTCCTTTCCTTTGATTATGCTAGGCTAATTAAGCATTTTAACAATTAAATCTTTTAAGTTTTATTTCAGGTATTATAACCGCATATAAATTAGACTTCTTCTACAATATATGAAATAATTTTAGCATTATAACTGCTTACAAAATAAATATTTTTCAACTATATTTAAAATAAATTGAGCATTATAACTGATTGAAAAATGAATATTCGGTTACTATGGTTGAAATAAATCGGGCATTATAGCTGCTTATAAAATGAATATTCGGCTATTATATTTGAGAAAATTTAAGCATTATAACTACTTATAAAATGAATATTCGATTATTATATTTGAGAAAATTTAAGCATTATAACTGCTTATAAAATAAATATTTTTACTAAATAGTTGAAGAAATTCGGACATAGTAACTACTTATAAAAGAATATTTTCTAATATATAAGAGAAATAAATCGGACATTATAACTGCTTGTAAATAGGACTTTTGTATTATATACTTAAGATAATTTGGGCATTATAACTGCTTATAAAAGTATATTTCTACTAAATATATATAAAGAAAAATAAAAATAATAACCACTTGAGTAATACCTCTTGTAGTTGTTAGCTTTACTTCCAATCGCGCAGCGCTTCGATGCTTAGAAAGTACTTTTTATCTCACAATATCTCTCAGCATATAAATATAGAGTGTTTTTGCTCTTGAACTGCTCTTGAAAAATAGTAAGGAATGAATGAACTGAGCTTGCTATTTATAGAAAAACCAAGTTTCACTAATTACACGTTAGGGGCTCGGCTTATTACACTTTGGTACCTAGGTTAAATACACTTTAGTACCTAGCGTGTGCCAGGCGTAAGCTGGTGTGTGCCAGACGTAAGCTGGCGTGTGCCAGGCATAAGCTGGCATGTGTCAGGCATAAGCTGGCGTGTGCTAGGTGTAAGCACGACAAAGCATAAGCACGACAAAGCAGCTTGTCAGTGATGAGTAGGTTTTATACCTACGAATCGGATACCAATGAACGTGAATTATTTCTTATTTCCATGGTTTTCAGTTACTTTTCATGTATTTTGTGTGTTTTTGTAGGTTGCACATGTTGGGATTGCATTGGGCGAGAATTGGACGTTCGAGTGGATGAAGTTGCTGATGTTGCAAGAATTCAGAGCAGCGCAGCCGCGCCCAAAATGAACTGGGTAGCAGCGCAGCCGCGCGTGATGTCAGAGTTAGAAAAAAAATGGCTGCCAGGGTAGCGCGGTCGTGCGCCTTTCAAGCTTAATCCAGGCGCGGCCGCGCCGGTTCGAGTGAGGGCAAAATAGACTTTTTAGATGTTTTAATTGGATTTGATTTGATCTTGGTTTTGAAACTTTGTAATTAATTAGGGGTTTATCAGATACTATAAATAGGTGTTTTCTAGTTGGTTATTGATATCTATCTATTAGAAAACCCTAGTTTGGAGCAATTGGAGAAGACTTGAAGCAAGTTGATAGCAAGGAGGAGCAGGACAGAGTTTGAAGGATTGCTTTTAGTGTTTCTTCTCTTTTCTCTCTATTCCAAACTTTTGATGTTATTAAACTTGTGGATGATGATTTCTACTTTATTTATGAACTAAATTTCTTTAAGGCTATAATGGATCTTAATGCGTAGTTTTGAATAGCATGCTTCTTTGAATATTGTGATTAGTTATTTTTGGATTGTCTATTACGGTTTGTGCTGAATTGTTAATTATCTGGCCAATAATTATTGAGATAATCTATATTAATTTGAAAGATGAAGTATAGATTTAGATCTGACCATAATAGCATGTGATTGTGTCTTCTGCTGTCGATGGAATTCATAATTTGTGATTAGGATAGAGATAAACCTATCACCGCATGTAATCAAAATAGGGAACTTGGGCTTTAAATCCTTTTTAATTGTAATTCACATAGAAATATAGTGAGTTAGTTATCTAGGGTGATTAACTTGAGTCTATCAATTGTGGATTTAAGTTAGGTTGTTTATGGAACATTGAAAGATGATCATAAATAGTGATGTGTTCTTGGTTAACAATCCAGAATAACTAGCATAATCCAAAGGGGAGCATGTTAAGTAAAATAAAGCATTAAGTGAAGTTATAGTCTTAAGTCTTTAAAAAATCTGTTTTCAAACTAGTGTTAGTAATTTAATTTAGAATTAATTAGTTAAATTCAAAACCTCAAAATTCATAAATCACTTGTTTACTAAAAATTGATTTGATTTAAATTTGGAATTTGTCATTATAGAATCAATTCTTCTCTGTGGGACGATACTCTACTTTCACTTTATTACTTGTGGACTGCGTATACTTGCGTATTTTTGCTAGTATAGATTTTGGCAAACAAGTTTTTTTTTGGCGCCGTTGCCGGGGAACAATTGTGTCTATAATTTCAAGTGTTAGTTTTAATTAATTCAGTTTTAGTTATCATTATTTTTCTTGTTACTTCCTGTTTTAGGTGATCTGGGTTTGTTTATGCAAACACGATCCAAGCAACCGGAACTTGTGCAGAGTGAAGATGATCTTGAGAACAAGTTACGCAAGTTGAGAAAGTTTTGTCGGGAGACACTTGAGAAAGAGAAAATGGCTAACGAAGAACAAAAATCATTGAGGGAATATGCTATGCCTAAGATAGATGACATCAAGTCAAGCATCACGAGGCCAGCCATCACTGCTAATTCCTTCGAGATCAAGCCGAGCACAATTCAAATGATTCAGAATTCGGTACAGTTTGGGGGATTAGCCAACGACGATCTGAATGCACACTTGGTTATCTTTCTTGAGATTTGTGATACATTCAAATATCCAAATGTGTCTGATGATGCGGTGAAATTACGTTTGTTTCCGTTTACACTAAGGGATAAAGCAAAGAGTTGCACTCACTTCCACCGGGATCCATCACAACTTGGGATGACTTGGCCCAGAAATTCCTCGCAAAATTCTTCCCGCCGGCTAAGTCTGCTAAGTTGAGAAATGATATTTCTACCTTTGAGCAAAGTCATGGAGAGTCACTGTCCGAAGCTTGGGAAAGGTTCAAAGAATTATTGAGAAGATGTCCACATCATGCGTTACCCAAGTGGCTGCAGATTCAGTCATTCTACAATGGGTTGAGCAGTAACACTCGAGCAAGTATAGATGCAGCTGCAGGGGGAGCTTTAATGGATAAGAATTTCGATGAAGCTTTTACTTTGTTAGAGACTATGGCTGCAAATAATTATTAATGGCCGACTTCCAGATTGAATCAACAAAAGGTAGCTGGAGTTTTGGAAGTAGATACGGTCACGGCATTAACAGCTCAAATGGCGGCCATGTCTAAGAAGATTGAAGCTTTAGCAGAATCGAAAGTCCAGTAAGTAGCCTACGTGTGTGAACTATGTGCAGGCGCACATCCGACGGAATATTGTGCTATTAATCCGGAATCTGTACAGTACTTGGGGAGTTACAACAGACCACAACAGCCATACCAGAATGCATATAATCCGGGGTGGAAGAATCATCCGGGCTTCTCATGGAGCAATAACTCTCAAGTTCAAAATCCCGCTCCAAGATCATAGAACCCCCCGGGTTTTCAGAACCAAGCTCCACAACAGGCAGAGAGAAAACCCAATTTAGAAGAGTCTTTGGCAAGATTTATCACAGCATCGGAGAAAAGAATGAATGAGCAAGATAAGCTGTTAAATCAGGTAGACTTGAATGTGAAGAGCCAAGCGGTGTCAATTCGGAATCTGGAAAATCAGCTCGGTCAGTTGGCTCAAGTCTTGAACAATCGACCGCAAGGAACACTTCCAAGTGATACAGAGGTTAACCCCAAGAGAGAGGGACGGAAAATCAAGTGGCAGATCATCTCTCGAGATTAGAAAACAGTGACCACGTCAAGGGTGACAACACAGTGATCAATGAATTCTTTTCGGATGAGCAATTATTTTTGATCCATTCAGAAGTCCCTTGGTATGCCGATTTTGTTAATTATTTGGTTAGCAATGTACTTCCTCCTGATTTGACTAGCCAACAAAAGAAAAAGTTTCTGCATGATGTAAAAAGGTACATGTGGGATGAACCGTTCATGTTCAAACATTGTGCCGATCAGATGATTAGACGGTGTGTGCCACAAAGTGAAATAGAGAGTATTTTACATCATTGCCATGATTCACTATATGGAGGTCATTACGGAGGCGAGAAGACAGCGGCCAAGGTGTTACAAGCAGGATTTTTCTGGCCAACGTTATTTAAGGACGCCCACCACTTCGTGCAAAGATGTGACAGATGTCAAAGGGTGGGAAATATTTCCAAGCGTCATGAGATGCCCTTGAATGCCATATTAGAAGTTGAAGTCTTTGACGTTTGGGGAATAGATTTTATGGGACCATTCCCATCGTCCTTTAACAACCTTTACATCCTTTTGGCGGTCGATTATGTCTCTAAATGGGTGGAAGCAAGTGCGCTGCCGACTAATGATGCCAAAGTGGTTCTTAAATTTCTGCAGAAAAACATCTTCACACGTTTTAGCACCCCAAGAGCAATTATCAGTGATGAAGGGAGTCACTTTTGCAACAGGTCATTCACGGCTCTCCTAGCTAAGTATGGGGTACACCACCGAGTTGCTACAGCTTATCATCCCCAAACTAGTGGTCAAGTCAAAGTGTCAAACAGAGAAGTGAAGAGAATTCTGGAGAAAATCGTCAATCCAAATAGAAAAGATTGGTCAGCAAAATTGGATGATGCACTTTGGGCTTATAGGACAGCTTATAAGACGCCCATTGGCATGTCTCCGTACTAATTAGTCTATGGAAAGGCGTGTCACCTACTAGTTGAGTTTGAACATAGAGCATATTGGGCCATCAAAAGGTTGAATTTTGATCTCGCGACTGCTGGGGAAAAGAGGCTACTTCAGCTGAATAAGCTCGATGAATTCCGGTTGCAAGCATATGAGAATTCGAAGATATACAAGGAAAAAGTCAAGAAGTGGCATGATCGGAAAATCATCGATAGGACTTTTGAGCCGGGACAAGCAGTGCTTCTTTTCAATTCTAGGCTGAAATTATTTCCAGGGAAGCTCAAGTCTAGGTGGTCGGGTCCTTTCATTGTTAAACAAGCATTCCCTCATGGCGCTATTGAAGTTTTTACAAGCAATCCGGAAGAGTCGTTTAAAGTCAATGGCCAAAGATTGAAGCACTATTGGGGTGGTGGTGTTGATCGCCAGAAAACCTCAATCACTCTTGCCGACTAAAGATGAAACAGGAAGTAGTCAGGCTGAAAGACTTTAAATCAAGCGCTACTTGGGAGGCAACCCAATTTCTAATTGTTTTTAGTTATCATTTTGTGATTTTTTTTTTTTAGGACTTAGATTTAGTTTTTATCTTGTAGTAATTTGATACTTTGTGTCTGGGTTTTTATTGTTTATAGGTCATACACCAAGGAGTATACATGAAGAAATCATCAAAAGGGCTTAATATTCAAATTCCAGATTTTAAACCAGCGCGGCCGCGCCTGACTTCAGGAACTCAAAATGGTCCAGCTGGTACACCAGCGCGGCCGCGCCCAAAATGTGAAGGAAACTAGCACGGCCGCGCCGCATCTCAGAAGTTGGAAAAAAATTAGCTGGCACACTAGCGCGGTCGCGCCCCATTCAGGTTAAATCCAAGCGCGGCCGCGCCGCGATCGGATCTCAGTTTTTAAAAATCAAGTTCAACTCGACCCACGACTGCTTTTTATTTCCTTTTCCCGCTTGGACTCTATTTCTTCAAACCTATTCCATCTAAAAAACTGACTCTCTCTGTTTCCTTCTCTTCCAAATCGGATTCCTTACCAAATCCCAATCTCTACACAATCATTCTACAAATCAAACTCTACCAATATCAATCCCTAGTTTGTATTATCATTCATCTCCATTCTCTCTCTAATACATACATACATAGCCGACACTCTCCATTCACACCCCAAATTCGATTTCTTCAACAATCACAGAGTTCATCAAGGAGATTGTCCAGTATAAACGCAGTGGGTTAGCAAGGAATTGCAGTGGGTTTATTGAAGTAAGTATATTGAAATTAGGGTTTTACATTGTACTAAGCTTCTTGTTAGATTTTACACAGGGGATTGCATTATATTGGTTTTGTTGCTTGTAATTGAGTTGTGCATGCAAGTATTTTGGAGTGTTATTGTTTGAGAAACCCTAGTGTAGTTTCTTTCAAGTTTGGGGGAGATTTTGCTTTATTGTGAATTGGGAATTGAGTTGATATGGCTTCCAAACGACCACGAGGGGAATCGTCCAGTTCACATGCACACGCTAAGGATGTAGATTTTGATAGGAGTCGGTTTGTTTCGGCTGAGGCGGAGGACTTCTATCACCGGGTTTGTTGGGCAAGACCTTTGTATTGGAGCGTGGGCTAAAGCCTGATCCTGCTTTGGATGGAGAGATGATGCGTATGATCAGGGCTAAGGGCTGGCTATTCTTTGTGGCGCCACCATTGTCAGCGCCTATTTCTGTGGTTCAAGAATTTTACGCCAACACCAAGATTACAAAGGATGGGACTACGTTTGTGAGGGGCTGTCAGGTGCCTTATGATAGCCGCTCTATTAATGATATCTACCACTTGCCTACCATTCCCATTTCTGACCCTGAGAGTTTCCATTCTACAAACTGGGAACCCAAGCTGGAAAGAATCAAAAATGCCTTGTGTAAGCCTGGTACCGAGTGGACTACGAAGTAGGAGACCGACCAGAAGCTTCACTTCCCGCACACAGCCTTGAGTCGCTATGGCAAGACCTGGTACAGCTTCATTTGTGCTAATCTCATGCCCACCAGGCACCAGAACGACGTGATCAAGGACCGGGCGATTTTGTTATATGGGATAGTGATGGGAAAGTCTGTTAATGTTTGGCCATGTGATTCACCAGTCTATTCGTCGTTACCTTCAGGGAGGTACGTCAGGTGGTATTCCACATGCTTCGGTGATTACCCGCTTATGTTCAGCTGCGGGGGTGGAGTGGGCCGACAGTGAGCCAGTGCAACTCCCGATGAATACCATTGATCACGCGACGATAGCAAAGTATAAGGTGTGGGAAGGAGCCCCGTCGCATGCTCATGGAGCAGGATTCTTGTTAGGGGACTATTCTGAGAGTGAGGAGGCGTCTGATCAGCCGATGCCTGAGCCTGAACAGCCGGTTAATATCTCGCAGGCTCGATTGGATCGTATGGAGAGGAGGATGACTCGGCGGATGGACGCCATACACTCGAGCATGACGGAGCTTCGTTCCTTCTCCACTCAGCTTTCAGATAGCTTCTCACGGGCATTTTCTCAGTTGGGCGTTCAAGTCCAATTCCCGACTTTTGGTGCAACCTCAGTTTACCCACCTCCAGACACACCTTCCGATGGGGAGGAGGCAGATGATGCTACTTCGGATTAGGGGAGTTTTCTTTCTTTTTCCTTTTTCTTTTATTGTTTATCCAATGAGGGCATTGTCTGTTTTAAGTTTGGGGAGTTAGGTTTTTGTTTAGCATGTTTATTGGTTTTGGTTTAGCATGTTTATTGGTTTTGGGCATTATTTCTGTTAGTATGTTGGCATTTTAGTATCTTGCATAGTTTAGTTTGGTGGAGTTAGGTGCATTTAGTTTGTTTGTAGTAATCCAATTGTTTAGTTTTGTATGATTTTGGCTCGGCCAATGATGAGATGGGTATTATTGTGTTAGCTTGGACAGTTTGAAAGTCGTTAGGGGTATAATAATTTTGATCATGAGGGTAATTATGCCTGTCATAACTTGAGTTTTTTGGATTTGCACGAATAAATTGATTAATTTGACTGCTGGGTTCGAAGGGTTGCATAACTGATTTTTTACATGAGAATTGGGTAAATCATTGATAGATGAATTAATAAGGAAGGTTAAATAGAGTAAAAGCTGAGTTTGGGGGTTCTTTAAAGGTAAAAAAAATCAGAAAAAAATCCAAAAATATAATAAAATGAGTTGACTAGTTGGGTTCTGAGGCCTCTATCACTTGGGGGTAATTAGATCCTTAGGGGTGTCTTGACACCTAGTGCCCTAAAGCCATGTGGTTTGGGAGTCATTGATTGAACGCTCACTACATGGGTGATTTTGAAAAGCCTAAGAGAACTTGACATTGCACAGTCAAGCATAAATACGAGATGGAGCGTAAAACGCACTCGTAGTAGAATAAAGTAGGAATAAAACCTTGTTAGAACCTTCATGCTTAGTATTTACTTGATTTTGGCCAGATTTGTTGTATTTGCTTTAATTGGAGTAAAAATGGATTATGTTTGTTGTAGAGTTGGTTATGTGGCTTTTTGTGAACTTTGGTCAGTTAAGTCGATTAATGAGCACACACGCACAACTTGGGTGATGATAGGTATATATTGCTTGATTGGTTGAGATTATTAATTCCTTGTGATTGGATTTGTTGTTTCACGCTGGTTATTGATATCTCTGAGGCATACAGTTAACATTCATACTGGCTATTGGTTGGATTCGTAGGCGTGCTAGTTTTTAGTGCATTTATGGCATTGTGTTGCATTGTGTTAGTTATTGCATTGCATTGTGTTGCTTGGGGACAAGCAATAGTTTAAGTTTGGGGGAATTTGATGAGTAGGTTTTATACCTACGAATCGGATACCAATGAACGTGAATTATTTCTTATTTCCATGGTTTTTTCAGTTACTTTTCCATGTATTTTGTGTGTTTTGTAGGTTGCACATGTTGGGATTGCATTGGGCGAGAATTGGATGTTCGAGTGCATGAAGTTGTTGATGTTGCTGAGGTTGCAAGAATTCAGAGCAGCGCGGGCCAGCGCCCCAAAATGAACTGGGTAGCAGCACGGCCGCGCGTGATGTTAGAGTTAGAAAAAAAATGGCTGCCAGGGTAGCGCGGCCGCGCGCCTTTCAATGCTTAATCCAGGCGCGGCCCGCGCCGGTTCGAGTGAGGGCAAAAATGGACTTTTTAGATGTTTTAATTGGATTTGATTTGATCTTGGTTTTTGAAACTTTGTAATTAATTAGGGGTTTTATATCAGATACTATAAATAGGTGTTTTCTAGTTGGTTATTGATATCTATCTATTAGAAAACCCTAGTTTGGAGCAATTGGGAGAAGACTTGAAGCAAGTTGATAGCAAGGAGAAAGCAAGGAGGAGCAGGACAGAGTTTGAAGGATTGCTTTTAAGTGTTTCTTCTCTTTTCTCTCTATTTCCAAACTTTTGATGTTATTAAACTTGTGGAAAATGATTTCTAGTTTATTTATGAACTAAATTTCTTTTAAGGCTATAATGGATCTTAATGCGTAGTTTTGAATAACATGCTTCTTTGAATATTATGATTAGTTATTTTTGGATTGTCTATTACGGTTTTGTGCTGAATTGTTAATTATCTGGCCAATAATTATTGGAGATAATCTATATGAATTTGAAAGATGAAGTATAGATTTAGATCTGACCATAATAGCATGTGATTGTGTCCTTCTGTTTGTCGATGGAATTCATAATTTGTGATTAAGATAGAGATAAACATATCAC
The DNA here is from genome assembly GCA_034770075.1 of Aralia elata. Taxonomy (NCBI): domain Eukaryota; kingdom Viridiplantae; phylum Streptophyta; class Magnoliopsida; order Apiales; family Araliaceae; genus Aralia; species Aralia elata. The sequence continues at coordinate 58,845,604 of CM068384.1, read as the reverse complement.
CGCATGTAATCAAAATAGGGAACTTGGGCTTTAAATCCTTTTTAATTGTAATTCACATAGAAATATAGTGAGTTAGTTATCTAGGGTGATTAACTTGAGTCTATCAATTCTGGATTTAAGTTAGGTTGTTTATGGAACATTGAAAGATGATCATAAAATAGTGATGTGTTCCTGGTTAACAATCCAAAATAACTAGCATAATCCAAAGGGGAGCATGTTAAGTAAAATAAAGAATTAAGTGAAGTTATAGTCTTAAGTCTTTTAAAAAATCTGTTTTCAAACTAGTGTTAGTAATTTAATTTAGAATTAATTAGTTAAATTCAAAACCTCAGAATTCATAAATCACTTGTTTTTCTAAAAATTGATTTGATTTTAAATTTGGAATTTGTCCATTATAGAATCAATTCTTCTCTGTGGGACGATACTCTACTTTCACACTTTATTACTTGTGGACTGCGTATACTTGCGTATTTTTGCTATTATAGATTTTGGCAAACAGTCAGCGTAAGCACGACAAAGCACTATATCAGTTTAAGCACGACACAACAGCTTACTAAAAATAATTTGTCAGGATGCTTTTTGGTGAAATCTTGGAAAGCACGACAAATCATTTTGTTAATGTAAGCACGACTAAGTAGCTTGACCAAAAAATTTTATTTGACCAAATTCATCGTTTACACTATAAAATCACAAAACACCTGGTTCGAAATATCATTTGGATCTTTATTAAGCACATAAATTCGAATCTCATTAGGTCTTAAGGTTTTAAACTTCACGATACCTAGTTTTAGGTCATTGAATTTACCTCTAACCATATACGATCGTATTTATAAGTCTCATAAATATTCGGGGTATTACATTCACCTCTACTTCAAAGAATTTGGTCCTCGAAATTAACTTTACAGCTAACTTTAGCCATTCCATATCATATTTATAAGTTCTATAAATATTTAGGATATTACACATCTTGTATCAAAGTCATGCTTTCATAAGAATTAAAAGGCTTAACAAAAGAAACCTTGCTTGAATAACGATAAGCCAAGGTTATGAGACTTGCTTAATACAAGAATAAAGTTAAGGAAACTTGAGTAATAATATACAAGTCAGAGATAAGGAACTTGCCTCGTGCGTAATCTATATAATCACAACTTACATTCACCAAATGTCTTACATACCATTAGGACCACAATATAAATTAGTTTCATTACAATTATGATTAACGGCTTCAATTTCCACTTTAGTACAACTTAGCAACTTAGTTCACGATCTGAACTTCCTAACTAACCAAATAGGACTAATCAAAAATCTCTACAAGCATACACCATAAGTCTTAGCATTCAAATTCTCACAAACAACAAAGTTAAAGTCTCCTAAAAACTTACCAAATCATAGCTTACAATTCAACTTTGTCATCACATACTCTTGATACAACTTAATACGTGTTTAAATCTTCTTCATGTTCATTAGGCTAGGTTATGTTGGGTTCTAAGGACTGAACAATTAAAAAAATATCCATTTCTGTTGTGGTGCAGGCGCGGCCACGCCCTGTTTAGCCTTGGCACCAGCGTAGCCGCGCTAGTGTGCAGACACAGGTACTGCAGGCTGCTTCTCCTCTGCAACGAACCAAACTCCCAAAACTCCATACAACAGCAATTTAGGCATATCCAAACGTTATAAACTCAACCAAAACAACATAACATATATACTTAACCATTCTAATAACACAAACAACACTAATAACCAATTTAGAGTCTCCAAAATCAAGGTTCTTGCTATTTCTTCATATTTCAACATATTTAGCGAAATCAAACACTACATACTCGTTTCTTAACCAGATTGGTTCATTCCACTTGTATTCCTTTTCGTTTCTTAACATATTAACATAAACAACTATCAGTTTACAGATTATTACATGAATTAAACATTAATTTTGACTCCAAAATAAGCCATTTTGTATATATTAAACCAAAAACCAATTTCTTCCTCTTAAACAATTTTTTCATGGATTTGATTTTCTGAAAAGTCAATTATAACAACATAGAATGATTTATACATATCTAAGAGCATAAACAATCCAATTTCTGAACCCATCATTCAACAAAAAGTTATCCATAGAGAAGAAGTTTTAGAAAACTAAGAACTAAGAAATTGAATATTAGTTTATTACTTTAGATTGCTCTTTACACTAGTGAGATAATGAAGATTGTTAGTTTAGCTCTCCTTCTCCACTTTGATTCTCCAGAAACTCTTCTTTAAAACCACAAAACTCTCAACTCCTTTAATTTCTCTCCTCCCTCTATTCTCAGACTTAGCCGAATAAAATACGTAAAATATGAAAGACTGATAAAAGCTACACATAAAGCCATCAGTTAAAAAAAACAAAGAGCCTTATCAGTTAAAATTAACTCAAGAGTCACGGGGCCATGTTTGGTTAGACTCCCCAAAAACCCATTTTAAAATATTTTCATAATTCTCTTATCATATGGTTCTTCTGTTACACCTTTTAAATATGTTCTAATATTTAAATTAAATAGAATTAAACCTAATTCCTTAAGAAATAAAATCATAAATAATCCAACTAAAATATTTATTTAATTCGATAAATATTTTTAACTATTAACAAAAATCACATTCATTACAGCGATAGAGCTGAGGGAAGCCATAAGAGGAAATTGAATATTAGCTAGTCTGAAGATAAACAAAGAAACATGAAGAAAATGGTTGAAGAGTGTGAGAATTGTGGGAAGAACCATACCCGGGTAATGTAGGAAAGCTAAGAGAGCGTGTTATAATTGTGGGCAAGAGGGGCATATCTCTCATAATTGCCCCAATCCAACGCAAAATGAGTGTTATGCTTGTGGATCGTTAGATCATCAAACAAGAAAGTGTTTAAAGAAAGGGACAGGTGGAGGAAGTAGTAGTAAGGAAAAGAGAGTTGGTAAACAAACACTAGCTAAATTTTTAGAGAAGTAAGATAATACCTTCTGACAAGGTTGGGTGGAGTAACCGCAATGCTAAAGCAATTGTGTGGGAACTCAAGGAAGAAAAAGATGAAGAAATTAGTTTATCTTTATTTTTTTGATGTAATCTTGTAGCAGTGATTCTGGGGACGGAATCCTTATAAGGGGGGAAGAATATGACAACCAGAAAATTTGTGTAATCTATTATTTGGGTTTATGAATATGAATATCTAATAAAATGAGTTTTATTGATATTATTAAGTGTAAATGTGTTTGTATGTGTTTAAAGGTCGTATTATGACCTAGATTATATTTACGTGGTAGAATTTACGAACTAGGGTTTCATAGATGCAAATAAAATTTTTCCGAAAAAAAAGACGAAAAAACATTATTCACGCTAAAAACGTCTTTTTCTATTTTATTATTTTTTAAAAGACACCATAGTGTTTATATGATGTCACGAGACGTAATCTCTAATAAAATTTAAAAACGAAAAACACAATTCTTTGGTTTGTGGAACGAATTTCGAATGTCAACCGAGAATAATAAGAGTACAATACGAATTATTGTACGAGTAGAATACGAGAATAATACGAGTATACGAAATATTATACGGTAAAAATACGAAAATCAACCTAAAAGAGAAAAGTCAACGATTGCGGCTAACTATTTAGTCGGAGTAATCGAACTAAGGAAAGAAAACCTAGTTAAGGTAACTAAGGTGTAACTTAATCCAAGTGAACTTGTATAGACCAATGGGAGGGGAGAGCTTCCTAAGGAAGCTAGCCATCCCATCCGCGACCACTTAATCCATGGTTAGTAGTTTGGTTAGTTAAGGAAGCTTACATGAGAAGCTTGTTGGAGAAGCTAGGAAGAGCCCAAATGACCATTATACCTTAAACTCTTGCCCACCCTATAAATACTAAGCCATTTCCTTCACAAATCCTACCAATTCACTAAACTAAGAGAAGAAACTCTAGTAAAATAGAAAGAGAGAAGGAGAGCTCGGGTAAGTGCAAGAGATTGAGAAAAGGATCAAGCAAGCCTTGATCATCATCTAACAAGAAAGAGTAGAACCAAAGAGGTAAGAACTTTAAAACCCTAACACCATATTTTAAAGCTTTATAATATTGAAGTGCTTTGTTGGTGGATGTTGATTAATGGGGATCAATGGAGGATCCAAAGAGATAAGGAGAATGATCTTAGATGACTTAATATTTACCGGTAATAAGCACGCAAAGTGAGAACATAATGTTAATAAAGAACTAAACCATGAAAAGTATGAAAATTATTGTATTTGTTGTTGATGGACACGTTTAAAACCATCGTTAGTGAGTTAATTATTAAAATCTAAGAAGAAGAAAATATATGTATGTGTGTTAAGGAAATGTTATAATTGGAATGGAGTAAAAATAAGCTATAACGAAGTTATGGCGAAATTTTTAATAAAACAAGTTAAATGTTGAAAACTTAGGTCCCGAGGGACTTTTGAGCCAATTTTTAGGCTTATTAGAGGAATTAGAAAAATTATTCTGTCAAGAGGCAATTGTAGAGATTGTTACAATGAACAAAATGGCTTAAGAATGGACTCATTCCGATATGGGATTACGAAGTTACGACGTTACAAAATAGGCACGTCAGAGCGTTAGAAATCAAGTTAGGCTGACCAAGGCTCAGCGCAGCTACGCTGGTTCTTGGCACAGCTGCGCCAGGAAGCCAAGAGCTTAGCGCAGCTGCGCTACCTGTGGGCGTAACTATGCCAGCCCTGAGTCAGGAGTTGGCCAAGTGGTGCTGTTATGCAGTCGAGCGTCAGGCATTTGCGTACGTAACGTGCAATGCCTACGACGATAAAAGTAGATTGTTTTAAGTCCTAAAAGGCTAACATTATAAAACGTAAAAGACTTAACAATTACTTTAGGCATTTGAGCAGTCAGGGTTCGGCCTATGACGCGCGCCAAGTCAAATGTAAATAAACTTAAAACGTGTTTCGATTCTAATAAAACGGAGATTATAAAATATGAAATAGAGTTAATGTGAAACAATTTAAAAGTGTCATTATGTAGCTAATTGGTATGTCGTCATACATGAATATGTGCAGGGCATTCAAAGGACGAATTAGCTAAAAGTTATAAGCAACGCTTAAAGACAAGTTTCTAACATCTTGTCTAAACTTTATGTTATGCAAGATTTCTATCTATGTGCAAATGTTTCATGTTTGTACAAGATGTTTAGCTATTAATTGTGTTGTGTGCCAATACCTACACTTATGTGCTATTTAATGAACTGTTTTGTTGTTAAACTGTCCAAATTGCTAAAGTTTTGTTATTCATGAACTGCATAAAAAATATGGTCGATGCCAATTATTTCGGCTAGATAATTGTTAAGGTAAGTGTCGATGCCAATTGTTTCGGCTAGACAAATGTTAAGGTAAGTGTTGATGCCAATTGATTTCGGCTAGACAAAAATAGAAGTAAGTTATTAAATGAGTGAAATTCTAATGAAGTTAAGGAAAGTTAATTCAAACTAGAGGAAACTGGCGTACGTATAAGAGGAGATGAATTAGACACAGGTTGATCAATAATAATGAAGTAGACACAGGAGATGTCAAATTTAAGAAAGAATTGAGAGAAATGTTAAAAGTCACATGTGTATCTGTTGTAGAGGATAAAAGTCACATGTGTATTGTTGTAATAGATAAATGATGTAAAAAATCATTATTTGTATGTATTGAAGATGTAAAAGTATTAGAGCCTGGGATAAGGAGGCGACATTTTGTAATATATTGAAGTTGCATTTATGTTTTAAACTTATATGAGTGTATGAGTTGAATGTTTAGCCCCGGGACGCATTGGACCTGGGTTTAAAGGTAGACCCAGAGTTCATGGGCGTTACATATCACGCGAGTATAGGCATGTTGTCTTACGAAGCATTGTACAGGAGAAAGTGCAGGATGCCATTTTGCTGGGATGAGGTAGGGGAACATCGACTACTTGGACCAGAATTGGTTCAACAGACTGCGAGGCCAATAACGGCTCAAGCCAAATATAAGAAATATGCAAATCAACATAGGTAGAAGCGAGATTTTGACATAGGTAGCTATGTATTTTTGAAGGTATCTCCCTAAAAAGGGAAGATAAGATTTGGAAAGAAAAGAAGGTTAAGTCCGAGATGAAAGTAGTATACACACAAGCCAATCATATTTGATATGATGTAGCATATACTTTGTAATCTTATTCATTTATTAATAAAAGAATTGATTTTCTTAAAAGATATTTTATATTATCTACATAATGTTGTTATATTAAATGTGATAAACTCATAGTTTTGAGCAATGCTTTTAGAATCATGATGGTGATCATACTAATGAGATCTAAATTCTAGATAGCTCACAAACTAAAATTGTTCCTAATCATTGGATTACTAAAAAGGGAATTAGTGAATTCGGATAGATTAGTACATACTTTGCTTGCTCTTAAGAAGAGGATGATTGATCTCATAATCATTTATGTGGAGACACTAAAGCAAGTATGTAGGTGCTTATTGGAAAATAAGTTCATTGAACGTGGCTCGCTAAGGAATACCTAATGGAGTTTTACTCGCCTGTCAATAGGAATTCCTCTAGTGATAGTAGTACAAGTGATCCTTGGACTTGAGATCATCATAGTACCTTGTGTATGATGAGTTATACTTTGACATGTCCCTTAAGACCTTTGGGGTATATCAAAGGGTATGATTCGGTATAAGTAAGTTGTGCATGGAGATAGGTGAATGATCAACAAAGAATCTACCACGTCTAGTAAAAGATGTGAAATGTCCTATGTGATTCGATAAATGACAACTCAGTAGTCTTGGCCAAGGCAGAATAAATTAGAAAAGAGTTTCTAATTTGCATTATTTAGAGTTGTGCATTTGGGAATTGAAATATATATAATTAAATAAAATAAGACTTGCTAGTAATTTCATGTCTTATATTTAATTGGGACATGTCTATGGTAGAAAGGATTGAATTGTACGGTAACTAATTCACTGAAAAGTTTTTTTTATGATTAATGTTGAAATCTATATTATCTGGAAAGTCGTTGATCGCTAAGAGGGCTTACCCTTATTGTAAAATAAATATTATTTATTTAAATGAATTAAATAGTTTAATTTATTTATTTAAATAAGATTAGAATTGGATCTAATTGATTTATTCACAACCGGTTTAATATGGAGAACCTAAAGGGTCACACCGCAAAAGGAAAATATTTATTTATGAAGTAAATGGCATAATTGTAATAATAAGTTAAGTGTATTTAATTTAGTCTAATGGAGGTAGAATAAATTAAATAGCTTAATATTTAATATTTTGAAAATATTAAATATAAATTAATTAGAGGAGTCTTATTATTATTATTACTATTACTATTATTTAATTCCTAATAGGGATTGGGGATTTAATTAATAGAAGTACTCTCCCATGGATTCCTAATTGGATTAGGAGCATAATTAATTAAAGGAGTTTAATTATAATAGAAACCCTAATCTTAAATAGTTTAGGGAAGGGTTATTCCTACATCTATAAATAAGAGGAGTCTTATCATAGATTAGGGTTACACACTCTTGCATTAGATCGTGGAGAGTACTTGCAATTTCTATAGAGATAGAAACTACTGTTTTGCCAATACCCAACTTCTTGAATACCTATTCTTCCTTGGTGGATCACCTCTAGAGGCCAAACACTTGGGTGGCTAACGTTGATCAAAAGAAGGAATCTCATCGGTGGAATTCGAGGAGAACCCGAAGGACTAGGAGTTGAACTTGTACCCGAGGAAGCTTTGATCTAACGAGAGTAATAATTCTTATTCTCTTTCTCTTTCGTTTAATTGATAATTGGAACACAAGAAAAGATCATGGTGATGGTTTGTATGAAAAATTTTAAAATCCGTTTTATCACGCTTCCGCTCTATTTATGTAATTTGATTGCATGTTCGCGTTATATACAAACCTAACAGTGGTATCAGAGCCTAATCCTTGTGTTAATTATTGATTTTTGATGATTCCATGTATGAATTGATATGCGATACAATCGGTTTTTTGGGCTGTAATAATTTTTCTGAATCTGCACTACGGCGCGGCCGCGCCGCTTCCAGTTCATTCTGGAGCGCAACAGCGCCCTAACCCAGAAAACGTTGCTGGGGGTGCAGCGCGGCCGCGCCGCTCCCTAGTATCAATTTGGAACGCGGCCAGGGGCGCCGGTGTGCAGATTTTGACATTTTTTTTGTTTTTTCCCTCAATTGAGATAAATGGTTTTTATTTAATTGATAAAAGTTTTAAAATATAAAGATGTTTTATTGTTATCTGGAAGATAGAGCATTTCAAGATTGCTAAAATTAAAGGAGTTTAATTTGGAAATGGTTTTTGATTAAAATAAAAGAGTTTATTTTGTTGTTCAAAATCTAAAATATTGAAGCCATAAAACTTTTTGCCCATGTAATATTGATATCAATGCATATATGGAATGGTTTTATTATATTCATCGCGGATGAATATTATTTATTGATACATATAGAGATATGTTATTATAATAAATAGGGATTCGGATTATGGACTATTGACCAATGTGTGTATTGGAATTTATTTTTAGTAGATGCTTGAATGGTAGTGGGGTTTTTAATATGAAATGGGGTCTGGCGTACCTTCGTCTTCTCCTAATTTTTTCTTAAAATGTAAATTTCTATGCTCCCTCCTATGGATTACTTCCCCTTGACATGCTAGATCTAAGGTTGTCTATTATATAGTAAAATAGTTTATGTTAATAGGACTAAGTTAAGAATTAATTTTGAAGAATTGGAGGACAAAGGAGCAATAGGAGCGCTTGAAGACACCGTTTTGTATTGGAGCCCCAGGGTTTAAATGTAATAGTATTATATTTAAAATTTAATTCTTTCCACCCTAAGGTTTGACCTTGGTTGGTGTCACAATTGGGTGGGCTCTAGTGAACCGAAAACTAGAATAAAGAAGTCCATAATCCACAATCCGGGTAGAATAATAGTATTCTAATATGATGCAATGCTTACATATATATAAATATTATCAGATATAATATCCCAACATGTTTTCCGCATGTTAAATAATATGACGGCGTATTATATATATATATATATATATATTATTATAGTTATATATATATTATATATATAAAATTAAGTCCAAAAGCATTCAAAGATATTTGGAATAATCGAACACGTCCCGCCTTCTAGCATGGTAAAAGCGATAGAATATATTAAAATAATTTTAATATGGAAGTTTTGTTAGTGTCACCCACAAGGCAAGTGTTAAAATATTTAAGAATGTTTGCATTTATCACATTTAATGCTTAATTAAAGGAATTGAACCATTACTGTTTTGTTGTGATCACGAAACCACAGAGGACGGATATTATTCTCATTCACATATTATAAGAAGTGCTAGTGTTGGACGTTAACGTCTGGATAATTTTTTGGATTCCGGCATGTGTCACCACACTTGGATTAAAATAATCTAAGAGGCAAAAATAAAAGGAGTTTACATAAATGATTGTAATTGACAATTAGTTGTCTACCTATTTATTTTATATATCGGTTTGGTGTGGTCACCATACAGGCTATAATACATTTGAAATGGGGAGTCCTTAGCCTCACTAGCAAATCTTTAATTAGAATTGATCGAAACTATATAATGAGGGTAATATAGTATTGATGAAAATAGTGGGAGATACCAATTTAAATAAAGACCTAATTTATTTTTGGTAATTAATTAAAAGAATGAGATGGCTAAAAATGTTGTCTATTTCAACATGCAGAATTTAAAAAAGTCAAACTCACAATCACTGCGTAGCATACTTGATGTGCTAACAAAATTGATCGAACCCGAATTATACAGACTGGTTAAGGAATCTGAGAATTGTTCTCATCTGCTGAAAAGATTTACCTTATGTCCTAAATTCGCCATGTCCCTAAAAAAACAAATTGTTACAGAAACAGCCATCCTTGAGGAAGAGATTGCTACTTTCAGAAAGTGGCACGATGATGCAATCTTGGCTTAATGCATCTTGCTCGCATCCATGATAAACGAGCTTCAGCTGTCAGCATGAAACTATGGATGCTCCTACAATATTTGCAGAACCTCAAAGATTTGTATGGTGAGCAAAGTAGGACTTCTAGATATCAGATA